>OY978452.1:20523080-21773080 GCA_963854805.1 Plagodis dolabraria | reverse complement strand
ATGAAATTCGGCCAAGTGCGAGTTGAGCTCGCCCATCGAGGGTTTGTCTCAATACAAAATGTATACCATAAAATCGTTATTACACGACTGCCCAAAAAAAGAAGTGTTATGTTTCCAGAGTTCATGTATGTATCTATGTTTGTGAGTTTCTTTATTCCACCATAACTTCTAAACGGCTCAACCGATTTTAATGTCAATATATCAATAAATGCATCTCGATAGCCCAGGTGTCACCAGGTACATTAAAAATGAACAATAAAACAAATTGTGATAAAAAAAAAACTCCCAAACCGTTGAGTGCGGTATCAAAATAAACGATTCCATAAAGAATATATAACTTGTACTTACCGTAAAGTTGCTTCCTTATCGGTCTTTTACCGGATACATTTCAGTGAATGTGCACAGGAACTAGTTCTGCTCTCCCCTTTTTTCCATCAGACGTCCAGACAGACGGAGAGGCGCCATCCGTACATGGATATTCCCAGGACTCGTACGAAGCGCTTCGCTTCCACTTTTCTCGTGCGTACTGCGAAAGAGTGGAACTCCTTACCGTTGTCAGTTTTCCCGATGAGTACAACATGGGTGTCTTCAAATCGAGAGTAAATAGGTTTCTTCTAGGTAAGCGTGCTCCATCTTAGACCACACCAATGCTTAACATCAGGCAGGGTGTGGTCAAACGCGAACCTACCATGATTAAAAAAAAAAGAACTTTAAATTTTAATGAAACGATAAAAAAACTAAAACAAATAAATTGCAGTCAGGTTTTTTAAAATTCAATTAATTTATACGTGTTTTTCATACGGTTCATACGGTTTTGTTAGCGGGAGTCGAACTCTGAATTGGCCAATTCATAGTATTTGTTATTTTACTTGTATATATCTATTTTTTTTTACAATAGGATTAAAACAAGAACTTATTTGGTGACTTCTATTTTCAGGGTTTCGAGCTGAAAACGGGACCCAAAGTCAAAAAGTCAAAGTTCAATTTCCGTCTCTCCATCCGATATTTGTCGTGTTACGGAACCCTCTCGGTGTGCGAGTCCAAGTCGCATTTGGCTGCATTTATTATTATATACATGTTGATCATGACATGCGTCAATGACCTTTGCACTTAGAGGTTCTTATCACACAAAAAAGTAAAAGTACCTCCTTGTTTTTTAGTTCAACCTTGTGTATAACCTGTGGTATCGCGTAGGTCTTGCTGCAGTACTTGAAGTGATCCACTTGTTAATAGTTCGCTTCGAATATGTAATAGGGTCTTCCACTACCTCATTAATCTGTTGGTAGGTGACGAAACAGTCGAGGATGGTAAACAGATTTAACCAAGAATGAGCAATGGTCCTCAAGAACATCTTTCCTAGCACACCGTTAGGAGCTTTGTTGTAGCTGAAGGGCATTTTGCGAATGATCGCATAAAAAGCAAACCAATAACAAACAAAAGTAATTTTATTGATGAAAATAGTTCTATTTTGATATATTTTATTCCTTTCAAAGTAAGTAATGTAATGTAGGCATATCATTAGTTTAATCAGATCACTTCAACAGCATCCTTAGAAAGAAAGTCTATTCCCAGAAGGGGGTTTTCCGTAATCTTCGAACTTAGCAGGCGTCTTGTAGATATTAAGACTAGATTGTAGGAAGAGAAGGGGAGATACAAAGCTATACCAGTATCCCACGGGGCACTTTTTTTCGGGCTTCTCGAGTTTTAATTATTAATATACGAGTATCTATACCCATACTAATATTATAAGATTTGTATTTTGGTATGCAACGAATAATCCTAAACACTACTGGACCGATTTGTACGAAAGTTCGTATAGAAATAGTTTGAGACCCGGGAACCATAGAATAGTTTTTTTCCTACTGGGCAAAAAGAGGTTTAGCAAGAAAACCGAATAACAAATGTATAATAACTATCATCCGCGGCCGGAATGCTCGTTATTATAAATTTGTTATAATTAATTTAACATTGAGCTCCATATATTTAATTAAGTTTACATATATTTTACGAAGTATTTAATTTATTTTTAATATTTTTATTTTTGCAAAAACGTATGCTCTGTAGATTACATAACAAAATTACGATGGGAAAAATTATACGTAGTCATGTGGGGCATACTATAAATTTTCCTCTCATAATTTTGTAACTTTGTATTAAAATTAAATAACTGCACCTGCAGAGTATTGAAAACTTGCGATATTTTTTACCAATTATATTGTTAACGAGTATAGGTTAGTCGTAAACAACACAATTATTGACAGTAATTATTGGCTGTAAACTATTAATTATCTGTCACTTGCGTAGGTATGCATTTCCATTGTACCTGACAGGTAAGGTTGTGCCAAAATTGTATCTCATTGTAGTTTTTATTGCTATTGTAGTTGTTTCTGTCCTAGTCTAACAGGTTAGTACTAGAAATTCATTACAAACAAGTTTTGCAACAATATTGCATTATTCATAGTAATTATGTAATAGGAAGAAAAAAGAGAACAATCGGCATATAATTAATATCTCATCAGACAACATGCAAAGTTAACTATTAAAAAATGCAGTCCTCATTTATTTACCTACACACCATGTTACTTAACTGCTTATCTAATCAGTGTGGCAGAGAAGGCCGAGCGGTAATAGCTATGATGGACTGCCGGGCCGCAAGTCCACGGTTCGATCCCCACCGCGCCGGCTTGAAATTCACTTGGTGGCGGAAGGTCATTTTGCGAATCCTCGCATGGCTAGTTACTATCCTCAGGTAGAAAGCCTGTCGTTAAGTACCATGTTAGTGTGTTGCGGCAGCAGTACTTGAGAGCCAGTAAGTAATTATGAGGCACGAGATTTAACAACTATATATGTCACAGGGTCGCGCAGTGCAGTTTGTCAATTGTGACGAAATGCAACAAACCTCTGTCATAAACAAAAACATACAGTACATACCTAATATAGAATCACAGTTTTGAAGTTTCCGCACATACATAATAATAATTAGAACTTATTCCATATCTTGCCTGAAGATAACTTAAGAGGCCTTTTACATTTTGCAGCCCTCTCACTCGCACATTTAAAGATAATTTCAAATAGCTACAATATGGTAATGATTGTTTAAAATGTGGTTTGACATTATTTCGCTGCATGCGACTATAGATGTTCTCGACAAAACGCGTAATTTATTTATTTAAAACTTTGGGCCTCTAATTTTTATTGGACTCAACATGTTACAAAATAAAAATATGTTGAGAACATCTATAGTTGCAAGAAGCAAAATAATGTCAGAACATCTATAGTTGCAAGAAGCAAAAATCATCACCAATTTATTTCGATTTGAAATTATCTTTACATGTGCGAGTGAGAGGGCTGCAATATGTGAAAGGGCTCATAAAGACAATAATATGCCAGATAAGATGAACAGGGCCTGTCATCTTTGAAAGTCATTATTAACGAATTAACGAGAGTTCTCAAGGATTATTATCAGGAAGGTGACCATATAGGGGGGTGACCGATAGTCACCTGTAATATCTATGATGAAATAATACATACTTCATAGAATATATACGTATAAATATACCCAATACAAATATATACATAATATATATACAATAAATATACTTTACTCTAGTTTCAATACAAATTGTGTCCAAACTTAATGATAATGTGTCTGAATACATAAAATATATGTTTATGGAATGATTAGTGTTAAAAATCCCTGAATTATCCCATAGGTCTTTTCGGTTACGCGCGACTGCTAATCCCGTTTTCTTGTGCGGAACCCTGAAATGCGCAATACATAACAATTTCTACACATCCGTACATTTAGTATAGATTGTAACTTAAGCATTTTTTTGATTCCAGTTCCAAAAGCCCAAAAATGTCATCTGCAGGACTCCAATTGTATCAAATCAGCAGCACAACAGCTTGTCCTTGCGTTTGCAAATGGGATCTCAGAGGTGGGCACAGAGCCTCTGGACCCGATGCACGTAGATGTCATAAATGAGGATCTGGCGGGCCTAAAGCTGAATATACAGAACGTTGAAATAAAAGGAATTCGGAATGCTGTTATCGATAACCTAAGGTTGGTATGTGTTAAGCTAGAATAAATTAAATGCTCCCAGTAAAAAGTTTGTATGAGCTTGATAGATTATTTGAAAATTGGCTTACTATTTATTGAAATATTTGTTCATTTTCACTTAATTGGCTGTTTTTAAATTTATCTTAGTAATATTTCCTTTTGTACTTAATTAAATGTAGGGTGCAGAATTTACTTTAACATCCATAAGCTATGTATGATTAGAACAACTGTTTTAATATGATGTTTTAATTTAGTTTTCGAAATACTCTGTGTACCTTCCACAGACGAAAATAAGTAATAGTTTAATTATCTGTCTGTATATTTTATCTGTGGTTTGAAGTTAATACTCTGGACTGTGACTGCTGTCGCTTGGTTTAATATGACGTTTTAGTTTTCGAAATACTCTGTGTACCTTCCACAGACGAAAATAAGTTATAGTTTAATTATCTGTCTGTATATTTTATCTGTGGTTTGAATTTAATACTCTGGACTGTGACTGCGGTCGCTGAGTCACCTTGTTTGTTCCCTCCTATAAAAGGAGTAGCCTAAGGCGAGTTAACTTACTTTTTCTGCCCGACTGCCGCGCCGAGCAGACCTCCTGAAGTGTTATAAAGTATAATAAAAGTGTTGGCCTTAAATTGCCTTAAAAACAACGAAGTGCTGCCCGATCAAGATTTGGTAAAGTTAAGTAATTTATTATTCTCTTTTCTGATATTGCATAACGACAAACCTCGTTTATATGTAAAGTAATGGTTCTTAAAATGGTTTGTAAAAAGGTTCTTGACAATTATTATATATTGAATGAGAAAATATCTGTTTATGTAAACCATGACTTTATATGTTAATTGATAGTTAATAAACCGGCGAAAGTGTAAATAAAATGTATATAGTAATTATGTAACAATTTGTTAAAAGACGTTTAAAAGAATGGCCCCGAGTTTCTTGCCCGTTCTTCTCGCAGAGGCTCTATACAATTTTGTTTGCTGAACGTGGCAGTACAATGTAGAATATTACAATATTAAAATTTGTAATTGACCTTCATAAGAGCGTCACAGACGCTTAAATTGAATAAATGATTTTGACTTTAACTTTGTTGTTTTAATCAAATTAACATCAGAAGTGGGATAGAACATATATACTTCATATTGTTTCAAATTCTTTCAGAACGTGTGGACGTGGCTTCTCTTGTATCCGGCTGTTCAGGAGGGTCTGCTTAAGGCCATCTGCGACGCAGTTGCTGGCTCACACCATGCTGACGACGTGGTGCTACCACCTTTTGATCCTGACAAGAATGACTACGGTGCAGACAACAGGTATACCGGCGATCTTGGCTGGAGCACCATCACTACTGTTGCAAATCAGGTAAAGCCTTTAAGGGCACTGTATTGTTACGGTGAAAGCCTAGGATTGAAAAGTGGAACTTGTTCAAAGCTGCAATAAGTATTTGTACCCCGAAAAATTAAACATAACAGACAAAAAAAAAAAAAAAGAAAAATAAAAAATATATATACTTTAGCAACCGTGTAGGATCTCGTAAACTTTACCGGATATTTCTCCAACCAGTTTTGAACTTATTTGATCTTCGTCTGGGAGTAAAATTTTTTGTATCAGATAAAGTTTCATAAGCTGTGGTTTAGAGGGATAGCTTTTCTGTTAATTTTGGGAACTACCGATTCATATGTTAATACGCCAGATTAAAACTCAGATTACTAAGAAATAATAAGATAACCTTTACGGAACCACAGTTGCCAGAGCTTGTTCGTGGAAATAGCCATGATGTAAACGTAAGAACTGCATATCTTAACAGTCGTGTTAATACTATTGCAGAACTTATTTCACTTTTAACAACATATAGTTAGTCCCCAAAAATGACAGTTTAATACGCTATTATAGGCAGACTGTTAGATAAAACGACCTATCTGCTAAATTACCTAAAACTGACACTCCTCAAGACATACGTTGTTTTCTGTTACAAATTGCTTTATTTTAAATAACAAAGTGTATTAGAAACATATATATACAAGACCATAATCCAAAGACTCTAACTATATCAAACATGAATTGAGCATCACTAAATCACAAACGTACAATGCAATTACTGTATTAAAAAAAAGTGGCCATAGCACAGAGCCTGTACGTTAGTCTAAACTTCCGATATATTTTTACTAGTATTTAAAAAGTAATCATGTTTAGGTAATAATGATGTCCAATTGTTTCATAAAAATTAAAATCAAACTTACTATGGCTAATATTAAAATGCGAAAAGAGAGGCTCTTGGAGGCACAGAAATCGATAGCAACTGCAATTTTGAATCTTGCTCAGATCGATAGATAACACTTTATTATACATCAAATGTAAGATAAACTTAGGCTTAGTAAAATACAAGGTACACTACACATATAAACTAAGTAACTAAACTTATACCCACCTACTTGCATCATAATATATAATTATATTCAGTAACAATTAGTACTGAACTAAGTAGCAGTTACTATTTCAAAATATAGGCAATTCCAAGCAATGAGTAGTAGTAGTTGCAAAATTAATGACCTTGTTAGGTGTGATGACATTATTGTTCTAAAATTTTAGTTTATTATTACTTAATTGAAATAATTGCAGTTTATCATCCATATGCCGCTGTAATAATAGCACCTTCCGGTCGTAGACTTCAAAGCGTAGAACTTTTCTCGAACCATATTGGGGTACTTGGTCCTTGTCAAACAACTATATGAACTGAAAGGACATTGAATACTGACCGTGATAATTACACGGTCTGGTTGGAATTTTTTTTTATCAGTATCATCATCTTTCTTTGATTACATGAGCAGCATAAGAACTGGTAAAGTTTTAGAAGATATGACAAACACTAAACAAAACTAGAAACTACATGAACCAGTCTAATTTACACTTTAACAGAAGATTTCTTTATACTTAGGAAAACTATTTTCAATCGTATAGGGAAATCGATTTATTACACTTGGATTACTCTGGGATTTTCGGACATTCTGAAAAAGGGTATAACAATATCCTTCTAAATATAGATGAAAAAGATTATATTATTTAGTACCCCAAATCTCGTGATGACCGATAAAGGCTAAAACTTCTCTACTAATAAAGTTGATTCGTTGAATTTGGTGAGAAATGTATTTAACAGCAGACTATTCCTTATATATTTATTTCTTGTTAGAAATGGCTAGGATGAACGTTACGTGGCTACGGTTAACAAATCGATAGACAATTCGTCAGAATAGCCAAACGGTCTGTGGCAGATTCAGCAAACCCATGACACAACTGTTAAAAAGAAAATTAAGTTTTTCCCTGTAAGACACAATATAGGTACAGCGCGAAATGTTCAAATTCATTTGCTTCCAGGAATATAGGTAGTGTTGATACATAGATCTTAGAATTATTTTAATAAATTGTGCCCACTATATTCTACCCTTAATGGGTGTTAATGGATTTGCAAAATTCGGTTTACATGTCAGTGAAAAATACATAATATGAATTAAATTATTTGGAAACTAAATACAACTGTAGTAAAAAAAAAATGGTACTTATATTAGTTATAATTATTCAATATACATATAATGGTAAAAATTATTATTAAATTAATTATACATTTCAATATTTATCACATCAATTAAATAAATACGTGAAAACACTACAAAAAAAAAAAAACACATTACATATATAATAACATTGAACATAAGTTATATAATAACAGTAAATATGGGCCGTGAATTAAATGTCGTATACCTACACACTAACGTCAATATTTTTTTAAACATGGTCAGCTAAAAATTCTTCATTTTTGTAATATGATTTATTAATAAATAAAACTTTAAAATTTTCTTTAAAAAAAATGGAAAATTAATTGATATCCTTCGGCGATGATGGTCATTGGTTATACATTTTTATGCCTAAGGCCTAATACACTTTTTTTTTTTAATGGGTGGTATTAGATCTTATGTTACGTATTGTGGTTTTGTATGTTCTGATCCAAAAAGTGTCATACATTTGAGTATTTGACCTGATTAAAAGCAATGCCTCATAAATGTTTAGCGAAGGAAATATCAGTATCTTAAAATTAGTGAAATAAAGTTCACATGTATATATATACCATCCTGACGGGCTCTGCTGTCTGACGTAGTAGATAAACTATCATTAATGTACATGCCAATATGAAACCAGCAGAGCAATGTTGTGGAAATGTTGCTAAAAAGTTAAAGGAATGTTTTGCCAAGGAAGCCATTCTTTCTAGCCCGGTGAATGGTTAATACATTAATGTTTGGATTAACCGTGATAGATTATATTTAATGTTATTGTAAAACTTATTTATATTAAATAAGGCAAGTAATATCATTTGTGTATTTGAAATTATAATAGAAACATTTTAACTAACAATATATACAATGTTATAATGAAAACTCGTAATAAATAAAGCTAATATTTAAAATATATATATAGGTAACAAACATTGTATGTGATGGACAATTATTTCAAGATTTTGTGAGTGAACGTTCGAGGCGATTTTAATAATAATAACGAATATTTTGAGAATACATTATATCAATGAATGTGTATATATATATATATATACATTATATATAATCAGTTAAAAATGCATAATGACTGTATGACGATATGACTATATGACTGACACGCTGGTCGGTCTCTGACCTTCCATTAGTCCCGGTAATACCGCTCGCAGCGTGTGGTAGGACTAATATACGTTGAAAGTCAGAGGCTATGGGAAAATTCATAACCAAGAACATAATAAGTACTGCTGGTCGATCACTGCCCTGATACTTTACGGTAAGTCATGCGCAGCAGGTGATAGGTAAAGTATGTCAAGGCCAGAGATCTGTTATATACTGCTGGTCGATCACTGCCCTGATACTTTACTGGAAGTCATGCGCAGCAGGTGATAGGTAGAGTATGTCAAGGCCAGAGATCTGTTATATACTGCTGGTCGATCACTGCCCTGATACTTTACTGGAAGTCATGCGCAGCAGGTGATAGGTAGAGTATGTCAAGGCCAGAGATCTGTTATATACTGCTGGTCGGTCACTGTCCTGATACTCTACTGGAAGTCATGCGCAGCAGGTGATAGGACGAAATAAGATGAAATGAAATGAAATGAAACAAAATGAAATGAGGTGATATGACATGACATGGAATCAATTGAATTGAAATAAAATGAAATGAGGTGATATGACATGACATGGAATCAATTGAATTGAAATAAAATGAAATGAATTGATATGAAATGAAATGAATTGAAGTGAAATAAAATGAAATGAAAATTGAGGTTGTACTTCGAGAGCAAAGTACTGGTCAGTATGGCCGTGATAGATTATTTGAAAATTGGCTTACTATTTATTGAAATATTTGTTCATTTTCACTTAATTGGCTGTTTTTAAATTTATCTTAGTAATATTTCCTTTTGTACTTAATTAAATGTAGGGTGCAGAATTTACTTTTACATCCGTAAGCTATGTATGATTAGAACAACTGTTTTAATATGATGTTTTAATTTAGTTTTCGAAATACTCTGTGTACCTTCCACAGACGAAAATAAGTAATAGTTTAATTATATGTCTGTATATTTTATCTGTGGTTTGAATGTAATACTCTGGACTGTGACTGCTGTCGCTTGGTTTAATATGACGTTTTAGTTTTCGAAATACTCTGTGTACCTTCCACAGACGAAAATAAGTTATAGTTTAATTATCTGTCTGTATATTTTATCTGTGGTTTGAATTTAATACTCTGGACTATGACTGCGGTCGCTGAGTCACCTTGTTTGTTCCCTCCTATAAAAGGAGTAGCCTAAGGCGAGTTAACTTACTTTTTCTGCCCGACTGCCGCGCCGAGCAGACCTCCTGAAGTGTTATAAAGTATAATAAAAGTGTTGGCCTTAAATTGCCTTAAAAACAACGAAGTGCTGCCCGATCAAGATTTGGTAAAGTTAAGTAATTTATTATTCTCTTTTCTGATATTGCATAACGACAAACCTCGTTTATATGTAAAGTAATGGTTCTTAAAATGGTTTGTAAAAAGGTTCTTGACAATTATTATATATTGAATAAGAAAATATCTGTTTATGTAAACCATGACTTTATATGTTAATTGATAGTTAATAAACCGGCGAAAGTGTAAATAAAATGTATATAGTAATTATGTAACAATTTGTTAAAAGACGTTTAAAAGAATGGCCCCGAGTTTCTTGCCCGAGTTCTTCTCGCAGAGGCTCTATACAATTTTGTTTGCTGAACGTGGCAGTACAATGTAGAATATTACAATATTAAAATTTGTAATTGACCTTCATAAGAGCGTCGCAGACGCTTAAATTGAATAAATGATTTTGACTTTAACTTTGTTGTTTTAATCAAATTAACAAGCTCATTGTACGAGTAAGAGCTCATACGAGATACTAGAGATAACGATCAATGAAAATTGTCGATAAAAAATTATTAGACTATAAAATTTCATCATATCAAGACGTCCACTGTTGAACAAAGGTCTCCCCCATAGAGCGCTACAAAGAAAGGCTATTAGCCGCTTGTAACCATTGGCTACCAGCGACTTTCACGATGTCGTCAGTCCACCTACTTGTAGGAACTGTGACATGAAACGCGTTGTTACTGGTGACGAGACGTGGGACGTTACGAGTTTAAGATGCCTTCTAACTGAACCGAAACTGAAAAAAACACGCCATTCAGTCATGTTGACTGTTTTCTTGAACTATCGCGGTGTTCTGCACTCGCAATTCCTGCCGAAATGCCAAACGGTAAATAAAGAATATTATTTGAGCGTTATGCGGCGTTTAAGAGAGCAAATTCGACGAAAACTGCCAAATTTTGTGGAGAAAACTTCTTGAATTTTGCCCCACGTTAATGCGCCTTTGCACAAGGCCATCATTGTGAACAATTTTTGACCAAAAACTCCACAAATACCATCGAGCAACCTTATTCACCTGATATGACTCCAGCCGACTTCTTTCTTTTTTCCTTAACTCAAATAACCACTTCGTGGCACCCGTTTTCATTTTTGGGTAGAAGACATAAAAGAGAATGCTTGGCAAGAACTGAACTCCATTCCGGAAAAAGCGTTTAAAATTTTATATAATCTCATTCTATAATATTCTAATTATGAAATTAAATACAGACTTTTATTGGCATATTTTATGTACATACTTCTTTATGAAAATTAAAAAGTTAAATTAAAGCATTGTTCTCCTAACAAAACAATGCTTTAAAACAATTTTTTAATTATTAAAGTACAATGTGAACCGACCAAGGAGGTTTCAATTCAATTTAAGTACACATTATCTATGGTGAGCGAGATGCGCGCGCAACGCGCTGCGCTGGTTCCGAGCCAATAGACCAATAACATACTTTTTCCATTTTGGCGCTATTTCGTACATACGAATTTGAGTAATATTTTGTTGGATAAAACTTTAGTAGCAAAAATGTCAAGCAACATCCACGATACTGATGATTTAACTCCACCTGACATTCTAGAAACAGCTACGAAACTAAAGAATAGTCTTTTGCCAGAAAAATCAAGAAAAGCGTATAGTCACAGAGAGTTGAAATACAGGTAAAAAAATTAATATAGCCATGAGATTAAATAAAGTAGTGTATGCAACTGCATATAATTAGGTATTAAAACACTCGTGTAATCAAAAACTACACTCATGTTTTAATACCCTCTATTATATGTCAGTTGCATAAACTACTATTTTATGATTGGTTTATTCGATGGCGTTAGTGTATCGTTTCTGAAAGAGTGATAAATTAAAGGAAGAATCGTCATAGATAAGAGCGATAATGATGATGGTCCCCGATCGTGTCCCGTTGGATTGAGCGCGATCGGAGCTATACTTTTTTCAATATAGCAAAATCTTAGTAAAATTAACATAGAAAATTCACCTATAGTGTACCGCTCCCCATACTTTAGGAATACAACATAGTCAAATCCACGTCCTAATATAGAGTGTAGCCTACCAAAATTTGCGTCTCTGGTAGCGCAAATTAACTAGACAGTTTAAATAGTATCGTCCCATACTAAAATCTTACATCAGGCAGGTAAAACCTTTTATTGCAAATATTTTTGTAAGAAATTTCATACATTCGTGTTGTCTTTGTTCGTTTCCTGAACATTTTGATAAAGAAATCTTACTACACCGTTTGACGTTTAAAAGAATGACCCCGAGTTTCTTGCCCGTTCTTCTCGCAGTGGCTCTATAATTTTTTCTTGCTGAACGTGTACCAATGTAGAATATTTCAATATTAAAGTTTGTAATTGACCTCCATAAGAGCGTCGTAGATGCCTAAATTGATAAATGAGTTTGACTTTGACTTTCCCGGTACTTTCTTGACACAGTGACAAGGAATACAAATGAACGTTAAACAGGAAACACATTATAAAATCTCAAACCTCAAGTAAAGTTAACATTTGATAAATCCACACCCAACTGATGATTGGTTTAAGATGGTAGAAGGCGACTTAAAATTGGTCGATGGTCACTGGTGTGGATGGTCAATGTAAAGTTCAAGTTGTGGTATTTGAGTCCGTAGTAGCCTGAACGTCTGACGCTAAGGATCTACATCTACTCTATAGATAGAGGTATCATCTCTTTATATGAAGCTGATAATGACGATAACGGTTAATAATTTTTATCATATAATTTCAGTGTTGACATGAATAATAAACTGATCGTGCTTGTTTTCCACGCTGATTTTGTTCTGAAAGGGAAGTACAAGGCTTCAGGGAGGCTGCTCATACTTCCAATCAGTGGTGACGGCGATACGACTATTAAAATAAGTAAGTAATTAACATGTGCCTATATTTCACTAATTATTGACAAAAGCTACTTATAACTATAAAAGACTCGCGCACGAAGGGTTCCGTGCCCTTCGTGAAAACAAAAAAAATTATACAATATATGCTAAGTGTATAATGTTATATAAATATTGGTACGGAACCCGTTTATTCGTGCGCGAGTCCGACTAGCAATCGGTAGATTTTTAGTATTTGTTGTTAGCGGCAATAGAAACAAATCATCTCTAAAAATTTCGCCTGTCTTGCTATCACGTTTCATGGGATCGAGCCTGATGAAAGACAGACAGACAGACAGAGAAGTAGTTAGTAAATTAGGGTACCTACGGAACCCTAAAAATAAAAAATACAAATGTGGTGGGAAGTGGAGCTCGACTCCTGTCATATAAATACTTATATAACTAGGATTGTCGTACACCAAAGCAATAGACATCTCAAAAGTTATTCGAGCGAGGTAAGGCTTTGAAGCAGGCTTTGCTTAGAAGTGTGGCAAAAAAGGGCTAAAAATTGTTATATAGATATTATAATATTATTTTTAACCCTTATACACGAGGGCTCCCCAATGTTGTTTAGGAGATGAGAATCTCCAAAACATATCAAAATTTCCATGTCAATAAGATTTTTCAATTTTTTTTGTAACCGTGTGGTAAAATTGTAATAAGTAGGTACATAACATTAAAAATAGAGTGTTTGAACTAAATTCTATTAATGACACTGTCCAACGTTAGTAGTGGTAGTGATACAAAAGCTAAATATAATCTGGGAGTTTACAAGTACATAGTGAATTAGTAGCTTTTTTTACCGGCGGCGGTATGCCTTTATCAATAAAATGCTACGAACTATATTCAACAGTATAGCTACTACAATGAAAGCATTTACACAAGCTACAAGTCATTTCAAACTCGCACGTTGTCCAAATACTCCAGCTCACTATCAGTTGGTAGCGTGCGCAACACGATGGCAGCATTGCATTTAATTTCAATGCTTATTCGTTGAGCCTAATAGGTGCCAGCATTTTGATCACGAGTAGTGTCAGTACGAGTATATTCTAGTCAAAGCGTAATGTCAGTATATTCTAGTATTAGTATCTTCTAGTCAAGCATGTTCCACTGTCGATCGCGTCAAATGCTTGCTTATAGTGCCGCCTGCGCATCGTGTATATCAAGTGAGTAAGTGAGCTTTATTCAGAAATTTGGTAATCCAAATTTCTGAGTAATAAAGCTTACTGTGAACATGAATGTTTATAAATCAAGCTAATAAAACCTTAATTTTTATTTATTTATTTAGATTCTTTATTGCACACAAACAGTTCAGACAGAATTTTTTTTAAGTATAAGATGTGTACAAAGGCGAGCTTAACCCTAAACGAGTTATCTTCCAGCAAACCTAAGAGTAGAGATAAATAAACTAGAGTACCTATATTCTTGCGTCGAATATAGCTACTCTACATTTAAATATTTTTTTTTGTAAAAGATAAAATACACTGTTCGTCAGTTGAGCGGCAGCTAACTTCAGACCACATTAGTATACAGCAATCCGTAGGGCGTACGTAATATAAAAAATAGATTTATTAGTTTTTTTGTAATGTAAGCGTTTAAGGGTGTACTGGCCAGTCACGTTTCCATACAGACGTCGAAGGGTGATGATCACTTCCTTAATTGATATTTTAGGTCCAGAACTAAGTATAATATCGGTTTATCTCTACTTTATCTAGGCTTCTATGTATTTTTAAAAAGATATTTTACTTATGAGTTATGAGCCTCGAAACATTTTGATATTTTTTAAAGTACATAACTTTGGTGTGAATTATTAAAAAAATATCGTTACGATACAAGCCTAGATAATTAATAGATCAATCGTAATTAATAATCATACATACTTATGGACCTAAAGCCACAAATAAGGAAGTGATCTCCCATGGACGTTTGTAGGGAAACATGAGCGGCCAGTTCAACCATAATGTCTATACAAACAACATTCAAATACGTTTACCCACCAAATTACGAACTACATATAATGAAGGCTAACCCATCACTAACAAAAAAAAGATTAATAAAGGTTTTTTTATAATAAAAGTCTTAAATGCTTATATAAACACCATTGAAATATATTTATTAATCAATTTACGAAGTATAAATAAATACTCTTTTTAAGTGGGAGCCGTCTGCAAGTGCCCAAAAAGCTGGCGACGCTACCACGTTGAAAGGCCAAACTTATAGGTTTTGGACAAAAAGATTTTCTCTTATTGAAAAGTATTTTAAAATTAGCTTATATTTAATTATATATAATGTTTTTTTTTCAGAAAATTGCCAAATCACCATGAATATGGACTTCAACATGGTAAAAGACAAAAATGGGAGAGACATTTTCAACCTGAAAAGTCATCGGTTTGTTTTCGACGTAAGGGATAGCGCTCAGTATCGATTGGGTAATTTGTTCAATGGGAACAAAGATTTAAGTAAGTATAGATATATATAATAAGTATATTAGATAATATTTTTTCTTCTGTGGGATTGATGAGAACTGTGAGAAACCCAACACGTGCGAGCATCCATCTATACAGTAGAAGTAGAAAGAGGCAACGAAGGGAAAATGCCTGAAAATGAGCATCAGCAACTTCTGAAGAATTTTCATCTTACACTGCGATGCTCAAGACGCCTTAAGGCGTGTTGTGCTATGGCAAACCCTATCCCTAATGTGGGTGGCTTTTCTTCTACGGTCGGTGTTATAGATTTTGATTTGAACATGTGAATAGGGGATGAGCCTTTTGTCATCTACAGAGTAAAGTTCAGACTGACTGCTACTCAATATTTCTTTGTCAGAAAACCCAACATCTGATCCTAACCGGGGATCGAACTCAGGGCCCTCAAGATTCACACAGACACACTCACCAAATCACGGGGCGGTCAAGTTTTGGCATCTTTCGTTTTTACCGAGATGGAATACATGTTAGTAGGCTGCGGGGTATACAACCAAAGTTTATTCCTAAGAGGGTACATTACCAGGCAAGCAGCCAGCTATAACACCGAAACCAAAATATGGGCATGTTTTGTTGGTATAAGATATTTTGTACCAACCTCACCTCAGATTGGGAGAGGGGCAGAAAGATGATGATGAATTCGTAAAGTAACGGACCGTGACAAGCTGCCTTTATGGTAGAATAGGATATAGAACACTTAAATACTGTTATTTACGGGTGGGATGGGCCCTCTAAACGTCGTGGTCAGGTTTCATGTGTTATTATCGGCTCAGCCGTTATAGCCGTCGGCTCTAGTTATCTTAGGCTGGCAATCTCTGTACTATTATATTGCACAGTTGTAATTGGGAAATTCTCGAATGCCCGCATAGCTGACATCATTACTAAAATACAATGACATTTAATGTTATGATGTGATGAAATGGATAAGTCGCCCGCCTGATGGTAAACGTGTCCATTACAGATGCATTGCCACCGTTCTCGCCCACGTTGACACTATACTGCGCTAGTTTCACTGTTTTTAAGTTACTGCTCAGTAATTTATCTTGCCTCAGTGCCCTTCACGCCAACGTTAGTTGTGTTTTCATACAACTCTGATGGCAAACACTGACACTGTACTGCGCTCATCTCACTGTTCTTAAGTTTCGTAGGGCAGTAAACACAATTAGAGTTCACAATTTCTTCTTTCGATAGCGTAACGGCACGAATAACTGTTTTTTTTAATTATTTCTTCTAGCTAGTTACCACCCTCAAGTAGGAAATCTGTCGCTATCAGTGTTTTCTGGCAGCAGTTATTGAGAGCCAGTACGAACTACTGGTGCATGAGACTAAACAAATAAATATCTCAGGGTGGTTGTGACACCATGCATCTGTTATCGCTTCGTGCGTATTCCGTCACAATTCCATACAAAACCCAAGTAAATGTGGGTACTCCAAATACATTTTTGGACCAGTGGACACGTCTCCAAAAAAGGCACTACTGGCAATGAATAGAAAAGTGATAGTCCCGACAATAGTGTATAGTGATGAAAGGCTTATACCTACCTTGATTAAGTCGAATAAATGCAATTAGGTCTGTGGATAGGTTTTGACCTTGACAAGTACTTTGGTGTGACTTTGAAAGATTAAGCGAGGAATATCTTGATAAGAAAGCAATGTCCATTAAACGAGGATATAGTGATGTTAGTCGAGAAAAGTTTAACAGTTTTTTGGACATTTACACAGAAAGACACACAGGCACAGACTGATGAAACATGCCTTGAACTAAGCAAGTGTAAATACGTGACCTCTGTAGATCACTTTCAAAAATGGCGTGGCGTTATTTTTCCATGCTAGCCTGAAAAACTATAAATAGATTGCTCTTAGATATTGTGTCAATATCATACAATATGCTCAATGTAGTGATAATAACAGAATATCATTATCCTCAGATCATTGAATGTCACATGTCAGGTTAAAACCTCTGAAGAAGGTCATAAGAGGTCTCATAATCCCCAAAACGTAGGTGTGTATAAAGGATGGTTACTTTTAACCCCTGACACAAAAGAAAGGTATAATACGTTTAAAATATTTTTTGGGTAATAGACATGTGATAATATCAAATAAGGTATAACGGTTTGTACGAGTAGAAACATCGAAGAATAGACAAAATTTTAGGCTGTCAGCAGATAAGTTATATAAAGGTAATATCGATATTAAAAATTAACGTGACAAATATTTAAGTGCTTAGAAAGTGCTGCTATTTTTTGGTGCGAGTACAGAATTGAATCACAACTACCCTCAAGTAGAAAATATGTCGCCAAGCACCTAACAGTGTGTTTCGGCAGCTATCCTTGAGAGCTAGTAATTCTAGGTTAAAGCCTGTTAACACCTTCGACCACATCATTGCTTACCATCAGGTGAGATTGTGCCTTGAAGCCTTACCTATCAGAATTAAAAAAAATTATGGAATCAAGTTTTCAAATCCGGCAAGGTATTTGTCATATCCTCTAGAATATTATATGTTTTATTCATATCGGTAAGGCGTACACTTTTTCTAAAAAACATGATCAAAATTTGCCTCTTTTAGATTTACTTCATTTTAAAGTGCAGATGGACGGACTCAGAGACTTAACTAATAGGGTCATGTTTTCTAGCACGAAAATATAAAAATCGCATTAACAAGACTTTTTAATTCTAGGTGACTCAATGCACACATTCATGAACAGCAACTGGAAGGTGTTAACCGAGGAGTTTGGCTACCCTGTGTTCGAGAAGCCGGTCGAGAAGATCTTCAATTCTATAAAGGCATATTTGAAGTCACAGCCTCTGGAAGAAGTTTCCATTATTTAAAGAGCAGACATGAATCCTTACACATAAAGACATGGGGAAATTACTTGGTGGATTGATAAGTTCTCGGCTGAAAATAAATGTGTATACGAAGTTACGAACTGGTCTAGCCTCATTTATTAAACTAGCGTATATTGTCTCTTTTTATTGTAGCTTTCGTATTGAAGTCACCTTGATGTATTTTTATAATTATGTACTGTAACAGCCGGATCGTCCACTACTTAACACAGCCTCCCCTATTAAGGGGGTATATGCTATAATCCCCACGCTTGGCATGCGTCTTAGGGATCACAGTGTAAGTTGGCAGTTCTTTAGAAGGCGCTGCTGCCCACCTTCCAGTATTTTTCCCGTAGTAGCCTCTTACGACACCCACGGGATGATATGGGGAGGTGCAATTCTAACCCGGCAACCCACGGGGCATATCATTATGTAATATGCTTCATTTGTGTGACTTTACTTTATTCTCTTTCGAGTGTGGCAGTTGAAAAGTTCGAAAATTCATTTACGTCATCATTCTTCTAACATAGTTATTAACGCCTCCTAAGCTAATATAACGACAGATGGTTGCGAGTTGGAATCTCATTGGTGGTTGCAATTTATGATTTCGTTGTAATTTTACGAGTCATCATTCTGTATAAAAGTTTTTAATCGACTTCCAAATAAAGGTTCATAGTTCTTTGGGGGTTCGATTTAAAAGATGGTTAAGGTTCGACTTCTTGTGAACATATGATTACGTAGGTTTTCCAATTTCTCGAAAATCCCATGTGGCTGCCGGTATACACTTTTGTCGGAATCATAACATCCTGCTCTTCTTGTTGTGACCATTTCATCTAATCCCAACACAAAATACAAATGCAAAAGTGTGTTTTTCGTTTTGTTGATTTCATAGTTCTGCTTTAATACAGACATGTATTTTGTTTAGCCAAAAGCAAATAATCAGAGCCAGTTTTATCTTTTTATGTAATATATATGTGATATATATTTTACGTAATATATATTTGTATCCATATTTTTCAGGTGTCTATGTTTTATTAATATTACTTAACTAACTGTACCCGTGACTTCGTTCGCAATTTTTACTGACAGATTAGTCATAATAAATAACCACAGTACGTCTCATATTAAGCGTCGTCTGTCACTTTGAATTTAAAAACTTCTAGATTGTATCTCTCAGATCAGAAGACAGTAAAGACTACAGAAAGAAACAGAAGAATACAGACTCAGGTAAAGAATTCCCTTCACGGTTTGCACATGAAATGTTGAGGCAAAGTGCTTTGTTTTTATTTTTGTGTTTGTAATTTCTGTAAAACGATGTCTTTTTACTACACTGTAGCATACTTTAAAGCCTGGAAACCAAAACTGCGTTGGACCTGGACATGGACCTACTCCAAGGTTTTTATATATTATACATTCTAGGCTTCTAATTATTTTGGACGTCCATACTGTGTATAAAGATCGTTTGGAAATATCTGACTCCTTCGGAGTGGTCTGACTTTGACAATAGACAAATCCAATAGTGCGTACGCCAGCTTAGGATAACCCGTAAATATTATTTGGATTTATACTGATATAATACTGAGGGTTATGGTTGTGATATCTGTCATTTATGAACGCATCCAGAGGGGTCAATTGTTAAACTTAATCGTTTCTAACAAAAAAGTATGGCAAGTACAACTCGACCATCGAGCTTTATTTGCTCGTTGAACTCGACCAAGCTAAGTTTGCACCTCGCGTCGATTACGTCACACTGATGCCTAGGTACAGTCTGCAAAAATTTCTCGATGGCAAAAATGGATTTCCTATGACTTTAAATAAGTGAACAAAATGTTTGTTAGATTTTACTTTGCATTTATTGTTTTTAACATTATATTATACATAGATACATTCAAAATACACAAAAAAGTGAGGTGCAAACTTAGCTTGGTCACGGTATTATTTTTTTTATTGCAGATAGGCTAGCCTTTGACCACTATCTCACCTGATGGTAAGTGATGATGTGGTCGAAGATGTTGTTCAGGCTAGCCTAGAATGACTGGCTCTCAAGGATAGCTGCCGGAACACACCGTTAGGTGCTTGGCGACAGATTTTCAACTTGAGGGTGGTAGCTAGCCAGGCGGGTATTTGCAAAATGCCCTACCATCATGCTATAACGACTGCCATCCTAAGACAACAACCGGGACCGACGGCTTAACGTGCCCTCCGAAGCACGGAAGCGCTCAGTAGTATGTCACCACCGGTCACCCATCCAAGTCATGACCGAGGCGGACTTTGCTTAACTTTGCTGATCGATTCAGAATGGCCAAGCTTACTTCGCTACAAGCGCTTCAAAATGTTATATAGATAGCATTACCGTGGCTTGGTGGAGTTGTGATGAATTAGAACTAAGAACACATTTTTAGTTTCATCCCCTCTCCCAAGGAAACCGTACTTGATTTCGGGATAAAACGTATCCAGTATTCTACCTCGTAGTATGAACTCAAACCATGCCTAGTTTAATTTGAATTCATTTAGAAGTTTTGGCGTGATGCACGGCCAAGGTACAAACAGAAAGACAAGCAAATAAACAAAAATTAACACTAAATACGGTTTTGGCTTTTGTATTGATTACCGAAAGCTCCCCAAAACGGTTTTTCAAAATATATGCGATGTATGGATTTGGACCGGTTTCAGTGTCATTAAAAGCATATGGATTAATGAAAAATATTCGTTATTAAATCATGCGACTATTGTTAACTTTCAGCGTCAAATAGATGAGTGATTTTATAATAAAGTCAACTATCGTTAATTAAAACCTGCGATAATTAGAACTTTTCTGTAATTCAAAGTTATCACGAGGTCCCTAGAAAATCTCTTTATATTTCGAATTAAATCAATACATTTATATGCACTTGGTAATTCGAACGAAAAAATCAACGCTTGGCAACAAAATGACGCGTTAATTAGAACTTATCGGCGTCAAACACTCGACAATTCGTAAAGAATAAGTCACTTGATCCTCTTATAAACAAGTCCGAGTAATCCATTCCGCCGCGGAGATATCTAAGTAAATTGCAGAACAAGTTCAAGCTCGTATCATCGTACACGAGCTTTTGTTTTGGTAATGATTAGTTTGACATACACTTCAGCAAAAATTGGTTTTATTTTTCTAAAAAATTTGAACCATTTGATATTTCAAACACTCGAGGATTCGTAACAATTTAAGAGTCTCAAAAGTTTCGAAATAACGAGATTTGACTGTATGCGCTTTAAGTCAAAACAATGTAGAATAATAATCGTTTTTTAGTATCAAGAATATAATTAATAATTTCGCTTAGCATTGAACTATGGATATATAAGGTGGATATTAATTCATCAACAATACTGCGGGGGATGGTGTAGAATCGATAACGGAATGTATTCCACTCATGTTTAATTTTCACATACAAAAAATTAGTATAACTATTTTCTAAGCGCGGCGCGTTGCCTTTTAGTATGATAGCGAGAACCGCAGTTTACTCCATTTTTTGGCACGGTAATGTACTGTATAGATAACATTACCGTGCCAAAGCCAACGTGCCACAGCTTAAGCAATAGTACAGACTTTTTGTGTATGTGAAAATTAAACATGAGTGGAACACATTCCGTTATCGATTTTACACCATCCCCCGGCAGTATTGTTGATGAATTAATATCCATCTTATATACAGTGGAGCTTCCCCTAATATTACAAATTTCGTTTAAAATTAGCAAATATCTCATATTCCTTCTTATACACTCACATTACCTAACGTCATCACAAGAACAAAATAAATAACACTTATATACTGAAAAGGAGCAAGTTGTAAGTAATGTATACACATATAAATAATAAGGAACGCCACTTGACTGCTAAGTGCCCATTTATGTGTCCATTTTGTGGTTGACGAGCAATTTGAAATTGTTTACGATGATGTAAATTATTTAATTGTAGTACCGCAGTGTCTCGGTTACTTTATCCTATTATTTTAATATACGTGTATGTGACTTTATATGAAAGTTATGAGTGTAGTTAACACAGGGATTTACCTATGATTTATATTACAATAATTAATTCATTAACTTTGTTCTACGATAGACCAATATGAAAATATTTCTATTAATTTAGAAGCGCTCGTAGCGAAGTTTGCTTAGCTGTTCTTAATCGATCAGCAAAATTAAGCAACGTCCGCCTCGGTCATGACTTGGATGGGTGACCGCTGGTGACATTACTACTGAGCGCTTCCGTGCTTCGGATGGCACGTTAAGCCGTCGGTCCCGGTTGTTATCTTAGGATGGCAATTGTTATAGCATGGTGGTAGGGCATTTTGCAAATGCCCGCCTGCTAAAGCTACCACCCTCAAGTAGAAAATCTGTCGCCAAGCACCTAACGGTGTATTCCGGCAGCTGCCTTGAGAGCCAGTAATTATAGGTTAGCCTGAACAACATCTTCGACCACATCGTCACTTACCATTAGGTGAGATAGTGGTCAGAGGCTAACCTATCAAGCAAAAAAAAATACATGGAGTTCTTTTAAGAGCTCCGTACCCAAAGGGTCAAAGGCAAAATCAATATCATTTATTCAATTTAGGCGTCTACGATGCTCTTATGAAGGTCAAATACAAGTTTTTATATTGAAATTTTCTACAATGCTGTACATTGTACAGCACGTTCAGCAAAAAATAAATAGAGCCCCTGAAGAACAGGCAAGAAAATCGGGTCTTTTTTTTTTAAATGTGTTACATACCATATTATAGTAAGATTATTACGATATTTGTTTAGATTACGTAGGTGACAGGCGACAGATTGGCAAAGGCGGAACAGTCCAAATAAAAAACGGGATACATAGACTGTGCTATTACTAAGACTCCACTGTTCGTCTGTCTGTCTATATGTCTGTATGCCTGAAAGCACGAGGACCGCCTGATGTTAAGAGTAGAGTGCTCGGAGCGCTTTTCATACAAACGTAGTTTTGTCATGTTTTGAATACTCAGTGTGTGTCTACACTCGGTGAATTTTTTTATGCATATTGCTGAGCTTAATATCAATGCTTCTGGTTTGCCAGATTTTCTATATATTATTTATTTTATCCCTTAATGTCATAATAAAACTCCCATTCCAAACGATTTTTCAAATAATTCTTGAAAATACTTAATTTCACGGAAATCTGGCAAAACAGAAAAATAGATATTAGGCTCAAGGACATACATGCATAGTTACACCGAGTTAGAATACTTAGTATTTAAAATATGACAAACCTACGTTTGAATGGACAGCGCCACGAGCACTTTAGCCATAAGTGGTTACCTCTGCCTATAACAGATTCATTTCGACACAAGCGACTGCACTGCGCTCATAGCCCTGACACATACAGTTTATAAGTCTCATATGCCTGTACAATTTCTTTCTCTCAAGGAATGCTGCCGGAACACACCGTCAAGTGATAAACCGTGAGGCGCTTGGTGATAAATTTTCTACTTGAATGTGGTAGCTAGACTAGCTAGCCAGTCAAGCATTTGCTAAATTCTCTTCTAACGTGCGGTGACGCCGGTTCAAATTACTAGTAGTGGAACACCTTATAATGGCATACATCTTACTGCTTATAACTTATACCAGCACTAACATACTGGCCATCCGTTGTTCTGTGTTATGTACCTAATTGAACATGATTTAGCTAATTATTTTAGATTTTGATGCCGCAAATACGACTTATTATAAAAATTGCGTAATTATATTCTTTAACAGGAAATTGTTTTTTTTTTACCGCGAATGAGAATGGTTAAATCCTACTAATTGTTAATCAAATTGTAGCTTTTTGTGTAACCATTATAAGTGTAGCTTTTTTTTTCCTCATTTCATCAATATACTCGTTGAATCAATAAAATATTTTTTAAATAGATTTTTGTAAAGTAAGTCCTTGAACTGTTGGGTTTTTACGGGCTGAAGGGGTGCCGGGTTAGAATTGCACCTCCCAATATCATCCCATGGGTGATCGTAAGAGGCGACTAAGGGAAAAATACTGAAAGGTGGGCAGCAGCGCTTTTCTAAGAACTGCCAACTTACACTGCGATCCCCAAGACGCCTGCCAAGCGTGGGGATTATGGCAAATACCCCCTTAATGTCTGTGTTCAGCAGTGGACGATCCGGCTGTTATAGTACAGTACAGAAGGGCAAACAAGCAGACGACTGGTGGTAAGTGATCACCGTCAGTCAACCATGACCATGAACACCCGCAGTAGTCGGTACTAATGGTCTCGAAGAAGCGTTGCCGGCCTTTGAGGAAGAAATATTATTATGCTCTCTTCTTGAAGGTTTATAAGTTGTATCGATTCGAAGACACCTCACATGGCGGCTGCACCCATTGAGGCAGTACGAGGCAAATTTCGTGAGAATCGCACGGTTGTGGACTTCCAAACGTCGACATGAAATTATTGGAGCATCATGCCCTATCGATGTCGGTGTGACATTCGATGGTGAAACAGTTCCTTGGATAATTACGCCTAACGACAGTCCTCATACTCAATCTTATAAGTAGACACCTTTAACCAGAGTAGGTACAAAATATTTAATAAAAAAATAGTACTCTAATAATTTAAATAAAAATTAAATAACAACAGTCCTTGAGAGCCAGAGAAATTACAGGTACATGAGACTTTAGAACAAGGTCAAGGTGACGGGCGCAGTGCAATTCGTGACGTGTGACGAAATTAATCTGTTATAGGCAGAGGTAAATCCGCTTAACATCAGGTGGGCCTCGATCTTGTTTCGTCACAATAACGCGAAATCGGGAAACGCGGGCTCGTTCCCACTCGGGACAACAATAATTTATAAATGTGATTATCGCTTAGAACGCGATAGTGCTTATAATAATATTTAGAAAATGTATGCCTGAAAAACCTGAAAAGGAGTGAAAACAGACAGTTGAAAATAGTTCGTAGTATGAAGCGCTCGTAGCGAGGTTAGCTTGGCCGTTCTGAATCGATCAGCAAAGTTAAGCAACGTCCGCCTCGGTCATGACTTGGATGGGTGACCGGTGGTGACATACTACTGAGCGCTTCCGTGCTTCGGAGGGCACGTTAAGCCGTCGGTCCCGGTTGTTGTCTTAGGGTGGCAGTCGTTATAGCATGGTGGTAGGGCATTTTGCGAATGCCCGCCTGGCTAGCTACCACCCTCAAGTTGAAATCTGTCGCCAAGCACCTAACGGTGTGTTCCGGCAGCTATCCTTGAGAGCCAGTCATTCTAGGCTAGCCTGAACAACATCTTCGACCACATCATCACTTACCATCAGGTGAGATAGTGGTCAAAGGCTAGCCTATCGGCAATAAAAAAAAAAAAAAAAAAGTTCCAAAACTTCATGACTCATGCAGGAATTATACCAGAAAAATGCCATCATAATCATGGCATCACAAGTATGGGATCAACAAATTGTAGATAGTGATAAATAATAGGCACAGTGCATTTATGGTAAGAGCAATACTGTGCGCTGCATCACGTTCCTTAACTGAGATAGGCAGCAGGTAAATGGCATTTACCCGTAATTAACACATGCGTCCTTAGACCACTTACCCACAGCATAAATTTATCCTGTTCTACAGCCATCCCATCACTGATATTTAAATGCCAAATACTAGACTAGGCATCAGGATCTCATTTTGATAATACTTACAAAAATAGAACAAGGATCTCCGGTAAAGTATGCTTACCTTACGGGTTACATATTTGAGCCGTTTGGTGTAGAGACGTTGGGTCCGTGGGGACCGGGAGCTCATCGTATTTTCAAAAATTATCAGAGCGCTTGGTCGATGCGACGCGTGATCAAAATGCTGGCACTTCTTTGCCTCAACGAATAAGCATTGAAATTCGCCGGGCAATGCTGCCAGCATGCTAGGTACGCTGCCAACTGATAGTGCGCTGGAGCATTTGGACTTCCTATGAGTCTGCAATGACCTATAGGTTGTCTAAATGCTGTTATTGTAGTAGCTGTGGTGTTGTATACAGAGAGTTGAAATATTAGAGTAGTTATATCCGAACACCACTGCTCTAAAAGCTTACTACAATTTACCTATCGACATACCTACGCATATGTATATGCAGTTTGTAATGTAATGACAATGAAAGAACGTTCAAATATTATGCGTCATATCTGTTGTAAGAAATAGATAAATAAAACCAATTCGTGTAACCACCGAACCGCCACGAGACGTTCCGATCACCATTACACTGCGATCTCTTTCACTCTCTCACACCAAACGTACACATATCTCGCTCATCCATTTCATTGAATGGAATAGTTCCTTAGATAAAACAAAATGTCGATATTTTCTATTTACTCAATAAAAGCAATAATCACGCGTGAAATGAAACAGTTTTCTTATCTCTCACAGTGCTGGTATAATTGGTGCAGAGTCTAAAGACACGAGGAAGGCATATTGTCCATAGATTATTCCTAAAAAACACAATTAGCGGCGATGTATTCACCGGACGCTCGGAAATGCAAGACTGGTAGTGACTCTGGTAATAATCAGAATTCGTCTAGTAAATATGGAGGGCATACAACGCATCTACAGGTAAAAAAATCTTAGTTTGTATACAGTTCGTAGTATTTTGAAAGACATACCGCCGGTTAAAAAAAAGGAGCGCTGTACAAATAAACTACATAAGAACACTCCTATGTACCTATATCAACAGTTGGGTCTATAAACGTTGATGCATGCTCCCGATAAAACTTAAAAACCTGCAATTAAAATTGTAATATATCTAATTACATATGTAATTATAGTATTAGCCGTGATAGAATAAGTACAATTAGGTATGTTGTTTTGATAAATTTTGCTTGTCATGCTTCTATGCAATGTATGTATTCGTACCTAAAAGAGTTAGCTCTTTTAGTTATATACTTGCTATAGCTTTTTGAAAAAATAATCACTTTGATTCGGGGTTCAAACATAATTTTATATGTTTTCGAACATGCGCTCAAAAGAGTTTACTGAAGATGCTGCGTGTATAAGCGATACGCAGCGAAAGTTATTCCAGCTGGGTTACTTAGGCGTAGCGTTTATGACGTCCCATCGTTGTAGTTAAACAAAGAATTTTGACACAATACTAACTTTTTCAAATATTTCTTGATCATCAATGTATTAGTGGAGGATGTCTATCGAAAAAAATATATTTGTAAGGTGTTCTTCATTTTGTTTAAAGGAAGTCACTATATTATGTTCAGAAAGAGAGTGAACTTGGAATTTAACCTTAAGACGGTGCTACTTAATTTATAATTATTTTTTGTTAATATAGACGAATAATTTCACTTTGAAAACTATCGCGAGTTTTATCCATATTAACTTATTATTAAACGGCTAGGACCCGCGTTATATTTACCGGAAAGATTCCGACCAGTTTCGGACTGTTTTGAAGTCCTTCGTTTGGTAGTTACGATTGCGCGAAGCGACTAGCACGGGCCTCAGCGCGTAACTGACGTTGCGAATGCGATGGCGCTGTCTGCCCCGGCTCAGCCGCATTTGTCGGAATCTTTCCGGTAAATATAACGTGGGTCCTAACAGTTTAATAATAAGTTAAGTCGAGGCAGTCAAAAATAATTCCCACGCTAGCTCCGCCCATGCGGCGCAACGATCCCCGCTGCACCGAACGACGCGATGTGCAGCGGCGCACGCGTCTCGCTTAAAAAAACATTTTGTGTACTTCATATTAGATTCGCGAACACAGATACCATTGAGACGATTTCAACTTTTTTTATAATCTTATTCACGTGACGAATTTCGATACATAAAGTAACTTTGTATATACTGCAATTGATGTCACGTTTTTATTTTTATCAACATTACTAATATTTCTTAGTAAGAAATTTATTATTTGATTTACTTTTCAAAATTATGCTTACGGTCGACAGTAGCTCATAAAACTAAAGCCAAAAGTTTTACTTTTTACAATATGATAATGTCTGCTCGACTTTATTGGCATATATTATTATGTATGTATTGGTATATATATTATACATATTTAACTGACTTCCCAAAAGAAAGATGGTTCCTAAATTGACTTGTCTATTATTTATTTTATGTTTGACCACACATAACTTTTTTACTGAACCTTACAATCTTGAAGATTATTTTTTTGCTAGTACAGTTTAACTCTTAATTGGTTTCATTTTAATTTCATCAACATCGGTCGAACGGTTTGCCAGTTACAGTCAACTTACTAAAAGTAATTTGCCAAAATGCCTTGACGATCGCAGTGCTTCTAGCAACTAATGTAAGTGGCAACTGTGAATATAGATGAAAGTTATTGTTAACCAGTGATAAAATCTATAAATATTATGTGAATAATAATCTCTCTTGAAAAGTCTGTAGTCATCAGTATATCAAATAACCTGTCGACGTCATAAGCACACAATTGAGATCATATTGAACCGATATCAATGAGTTATTCCAGTCTTTTTAATTTAAAAAAATGTTTTCAAGTTGTTTATTTTTAATTTTCTTTGCTATGTTGTTGTGTCGCAGTTTCTGTGTTTATAGAGAAAACGTATTGCACCAAACCAACATAAAGTGAGACGTGGGTCGGAATATGATGATGGTACATAACAGCCCAAACGGCACGATATATATTGATAAATGAGGTGTTTTTAAATTCTCCGTAGTAACGAAAGTGATTTCTACTGATTAAACTACCTATAAAAATTTCATTACCCCTTGGCATCCGCGTGGACGATAATTTATGAATGAATCAACATTGTTCTCAGTATCTTGGAATGCGATTAATCAGATTACACATCATTAGAATAAAGTAAAATATCATCAAATGGAATGAGCATAATATTATATTATATTCGGTGAATATGGGTACAATTGACCTGAAATAAATGGATTTGATTTGATTAAATATGACCATTCATAATACCATGACTCGTCATACAAATATGAATTATAGTTTTTCATAACTGTGCTACTGTACACGTTTCCATAATAAAATAAAGTAGGTTGTTTTTTTTATTGCTATCATATAATTTTTAACTGTTAATTACTAATGTTGAAAATATGTTCGCATACATCCTAGTACTTTTTATTTTTCAGTTACAGTGGTAAACAGAATGGTGTTATTTTACTGCCACTCTGCTTTTAGATACCAACTATGGTAAAAATTAGACCAACCAGATATAAGTAGATCTAGCCACTTCTAAACAGCAGGATAAGATTTTTTTTACCAAACTTGCAGAAGAGTGTATATATGCAATTGTAAGGGGTTTAATTATTGGGATATTTAATAAAAAACACACGACTGCAGAAACATTGTAGAGAACATGTTATACAGGCTTCTTTTAATGCAACATAGCAGACAAGTGAGACAGTGAGTGGCACTGAAACAGGTGACTAAATTAGACATTAAAATAAAAACAGTGGATTCTTAGATTGTTAGTAAGAGGACTATCATAATACAGATATTCGTGGATAGTCTACAGAGGTTATAGACATATTAAGTTAAGATGTATATGAATTAACAAAAAATCATTTATTAAATAAAAAATATATAGTTTTCCATTTATACAATTTTAATGAAATGCAAAAGTGTGCGTGAGAAATAACGAGTATCGGAAACGGAAAGTCAAGTTTGCAGTCCCCCCAATCGTCACCCCGTGACCATGATCACTGCAAAGTGTTTGAAACGTCATGACAAAAATAATGATAAATATACGCGATTTAAACCGTTTAATGTTGTTTAATTACTATGCGTAACAAACACTAAAACCTAAGACAATATTAAGTTAAGTCTTCTTTTTACGGTGGGAGGAGGTACTGAAGCATTTGCACTTTGATGTTGCAAGTCTCCCTCGACAGCCTCCTCTTGATTTTTTCTTTTTATAGAAGTTTCCACATATTCTTGATCCCGGATCATTCTTTTCTTTGAGTGGCGGGGATTGACCAGCTCGGGCAGAAGGCAGTCCATATAGAATGTGATTAGTTTTGTCTCAATTTTTTCCCTCCAAAATTTTTCTTCTTTTTGTAGAATTTCTATTTTTGATTTGTTGTCTCCATACTACACGGCAAATAAGCATTAGTTATATTACAAATGTGCATTTAGCCGAGTTTGATGATACCAATCAGATTTTTGATTGATATATACCTGCAAAAAATATAATTATACATTTTACAGACATTCAGTTACCTGAAGCCTTCAGAAAAGCAACTGTACATATCTGTTTGTCCGACAATCAATTTCGCACAATTTGTTAGAATGTGTAGATAGAATTTGTTAGTTCGTATACGAGTGCCAAGTAAGGATAAATGTCGAGAGAGCAGTCGAATGACACCTGTCAAAAATCCAAAATGGCGATTTCAAGACGGCCACCATACAAACTGCTCCGCCCCTGCTGAAGTTCGGCCTTCAGAAAGGGGGTGTTGGGAATATGAATAAATGAATTTAAATACATATATTCAGATAATTTGCACGTCAGATTTTTTGCACGTCAAGAGTACAACATCGCTCTTTACCATCTATCTAATACCCTAATAACCGAAAAGGGGGCAAAGGCAAGTATAATACATATCAGCGATGGCATTCCCAAAAGGGTATTGCTTCAGATAGGAGGCCGGGGATAAAATTTAAGTCTTGCTCCGCACAATTATGTCAATGCGTTGTCTTTTGTGTAGGTACTCAGAAAAAATATATTGTTTATACCGACCCTACAGAGGTGTGACAAGTGCAGGGCGATAATAATGTAAAGTGTTATTTTTCAGTGTAAAAAGAAAATTTAAATGTATTTATAACGTTTTTTTTATTTAATTTTACCTGTTGCTCTGCTATGGATAGGTCAAAATAATTTTTAGCCTAATATAGGTAGTATATAAAATATTTCCTTTACGAAATTTCCTGTGAATAAAATGTGCAAATTTAGCAATACTTTATTCAAAGAATTACTCAATTATTTTCATGTAGTGGAAGAACACAGTCTAAACTTATTATATGAGATGGCGACTCCGACATTTTTCTCTGTCCGAGTGATCTCAGACTTCGACTGATTTGTTATTTTTTTCATGAGAAAGAAGGTGCATTTTATGAGCACAGTCAATTATTCAACTCTATTTATGTATAAATCGATACTTATATGTACATGTCTAAGTGATAAAATGTATATTTATAAGTACCTATGCAGGTGACTTTGTATATAATATCTTGAATATATACCTACTTGCCTGATTCTGAATATTCTTTCATTGATATAAATCTACATCTAGTCTTGAGGGATATAAACAATGTTTGATGTTTTATTGCGATATAGGTACCTACCCACCAAACTAAATGCTTTGATTTGCTACGCTTGTGTTATTATTATTTAGCAACGCTCAACTCCATTTACGGTTGAACGGCAGCTGTACTTTAGAGCCAGATAATTTTACTTTATACCTGTTCGGCACCTTCACCCACATCACTTACCATCAGGTGAGACCATAATTATACATATACCAGATATTACCCTACTAATCATACTTAGATTAGTACGACATATAGTTATTTTATAGCTCCATTACAGTACTAAAGGAACCTAGTTGGTATAGAATCTCTTAGTTCGGTAGAGATAGTACCTATGTTTCATGAATAGAATAAACACCAAAACACAAACGATTATTAAATTTGCATAGGTACAATAGGTAAAAAAAAACTGAAATATTAATAACGAAAAATACTTACGCTTTTGCCTCTCTCATAATTCTTGCAAAGTCTTTGTATCGACTCTTCTGCATCCTTTTTTATTTTGTTGGTTATCTTTATTTCCCATATTGATATACTCGTACCTACCAAGATACGTATGCATAATGCAGAGGTGATAGCGCGCGAGCGATAGGTCCACGTCCAACGGCGCACAGCGCAGCACTGAAGGACAGCTCTTACGCATTGATTTTATTTCGTAATCATAAGCTAATAAGGTTGAATATCGAATCTTCCGATTGACCGTAATCCTGCACAGAACTAAAGGTCGTAAGTCTAAAACACAGTTTAATTTTTTATGAGAATACTAATTACTCTAGGTAAATTTTACTTATACAGCGGATAATAAACTACATTTCCTTTCTATGTGTATTTATTATTGATATGTAACTGATGTAGTTTCCCAGAAAAATCCAATAATTTAAAGAAAAGGCTTCATTTAAAAAAATTAAAACTATCGAGTAAATTTCTTTCAAATGTGTTCCTGTCTGGACAACGGATAGAAAAAGGTTTGAAAAATCAAATATTTGAGTTATCGTGTCGATTGCATATTTAAGTTGCTTAAAAAATCTAGTCGAATGAGAGTATTTTTTCCGCAGCCTCGTCTTAATATAGAAAAAAAAAAAACGCCCCAGCGGCCAGCCTACTACTAGATGGCAGCGTGCCTAGAATGCTGCCCCACTAGGCAATGCTGCTAGCAATCCTTATTTAAATATTTAAGTTAAATTTATTTATATTATAAATCCCAAGTCCACTTTCTTTCTGAATATACTCTACCTCTAAACTTCGAAAAACGTAATTTTTTACCGAAGACTCTAACAACGGCTTACCTATCAGCAATTAAAAAAATGAATGGCGTATAAAGTTTTTACTGACCTATACATCATATTATTATTGTTTATTATTCTCACACCTAAATTAACTCATAATGGAAATTCTTTCAAAATGTTCATTTTCTCACACTTAGTCAAAATAGCACGACCATAGCAGGTTTTCTTAATGTGGTTAATACAACTCAATAAACATGTGCAATTTTATTTTCTACTTTAAGTACTATATAAACGAGTAGGTAAACAATGTAGACAAATAAACTTAAAAACATCAGTCAGAACAGTTTCGGTCGTATTCATATTTAATTTTAAATGGCTTAAGGTAAGAAAACCTATACCTATTTTACTCATTTAGGTATATCTTTACCACCACCCTAAAAGAGTGTGAAAGTACTTCAAATTCAAATGTTTAATTGTTATATTAAATCATCAAACTATATTGCAAGTTCATAAAGTCATTCAATTTCATATAATGTTAGGTAACTCATTCGTCCTGCAAGGACACTTGTATCGTGTATTTTTATAAACGGGCAGTTTGTCTTTATTAATAAAATATTACTAACTATATATATGGGTCAGGCCGTAGTTTTTGGCACATTTTTAACAAACTACCTAAAATAATACGAATAAAGCAAGACTTGTTAATTTGGGTGGAACATAATGTGCTTGATTTACAAATTAATAATTTTACTAAATTGACCAAAAGCGTTAAGAAGAATAACCATTGGCTCCAAAAGCTCAGTTATGTAGCATTTGTCAGAGTACATATCGTCAGTGCACCTAGTGGGAGGCCTACCAGCTCTACGTCTTCCAGTGAGATGTGGTAACCACTCTATCTTTCTTCTCAATTGAATATCGGTTCGTCGAATCAACTTAGCCCGCCCATTACTACTTCAACTTGAAAATTCTTAGAGCTATGTTAACTTAGGTTCTTGGCGAATGTTTCCGTTCCTGATTTCATCGCACAAAGAGATTTCGATTATAGCTCTCTCCATAGCTTTTTGAGTGACTCTGATCATGTCCATAAGGGTAAGTCAAGGACCACGTGAGACTTGCCGTATGTCATCACTGCAACACACACTGGTTCAAGAATCTTCAATGTCTGCGGCTAACTTATGACATGCAATAAAATATATAGATATTATTACCATGGTAAATAGTTATGAATAAGGCTTTACCTACGCGAGTAACATAAAAATAATACATTAAAACTTCCGACGCGTGTACAAATTGACGACAGCGGCGTAAAATTGTGACGGTATCTTTTGTGCTAATCAGGCGGTTATTCCACATATTACCTACCACCATGAATGTGGAGTTCAACGTCGCGGCGGGATTTCAATTGAAGAAAGCCTGAATCATTGTTTCAAACAACATAGGTATATTATTAAATATTTTTTTGCGACAAGCTAGCCTTTGACTACAATCTCAGCTGGTGGTAAGTGATGACGTGTTCGAAGATGATAAACTGGCTATACATAGAATGGCATTAGATCCCAAGGATAGCGGTTGGAACATAGGTTTGTATTAGGTGTTAAGTGACTTTTCATCTGAGGATTGAGGGGAAGGTAGCTGAATTACGCCTAAGAAACACGAAGCAGGTGCTGAATCTCGAGTAACAAACCTGCAAGTGAAACTTTGATTATTTTAATCGTCCCGTTAAAATGATTAAATTAGAACACCTAATGTGCATCTCGTCGCGATAGCTCGTGTAGTCCGAATTAGTCCACGGCTCGTTCGCACTGGCGGTGTGGCTTGAACAGCTCAGGCATAAATATATAAACCCATAGCTATGCGTGGGCAGCTGGGGTCGAAGACAGTGGTTAGGTTGTCAGAAGTTTATTACTTCTCGATCGAGCCAGTGGCCCGACTCCACCTCTGATACAGCTAGGGCTCGATCAGTGTCACCCGGAGCTTGACTTAGGCTGGTATTCATAAATGTATCTCAAAAGTGGAGATCGAACTTAGATGTAGTTAGTATTGACGTTTAATGTATGAAACTTCTGTCATGAACTGCATCTTAAGATTGATCTCAACTTTGAGATGCATTTATTAATACGAACCTTAGTATGCATTATTTGTGTCCAAAGAATGTCCCGCATACTCTGTGGCCTGTGCCTCAGACTGACGCGCATGAGACTGACAAGTCAAACAAGCAAGATGTAAGAGTAGAATAGGCAGATTTTTACAGAGTAGGTATATATGGTAATAGAGTTTTTTTTAAATCGGTATATACTTATATATATACATATATAAGTATATAACGCTATACACTGTACTTACATTATCATTCTCGATCAGCAAACATAATTACGTAACATGAAATAATTTGGGGTATAATGGATACTTAATATTACGATTCGTGGAAGAAATTCTTTTCTTAAACGGACAATTATTACCAACCATTTTTGAAACCAATCTATTATATTTATAACTGCTGGTTAAAGGTCCAATGAGACCCTTTGAATCCGCACAGAACCTTAGAAGTTTGAAGTAAGTCCGTAAGTACTATTTACTATATGAAGATCATTTTTTAAAACTTCTTTTAACAATGTGTTACAAAGTTCAATACAATATTTTAAAAATATATCTTGTTTAATTACTCGTACGTAGGTGACAGGTGGTAACTCGGCAGATGAATATGCTGGCTTATATTGCTGAATATTCTAGTTCTTTAGCTAGTTCTTTTTATCCAGCCTGCTACAGTATTCAACCCACAGAGAGATCGATGCTGTGATTCAACCTAATCATTAGTTACCAGTTGTTGAAACAGTGATAGCTTAGTGGCACTGGCTATGTACTGCCACGCAGCAGGTCCATGGTTCGAATCCCGCCGCGGGCATTTTGCGAATGCCCGCCGGCTAGCGACCACCCTCAAGTAGAAAATCTGTCGCCAAGCACCTATGTAACCGTGTGTTCCGGAAGCTGTACTTGAGAACCAGGAATTCTAGGTTTAAGCCTGTTAACACCTTCGACCACTTCATCAATTACCATCAGGTGAGATTGTGGTCATAGGATTACCTATTAGCAAAAAAAGTAAATAAATAATAAACAGAATATGGACAGCAGTGCCTTATGAAGAAAGCCGCCTGCCAAGCGTGAGTATAAAAGCAAACCCTACATTAATAGGGGAGGCTGTGTTCAGCTGCGAACAATTCTGCTGATACCTACAGTAAGTCGGTTATCAACGCCATCTAGCCTATATCTGAATAAGTAGGTAATTAAGCTTACCTTCAAGTAATATTTTTTTTATTTTTAGCACAAAAACTGTGCCAAAACAGCTTTGGTATCAGACTATGTAGGCTCACGTATTTTGATATATAAATTTCATCGTTCCGCCGTAATTATCTCGTTTCCTGGTCACGTCGTCAGTGACTTGTCACTATATTAACTACAGCGTCCTCGCTTCCAGTACAGTGCTCATTTAGCTTTTGAAAAGAATAGGTCAACATTATTATATTAATAAACATGAATTTGTTAAGAATAATATGTATTGTTTCGTCGGCGATATGTGCAAATGCCGGTGGTAAGTATACGATTTCAAAGTTTTATTCTGCTTCATGGTATATATTAAATTGTAGAAGCGCTCTTAGCGGATTTTCACCGTTTTCTGAGGTTACTGTTTGGATTGGTGACCGCTAGTAGCATTTATGGGCGCTTCCGTGCTTCGGAGATAAGCCACATCGATCTAGCGGTTATTATGATATATTGGCGTCACTTCAGGACTTCTTGAAAAGTTCTGTCCTTGCCTATCCACTAAACCTTATAGGTACTTGGTCCATGTTTGGGTATATATAATTCTATCTCTCTCTCTCTGTTGGGAAAACCCATGATGAGTTAATTATTGCATTGTGAGTTTACCACAAACGATGCAACGATTCTACCATTTTTGAATTTACACTTCTTTTAATTCCGCTTGGCTTGTGCCACAAGTTCCTATAAGTTTATTTTTGTATCAAGTTCGATTTTATTTAATTACATATTTTAATCATAGTCCATTCATCCCTCTTATTTAGGTTCGGTATATTCATAATATTGTCTTACTGTAACGACATATAATTATTGGAAAAAAAATTGGCTTCAGTTCCAAAGTCTGCACGCTCGCAATCATTCTTGGGAGTTCTTGATAGAATCCGCTACCAGTTAGCGAAGAAAGCGCCAAGTAGCTGTTGAGCTACCTTTCTGCACAATGCTCAGTATCATATAGTGTCTAATATATATAAATATAAATATAGTAGTAGTAATCAATAGTGTAATCATGGCTCATTCGGTGAATTATGAATCTAAAAAAAATTATACTGTTTACAAAATTTTTAACATGGTACTTATTAGGTTACCGCTTAGCATCAGGTGATCCTCGTGCTCGGTCCGTCACAATCACAAAAAAAAAATCAATTACCCCATGCAGAAACAAAGTATTGTTATGTGTCACCATCCGACTCCAATAAATACGAATTCCTAAGACTTGAATAACTGGTTACATAATTTATTTTATGTAATTATTATTATCGTCATGAACTAAGTAATATTACTTAGTTCATGACATTATAGAAAGTTCATTATATTCCCCATGTTTGTGGTGCAATAGAAATATTATAAACATGCTTATTTTTCTTGAAAGAGATGCTTAAAGTTGGGTCTTTCTTTTATCTAAAATTCCGAGTTTTTGAGCTAGTGTAATTTCAAAACTGTATTATATAATGAAAATCTGATGCACCACAAACCTAGATATTAGGGTAGTGATTACGTTGGTAAAAAATCATAGAGTTTTATTCGGTATTATTAAAATGAGATTGGAGCCGCGTTTTGTATGGGGGCGTGCGTCTAAAATATACCCTTAATAAAAAAAAGGAGTCTCGATCGTGCGCTCGGTGAGTCAAGACCTCCTGAAGATGCTTCGTTTAGAAGCGAAACTAGTCGGGTATTCTTCCGGTTAGGCTGCGTGATGTTTGTGACATCACGTAGATAACAGGAAAATTAGTCGGAATTGTCCCTAGATATATATTTTTATACTTTTTAAGTGTGTTATTTAAATATTATTTAATGTTTTCTTAAGATACTTTTAGAAATATGTGTTATTATTAACAAATTACCTATTATGCTAAACAGAGGGTTAAAAAAAAATATTAAAAAAAGTGACCAAACCTAACGAATATGTTATCTAAGATCGTTTTAGTCAAATAATGAACTAATGACTCACAGTAACTCCTAACCAAAGTGACTGACGACGAGTGAATTTTTTTTGTATTTCTTAAGTCAAATATTGTTCTCATGTACATAAATGGCATTGTCTTATGAGAATAAATTCTTTAAACAGGTCTTCTAAGAGGAAATCTTCATGCTATCAAAGGTTAAGCTAACCTGTGACGGCTGAGATTAATATTTATTTTTATTGATCTAATTGCACTTTTTGCTATAGAATATTTTATGTTTGAAGTTTGTGTATTTTATGATATTTTGTTGGGTAGAGTATGCATCCAAGATGGTTTCTGGTTTCAGTTGAAGTTCATCAATATCCGTTAAGTGGTTTTTAACCAATGAAGTTATGTTTATAAGTCAATGTTTTTGCCAATATGCTTATACCTGGATGACATGATATTCACAATTCTTGTCGATGGTGGCCAGTATTTTGGGTGAGGAAAATCGATCTAGTAAGCAGAATCGATAATAGAAAGGCGCGAAAAACGTGAACATAGTTCTACCACTGAAAAGTATGGTACAGCGTGTGGAAGTCGAATCACGAAAATGAGAACACATAGTGTATTGAATCAGCACGGTAGGCTCCGACTACAACGAATTATTTCATTCTTTTAGATCTAAGAAGTCCGAACTCATATTTTGAAATATATTCTTTATAGAACGAATAATTTCGATATATATATATAAAATCGAAATACTACATAATATATATATATATATATATTATGTGGAAGTCGAATCATGATAATAGGAGCTTAAAGTATTTCGAATCAGCATGGTAGGCACGGACTTCAACGAGGTACGATTATAGGAGCCGGTCCGTAGATTTTTTAAAATATTCTTAATAGAACGAATATTTTCCATAGCTATTTAAAAATCGTCCTGTTGAGTTCGACACCCCCAGGGGTGTAACTAACTAACATACACATATTACCAGTGGTATTTCACCCTCTAGTTTGACAGTAACCGTATGTAGGTAGACGTTATTTGAATTCAAATTAATAGTCGGGACCCTTGTTATGGTAAACTTAACATAACTTCAGGAAACATAATTTATTCATTGAATATGTAACATGTTCTTAGATAATTATTTAGGTAACAAGCACGAAGCACGTGTGAAGTAAACTATTATGTTTTTGAATTATTATATTATTATTATTTTAATTTTTGAAGCGCTCGTAGGGAAGTTTGCTTAGCCGTTTTAAATCGATCAGCAAAGTTAAGCAACGTCCGCCTCGGTCATGACTTGGATGGGTGATCGCTGGTGACATGAATACTGAGCGCTTCCGTGCTTCGGAGGGCACGTTAAGCCGTCGGTCCCGGTTGTTGTCTTAGGATGGCAGTCGTTATAGCATGGTAGTAGGGCATTTTGCAAATGACCGCCTGGCTAGCTACCACCCTCAAGTAGAAAATCTGTTGCCAAGCACCTAACGGTGTGTTCCGGCAGCTGTCCTTGAGAGCCAGTAATTCTAGGTTAGCTTGAACAACATCTTCGTCCACATCATCACTTACCATCAGGTGCGATAGTGGTAAAGGCTAAACTATCAGGCATAAAAAAAAGTTCTCTAATAATCATTTGCCAAGCAACTCCTAGGTCTACTACTTTGCGGGATCTGAAAAATAAGACCATCGGACGTAGCGGAACATGAATGAACCCGTTGGTATAGATGGATGTTTTTTTTATAGCAGATTGGTTAGGTTTGCCATATTCCCCACGCTTGGCGTCTTAGTGGTCGTAATATAAGTACTGCGATTCCCAAGACGTTATTTTTCCTTAGAAGACGGTGCTGCCCACCTTCAAGTATTTTAACTCACGCCACTTACGACAGGTCGCCATGGGGAAGGTGACATTCTAGCCCGCACCCTACGAGTTATTATACTAATACTGCTTGCCTGTAATAAACTCGTAGAAATAGGTATTGTTGATGCAATGGTACTTCCCCGAACGAACTCTTTCACAAAGAGTTCTACTGCTAGAGAAAGACAAAGAATGATACTACTGGAGAAATCCAGCTAACTAACTTTCAGCTTTCACTGCCGTTGGCTTTAGTCTTTCAATCTACAGCCGCTATTGGTATCATGTCGTCTTTCCATCTTTTTCTTCTCATACGCCTCTAGCCGCTTGGACTAGTCCACCGAGTTGCTTCTACCGTCCATTGTTTGATCTTCAAATGTGCCAGGTGACCTGTCCATTGCCATTTTCATGTTGTTCATGCTCACTAAGAATTACTAGTTCTACAGGACGGCTGTTAGAATACACCGTTAAGTGGCTACCACCCTCAAAGTTTCTATTTGAAGTTAGCCTAGCCAGGCTGGCATTCATAAAATGCAATATTGCCATGCTATTACGTCTGCTATTCTAAGACACTAACGGTGACCGACAGCTTGCCCTCTAAAAACAGAAGTGCTCAGTACTAAATGTCACTAGCGGTCACCCATTCCAGTAGCTAAAGACCTAACATAACATCTAGACTACGAGCTCCACTATGAGCACTTGAAAATTAAGTCTTATTTATAATATCGAGCTGTTCAGAAATATTTTGCATTACGCCGACCTCGAATATATTGGGAATTGGATTGTTATAGGAGATATTGTTGAAAAAATACAGGTCAATATTTTTATGACAAAATTTACCTGTCATCTAATTGTAAAACAAATACTTAGTTGAGTTAAATATGTAGTTACATAGTTGTTAATGTAATATGCATACCTTCAATTATTTAATCACCTTCGATGACAATCATTTATTCTTGATGACTTTAATTAAAACATAACTATGTAATGGTGTCAATCATACTTAGGATCATATCTCAGAGGCAATTCTGCAATACTATTATACATTTGCGATACTGACGATAGAACTAATGAGATAAAAATACTTTCATATACCATCAAGGTACTTTCCTGTAAACATTCATAGGATTTGGCTAATTTACGTTCCTGGGTATGAAGATAGTAGGTATGATATAAACTTATATTTATATTATGTATTCGATCCTATCCCATTAACCACCAAAATCTATTAAATTATTCCTCGGAAACCACATACAGACTAAGCTAAGCCTGCAGTTTATATGTCATTGTATTTAATAGTTAGGCCATAATAACATTACCCACAAATATAATGTACCCTTAAGCGTTCCTTACAAATACATAAGTGATACAAAAAAAGCTAAGACAGTCAATTATAGTAGATACATTTAAAAGGGATGGCGAATGTCCACGGTGAATATACCGCGTTGTTGTCCTTAAACATGTAGACATTAAGATCATTGTTTATATTTAGTTCGTATCATATAAATTTAATTTAGTATCTACTTTGTACGAGTAGTGTTTTCAACATTAATTTAATGCTACCGCATGCCAAGCAATTTATATTTATATATATTCAAAAGGGCAGCACCGTCCTTACGAAAGTCTAGTGTTTGGAAAAGCTCTTATTCTGGACAGAGCAAATCCAGTAGCCTGTTTGTCCGCTAAATAGTAGCTATAAAAATGCACATAACCTTTACGATTTCCGATTTTTATTCTGTGGCCACAGGTAAAAAGAACACTCCAAAACTATATACATTTTCTTAGTAGCATTTTAAAAGTACTTCTACTAACAGAACAGTAATTAGTCAGTTTACTCCGTATAATAAAAAAACGGAATTGACCCCAGAATACTTTGTCAGCAGACAAGTTTATTATAATGACCTAAACGTCCTTTAGATGCTAACTAGGGCAATAAATAAATATTATATACGTATAGCTTAGTAGTTCCATTACTTGATATATGTTTAGCAAGATGGTATGTTTTTAAACAGGAAGATGCATGGATCCTGAGTCCGCAGTATATTTTTTAAAGAACTAAACTTTTCCTTTAGTGAATACCTATGTTAAGCTCTGTAAGAGAATCGTAATGTTCTTCATACCCCTATACTGTTGACGTTTAGTTTTGGCAAGTAAAAAATCTGTATAGAAATAGGTATGTAGTTAAAATACAATACATATGAACAAGAATTTACGGTTCATTAAATTTCTACATTATTAAGTACTAGCTGCGCCCCGCGGATGGATGATGATGATAAACTGTATAATATGTGTTAATCCAACGCCTTATCTACCTCAATACCATGAATTTTTGTAAGTATAATATTTATATATGGCTTACGCAAATATGATCATGTCTCCGTTTTCGTAATAAGCTCAAGTGGTTCCCTATTCTTCGTCGCCGGAATGCTCATACTCGTATATTATCTCTCCTTTACAGTATTCTGTTCAATCCTTTATCCCCGCGCTACCTCAAGGAGCAATTTAAATTTATTCATTCTACCCATTCTATGTCGTTACTGTCATTAGAAAACGTAACGCTATACAGCAGTTATTTATATGTACAATTATTAAGACCATAAGAAACCCCACCCAATATTTTGACCATATCTATTGTTAATGGATTGTCTGGAAGAGATCGCTCTGAGCGGTAAGACCATCCATTGATACACTCGGTTTTAATTTATATTTTAGTAATAAGTTTATTGTTGTAATTATGGTGTTTTCAATAAAGAGTTATTTATCTCGCTATCTATCATACCCAATTTCATTAAAATCGGTCCAGTCGTTTGAGGGTGAAAAAGTAATGAACATACAAACACAAGATCGAAATAGAGCGGTAATGGAGGCCCTGTTAAAATGTGACGTGGGAGAATAACAAAATAGGTAAATTAAAAGGAAGGCGATGGCTGGCACATGCGTCAACTCGTGAACGGGTGCTGCTAGAGGATACTGGTCTGCTCTGGATGCTAGTGCTAAAGACATTAACGGAAAAAAAGAAAAAAAAAAAACTTTTAACACTGTTCCCCCTTGGAATGTTGCATGTTTCCTATTTCATATTTCTTGTTTACTAATAAATTATGTCATAGTTAAAAAAAGTCACGGACCCTGGAGTCTGGAGTGTAGATTTAAAATTTAAAAAAAAAAACATACAAACACATTTACAAACGTTTGCCAAATATTAGTTTGAAAAGAATCAATTTGTTACTACCAAATATCCATAAGAAATAAATTATATTTTTAAAGTATATATGGTTCACAATATTGGCGATAATGGCTTACACATAAAAGATAGATATATGCTGTCGTTGGCTTTTTTGTAGTAAAAATTGAAATAAACATTTCCGTTATAAGGACATTATGTGCGTGTGACACTTGAGGTTTTTGCAGTGCACGCCAGAACAGGTCGCATATGGCCGATTTTTTATTTACTTACTTGACAATTATCGTTATATTTTCGAAAATTTACATAACATCTTTATAAATTATAGCCTATGTGTTATTCTGATGTCTAAGCTATATTACTGTAAAGTTTCATTAAAATCCGTTCAGTAGTTTTTGCGTGATTGAGTAACAAACATCCATACATCCTTACAAACTTTCACGTTTATAATATTAGTAGGATAGGATCTTTGTAATGAAAATTATTTTAAAACCACGGCAATGAATTCAATAAATGTTAAAAATAATGTTTTTCGCCCAGGGAAATGAAAGGAAATGATAAGAAAATTATATTCCGAAATTAGAGTTTTTTTTATATGTGTTCATGGGGTGCCGGGCCATACTACCTGTTCCTATACGATAATCTCTTCCTGGAATAAGACTACCTCTTACCTTCAGGCAGAGGTTATGGGTTTACTGCCAGCACCCAGAGCGGTATCGGTAAAAGACACACATTCAAACCAAGCTAATGTATGCGAGTTTAGTGCCTACTATCATATTTGTTACTGATAGTGCGGCAATAATTTTGTGTATCTTTCAGTACCTACTTACTAAATAAACCTACGACTAGATCGAGAGTAGTGTTTAACTGACTTATCTTAACCACAGAATCTTACGAACAGGTACAGAGTAATGAAAAAAAGAACAATTAGTTTATTATTAGTAGTAATATACATTAGTTTTATCGATAATAGATATTAAATATCTACCGCGGTGTTACGAAGAGGAATAGGATCTTTCTTTGGTGTTACATGCGGTGTCACCACGAGGAACGAGTCCCTTTTTTACTCGTGGCAGATATGAGCACTATATACAGAACCACAGATAACAGTTTACCAATCACTGTGGTATATGACTGAGCGAGAGCAGAATACATGTTAATCGTATACGTTCGACAAAGATGCCGATAAAAGTCAAAATGTTGGAATTGGAACCTTATTGAGGATACTTTTTTGTGCAATTTTCTTTGATGAACATTGATTTATATTTTTTGTTTGATATTGAGTGCATACACTTTAAATAATTTATAGTAACTTTAAGACTTTCGCGACTTGAACACAAAGTTACAAGTATTTAACGGGGCTTAGTCGCGATAAAAACATGTATCTACGTATTTAACTCTACGTTTCGACCAAGTTGCATTGGTCGTGGTCACGAGCGGACTGAAGGGCGGGTGTCAACGTTTTGAAGGACGGGTATTTTCTCCTTCTACCCGCATTTGATTTAGAAATGTATCATCTCGACGCTTTCATTAAGACACGGTAATATTATCTTACCGTGATTAAGATCTGTGGTAGTCATCAGTATCAGTTATTTTGGGTTTTAGTAAATAAAAAACCAATCTGTTAAAGTTTTGAAGTGAATTTAAAACGACGAAATTCTTTAATTGACTTTGAAACCTGCGCCATGAATTAAGAAGAAAAACAAATGATGACGTCGCGACTCTTTGCTATTTGTTTTTAAATTACCGATACAGTTTTTTCCTTATTTATCAAGTAACTCATTTCAACTCTGTATTATTCCTTCTCGTACCATTTTTCCAATCTCTTTGCAATGTAGGTGCTCGATATGAAAGAGATTTGATAAGAAATGTTTATAAGATCGAACTGAAGACTTTTTATATTAGTGGAGTTTAGTTAGAAAATGATATTCTAACTACAAAAACCCGTATTACATCCTCTTGGACAAAAACGGTCCATAATTTGTCACATTGAAAGATTGTCCTTATCATAGAGAAAAGTAATAACCGGAAAGTCCGTATGGAATAGGAAATGAGTATATATTCACTAGATCATGGACAAACTGTTGTTACAAGAGGTCTAGTCGATGCGAATTATTGTCTCAGAATTTGTATTCCCATTTTCAGTACTGCCTGTAGAAAAATGCAACCTTGAAGACTCCACTTGTATGACAGCAGCCTTTCAAAAAGCCACTCCGGTGTTTATGGAAGGCATCCCTGATCTTGGCATCGATGTCCTAGATGTCATGGATATGGAAGACTTTAAGTTCGACCTGGCTGGACTCCAGTTTGCATTGAAGGACGGAAAGTTAAAGGGATTGAAGAGTGCCGTTCTTGATGATGTAAAGTGAGTAAAAATAAACTAAATAAATAGGCTATGTTTCAAGTAACGTATAAAGTATGTGATGAACTCTGCATTGCCTTGCCCTCAGAAATATTTCAATAAAAATCCAGCAAACGTCGAAATCCACAGCCGAGATTCTCGGTAACTAGTTCCCAAGTTTTTGTACGAAACCAGTTTAACCTTTTTCATCCTTTTAAGAAACCAGTAGAAATTTAAGACTTTTTCTAAACCAGTATCTTACTGCAACACATTCGCGTCGTTGGGAAAAGAACATATGCATGGAAGTCTCATATGCCGGTAATTTCATAATTATTTACTGGCTCTCAAGAATTGCTTCCGGAACATACTGTTAGGTGCTTGGCGCCAAAGTTTCTACTTAAGGATGATATCTTCCACCATACGGTTTAGCTCAAGCCGGTGGTGGATCTCCATGGACCTGCCCGGCAGTACATAACTATTACCGCACGTCTAACATTGCTTCAAAAAATCTTCGTGATAAGGTTAATAAAAGGGTGTTATTTGAATTTAAATTTTAGATGGAGCACGAAAAAAAATCACTTTGATGTCGATTTCCATTTGGACTGCAGTGTGAAGGGTCACTACACAGCTGGAGGCAGAATTCTCATCCTGCCTATTACTGGAGATGGCCAAATGAAGTTGAAATTGAGTAAGTGTAACAGAAAAAAATAAAGAAGGAGAAAGGTGTGACTTGCATCCTTAGAAGGTGCCTTGCGATACTTTAGTGTTAAGATCAACTTGTACCTACGAGATAAAATAATTTGTAGGTTAGCCTGAACAAAATCTTCGGCATCGCTACTAGGATCAATAATAAAATAAAACGATGAATGTTCAATTTATTTTGTACTAGCTTTCCGGGTGCGGCTCTGCCCGCGCTTATGTCGGTTATCGCGCAAAAAACATTAACCACTTTTTGCGCAGTTGGATAAAACTATCCTATGTTTTTTCCTGGGTCTCAAACTATTTCCATACCAAATTTCATTCAAATCGGTCCAGTAGTTTTGGCGTGATAGCGTAACAGACAGACAGACAGAGTTACTTTCGCATTTATAATATTAGTACTGATAGTACTGATGACAATAAAAGACCTTCGTACACTCGACGTACGATGCACATCGATGTACTTGCATTGCGTACAATTCGAGTATCGTAATTCGTATCATTCGATTCACTTGAAAGTTTCCGTCGTATACATTTTCTAGTGGATTCGCACACCCGGACTCGTCAGGTATCAGTTACCTAGTCAAGTGTCTTCTGAATTCCTTCGATCCCTTCTTGAAAGGTGAGGAACATAATAATAATAATATATATTTTGAATAGCAAGTTAAAATACTTTTGTATGTTAAATTATAAATAGGTAATTGAATAAGCTAAGTTTCATAATTTATCATAATTATCCGTTGAACAAAGGGATGCCTTATATGGGAGTTTGGGAGGGGGGAATAATCAACATCGCAGGGTCTTGATGATCACCAGTAAGATGACAGTTCTTCAGAAGGCTTTAACCCAATATTTTCTTTTCTTCTTTTTATGTTGTAATGTTCTGTGACTGAGTTTTTCATTTTTCACTTCATTCTTTATGCATCAGCTCTTTATTCGTGTGCAGAAAGACGCACATGAAGCGCAATTGAGTCGAAATATGATGCACACATTTGGGAGTGAGTCGGATTTAGTACCGGTCGGAGACTAATCGCTAACGCTTAAGTCGCAATCGCGTCAGTTGTCCATCGACGCATAAATGAAGGGTTATATATTGAAAAAGAAATCCATACGACATTTAAGGTTAATGATGTTCTGTTTCACCTCTTTACTTTTGCAACATAGGTTCTACTACTAACATGCTGCAAAAATGAATTCGGATATTTAACTAAAAAGTTATGTTTCTAATATTTACCGAATCACTGGGCTTATTTTGTAACTTGATACTGTCCACATTGTCTTAAGAAAGCAAAATTTTCATACGTTTTGATAGACACATGACTAACAGAGTAGTCTTATATACTCCACGGCTACTCTTTCAGCACACGGTTTTCCAATATGCTACGAAACCCTAAACATACGTCTAGCCGTCAGAATCTGCCAAGAAGAAATTATCGAACCCAATTTGTAGGGGCACCTAAACTTAGTGTCTATCAACAGTTCAATGTGCCCATCAAATACTTTACAAAGATATTTCGATATTATTTTTCAGAGCACGTCCAGCTGAAATTCCGCATCGACTATGAAATGGAAAAAGACGCCGATGGCAAAGATCATATAGCTCCAAAGAAACTTACTTTCGACTTTGATGTTAAAGAGAATGCCAATTTCCAATTGACCAATCTTTTCAATGGTAACAAGGAGCTAAGTAAGTAAAGTTACATATAATGAAAATAAAATATTTTTCTAGCCACTTACATTCGCGATCACGAGAATATTCTAGGTACACACAAGAAAAGACCTGGCTCGGGGCTTATTTTAAACTAAGAGATATTAGTTACGTGTATCGACATCCATCAATTCTAGCTTAGCCTGAACAACATCTTCGACCTCGTCATCACATACTATCAGGTGATATAGTGGTCAAAAGCTTACCAATCAGGCATAAAAAAAACTTCAGACACTGAAATGTTGTTTCAAAATATCTGTAAGCACAGACACAGATGTGATGATTGTGTAATGTCGTCAAAAATATTTTTTTATTGCCTATAATATGATAGTATTTTCCCGATCATAATCTTACCTAGATGAGTAATAATGCGGGGATAGGTGGTAAAAAGTTTAACCTTGAATGGAGACTGGCACACCGAATCACATCTTTAGGTGTTTGGCGACATATTTTCTATGTGTCGAAGCTTGCCAGGCGGGCATTCGCTAATTGACACACTCCCATGCTACAACGAATGCCGCTTTATAACAACAACCGCGGCCTCTGGCCTAACTCGCCCTCCGAAGCTAGAAAGCGCTCCATAGTAAATGGAACTAGCGACCCATTCAAGCAATGCCTACAGCAAACATTGTTTGACGCAACTTTTTTTTTTATTTTTTTTTTTTATTGCTGATAAGTAAGCCTTTGACCACAATCTCACCTGATGGTAAGTGATGATGTGGTCGGAGGTGTTAACAGGCTTAACCTAGAATGACTGGCTCTCAAGGACAGCTGCCGGAACATACCGTTAGGTGCTTGGCGACAGAATTTCTACTTGAGGGTGGTCGCTAGCCAGGCGGACATTTGCAAAAATGCCCTTCCACTATGCGGTGAAGCTCAAGCCCGCGGCGAGATTTGAACCATGGACCTGCTGCGTGGCAGTCCATACCCAAAGCCACTGAGCTATCACTGCTTCAAAAATCTGATCTGTTAAGAATGACTAGGTCCAGTCATAACTTTACCACGAACGCTTCATTGCTAGTTTCATTATGATATAAAGATACAAATGCTCAGCACAGAATCCCCTATCATATGGGATCAATATATTATGTATGGTGAACCCTTGGTTTTTAGATACTTCTGTATATCCCTTTCAAAACTAGCACAGATTACGTTACAATAATTCTCCAAAATGCCAATATTTTTGTGAAATAATCAAAAATATTTTTTAAGTATGGATTTGTAAAATAACTGCGTAGTTTCAGCTTGCACAATTGTATGACGAAACACTTTCATTGTTATTGTTGAATAAAATAAAAATGTTTTGAAGTCTGAAGTTTTGACTCCCGCAATAGTAGCTCTCCAGAAAAGTTGTACTGGAATCTTTAGGATAATAGCTTGTGTTTTTAAAGACATACAGGTGCGCTTCGATAAAATCTTTCGTTAACAGAAATACTTTGTTTATATTTTACTAGGCAGTGCATGACTGCAGACTTGTATTTAAGTACCTGATATTATCTTAAACAAAACTGTTATTTTAAGTGGGTATAGTTAAATTTATTGTAATAACTTGCAGGCTTGTATAACATATATATGAATAGAGTACATAGTAAGTTCTTGATTTCAGGTGACACGATGTTGAAGTTTCTGAACGAAAATTGGAAACAAATCTCACTTGAATTCGGAAGACCGATGATAGAAGTGGCTGCAAATAATATATATGAAAACATGAAGACATTTTTCAAGAGTCAACCTATTGAAGATATTGCTAATATCTAAGCCCCTCAAATTTAGCACTTACTCGGTATTAAATAGATATCACCTGCTATGACATTAAATTATTAATTTTGTTTATGGAAACAAAATCGTGATATTATCAATATTTAATTATTTATGTACTTATATTTAAGTTGTGGAAATAAACGAGGTTCTTGTATTAGTTTTGAATCTGTTTCTTTGCTGTCATTTGCGATCATATTAGTTACTACTACCCCCTTAAGAATATTGTCCACAAGTTTTTAGAGCTCAAAATTTCTCACCCCGAGTGGGAATTGAACCCACGTTCCCTGGTTTTACGCACCATGTGCCTGAATCACTGGGCTATCGAGTCAAGCGGACTAACCCCAAATTGTATCCTTTAATTATATTAATTTAACCGTCAAAGGGAACGAGGTGAAAATGTATGTGCTCCAAGTATTTGTAAATGTGATTTCGCTTAGCACGCGATAGTGTTTGTTAGAAATATAAAATACTTAGCTTATTTGTTAGGAAACTTGGCGACAGATTTACTACTTGAGGGTGGTTTCTTGCCAAATGGGCATTCTCAAACACCCTACCGCCATGCTGTAACATTTTAAGACAAAAAAAATACAAAAAAATGGAACCGACTTCAACACCTAAAAGTGTGAAATAACTTGTTGAAGTTGGTAACATGATAGTTCAAAAGTACCTAGTATCACAATATTGTGCGCATGGTACCGACTTTGACCAGTTATTTCATACTATTGAGTGTTGAAGTCGGTTCCATTTTTTGGTTAAATATATTTTTTCACTCTTTTTTTTTGAACCTTGCTAATTACGGGATCGATTGCCATTCATTGTTAACGACTACATCATCATGATAGGTTTTTTTTATATTTTTTCAGTTATTGGAGTGTAACTCAAAAACGACTTGACCAGTTTTAAGAAATTAAATGGGACCGAACGACAAGCATCAGCTTTCAAACATAAAAAATATTTTTAACATCGGTTAACCTAGACAAAAGTTCTGTGTTAATAAATATAAATAAAACAAATTGAGAATCTCCTCCTGTTTTGGAAGTCGGTTAAAAATAGGATCTAAGGCGCTCAATAGTAGCGAACATTGCTCATCGGTTAAGTTTAACATAGACAAGCTGCGCTGCAAGCGTTTCACAACGCTCTATTTAAATGCTTATCATGTGGGCACCCATGATAGCATAATTAAGCTTATCCTTTAATTAAATTTACTATGGGAGTACAAACAAACATACCTAATAAGTTTGAATTTGCAGATGGTTTAAAATATCACAATGCCTAAAATATGGAATTTGGTTGGCAACATTTTAGGTAAGAAATTTGTAAATCAACTATGCATAAAACGGCAAGCCTATAAAAATATAATATTCGTTTGAACTGTATATTAGGCGTGCGTATATTTCAGCTGAATTTACACGTGCGAATGGAATACTAATCTGTTCAGTCATTCCATGAATATTTTATTTGGAAACCGTAATAGGGTATTATTACGGTTTTCGATAAATCTGTGTAGACATTGGTAATATATCTCTCAAAACTTTTCAGACGCGTTCCCATTTTAACTGTCAATGTCGTTAAAAACTTGAATTATTATCATTTGAATAAAATAGGGCTGAGAAGTACGAGTAAACGAAGGGTCAAGGACAACATTCTCAAATTAGAATTCTTCGATATTTTTGTCAATTGTTATGAGGTAAAAAACTTCTCATGGTGGTACATAGTGCAGTGTTTTATATAAAAAAGTATAGGTATTATACTTGTTTTATATTCCGAGACGAGTATGTAATTTTTTTTTGTTTTATGTACAACCTGAAGTTTTATTGTTGAGCGGTGTAAAGCTGTAAGGTGTTTTTTATTCATATTTCATCTTCTGTTTTATGCCTGATAGGTTAGCCTTTGACCACTATCTCACCTGATGGTAAGTGATGATGTGGTCGAAGATGTTGTACAGGCTAACCTAGAATTACTGGCTCTCAAGGACAGCTGCCGGAACACACCGTTAGGTGCTTGGCGACAGATTTTCAACTTGAGGGTGGTAGCTAGCCAGGCGGGCATTCTCAAAGTGCCCTACCACCATGCTTTATCGACTGCTATCCTAAGACACAACCGGGACTGACGATGTCAATGACGGGATCTACTTTGTTAAAGCATTTTATTAGTTTCATTCAATTGACTGAAAAAGACCCATGAAAACTATATATAGCATTTAGCTACGACTAAGTATCTTATCTAAATAACATTATCTACGGATGTTTATTTCATGGATATTTTAGCGTACAAAATGCGCTATTTAATCCGCACAACATGATAATCCCGAGGGTCGGGCAATTATCCAGCTAAGTCGTGCATCGATTTTACAAAGAGGTTGGGTTCACAATGATTGATTTCTGTCAATTAGGCGCAGGGTTGTCACCAAGGGTCGGCCGATAGGGAAACAATGGGAAGTGTAATTAGTTTAGGGATCTTCTAGATTTATTAAACAAAATACTATGAACTATATACAACACTACAGCTACTACAATAAAAGCATTTAGACACCTATAAGTCATAGCAGACTCATAGGCAGTCCAAATGCTCCAGCCCACTCCCAGTTGGCAGCGTGCCCAGCATGCTGGCAGCATTGCCCCGTTGAATTGCAATGCTTATTCGTTGAGCCAAATATGTGCCAGCATTTTGATCACGCGTCGCATCGACCAAGCGCTCAGATAGGTTTTGGAAAATACGATGAGCTCCCGGTCCCCACGGACCCAACGTCTCTACACCAAACGGCTCAAATATGTAACCCATACCGAGGTTAGCATATTTGCGCCGCTTGAGTTGCTCCGCCGAAGTAGCCGCAGCGCCAGCCCTCACGTTGGTTTCAGAAAGATGTGACGGCGCTAAAGTGTCCACGCACGTAGCGTCCCACACTAAGGGCCGTCCTAACTTCCACGGAACCAGAGTCATGCCGTCAGGTCTTTTACCATCGTCACGCATCAGACCATTCGGTTCGAGAATAGCTGGAACATTGGCGCTGGTAAAAGCCCGGCGAATGATATCGTTAAGGCTGGCGTGGCGGGAAATTCGACCAGCACTTCGAGAGCAGGAGAGGCCATGGTGACCGAGTTGATCAACTGCAGTACCACACTGGCAGTGATGTGCAACACAACACCTTGCACCCAAGCGTAAGCTAATAGCTAGACGAAAAGCGGATGGATCTATAAGGCTACCAGTTTTGTAAGAAGGAATGGCCTGTAACCAAAGACCGGATTCCCACACAGAAACAGCGAGAATACGAGCACGATCTGCGATGCTAGAACACGTATTTAAAAGATCTTTCCGTGTTAGCTCGCATAGGGGCCGATCCCACTGCTTCTGAGATGACAACATTTTTGGGAATTCAGTATTTGGACAAGCCAGTCTCCATGTGTTTTTGGCCTCAGCCAGATATGCTACATCGAAAGAGCCTAAAGATCGTGCAAGAATTTTTTCTACTAATTTGTGTGTACTGTGTACAGAAGACAAAAAAGCTGGTAATGCCACACTAGAAATTTTGCGTATCCCTATGCCCCCCAACCTCACAGGGAGGGAAGCTTGCACCCAAGCCCTATCATCCATCTCAACATTCAAAACCGACACTAACGTATCTTTTACTAAGTTGTCTAAGCTTAACAATAGCTCACTGTGTTGCCACAGCTGACAACATCTTAAATAGTATGTAAATTTAGGAACGAAAAGGCAAAATCTTATAATTGTAAAAGCCATATGGGCGTTAATTTTGGATAATCTGCTAGAAGCATTTCTAAACTTTTGAATTTGTTCTTCGACAAATGGTGATAAAGATTCGTTAAGAATCGGTGAACCCAAAAGACGAAGCGAACTTTTTTCTACTAATTTTATATTAGGCGCAAGTAAGTTGAATTTTTCAATAATCGAAACTTTATCCGGACAAGTATCACAAACAAAAAGTTCACATTTAGAAAAATTTAGTTCAAGGCCAATAACACGAAAATCGTCTATAAGTACTCGCAAGTCATCCAAAACCGTGTTCGCATCGCCTCCTAAGGTTCCGTCATCCAAATACCAAACGTTAAGTTTTGATTGGAGACGTTGAATTATTGAGTGGATCGCAAGGCTAAAAATGGCTGGTCCCAGAGGATCACCCTGTTGACATCCTACGGAAGATAAAATAACGTTATTTTGGTATGTTAATTTTGACGGTTTGCCGTAGCATTGCCAAAGAAAAGGGTATAATTCCGGAATTTTATCTTTCACTTCAGTCAAAAGAGTGCCTCTATCTAAAGAGTTGAATGCATTTTTAACATCCACCTTCAAAAGCACATCTCCACAATTTTGATCAAGAAATGTGCGAAGTGAATGTACAGCAGCCTCACAGCCACCCTGTGAACCAAAACCGAGTTGCAGTGGTTGAAAAAGATTACTTAAAAAGGCAATTTTTTTCCTACAACCGCATTTGGCTGTGAGGCGACGATAAGTGGTGCCTACTGCTATAGGCCTAATACCACCATCTTTTTTATTTAGGGCACATAAATTCGCACCGTACAGAATTTCGGTAATTTCATTGTTGACCTGACCCGACAACATCAAATTAACCAAACCGTTCTTCTAGATTGATGTATCAAGTTATTTCAATTTATCTAAGTGACTATAATTTTATCCAAAATTATTTGCCGAGTTAACTTGACTAGCAGTATCTTAGAAGTTTCGTTTTTTTTAACAATTATCAAAAATGCTGAGAGCTTACAAGGAAAAATATCTCATATAAGAAAATCATCAGATTTGATTTCTGGTAATTTGGCACATGGTCTTTAATAAGAAACCTTCAAAGAGAAATTACTGTAGGGTTTTGATATATAAATCTATAGTATAATTTCATTTTGGGTAACTGATTTCAATATAGGTAGTAGGTATATAATTTTATTTATTTATTTATTCTTTTGCACAAATAAGTGTACAAGGAGGACTTAATGCTACCATTTTCTACCAGTCATCCTGGATGTGCAAGAAAATGGTAGCGGTGCAGTAAAAGATCGTAAAGACAAAATGTTTATTGTACATTTATTAGATATGTATATATATTTAGATATGTATATATAAAAATAATGTCGATTTGAAGCAAGTATAATCAGTTAATAAATATTCTTTGGACTTTGCTACATCTGCCAGATACGCCCATGTGAACATTTAAAAGAACTATCATAACCAGCAAATTGCTTAAAAACAAAAAGCCTGACTGCGTACGATTACATATGGTTTATAATCTCAAGTTTGATTTTTAAAGCACTTCATTATAAAAATCCACCTGACGGTCATATTTTTTTTAAGCGCACTGTATCGGGTGTTTAGATTCCTAAGTATTTTATGCACGCGAATGACACTTGCGCAATCTAAGAGGTCTAAGATAGGTCAAGCAAATAGTTTTCCTTTTGGGCTTCGCCGCAGTCGGGTAAAATGTGCCAATGTTATTAAATTATTGATCAAATCTATTAGCAAAGTAAGTAACAGTTATATAAGTACATTATGATACAAGTGTGGGATTTTGGTGATTACACACGAAGCGATGTAATGATCAACATCCCACACGCGTGTCATACGAAGTTATTCAATACACTTGTAATGAACAAATACGAAATTTATTATAAGAAAATATTTATTAAAAATGGTGCACTGACTTCAATATTAAAATAAACATCCCCGATGAAAACATCGATCAACTTTGAATTTTATTACCTTAATAATATTCAATTTGTTGATATCATGTACAATACTAAAGGAATACAAAATCCTTAACTTTTTGATTGCAATAATAATCTGTTAAAGCAGGATAATATTAAATTCATCTAAACTTTTAACTCAGTAGGTAAAAAACTCCTTGGTCTGTTTTTATAAGGAAAACGTATGAAACAAACAACAATCTACTAGGTGACTAGTGCGGAAAGTTGTTTTTTTTCTACATAAAACACAAAGGCGGTAAAGTAGAAAATACGGATACGTTATTTGACTACATTATAAAACTAAAATCGGTGCATTTAAAGGCTCGTTACGAGCAAGTGTGTTGAGAAAACATTTGCATTCAAACTATCAATATTAGAATTCGTTTTATAATATATATTTTTCATCTCATCATTGTTTATTGGCATATAGATAGAATCTATAGCTTGAGTCTATATCGAGTGCTACGTTTACTTTTTAGCTAAAATATTCAGGCTTTTCACACACACACACACACACAATATTTTACCTGAAACGGTCTAGTAATTACACATTAGATAATATCAGCGAATACAGATTACATATTGTGTTAGTTAAGTTTATACATGATAGGCGAAGATGAGCATTGATTTAGGTAGAAGAGTCGGCTTTCGATTACTTAAATAATCAAAAGGCTTGTACCTTTTGATTATTTAAGTAATCGAAAACAACATTGGACGAAATCTGGATCTCAACTCTTAAAAATATTATGGAAAATGAACGTCAATATTTCAAGCCTAAAATATGAATACTGAGATTCGTACCATGGCTGACATGAAGCAATAATGTTGATGTATTGCTGCCTCTGTCGCACATATGACTTGATTCATTGCGTGCAACCAGCTCTCACGCTGACTTTCTAATGTAATATATTTGAAGTGCTCGTAGCGAAGTTTGCTTAACCGTTCTGAACCGATCAGCAAAGTTAAGCAACGTCCGCCTCGGTCATGACTTGGATGGGTGGCCGCCAGTAACATTACTACTGAGCGCTTCCGTGCTTCGGAGGGCACGTTAAGCCGTAGGTCCCGGTTGTTGTCTTAGGATGGCAGTCGTCATAGCATGGTGCAACATTTTCCAAATGCCCGCCTGGCTACCTACCACCTTCAAGTTGAAAATCTGTCGCCAAGCACCTAACGGTGTGTTCCGGCTGCTGTCCTTGAGAGCCAGTAATTCATTCCACCTGAGATAGTGGTCAAAGGCTAGCCTATCAAGTATAAAAAAAGAACAATAATATTTGTTGCACCATATAAAATTGTAATTGTAAGCTTACGATATGGCTGAATTAAGAGATGGTAGTTAGCCCCCTTGTTGCATTAAGAGCAGTTATGTTTTTTGATGATTTTGAATAAAATATTTTAGAAAGTTATTATGCGATGGTCACTAAATAGTCAAGGTGAGAGAAATAAGACATTGAGCCTTATTACTCCATATTTACGGTTGGTTATTATATGTAGCAGTTTTCCGCTAAAACAATTCAGCGATGCCGTACCATCACGTATAAGTACCTGTAATAAATTCTGGACCCACGTGCGCTTGAGTGATTATTTAGCCTTTGGATCATTCCCGTGTATCCTTTAATTTAATTTTCACTCCTTGTCAACAATGGTTTGACATTTCTGTAGTAGTTGTTTGTATATTCAAGTGTTGCTTAGTAAAAATAAATATTTTTTTTAAAAGAAAACATTAAATAGATATTTAAAAAAACTCTTTAAATTTATAATATTATATCTACTGACAATTTCGCCTATACGATCAATCAGTGACGATTCCACGATCTCGATCGTACGCTTGAAGAGTCAAGAGGTCGATGAGAATGCTTCGTGTAGATCGAAACGCGTCGGAAACAAATTCAGTTTGGCTGCGTGGTGTTTGTGACATCACGTCGGCTTCACAGGAAAATTAGGAGGAATTTTCAGTAGATACATTTTTGTGTTTTTCTAAAATATTAATTTAAATTTAACTTAACATATTTTTTAAATATTCGTTATTATTATATAAAATAATAGTTATAGCATAGAACATATAATAATAGTATAGTATTTTTACTAAGATCAATTTAATACATATAACATTCAGACTTATTTTTATACGTATTTTATAACTCAAATACTAACCAAACCATTATTGGACAACAATATATTGAGGAGTTATTATATTGATACGTACGTTTCGAAATATATCCGCATTCCGCGTCTGTTATCATTCAGTTAGTGTGTATTACACTCAATGGAAGGATTATTTAAATATAGGTACCATATCAGCCGGATTATCCGCTGCTGAACATAGTATTTTCATTATGGGGCGGTTTGCCATAATCCCCACGCTTGGCAAGCGTCTTGCGGGTCGCAGTGTGAGATATCAGTTCCTCAAAACTCTCCTCTTAACTACACTCGAGAGCAATGAATCCGGGTCACTTAAAGAATGTTAAAAATCTCGGAAACTAAAAATGATAGGTTAATGCAATAAATTGTATTTAATAGACAATGTAATACTCCTTAAATGAAAGTAAAAAAAATATGAGTCACCATACATTTTATTAACACAAAATTACATAAAGAAAAAAATGCTGATCTCTCCTTAAAACAAAAATAGGAAACATGAAATTTTTGAACTTTATTACGATTTTTTTTAATTTTAATACTTCGTATTGCCTCCTCGTGCTTCCATTACTGCGTTTACGCGGTTTGGCATGCTGTACACCAAGTTCCTTATACGATTTTGGGGAATATTCTCCCATTCCACTGTGAGAGCAATTTTGAGCTCACGAAGCGTGATTGGGGGAGGGTTTCGTTGTTTTACGCATCTGCCTAGCTCGTCCCAAGCATGCTCGATCGGGTTGATATCCGGGCTGCGCGCTGGCCATACGAGTAATGTTCATCTCTTGAAGGTAGTCATTCACAATCCTACCTGTATGAGGTCGGGCATTGTCATGCATAAATATAGCATCCTCACCTAAATTGACCATAAATGGACCAACGTGATCATTGAGGATTTCTTCCACATATCTTACGCTAGTTAAAGAGCCGTTTTCTATGATCACCAGCTCTGTGCGACTTTCAGAAGAAATTCCGGCCCACACAAGTACAGACCCACCACCGTAGGCTACTTTTTCTTCGATGCATGCTTGCTTGAATCTTTCCCCTGGTCTTCGATACACTCTGTGTCTTCCATCGTGCTTGTAGAGCATAAATTTTGATTCGTCGGAGTTGGAATTGGAGTATTGAAGATTGGTCAAAAGTTATGTTAACTTTTGACCAATCTTCAATACTCCAATTTACGTGGCTCTGGGCATATCTTAGTCTCGAAATACGATGCCCACGCTCCAGTTTAGGGCCGTTTGCAGGTCTAAGGGGTTTTAAGTTAGATTCAGCAAGCCGACGTCTTACTGTCCATGCACTTGGGTTACTTCCTCCGAGGCGTCGAAACTGATTGGTGAGTTCAGTTCCTGTGAGAAAGCGATTTCGAAGCATGGTGTTCACCAAGTATCGGTCTTCTCGTGCTGTGGTACACCTGGTTCTGCCCGTTCCTGGTCTGCGTAGGTTAGAACCAGTTTCTTCGTAACGTCGGAGAACTCTTTGTACTGTTGACAGCGACACACCGACAGTCCTGGCTGTATCGCGCTGACTCCGGCCGGTTTCCAGCATTGTAAGTATTCTGGTGCATTCTTCAGGCGTAAGCGACATAATTTCAGCTTGAATAATGAATATAGAGCACTATCAACATGGCTTATGTACCCACATAAATGACAGATTACAAACAAAAGCAAAACCAAATGCTGTAATTTCGTAGTTCCATCTTCGAAAGTGGCCCTTTTTCAAATTTGATTTTTTTATGATATAACTTTACCATAACTAAGAAGTTTTAATACCTTCATTTAAGGAGTATTACATTGTCTATTAAATACAATTTATTGCATTAACCTAGCATTTTTAGTTTCCGAGATTTTTAGGATTCTTTAAGTGACCCGGATTCATTGCTCTCGAGTATATATTAACTATCTCCGTATAACGACATTCTAGCCTGGCACACATTCTAGCCCGATTCCAAACACAGGTACTGAGTGAGATTAGAATGCTTTTCATTCATATATTCGCTTCTTTTTTAGTGTAAAATCAAAACGATCCATAAACAACAACGACAAAGGTAGTATATATGTCAAAAATGTATATGTCAAAAGTGACACATTGTTAGATTAAATTGTGTGACGTAAAGCGTGAACCTATGATAAATTACTGTACGTACCCGTGGTGTTGTCCTAACATGAATTTGAAAAAATAAAATTAATGACTCGCGCTACACGGGTGTAACCAGGATGTGGTATAAAAGGAGTAATGATTTTGATGAGCAAATCAAAATCATTATAACACATTGAAGCCTAACAAAAAATACTAAGGTTCAGGGTACCTACTTGAAATAAAATATTTGAATTATGTGGTTTACCAACCGATATATTTTGGTATATATATTGTATTGTAATAGCCATGACTGTCGTGCCGCAGGTTCGAACTCCACCATCCCAGCTTGGGCAGTGAGCTTCACCGAATGCTGGAAGGGCATTTTGCAAATATTCGCCGGGCTAGCTACCACCCTCACGTATAAAATATTTATCGCCAAGCGCCTAACAGTGTGTAGGCAGTAGGCTTTAGGGCAGCACAATTACAGGCACATGGGATTTAACAACTCTATGTCTCAAGGTGACGGGCTCAGTGCAGTTTGACACTTGTGACGAAATGCATCTCTTATAGGCAGAGGGTCTTGTGTTTAAACTGTCACAATCCCATAAAAAAACTGTATATGCTAGTTATATTTCCGTCTGAATTTTTTTTTAATATATAAACTGTCTTCTAGCAGAATGCCTCCATATTAATTACCGAGGTACAATATTGAGAGTATTATTAAAATGTAACAGTCAGGTTAGTAAGTGTACAACAAGACGGCGGAATGCTAAAACAAATGTTTAATTTAAAGCATTATTTACTAACGCATTATTACTTCATTAATGCTATACTTAAATAAAATGGAAACACGTCGCCAAACTTTTAAAATTTATATAAAAGTTTAACTTTTAAAAGCTCATTGCATTTTGACTAATACTCCAGTCGCAAAATTGAAGAAATAGTACTTTTTACATGCATGGTAATTTCAAATACAGTCAAGGTTCAGACGTCTCTAAAAAAATTCCGAATACATTGTGAAGGTAGGTGTAAAGTTCAATTTTAATAGAAAAGGTCTTAAGGGGTAAGCCTCAAGGGGTGAGAACCCCACCCTAACCCATCCAGACTACGCTCACACGTACTTTTCAGCATTAACACCATTTTGCGGACAGCTAACCCGTGACATGACCGCAGCGTTAATATTTTATTTTGTCGCAGAATTTCTCGACCGTTCGCGGTACAAAAACTCAATGTGGAAGTGATTTTGTGAATTTTTAAAGAAGGTAGAATCAATAAGTTCAAATGTTTGTTGGCTCGGCTTTTGCTTGTAAATAGTGTTAGGAATATAAGATTTTATAAGGAACTACTTAACGTTTTAAAAGTATTTATTTTGATACATGTATTTATACTGATTTTATTATTTTTATAATAACGTATGCTCTGCGGATCAAATCAAAAAATTACATATTTACGATACGAAAAATTGTAGTCATGTGCGGGATTCGAATTCGCTACATCCACCCTTATAGCCGAGGTATGCTCTGACCATTTAAGCTAACATGACATTATGACTCATTACTCTAATTTTTCCTATCGTTCTTCAACCATCGTACGGGGATGGAGCGACACCTACAGTTCAACTTACGTTGTACTACAAGCAAGACTAATTTTTTCAATTAGCTTTAAACTTGTTAATGATAACTTGATAATATTGGAATTTAGTAGTTATACTTTGCTTTTTTTTTTTTTTTTTTTTTATTCTCATGAGGAAAATGCATTTACGCATACACACCCGCCGGGGAGCAGGTGGTTATGTCGGGCTCAGGGTCAATGGGGACCCCACTACCGACTAAAAACCTCATGGTGTTCCGTCGTCATCGACTAGTGACAGGGGCCGCGGGGTCACTCGCGCTCTCATCCGCAGACCCCATCGCTGTCGCTGTCCGCTTAAGCGGGCCCAGCCTCTGGGAATAACTCCCTCCCCCAATGCCGCCAATGCTGCTTCGTGGGATGCCCTGGAACACGAGGGCATCCACACCTCATGAGGACCTAACCCTGATGGGGGGTGCCGGCTGTCCCCACGGCCAACACCCCAGGTCCTCTGAGCAGATTCGGAGTGCGAGCACGACCGGCTCGCCTTCGTGTCCGCGCTCTGCGGAGCGGAACAGAGAGAGGATCTCTCTCCCTTTCCCGCTCCTCCGCCTCCCTCTGTGAGACAATTGTCTCGCAAAACGAGGCCACCGCCTCCCACGACCTCTCATCACCGACCATCTTTACGATGATGGCCGGCAAGGAGAGGTCGGACCCCACAACCGCGATCAGGGATCGCCGCGGTCCCGCTCCACCTGGGCATGCCTCCAGTGCATGCTGGGCGGTGTTTTCCACGCAGCCGCACTGGTGGCAGACTGGGGAGGGCTCCCTTCGTGCGACGTTACACAGGTATCTCCCGAAACAGCCATGTCCCGTGAGAACCTGTGTCAATCTGAAGGAGAGCCTCCCATGCCTTCTTTGCACCCACTCTACGAGTACGGGCCGGATTGCTTCGAGGAGTCGTCGAGCGCCGGCCCCTCTCTGTGTGGGTCCTGTGAGGAGCCTCTCGCCCCATGTGGCCAGAGCTGACGCCCTAGCGTCATCGCGCCAGTGCACCACCTCTCGCGGCGCCGGTCGCTCGTCCCGCTCCCGAGCCTGCGATCTGCGCTGGTAGACCGAGGCTAGGACTTCAGCCTCAAGGTCCCACGGGAGAAGTCCGGCGAGAACGCACGCAACTTCGCAGGAGAGTGTGCGGTACCCTCGACACACTCTCACTGCCATTACCCTCTGCGCCGCAAGCAGTGCAGAAATACCCTCTCGGCGGAGGGAGCGTGCCCATATCGGGGCACCGTACAGGGCCATGGAGCTGACCACCGCTGTATAGAGGCGGTGGCAGCTCCCCCTTCCTCCACTGGTGTTCGGGAGGAGGCGACTCAATGCGCCAGCTGTCCCCAGGAGTTTGGGGGACAGCTGCCGCATATGCGCATCGAACCTCCATTTACTGTCGAGGACAACGCCGAGGTATTTCAGCGTCGACCTAACAGGAATGGAGGCTCCACCCACCACAATGGTGGAGCCTGCAGGTGGCGCCCGTCGTCGGCCATAAAAATAAATGGCCTCAGACTTATGGAGTGCCACCTCCAGGCCCAGCATCCGGATTCTACCCACGATCGTCGCGACACCGGCCGTGGCCAGAATCGCCGCCTCCCTGTAGTCGCCTCCCCGAGCGGTAACCAACGTGTCGTCAGCGTAGCAAACGACGCTGACGCCACGGAGGTTAGCGCCACGAAGCACCCAATCATACCCGACGTTCCACAGTAGGGGGCCTAGAACCGACCCCTGCGGAACGCCGCGCGTCACTGGACTTCGTCCCTGCCCATTCGTCGTCGGGAAGACTACCTCTCTATCGGAGAGATAGTCCCCGACAAGTCTTTGAAGGTACTGGGGCACTCTGTGGTGCTCCAGTCCCCCGAGTATCGTGGTCCAGGGCAGCGTGTTGAACGCATTGGCTATGTCCAACGACACTGCCAGCAACACGCCACCACTAGAGCATGCCTCCTCGGAGAGGTTGCGGACGCAGGAGATGGCATCCAGCGTCGAGCGACCTCTCCGGAATCCGAACTGGGTGGGTGCCAGATCAGGTCCTGTCGTCTCCAGGTGCTTGACAAGGCGGGCAGCGACGACACGCTCCAACAACTTGCCGGCCTCATCAAGCAGCACGATGGGACGATAGCCCGAAGGCTCATTCACGGGACGGCCCTCCTTCCTCAGGAGGACGAGCTTGCCCCTCTTCCACCGTTTGGGGAATTTGCCCTCCCTGAGGCACCTGTCAAACAGGGCTTTCAGGGAGGGCCCCAGATGCTCAAAGGAGAGTGCCAACGCGCGACCCGGTATGCCATCAGGCCCAGGCGCCGTATTCTTGGCCCTCATCCTGAGCAATGCGGCGCCTATCTCTCCATCGGAGATAGGGCAGGCTCGTCTTTGATCGCGTGGAGATCTATTGTAGAGGCCAACTGCGCGGTGGGAGGCCTAAAATCGGTCCCAGGCGCACCGGGGAACAAGCCGTCAACCACCCTCTGAAGCACCGCCGGGAGGAGCGAGGCAGTTGTGGGGGGTGCCCAGGGGCGAAGCTTTTGCCTCGCCCACATATACGGGCGGCCCCACGGATCGCGCTCAAGCCCCTCCAGCAGCTGTTCCCAGGCTCGCTTCTTGGCCTCTTTTATAGCCACACGTAAGGCACTTAAAGCTTCTCTGTAAGTGGCGTACAGGGACTCCATCACCTCGGTCTCCCGCCGCCGCCGCCTTCGATACCTCTGGTACCGGCGGCGCCTCATCACACAGCATCGCCGAAGCTGAGCGATTTCCTCCGACCACCAGTATGCTTGGCGTCTGGGCTGTGGGGCACGCGCACGTGGCATCGCTGCATCGCAGACGCGCGAAATTGCTGCACACAGCCAAGCTGCCTCCTCGTCAACGTCCACTAGGACTGGATCTGGAGGAGGGTCACTCCATGCCTGGACAAGTGCCGCTTCCTGTAGCAATTCAGTATTGAGCTGCTTCAGGGCCCATCGCGGACCGATCTCACGCGATTCTTCTCGCACCGCATCCGTCTGGAGTGAGGAGACACTGAACCGGATATACCGGTGGTCGGAGATGGTCTCCTCGTCCACCAACACCTGCCAGTCGCGGATACGGCAGGCGAGGTTTGGGGTGGCGAACGTCAAATCAACAATCGAGCCACCCCATTGACGGACACAGGTGTTTACCGTCCCGCGGTTTAACACGCAGAGGCCAACCTCAGCCACCCACTCTAAAAGGGTGCGACCCCGCTGGTCCATCGTTGGGCAACCCCACGCCGGAGATTTGGCGTTGAAATCCCCGAGGACGACCAGGGGGCGGAGGCGGGTCTGACCAATTAAGGTTCCCACCGCACTTAGGAGGACCTCGAATTCGTGCAGGGGCCTGTTACGGGAGTGATAGACCCCCACGACAATTACGCCTCCTACTGATGCTGCCACGTATCTCCTGCCCCTCGTCACTCCTTCGAGGGGTGGGGAGTGGGCCGGCGATTGGGTTGTGATTGCCGCCAAGCCGTCCAAATCCCCTACCCAGTCAGACCTGGGTGGAACCCTGTAAGGCTCGGCGATCACTGCCACCTTTATCAGTCGCTCCGCCATGCAATGTAGGAGAAGATCCTGAGCATCGGCGCAGTGATTAATATTCGCCTGGAGGAAAGTTAGGGCCATCACTAAGTTACCTCCATGCGCTCCGCCTGCCTTATTTCAGGGCCAGGCGGCTGCGTCTTGGCCTTAGCCTCAGACGCAGCAGCCCTGCGCTTAAGCCTTTGATTAACCGGGAGCTTGGTGCAAGCCTTGCCCCCAGAAAGGTGGTCCGCTGCCTTACCCTCGGCAGCACAGGTGGTGCAGTGGGGAGCGGCGGAGCACGCATTGGCCTTATGGCCTTTTTGACCGCAGCGATAGCATTCATCACTACCGTCAACTTCCGACCTGCACTGGGCTCCGATATGACCCAGTGTGAGGCATCGGTAGCAGCGGCGTGGTCTCGGATCTAGGACCCTTACCTGTGCGGCTACCCAGCCAACAAGAACACGGCCACCACTGGCCACAATCTTCTTTGCAGCGGTTACAGGACACCGAACAAAGGCAGTACCCATACCCGCAGCTCCTTTTCTAATTGCCCCAACGTTAACTGATGGGAGAGGGCAACCGCCAGCCTTCGCAAGAGCATCCACCAGCTCGTCTGGTTGAATTGAGTCATCCAGCCCGCTGACTCTGAGATCCGCAGTGGCAGTAGGCCTTGTAACGCGTATGTCCTCCCTGTCACCAAAGACCTCTCTGAGTTTTTCAGCCAGTGAGTCCGCCTTCCCCGAGTTCTCAGCCCCCGGAATCTCTAGGATTCGGGCCCCTGTGGCTGCTGTCCTTATTTTCAGCGGGGGCACTCCCATTTCATCAAGACTTATTCGCTTCTTGGCCTCCGTCAGCACCTCACGATAAGTCACGCCGCTCTCCATCGCCCCTGGTTGCAGCGTGATAACTACGGCTGCAGTACGCGGGGGGCGGAGTTTGGCTGTACTCGCTCTTGAGGGCTGTGGGGCCGGCTTTGGAGGGCGAACCCGCACAGGTGCGGTGGGCCTTGAGTCCCGAGCTCGCGCTGGTAGGGTGGACCTTGTATCCTGAGGTTGTGCCACCTCTGCCACCCTCTCACGTTGCCTCCTGTTGGAGCCTTTCTTCACCACCTTCGTCCACTGCTCCATAAGAGAAGGCGGGGGGTGAGACTTGGCCTCGCCCGTGCTCGTTTTTGGTGGGGCCGAAGTCCTTGGTACGGGCTTAGGGACGGCGCTCATCAGCGTTGCTCCCGGTGCTTCCTTCCGTCTGTCGGCGGCGAGAGGGGGCCTCATTCGCTTTTCGGGAAGGAGCCTCTCCTCCAGGGACTCGATGCGGGCATTCATCATCGTACCGACCTGCACCATAATGGCCCGCGTCACCTCCTCCGTGGAAAATCCTTGTTCAGCTGCCGGAGCCGGCCTCACCTGAGCAGCTTTCATCTGCTCCATTTCACGACGGAGGACTTTTATCTCCGTCGTGAGCTTCTCGTTCGCCTTTACCAGTAAGGCCACTTCCTCGGGCATGGAGCGAGCCCTTGACTCCTGGAAGGACGCCTTTATCGTTGCCGCGGCATCCTTCAGGGCTTTCACGCTCGTTCCCTTAAGGTTTTTTGACCTTGTGGCTACCGTCAATATGGTCTCCACCGAGGTCAGAACCAAGGCCTCCAGTTGGGCAGCATCGTGCTCACAGAGAGAAGCAGACGCAGCCTCAGGTGCAGGTACTTTCCTGTATTGGGCAGCCGTCTTTGCCACCGTCTTTTTCTGCAGCTCTTTTTCAGCGACGAGCTGCTCCTCCTCTTCACGTGCCTTCTGTACGTCAGCCTTAGCTTTCGCCAGACCAACGTATTGCCCGGTTGTGGGCGGGCGCCCTCGTCCTCGCCGTGCTGGCGTAACCTTGGGTGGCGGTAAAAAGTCACCCAAGTTTTCATCTTCCTCGTTTCTCCGGCGCTTCCGCAGCGATCTGGCTACAGAGGCCCCAGAACCGCGAGACGACACCGTCACGCAACTCATATCAGAGTCAGACTCGGATAGGTTGGGACGGGTGTCACCAAGCTCCTCAACGTCTCTGACGCTTATCTCTTTTGAGGCCAGTGGGGACCACTCACGTATGAGTCAGACGTGAAAGATTCACCAGAGGCCTCCACCTCGTTATCGGAGTCCTTATTATTGCCTTGGTCATTGGTGCGTGGGCCGGAGCCCACGAAGCGGATGTTGCCCCCCCCAGATACGATGGGGCAGCCTCCTTCAGGAGGGTGGGATTTACCCACCTGGGGATTATTAACATACGCTGTATTTTCCATTTTTTTTTTATCCTTATTTAAGGGGTGAGGTCCCCTGAGGTGCCCGGGTTCCCCCCGACCATGCATCCTTTGGGCAGGCACCAAACCACAGGATTCGGAGACGCCATGAGCCCGACAGGGTGACCGAGTTGATCCTCTCTGCCGCGCCGCGGGCCTTGCAGGCCCGCCATCCTACGACCCAAAGGTCCACTGCAGCTGCAGTTATGCAGCTGCTTCTCCAGTTTTGCCCGACAGGGTGGCCGAGTTGACCCTCCCTGCCGCGCCGCGGGCCTTGCAGGCCCGCCATACTACGACTCAAAGGTCCGCTGCAGTTGTGGTTTACACAGTTGCTCCAAGTTTGGCCCGACAGGGTGGCCGAGTTGACCCTCCCTGCCACGCCACGGGCTATTCAGCCCCCTCCTCGGCAATGACTCCACCGACCTAGCCACTGCCTTTTTTTTTTTTTTTTTTTTCACCCGGGAAAATCCTTTATGGATACCACCCGCCCCGGGGGGAGCGGAGTGGTTATGTGGGAGTCCTCGCCTGAAGGGCCTTACTACCCCCACGGGGGGGTAGTAAGTGAGGTTACCCACTAAAAACCCGGGATGAGCAGTCTGCCGCCTTGTAGGGCGAAATGGGGTAGCGTTAGCAGTCACCATCTCGCCCCGGCGGCCGGCCCGTCACCGATGACGGGCCCCGGCCAATGGAGGGATGACCCGGCTCATTGAGGCCATCCCCCAGACGTGTGGGATCGTGCAAGCCAGTGGAGAATCCCCCGACTCTCCACCGATGATCCGCACAGCACTAGGAAAGAGCGAGAAGGCGCCCGAACCGCCTTCTCCTCCCCCCAGTTCGTCTACGCCGGAGCGGGTCCGCGAGGACGTCGTCCTCCCTCGCCCGCTCCGCGGCCTCTTTCTGCGCCATCACCGCTTCGCAGAAAGAGACCACCGCCTGCCACGATCCGTCGCTGCTGAGCATAGCGTTAACCACGCTCGGCAGCGACAGATCTGCGCCTATGACCGCTGTGAGGGTGTGCCGCATGGGACTCCATGCGGCGCACTCCTCCAGCGTGTGGAGCGCCGTGTCTTCTGGCGCTCCACACTCGTGACAGGCGGGGGTCGCCTCCCGTCTCGCGATGTGATGCAGGTACTTTCCGAAACATCCGTGTCCGGAAAGCACCTGCACCAATCGGAAGGTCAGCGACCCGAATCGCCGCCCTACCCACCTCCGGAGGACCGGGCGAATGGCATCCACCGTCCTCTGTCCAGGGACCGGTGGAGCCAGGTCCTCCGTCCACCACCTCAACAGGGCGGCCCGAGCCCGCCGTCGCATGCGCGTGACCTCCTCCCACGCTGGAGGCTCCCCGCGGGATCTCCTCGCCGCCACGAAGTGGTAAACTTCGGCGAGGATCTCCGCTTGGAGCTCCCAGGGGGGATCACCGGCCAGCACGCATCCCGCCGTCCAGGACACCGTCCGGTACCCGCGTATCGCCCTCGTCGCGATGACCCGCTGCGGACGTCGCAGCAGGGCCTTATTGGCGCGACCGAGGGCGTCCACCCAGACAGGTGCCCCGTACAAGGTCATACTCCGGATCACTCCGGAGTACAGGCGACGACATGTGGCGTTCGGGCCGCCCACGTTGGGCAGCAGCCTCCCAAGGGCGGCAGCGGCGCCTATGACTTTTGGGGCCAGTTGAGTGAAGTGGGCCCCAAAAGTCCACCGCCCGTCCAGGATGAGACCCAGGTACCTCATCTGGGTCCCAACCCGGACCAGGACCCCGTCCAGGTCTATCCGCGTTCCTGGAGGGGGTCCCCCCCGAGGCCCATGGAACATTAGGGCCTCGGTCTTGGAGAGGGCGACCTCCAGCCCCAGGGCACGTATGCGGCCGACCACGAGTGTCGTGGCCACCGTGGCCCGCCGCACCGTTTCCCTGAGGTCCCTCCCCTTGACTACGACTAGGGTGTCATCCGCGTAGCACGCAACCCGCATACTTGCGGGAAACGTGCCGCGGAGCACCCAGTCGTAGCCAATGTTCCACAGGAGCGGTCCCAACACCGACCCCTGTGGAACCCCGCAGGACACGCGACGTCGCCTCAGACCGTCGCGTCCCTCCACCAGGACCTCGCGGTCCTGGAGGTAGTCAGCCAACAGCCTACGCAGATACAGGGGCACTCCGTGATAGCGGAGCGCCTCCCGTATTGTTCCGTGCGGTAGGCTGTTGAAGGCGTTGGCAATGTCCAGCGAGACAGCCAACGCCTTTTCCCCCCCGCTGACCACGTCCTGCGTCCACCCCTTGATCCAGAGCAGGGCGTCTATCGTCGACCGCCCTGCTCTGAATCCGAACTGGGCCTCTGAAAGCTCAGGCCCAGTTCCCCCCAGATGCCGGATGACACGGGAAGCTACGATTCTCTCCAGCAGCTTCGCCGTGTCATCCAGCAGCACGATTGGCCTGTATGCGGCGGGCGAGTCGGCGTCTCGCCCTTCCTTCCGCAACAGGCACAATCGCCCGTCCTTCCAGAGCTTCGGGAACTGACCCGACGTGAGGCACGCGTCGAACAGTTCCCGAAGCTGACCGCCCATCTCCCTAAGGGCGATCCTGAGGACCCGCCCGGGAATCCCGTCTGGTCCCGGGGCAGTCTTCTTGCCACTCAGGCGAGAGACTGCTACCTCCATCTCCACCTCTGAAATAGGCGGAATGGAGGCCAGGTCCTCCTCCTCCTGAAAGGACGGTGTGGCCATCGGTGGAGGGGTGTAGTGGGGGTCGCTGTCGGGAAATAGCCCCCCCAGCACCCTCTCCAGGAGCTCTGGCTCCAGGGACTCTGCGATAGGGGGCGCGCTGCCCCGGAACTTATTCCGGGCAGCCTTATACGGGCGCCCCCATGGGTCCCTGTCGAGGCCCTCCAGCTCCTCATGCCAGCCGAGGGCCTTAGCCCGGCCAATGGCCAGCTTCAGCTCCTGCTTGGCTATCTTCACATCGCCATGCAGGAGCCGCTCGGCCGCCAGCTGCTCCGCCGGCAGCTGGTCGTCCGTCCGGCCGTGACGCCGCCTCCTGCAGTGATAGTAGAGGCGGCGCGTCTCCGAGCATCGTGCTCGGAGATCCTCTATCTCCGAGCACCACCAATAAACCTGGCGGCGCTCGGGGCGGCGTCGGGACCTCGGCATGGCGGCGTCACAGACCGCCGTCACCGCCTCCCGGAAGTGGCCCGCCGCGATGTCCACCTCCGGGTGCACCGGGGTGGCCAGCCACGACTGGACGATAGCCGCCTCTTCAGCCAACTCGGCATCGAGGCGACCAATCGCCCAGCGCGCGAAAGACTCCCTCTCTACGCGCCGAGTCCCTCCTTGGTGGGAGGTGGCGATCTCGAACCGGATGTAGTTGTGGTCCGAGAGAGTCGCCACCTCCGCCTCCACTCTCCAGGCCTGAACACGTGCCGCGACCACCGGGGTGGCGAACGAAAGGTCCACCACGGACCCCCCGTTGTGTCGCACGCACGTGTGGACCGACCCCCTGTTGAGGAGGGTCAACCCTGCGGCAACCGCCCACTCCACGACAATCTCCCCGCGAGTGTCAGTGGAGGGGTTGCCCCAGGCCTGGGCCTTGGCGTTCAGGTCCCCCATGAGGAGGACCTCACGTGGTGCCTGCCTTCTCACCGCCGCGGCCAGGAGGTCTAGATAGACCTCCAGCTCCGCGACGGTCCTATTGGGGGAGAAGTATGTGCCCACTACTGCATACCTCTCCCACTTGGCCACCACGTACCCCGAACCTCTCTCTAACACCGAAAGGGGGGGGCCGCCACCGGCACGTCCAATAATGGCTACGGAGCCGTCCAAATCCCCAGCCCAGTAGGGATGGGACTGGGGAATGTAGTACGGCTCCGCGGCGACCGCCAAATCAATCCGCCACTGCGCCAGGGACTGCATTAGCAGATCCTGAGCCCTGACGCAGTGGTTCAAATTCGTCTGGAGGAGGTTGTACTGTCCGACTTGATCCATCAATCGGACGTGACAACCTCCATGCTCGCCGCGCGGCGAACAGCCTCAGGTGCGGCTCTGGATGCCGGTCGGGGGATGGCCGGGGTCCTGGCGGCCTGTCCCTTCGTCTTTGGGGGGACACAATTTTGTCCCCCCATCCTGTGCTCGGCGGGTCGCCCCGACTCTGCGCAAATCACGCAGTGTGGGGCCCTTCTTTGGCAGCTCGCCGCCCTGTGGCCTGCGCCTCCACAACGGAAGCACAGGTCCCCCCTGTCTGCCGACGAGGGACACTGGGGGCGCGTATGGCCGAGTCCCATGCATTTGAAGCAGCGCATGGGACGCGCCGCCAGTGCCACCACTCGCACCGAGCTCCACCCCACCAAAAGCCTGCCCTGTGCCAGCAACACTTTGGCTGCTGCAATCGGGCAGGAAACAAGGGAGGAGCCAGTCCCGCCGTAGCTGCGCTGTACCTCTCCGGCTCTGACGTGGAGAACGTCACAGCCACCCACCTTGGCGACCGCCGCCGCCACTTTCTCCTTTGTGGCGGCGTCGTCCAGGCCCGTCACGTGCAATTGCACGGACTTTACGGGCCTGGAGACGTTGGCCACCTCGGACAGGACACCACGGAGCTTCTCCGCGAGCCTGTCCGCTTTGTCGCCGCTTTGAGAGCCAGGGATTTCGAGCATCCTAGCTCCCGTGGCCGTCTGGCGGAAGTGGATGCGGTCGATCCCCAATCCTTGAAGATCGACCTTCTCTTGCGCCGCCTCGACGATGGTTTTGTATGTAACCCCGTTTTCCGCGGCTTCGGGCTGCAGCGTCAGCACAACAGCCGCGGATTTGGGGGCTTTCATCGTCTTCGCCTTCTTGGGCCCGGCGGCAGCGGAAGCCTTCTTCGTTTTAGGCTTCACGGCGGAGGGGGGGGCAGGGGCACGAGCTGCTGGGACAGGAGCGGGAGCGGGCGTGGCTGAGGAGGACGATTTGCCCTTCCCTTTGCCTTTTCCCTTTTTCACTACTGCAACCCAGGTTTCCGCCTGGGCCACAGCAGTTGGCATGGTCGTTTTTGGGGCGATAGAAGCCGCAGTCGAGGGCGTGGCAGCAGCCTGCGACGCCTGGCCAACCCGCTTTCGAGGGACTGGTTTCGGGGGAGGGGGCGCAACCGCAGCTGCAGCCTTCTTGGCGTCCGCCCTGAGGGGCGGGCGAACAACCGGTGCTGGCAGGAGGCGATCCTCGATACCGGCGAGTCGGGCATTGAGCATTTGCCCGAACGTGGTAGTCAAGGAGCGCGTCATCTCCTCCACTAACTCTGCCCCCAGTACAACGGCAGGGGGGGCCGGCGTCTCGGCGGCAGCGGCTGCTGCTGCTACTGTAGCAGCAGACGTGGCGGCAGCCGCCTGGGTCTTGGCTTCAGTGAAGCCGCGACGCAGCGCCTTCACTTCTGCCTTGCAGGCCTCCATCTCCAGGCGCAGGCGACTATTCTCGGCTCTCAGCCGCCGCGTCTCTTCCGCCTCACTCCTGTTTGCCAGTGCGTCGACCACTTCCCTCAGAGTCGACGCGGACCTTTTCAGGCGACCAACAAACTCACCTTTTAGGTTGCCAGATTTTTTGGCAACCTCTAAGATGCAGGCGAGCATCCCTCCTGCTTGAGCCCTCAGCTCCTGGGCGTTAAGCCCGCTAAGGTCATCGACCCCGGCAAGGACATCGGAATCGCTTCCGATGTCGAGCAGACTTCCGGCAGCAACAGCGGCCGGCCCCTTTTTGAATTTCCTGCTCTGCAGGACCTCCGCCAGCTCCTCTACTAGCGGAATGGGCTTCATAAATTCTTCTCGGGTGGGGCCCGTTTTGGTGCCCTTCGCCCTTCCCCTCCGTGCCGTATTGACTTTAGCGGCCGATGTCTCCTCGGTTTCAGTGTCCGACTCTAGGTAGCCGGGTACGTAAAACGAGGAGTAAGGCCGCTTCCTCCGGCTGTCACCCACGTCGCAAGACTCTTCAAATACGGACTCTACGTCCGACCTCACTTCGTCCCCCATGGAGACCTCCGATGGATCTCTTGAAGGGCCGCTTTTCCGGCTCACATTAGTGCCGCTTGAGCGGTCCTCAGTCGAAACAATAGGTTGGCCCTGAGAAGGGCCTTTCACAAATTTCCCTTTCGCGTCTCTGTTCACTTTCGACATTATCACGATTTATACAGGCAAAATAGAAACAGAATAATTATACAATATAATTATAACTCGTGACCATAAGAAACATTTTTGGGAAATGGACAGGCTTCAATCTTTCTACTCAAGCCTCCGGAAGTTTAGAGTTCAGAAGACTGACAATACCTTGGAGGTATTTTCCCGAAGTCTAAGGATACACTTATCATCGGGGTTTTGGAACTAGTCCAGCCAGTTTGTCCCCGCCTCCAATAACGTGAGTTATCGGAACAGGGGTCACTACCAAATAAAAGACAGCGGTTATTTTCGATTATGTAACAATACGTTTGACAGTAGTAGGCGCTGGTGTTTGCCAGTTAGAGGGGTCCCTATTTTAACACACACACACCGCCAAACTGTTTTTCATCTACTCATAAACATACTCATTTGCCCGAACGTGGTAGTCAAGGAGCGCGTCATCTCCTCCACTAACTCTGCCCCCAGTACAACGGCAGGGGGGGCCGGCGTCTCGGCGGCAGCGGCTGCTACATGACAAATTATCTGTAGCCTTGCCTTAAAACTACAATTTATACACCGTAAGTCTATTCTGTCATCTGTCTTAAAGAGGTGCTAAGCACCTTAGCACGTATAATACAGATGACAGACAGTTAACTACGGCCCCGGTCTGTACCGAGCATTTTCAATTTGGTTACTAATAAGGGGTTAAATAGCCCTGTGAACTACATAATATACACAAATAATACAAATATATACAGAAACAATATATACATATACATACACATATAGATAACAATACACGCGGCGCCTGACGGTGTTCTGTTGCGTTTATTTCGGAAGGAAATAAACCAATAACAGGCAGCACCACGAGAAGGTGTCCGTCAGACTTGCCTTAGGGATCATCACGACTTGCGCTCTCCCCTAAGACCGTTGCCTCCTTACCCATCCGGGATGAGTAAGGAAGGCCTGAGTTTATCCAAAACAAGCAGCGCAAGGCATGCAAGCTAGGCAAAGCAACTATTAATGAATAAACCCAGACCCGCCCGACCTAGCCACTGCCTGCCCCATCCACTGTGTCCTATGCTACCTTCATAGGAACACGCGGAGGGACCCAACGCGTCAGGATTCTGGCCAACGGTCAACAAGATCCCATACAGAGAAGTTATTGACCGTTGTTGCCCAGGGTGCACTGGCCCAAAACACTGCTGTACTCCCCGGATAAAACGTATCCATAAGAGACCAGCAGGATCCGGGCACACGAGGAGGTATCCTGACCTAGCACCCCAGTTATACTTTGCCTAGTCCCGTGCACCCTACCACAAACGTACTGCGGGGGACGTGTTCTCGCCTGAAGCTTCGGAAGTTGACTTTATTTTGGTGTATACTTTTATAATTTAGTATCATTCTTTCAATAGTCTTAGTGAAATGGCAAGCCAAAATAAGTTCAGATATTTATTAAATTAACTGAATATTCATTCCACTACTATCTCAGTTTAGAAATGAAAGGGACATAAAACTTTGCAGCAGTAAGCTAATTACTGTTATCTAATTTTCATTTAACATACAAAGTGATGATACAGAAAAGCTGCCCGCGTATAATAAGTAAGCGTCTTTTGTAAACTTCAATGCTATTTGCAGGTTATTTTTTTGAATCTGTGATAGTACCTACCAAAACGGACTCTTCACTGCTTTTGTAGGCTAAATACGTGTATCTGAATCTACAATGGTACCTAACGTAGAGTCCATCTTAGACTCTACATTGTTGGTTAGAGGCTGTATATCTGAAAGATATATCTGAGCGATGCTACCAACAAAGACGGACCTTTGCTATAGACGGATATCGCATTGATAGTTTTTTCCCACTACGTCGGCATGAGATTCAGAAGCCGGAAATTGGAACACTGTCCCTCGAGAATTATAAGTTCAATCGAGATTACAATATTCTTTGGCTTTGTTCAGGTTACTTCTGTGTTCATTTAAATAAGATAGTTTTATAATGAAGTTATGGAAGTTATGAATAATAAATTCCTTACGTAACTTCTTCTATTTTCACATACGGAGCGACAACGCCACCCATTGAACATTCATATTTTTCAAAATATTCTGATTGGTGTAGTCCAAAAAGTAATTTTTTTTACCGGCGGTATGCCTTTATTATCAAAACACTACTATATAAAATATATAGAACTATATAAATAAATAATATATATATAGAACTATATAAAATAATGCAGCTACTGCAATAAAAGCACTTAGACAACACAAAAGTCATTGCAGACTCACAGGCAGTCCAAATGCTCCAGCCCATACCAGTCGGCAGCGAGCCCAGCATGCTAGCAGCATTGCCCCGTTGAATTGCACTGCTTCTTCGTTGAGCCAAATAGGTGCAAGCATTTTGATCACGCGTCGCTTTGGAAAATACAATGAGCTCCCCGTACAATAATTCAAATAATTGTGACAAGTGTCCAAAGTGAATGTAAAAATGTGGAATGCCTTTGCTATCATTGAACGTCAAACCTGGAAGCAGATTTTATATTTGTTGAATTATAATGATCTCGTTGGTTTGGACTTTTATGATGTGGACATTAGAATTATTATGTATAAAAAGATAGTTATAAGTATTTAACTGGACTTACCTAATCGCTAAAATACTTATAACTATGTGTTCAAGTCGCGAGTCTTAAAGTATAAAAAGATGTAAGAAAGTGCTCACATTCGTTTTTAGTGGAGATGTACCGACAAACTCGATGGTAGAAATTTTAATCTATAAATCTGGGATAAAATAAACCTTTTGCTACAGCGCGTGTGCTTGATGTCAAATTTCACAAAAGTCAATACCATGCCAAATTTAAAATATTGCAACATCATTGGAAGTCTATGGTAACAAAGTTCTATCATATTTTATTGGTTACAGATATTTAAGGTATCTTCGTATGGATAACCACTATAAGTTACCTTTAAATCCTTCTGACCAATAAAATAAAGAGAAAAAGGGTACAAATTTGGTAAATTTTTAAGCAGTGATGACTCATTGGCATTTTCTATAGATTGCCGCTCAGCAGATACATCAGAATCCCGCCGTGGGATTGAGCTTCACAACATGGTGCAAGAGCATTTAAGAATGCGCGCCTGGCTAGTGACCACCCTCAAGTAAAAAATCTGTTGCCAAGCACCTAACGGTGTGTTCAGGCAGCTTCTTGAGAACCAGTAAGTCTAGGTTAAGACTTAACACCTTCAATGACATCACTTACCTTTAGTTATAAATAAAAAATTGGTGCTTAGAATGACAATATCGAAAAATAGGATTATTCTTTTCAATTTGTGTAAGTTAAATGACGACTCATGGCACATCCCTAACAGAATCAAACATATGTAGCGATTGAAGCACGCCATGTTGTCACAGTCGCAGACCCCTATATTCAACTCGTGTAATTGACACTGATTGATACGCTTATCTACTCGCGAGACTGTAAGTGATTATTCTAAGACGAGATTTTATGCTATATATATCTTATTTTCATAGATCAGCTTCCTCCCCTGTATTTGCGTCGATAGTTTTGGAAGAAAAAAATGTTTTTTTCACAATATGGCGTCATAAATGCACCAGTTTGATGTTTTTATTATTTTTTATGTCACTTGAACTGTCAAGACGAATCTAATGATATCTCTTACATAAAAATCGCCTAGACCATTTGGAAGTTATGGTGGAATAAAGACCCTCACAACAATACATACATGAACCCAGAAAACATAACTCTCTTTTTTTTGGGCAGTCGTTTAAAAAGACAGGATATCAAATATTCGATTGCAAATATTAGAAAAAACCAAATGTTTTTCAAACAGCTGAATAGTTTTCTTTGTTTCATAGCTAATTAATTTTTAAAGAAAATAAAGAAATCAAAATCAGTTCATCCATTTGGGAGCTACGACGACACAGTTTGACACTTTCAATCATTACAATCGATTTCAATCAATCAATTGAATGATAAAGTTGCAAGTATAACACATAAGTATAACATGTTTTGTAAACCGTGCAATTGTGTGTGGTGTCTGTACTTTGCCTGCAAGCCGTGAAAATTCCTGCATTATTACAGGCGAAAAACCATATACAAATTTTAGGGTACAACATTTCGTCTTAATATTTTCATCAAGCAAAGTAATCAAAAGTATGAAATAATACATTACAGGCAAAAGAGCCTTTTAACTTCAGGTAATCATTGTTCTTATTCAGTCAAGAAGCCATAAAAAAACACACAAAAATAAAATTATATATATATATATATATATATATATTTTTATTTCTAATAAATAAAAAAACTCAACATGTTTCCAGAAGTCAACCCTAATATAAGAGTTACCATTTTTCCAATAACCCTGTATAGTATACTATCTCATTAAAATCTAAATATTCTTTCACACTGTAAAAATAGTTACTCATCTGATAACTACTGATTAAGATTCCTTTAACAGTTTTAATGTATCAGGTATTTTTATATAAACATACAAGCACACTGATGAAGCTTCGCAATTATTATATACAGATGGTATCAACATCTTTCTTGTACTTCGTTTTAAATATTTTTTTATACGATCGCTCAATAGAGGGTAGTTATAAATAGTTATGCCTCTCACTGGTTTGCCTGCCAGTCACAACCGGACCTTTCACCCGAAGCGCACGTAAATACATCGAGTGTAATACATATATCTACTCTCAAACCCAAAGTTCATTACTCCTGCATTATACCCAGTGAAAATCAAGCTCTCGCCAAAGTGAAGTGCTCACATATCTACCTGTGATTATCTAGGGATTGCACAGCGCAATAGCATGGACCGGAGCTGAGATGAGCATGGTGAGTTGCCTCATGTATTTTTTATCTTTCGCATTGAGCTATCGAATGTTGCATTAAATAATAATTTGTTAGAATTGCAGTCTTGTGGCAAACCCTCAGGGTGCTCTCTGGATTGGCTGGGGAGCATACATTCTTGTTGGTCTGTCGATCCGAATCCTCCTTGCAGCAAGGAACAGCAGCCCTGTCTTATTACCAGGACCGTAAATTCACGCGTTCACGTAAAGCTGTTGATACTAGCATTCTTCATTACTCGGTATTACATTTTGCGCTTTTGTTAAGTACCTAAATATGTAATTTAAAGATTCTGGTATGCCAACTAATTAGGTAAAACAATTGATGAAAACAATGTTCTACGGTTATTTGACAGAAGCATTCGTGTAGCGTCATTTTAATAGGTAATAGTATATTATGATACCAGTGAGCTAAGTTGCTCTTTATACACGAGGTTGTGGGTCGCAGCCCGAGCCGTCGGCGAGGGCGTAATTAGCCGAGTGTATAATGAGCAAGTTGCTCACGAGTTTCATACGCACTATTTCAACACCCGTGCGAGGGAAAAAAAAATTGCACAAATGTGATACAAACAACACACGAAATATATGGAAAAAAGCGCGCAATTTTTTTTGTGCGTGGCAAATGTATTGTGGTTGATTACGTATACTTAGCCTTAAACCTCTTTGTTATTACAAATCTGTATTACCCGGTTAGATTGAAAATGCTCTTTCTCTTTACTCGCATATAATTTGCAGTTAGGTACTAACTTAACTTAACTCATTATACACTCGGCTGATTTACGCCCTCGCCTATGGCTTGGGCTGCAACCCATAGCCTCGTGTATAATGAGCAATTTAGCTCACTTGTATCATAATATACTATTTCGTGTTGTGTCGCGTTTTGAAACTTATTGTACCTATGTGGAAAAATAGTCAGCAGATCGCTTTTGCTTTGGGTTTTAACCTTCATCCCAAAAATTCGTCATTGTTAGAAATTATCATCTCGTTTCATTAGCGATATTTCATAATAATTAAGTCGTAGATACTTAATCATGATTTGATATTAATTATATTTTTGAGTTTTATTAATAAATTTGAACCATAATTGAACTTAAAATAATGCATTTATTTTTGCGGTTGGCCATTGTAATTGTTGATACTGCCGATTTAAGAGATCCATTACGGCCTCATTCAAAACTCACCATTTTATGTCGTTTGATTTGGTCGTGATATAATAGCACATTCTTGCAATAGAAAGCAATACTTAATCTGCCTACGCAGGTTATATTTATTTCGTTACCTTATTTCTTCGATCATTAAGACATATTAATGATCGAAACCTTACATAAACTCCAAAATGGGTCGGTAGACCTCAACTCATATCAGTACCTATCTATACTGTGTGCGCGGAAGAGATGTCACCTGAATGAAGTTTATTATTTTAGTATGTAAACTCTTCCCACTAGCCATCTGCTACATGAAAAGTACAGCCAGAAACAAAATTAAACAATTATTAACTGCCTTGTGTAATTATGAGCCCTATCACGAATATTTGCATCGTAGATACGTTTTTGTGTCGTTTGCAATACACAAATTCATAATAAAAGCTTTAAATGTAATGTCAAAGGAAGGGGAATTGAGAACGCTCTATTAAAAGGGAAGCCCACAGTCAAATTAATTCCAGCCAGTGGGCGCTAAGAGTTTGTTACCAATACAAGCTCAATTTGTGCAAAAATGTTTGATATTTTATTATTCACGTTTTATTAAAACAACGTTTATGTGGCACACCTGAGTTTAGATAAATAGAAGTTCACGCATTCCTGAGTAATACATACACATACATACATAAAATCACGCCTCTTTCCCATAGGGGTAGGCAGAGACCACAGATTTCCACTTGCTACGATCCTTACATATCTCTTTCGCTTCATCTACACTCATCAATCCTTTCATACATAAGCGTCGGTTTAGGGTACTCCTGACCTGGCCTTTGTTCAGAACATCTTCAATCTGATTTCGGAACGTTCGCCTAGGTCTTCCCCTTCCAACACTTCCGTTCATTTGTCCCACGTATACCTGTTTATGTTTGAAAAAAATTGATGTAATAAAATATATATATGTGAATATTTCAAACCTTTATAAATATATTGTAAGGCACTAAAAATTTGAATAAATAGGTCAAGGTTATACATACACAATACATCATTCCGATGCTGAATAACAATTCTTAGAAATCTTGAATTATATAATGTCACATACGAGGAATAACAAATAATGTCGGATTCCCGAGTAATATACTGTTAATTTATACAATAGTCAATATATTATACTAGGTTACCTTTTTTGTTCCTGTGAATTACTAAGCCTAGGCATAAGCGGTGACCTTTCGCTATGACAGATGCAGGTCATCATAAGTGGCGAACTGCACTGCGCCCATCACCCTGAGACATACAGTTGTTAAGTCTCATGTGCCTTTAATTTTATCAGCACTCATATCCTTCAAACCGGAATATAGTAATGTGAACATTACAGCTTCGCAGTAGAAATAGGTATGGCTTACCAACTTCATATCCGTAGATAAGGAAAACCACAGTTTGGAAGACTTTTTTGTGTATTAGTTTCAAAGGTTAAGTGTTCTCTAGTGAGCATGTTAAAGGGCTGCGTCTATTGAACCGTAATGGGAAGCAGGTTGAAATTTTAACAGAATGCTTTATGTAGGTAAAGAAATTAAGGGAATAGTCTTGGTCGTCATGGTATATAACAGATTATTATATACAAGGGTTGAAAGTTACCTATTTAGGTACAGGATGGTTTAGCGCACGAGCATAGCGAGATTGGGGCGTCAATATTTCGTTGGCTAAATAAATCTTTCACCCGAGTTAAACACTCTGTTTTTTATTTCGAATATAGGAGAAGTAAATAAAAACTTAATGAGTATAGAACAATATTTAAAATAAATATAATACCTTAGTGAGAAGTGGCTTACGCGTAAGTAATTAGGTATATGTATAAGGTTATGTAACAAAATTGTTAACAATATATTTTAATTACAATTGTACGCCATGATTTAATAGGTTTATCTTATAGGCATATCTTGCATAGATTTAAATCTATAACAGCAGTGAAAATCGTTTCCGAATGACGATAAATACTATATTAATATTACTATTTTATATACATAGCTTATGGACGAACCTTTGACCACAATCTCTCCTGATGGTAAGTGATGATGTGGTCGAAGATGTTTCTCAGGCTAGCCTTATTCCTCTGCTCAGGTAACTTCAAGCGTACTTCTCAATGATGAGAAATGAAAACATGTTTTTATACCAGTTTTAGTTTGTTAACTTTTTGCTATTAGTACCTAAGTACACGTTTTTGCAATTTACTTTTTCCCAGTTAATGCAACAACCATCACCACGATAGCTCAATTTGGAAGAGGTTGTTTCAGCCTCGGATGGAATGTTGCAGTTTAGAACTCTCGTTCATGGTTTGTTTTTATTTTATTGTAATTTTGTAACCATATTCGCTTTGCAGGCGTTAATGCAAATACTACAGTCTAGTTAAAGCCTACCATAAAACGAGTATAACACGTACTCCGATAAACCCAACATTTCTTGTTGAAAACTTTTTATAGTGCATCTATTCCTATCACGTTTTTCCTCCACAATTATCTAAGGCAAACGTTTTTTCTACTACCTCTTGTAATCTCCAAATGGAAAGGAAGTACTGTCTACGAGCGCTTCATAAAATTAACCTGTACTTAAGCTACTAGGTCAACTCACTTACAGTTTACGTAGACGCTCTCATAAAAACAAAGTAACAATGAAGATAAACTCAATTTCCTGGAAAGATACAACAAGATAAGTATATCTCGAAATAAACCGTTTGCAACGCCCGTTGATTGTAAGTTACAATTGAATAATAAATTCCTGAAGTTGAAATTTACAAGACAAACTTTAATAGACCATTCCGGCATAATCGAGTTAAAGGAACGAGTTGATCTGCAATTTTAATGTGTAGAACTTAAATCAATAACAACAAGGAAACGCAGTTTGTATTGTTTCCTTGGATATACTAGAAATGAAAAATTCGGTTAACCGTTTTTTGTGGTATTGTGACGGTACAAGCACAAAGGCCACCTGATGTTAAGCGCTAATCTATACCAGATTCATTTTGGCATACTTGTTAAGTGAGAGTTATATTATACACAGACATATAGTTGTAAGTCTCATGTGCTTGTAATTTGATTGGCTCCCAAGGTCAGGCTTTAAGGGTGGTAGCTAGCCAGGCAATTACTCGCTAAATGTACTTCCACCAAGCGGTGAAGCTCAAGTCGCCGTGGCGGTAGGGATCAACACATGATACTGCGCTGATCAACAGATGAGGAGCTGAGACATGGCAGTCCAAAAAAAACTACGTTTTTTTTGAAGACGTGTATGTAATATACATTGTATATATATTGTATTACACGTTACTTCTTGTCATATACCTTTTTTTTGAAGAATGATAGGTTAGCCTTTGACTACTATCTCACCTGATGGTAAGTGATGATGTGTCAGGCTAACCTAGAGAATTACTAAATTATATAAGAGAATTATAATAAATTATTTAAATGCGTATATATATTATAACCTGTCTATTTTTTTGTATCTCCTAGGCCATCCATTATAAAGACAAACTGGGCAATCAATGTTAAAACTCCAATAATCCAGACCGAACAAAATTTTGATTTGTTATCCGACGGAATGAATTGTTTTATTGAGAAAGTTTCTCTTGACATTTAAGTAATTATACAAAGCATTGATTGGAACGAGGTAAATTGAGAACTTTGTGTAATTCAGTTCCAACTTCACTAATTAATGAGTTACCTCTTGAGTCAACACGGCGAAATCAAAAAGAAATGATTCTTTGATACTTTGAATTTTTGTTTCTTTTGCTGTTACGGCTGTGATTTATTTACTTAAGTTGATTGGGTCTACTTCATTATTTTACTTAAGAAGATACTTCCAAATCACAAGTAAGAATGAAGGTATATTCTATTATAATATACCTACGAATATATATGTAAAGAAGTAAATAATGTAAGTCTCATACAGTTACCGCTTTGATTTCAGTCTCATCAAGCTCATAATCAAAAAAACATGCACAGTGTTCCAAATTTAATTAGATTCGTAATTTAATTTTGTGCTTAGAAATGATCGCATCCGATTGGTCACCTCAAGCTTATGTTATTGCGCCGCAAGGAACACTTTAAAACCACTCCCGACGCGGTATGGTTTGCGTTTTGCTGTTTTTGAGCTTGAATTACCTATTCTTTACATATTTATTCGTAGATAAGAGCAATAAAAAGCCTTATAGAAGAGTGAAGCAATGTTTTATAATTAAAACCATAGTAAAACTAGAAAGGGAGTCTGACTGTATGTCCGTAGGAGGTATAATTCATTTATTACTAGCGGAACACCGACACCATCCACCTTGGTGGTGGTAAGAGTTTTATCCTTTGTTTATCCGTCCACCTCGATGGTCGGTTAGGATTTAAATATCTTAATTGACCACCTAAATGACAGATTCGTAGCAAAGCTTGCCGAGTCGTTCTTAACCAATCAACTATATAGCTATACGTATTGCTAATTGCTCCGTGGGACCAGAAATGCAATCACCTCATATCTTACTATCGGAGTAGAAGTAGGAGGCGACGGAGGGAAAAATACCAGAAAATTAGCAGCAGCGCCTTCTGAAGAATCGCCTTCTCACACTGCGATCCCCAAGACGCATGTCAAACATGGGGATTAGTGCAAACCTCCCCAAACGGTGGAGGCATTGTTCAATGGTGGACATTGTAAACGTTCATGATGATGATTAACGTTACTACATAGTTTTGTGTTATTAAATTTAAACTGATCGAAATTCCACCATCGCTGTCTCTCTTTCACTCCTACGCAGTACGATAGTGACAAAATTTCAGCATTTGACAGCGTCTGAATACGTTTTTGTAGACTTTGTCGTTGCGGTAGCTAGGAAACTTAAGTTTTAAACTTGTTGACGTCATCTAAGTCTTCTTAGCACTAAGATTTCCAGTTCCTTGCACGTAAACAGTGGGTGTATGTTACTTAGAAAATTAATTTCAACTTGAACTTCAACTTGCTTCAAGTTACTCCGCTATTTCGTGTTAGTTCTAGAGCCAGGAACTGAAAACTAATAAGTTATGGTAAGTCAAAGCATATGCGGAAACTTTGAAGTTATTTTAGAATAAGTATGATGGAGATATTGGTATTTAAAAAGATAAGGCCTATGTACAGTTTCTTATTAATATTGTATGTTTTTTGTTATCTTTTGATACTTACTCACTGGGTAATGATATATTTATATATACCCCTATTGGGTAAGTGATGATTAGCAGGCGGAAACTAAAAAATGTTTAACCAAAAAATGGAACTGACTCCAACACCCAAAAGTGTGAAATAACTTCTTGATGTCGGTACCCTGATAGTTCAAAAGTACCTACTATCACAATATTGTGCGCATGGTACCTTCTACAAGCTATTTCAAACTTTTGGGTGTTGAGGTCGGATCCATTTTGCTTTTTTCCTTTAGTCACCTCTCACTCTGTATACCTCTGAGTCCCCACGGAACGTTTTTTTTGTGTCTTGTAGTTTAGCCTCTGACCACTATCTCACCTGATGGTAAGTGATAATGTGCTCGAAGATGTTTTTCAGGCTAACTTCAGACTTTCTGGCTCTCAAGGACGGCTGCCGAAACACACTGTTAGGGGTTTGGCGACAGATTTTCTACTTGAGGGTGGTAAAAATATATAGGTTGCAATTCTAGCCCGGCAGGTATTCATTTCATGGCAGTTTTATTGCCTATTTTTTACATTTTGCTTCTTTTTTTTTCATGTGTAAAGTGGTAACAAAATTCCATATGAAACTATTTTTTGATGATATTTTTTTTCTTTTATTCCTTATAGGCTAATCTTTGACCACTATCTCACTTGATGGTAAGTGATGATGTGGTCGAATATGTTGTTCAGGCTAACCTAGAATTAAGAAGATATCTCCAAAAATATCTGAGTTAAATACATTCGTTAATTCTCTAAGAGGGTCGACTTTAGTTTAAGGCTTTCTATGGTTGTCCATAAAGCCAAAGTCAAAACTTATTACAATTATATTAAGGTGTTTTAAAAATAAACAAAATGCACATAAATTTCTTCTGCAATAATTTGTATAGTATCAGCAAAAAATACCAACCCCGGCATAAACTTAGATAAGAGTAAGCAGATGATTTCGAATCACCTACTTTCCTAATTCGATAGTCCCTCCAGCTATATTATACCATAAGATAGTTGATAAGGGTGACTGATTTGCATAAAACAATAATTAATTACATCTCATGGGACGAGGAATAATAATTTGGTCCGGTATGATTAAGTTACTGTTATGTAAATGCTCTGCCATTGTTAAACAATACTGCTTGATTGTACTTACTTAAGGTCTGTTTCTTACCATATGTTTTGAATAAATCACACTTAATACTACACACCCGTCTAATAATCAGTAATAATAAATGGAAATGAGCTATGTCAAACAGTCTGAATCAAACCATTTTTACGCAGTGATTTGTTTTAAGTCCCATCTTTTATATAATGTCTACTTATGTTCTTCAATTTATGGGCGATCTTTTCTGAACTGTCTTTTTTGTGGAGTGTAACTTAAAACGGCGATTGGCTATTTCGAGGTCAGCTATTTACAGACTAAAGAAAATATGGGGAAACCGAAATGTCACTAAGGCATCAAAAATGCGACTCATAAGAGCTCTCGTCTTTTTCATAATTCTTTACGCTGCCAAAACGTGTACGATAAGAGAAAGTAAGGCAAAGAAAAAAGTTGCTTTTGAAATGTGTTGCTGGAGAAAAATGCTAAATAGTTCAGAATAAATCAGTAAATTTTACTAAAACTAGGCATCAAGTCCATCCCATCCCATCATTCAGTCTCACGTTCTCACTTTCCTTGCGCATGTATCGTACTGCTGCGGTGAAGTATCTATGGAACTGACTTGTGATGTAGGGCAAGATTGAAGGGACTAGACCACGCGGAAGATTACCATTATGTTGGATCGACGAAATAAAGGCAGATCCTATGAGCAGGTGCGCGAGGAAGGCGGCAATTTGAGAGGAGTGGCAACAGATTGTAAAACAAACCACCACCAGATCTGATTACCACGACTACTCTGCGAAGAGTGTAAACGATAAAGAAGTTAAATTTTATCTGTATGTATATTATAATATACACTTACTTAATTATACATAACTATGATGACTTTGAACTCTAATTAAATAAACTGTCCGACTTGCTCGGCTATCGCTTATTTTATTTATATATCTACATACCAACGAAAACCTATAGCTCAAGTGGTGTGAATTCAGTCTACCCTTACTGCACTATCAAATTTAACTTCATTGTTAAGTACTTACCAAATTATTTATTCATAGTGACAAGAAAAGAATCAGTCTTTATTCAAAAAATATTTTAAGCGCGCACCGCAGCTTATGATGGTTCAAAGTACAATTAGAGCACACAATTTTGGCACTCAGTGCGAAAAATCTGGTGACGTATGATCGATTTCCACTCGAATAGTATTATTGTATGTTCTATGACTCGAGGTGATACATTTTGTACACAAAAATGTGTGAATGTGTTAATTTTAGGAATTTATACACCAGTTAATTGAATTTATGTAAGCTGATAAATAATTCTCAGTTCTAGGCTTTATTTTCGCGATTACCGTATCTTGACAGCTGGCGATGAAGTATTACAACCCATCTAAGTATATTCACTAGACACCATTAATCGGAATACTCCCAGTCCCTACATAAAAAAGAGATTAAAAACAGAATCTCGCTATAGGTAGCTAATTTTACATATCCCTTCACAAAGGCAATATTTTCTGGAAACTTTTCCGTTTCACATCGCCCACTGGCAGTTGAAAACGCAGCGTCCACGAATAATGGTTGAAGTTGAAAGAGTTTAAAATTGAAATACGAACAGATATTAATTTTGGGGATTTTAGTTGCCATTCGAGAATTATTAATTTAATCCATCTACTTTAGTACATACCTACATAATATAGCCTCAAGATAGCTCTACAATATTATGTTCCTCTATGTCTTCAAAGACTCACTACCTTTCTTTACAACTACTAACACTACTACAATTGTTGTAAAACTGCGTCAATAGTTTTGTGTTGTTAGAGGTTCAAAAAAGTTCAAATAAAGTTATTTATTTTGTAATTTTATTAGTATTGTTATAGATAGATCTCTGCCAATATCTATTTAATTTATTGTGACGCGTGATCAAAATGCTGGCACATATTTGGCTCAACGAATAAGCATTGCAATTCAACGGGGCAATGCTGCCAGCATGCTGGGCACGCTGCCAACTGGGAGTGGGCTGGAGCATTTGGACTGCCTATGAGTCTGCTATGACTTATAGGTGTCTAAATGCTTTTATTGTAGTAGCTGTAGTATTGTATATAGTTCATAGTATTTTGTTTAATAAAGGCATATAATTTTATATTTATTTATTATTTATTTATTTATCATTAATTAAAACGGTACTAGGACCAATCACATTAATTAATTACACATTAAAATTAACATTAAATAGAAATCATTAAAATGTCACTTAAACAAATTTAAAAATATCCCTTTGTAAAGGGTTGTGTGGAAGAGATTGCTCCCAGCGATAAGAACGCCCATGGTCACCTCTTAGTTATTATGTTTGAAGTTATAAGTTTCTAAATTTTTAATGGGTCAGTAAAGTGTTATTCTATGATTAATCAAAATAGATTTGTTAAAGATAACTATTTATTAAAGACTTGAAGTGAAGACACTGACATTGTCAGCTTAAGCACTTCTTTATTTATGTGACAATAGTCAAAAAAATATACATCAGTAAGCCTTACGCCGAGTTTTTCAAGCTTGGCAGATCAAATGTTTCAGTTTTCCAAGTTCCAAAATTAAATTTGCATTAGGGCCACCACCGAGCTCTTGACGTGTGTCTAACTAATTTTACCGTTTCCCCTTATACTCGTAAGTTTGAGGATCTTGCGGTAAGGAGGTTAACATGATGTTAGTTTAAAGTTGGAACTTAAATTAAATGATAATTTAAATGATTATTATTAGTCAAGAAGAACCTTATATCTTTGGACTACTGACGGACTCAATAGTAAATTATAACGTAAATATATTTTCTAAAAAGGTGCTTCAATACCTAGCTACATATATTATTTGGATATATTCATTACTGTAACAGCCGGATCGTCCACTGCTGAACACAGCCTCCCCTATTAAGGGGGTATTTGCCATAATCCCCACGCTTGGCAGGCGTCTTGGGGATCGCAGTTTAAGCTGGCAGTTCTTTAGAAGGCGCTACTGCCCACCTTCCAGTATTTTTCCCTTAGTCGCCTCTTACGACACCCACGGGATGATATGGGGAGGTGCAATTCTAACGGCACCCCAAGGGGCATATATTCATTGCAAGAGTAAATTTTTGTTTGAGTTATTATGATCTATTTGGATAAACTTCAGTTGTATTAGTCAAATAACAACATTGAAAAAAGAAAAACAAGGATTGTCATTGATTTAATTATAACAAGAACAAATGATACTCTTTATTACGACAATATAGTGTGGAAAAAATTCAACACAAGCATAAAATGCACACAGCTACATTTCCATTATATATGATACGTTTAAATCAATGACAAAGATATGAAGACAAGCATGTATTAATTGCACATACGAACACTACTGACACTCAACCAGGATACGTTGCCAGATTTGATAATGCCATGTTCAAAGTACGAGTGCTGTTTCACCCGCTTTTAGGGTTCCGTACCCAAAGGGTAAAAACGGGACCCTATTACTGAGACTTCACTGTCCGTCCGTCCGTCCGTCAAGATCGGTGATAGCTAGACAGTTAAAATTTTCACAAATGATGTATTTCTGTTGCCACTATAATAACAAATACAAAAAGTTGGCCAAGTGCGAGTCGGACTCGCGCACGTTAAAACAATAAAAGGTTAAAATATGAAGTCTAATGTTGTATAGCTAATGTTACGGAAACCTTTTTGCGCGAGTCCGACTCGCACATGGCCGATTTTTTGTAAGATCAATGAGTATTATACAATTTACCAGCGGGAAATAAGTTCTTGCAATAGAGAGAGTACACAATAAATCGAATTTTTAATAAAGGATAGTAAACAAGAAATTGCCTCTCGTTATTTGCGTAACCCAACATCAAGGGCACTTTATACAAGAAATAAGGATATCCCGCCAAAAATGCTGGAATAGAAACGGAGCTTCGCATATCGCTCTCAACTTTAGCATTACAAAGAAGCAATTTCTATAGGCTATTGTTTCTCAAGTGGCTATACAACGTAACGACCTTGAAGGGAAAGGTTGTAGAATGTTTTGTTTTTTAGAAGCCTCAATTTTGCACGAGTGGGACTAAAGCGCGAGCAAGCGTGACCTTAAACGTGTTAGCGGAACCTTAAAACCTTGAATGTAATTACTACATTTAATTGATATCGAATATGGCATTTGACCTTTTAGAAAGTTATGTGGGGGTTAAAGGGGAAGATAAATTTGTTCGCAATAAAATAATATTTTTTTTTGTGTTCTTTAGTTTACAGGCTTTAGTTAAAGCAGTCTCTAGTTAACTCTACTGTAACTTTTTGGCGTTGCTATTATGTTTAAATTATATTATAAATTATAGATACTCAAGGTTTAAGTAATTTTCATTATTTATATTGTTAAAAATCGACACGTCAAAAACAGAAATCGTGATTGAAAGAAATAAATTAACAAAAGATAAGCAAGCTGTTAATATGTGTATATGCTAAAGGTACTTTAGAAAGAAAGCATCTCAAAGTTCTTTTAAAATAACTTTGAATTTCAATTTGTTTACAGCGTCGCTGTCAGCGCACCGAGCTTTGAGCATTTGCTTGTAACATACTCGTAGTTAAATTTATATTAAGACAAGGCTAGAAAAATAATTAGTATAAAATTTAGCATTTTAGTATTTGTATTATTTTATATCAGTTCCAAAACATATTTATTCAGATATAACGCCAAATTGTATGTGTTCATTAACTTATAATTTCAAGTATTAATAACATTTAGCTACGCACTGTAACAATAAAATTAACTCCAGCGTAATGACACCTGACCAAAAGTGACTATTATCTATATTATCTTATCTATAGTAACTACTTTATTTTCATCGAACACGCCCCAAAATTTTAGTAGGTCAAGCCTGAACACTGAAGCACACCCTTGCACTACTTGTATCCCACAACCCAAGCCTCCAAGGTAAATAAGTACCCATAAAATGACAGTAAAGCCTCCACCTACAGATTCGAAGTCGTAATCAGCTTAGCGAAAGCACTATCGGACTTTATCTCGCGCGTTCGTGGCCACAGGGATCGCCAGATTTCAGCTTCAGCCGTGCAGTCAGTCTTTATTCAGACGTCACGGGAGCGAGACGTGCTTCGGCTTAACGACTATTTCATCTCGAAAGTACAAACTGAAAGTACTCGAATATTTGTAATTGCTTCGTTGAGTTTAGTAGTCATTTAAAGTAATTTGACGAGTATAAAGTGAGTGGTTTAGACGTTTTCAGTTTGTTTTTTGGGGCGGTCGAAATTCGTGTTAGTTAAGTTGTGGTGCTGACAGTTAATGAATGTTGACAGAGCTGGGTAAGTAGTTTGTTAGTGGTTTATGTAAGAGGTTTTGTCAGCGGTTTTTTATTTCTTTTACATGTACTTGTTTGAAACTGTAAAGCGTTTTTAGGTACTTGAGAATTAAATTCATATAACATGAATACGAGTAAACGAAAATATAAATTTTGAAGTAAAGAAAAGAGAAGACATATAAAATTTGCAGTAGCTACGTTTATTAAAAAAATACATACAGGATATTAGAAAAAATCATGACATATGTAGATACCAGAAAAAAACATCCATAAAGAATGTTTTTCTGACGTGAAACAAACTGTGAACTAATAAAAGTGCAATAAAAAATATTATGGATTTTAATTATAAATCTAAATTATAATTTATTAGTACATTGGAACCTGTTTGAAGCTCGTGAGAACAAACAATCTCAGTTATGAAATAAATAAAACAAGAAAAATAACACTTCAATCCGATGGTGGAAAACAAACAGAGCACTGAAATTGGATGATTCCCGCTCCGTTCGAGGGAGATAACGAAATAAAACTTCTATAAGTTCATCTCGAATATTTTCTTAGTATCTATACTAACGTACATTTTTTCTAGGTGATTTGTCATCGAAGATATGAAGTTGAAACAAGAGATTGATTGAGGGGTCCCTAAAACAATTTATCATCTATAAAATTATCAGTGTAATCAATTGAAGGGACTCTTTAGTTCGTTTTTATCTTAAGGGATTATGACATCTAGACTTTCACGTTGGTGTAGTGGAGAAAGCCTCGCTTTGGAATCTTGATGTTCTAGGTTCGATAAGCAAGTTATTCGGTTTTTCTGACAAACAAATTCTCAGTAGCAGTCTGCAGTTGAAGCTATGGCCTGTGGATTAGGTTCGCCCCATATAACGTCAAATAAGAATATTTCTGGCGATATTTCAGTGTTTAGCCAAGTATTTCTTATATGCTGGTTATTATCTTACTAGCGCAATATTAAATAGCGTTGGTCGTCATTTAACATTTTGAAATTGAAAATTCAGTTTCCCTCTAACAAATAACACGTGACATTTTTTAAGAATGTCTTCACAGTTCATCAATAATTATTAACGGTAGTAAATGTTTAATACCAATTAAATATGCTTACAAAAATCACATTGTTGGTACCTTAAAATAAAACATCCATTAATATATTAAAAGTCAAACAAAACGGAACCTATTGAATGTGACTCCACTGTCAGTCTGCCTGATATTTCGCTTATAACGAGTTACGTCATTATAAAATTATTCAGTGGGACAGTCTTTTGTTTTAGGTAGAATTTTGTATCCTCTCTTATAAGTTGCATTTATCAAAACTTATTCATCTTATAATTCTAAACTTATATTACGAATTTAATATATTTGTTTCTGTCTAGAATAATATTACAATATTATTATATAATAATATTATTACATAATACCCCTGTGGGTAGACGGGTTAGAAATGCACCCCCCATATCTTCCCGTGAGTGTCGTAGGAGGCGACTAAGGGAAAAATACTGGGTAGCAGCGCCTTCTAAATAACTGCAATCCCAAGCCGCCTGCCAAGCGTGGGGATTATGCCAAATACCCCCTTAAGAGGGGAGGCTGTGTCCAGCAGTGGTAATCCGGCTGATAACAATGATATAATATTATTCACTGTAATTAATTTTGATTTAGTTCCTTCATAAAAAATCAAATAAAAAAAATGTACTCGGCAAATGCTACACACGCACATTGATTTATTTTTGATTATTTTTGTCTACAAATTGATTTATTTTTAATTACACTAATGATATAAATGCGAAAGTTTGTGAAGGAGCGAGTGTGTATTTTCGTAACTTCTTCATGCTATAATGGCTGAACCGATTCGGATAAAATTGGATTATGAGCTTAGGTTCTGGATTAACAGAAAGAATAATTTTTATCATCATCACCGTCACCTTTCACAATTGTCTACGCATGAAACCGCGGGGTGCAGGTAGTTAAAATAAATATTTTTATTCTGTTCCATAAAATAACAATGCCACCGCTAATGTAGTTTCAAGCTTATAAAGAAAATAGAGCGTATTTTCACTAATTTTTGAGGGGCATCCCTCGCGTATTAAATTGCAGACAGCTAAAAAAATGTGACGTAATTTTTTTGTCAACGAACCGTTTTAACGAATTTATTAGTCGTTGTTGGTTTAGGCTATTGTAACTTCATTATTCTGCCAAATGAATATTCGCGGTTCTAAATTTAAAATACATGATAAAGTAGACAGTTCCTGGCTTAATAAAATAACGGAAGTTCCATATCCTCTAGTTGGTTGTAGTAAAAGGCGACAAAGCGTAAAATGAGCCCTATGAGCAGCACGCCGCCACCAGCGACTTAGATATGAGTGGACTGTTGTTGCATAAAAGTAAAAAAATATCTTGCTGACTTATTGATTGTGAGTATACAACTTACAAAAACATCCCCAAGGAAGTATGGCATCAGCAAGACAACTAGCTATACGACCAAAGCAGATACTTTTCAAGATTATTATCTGGTGTTGCATTGTGCGTTGCCAGTTGCCAAACATATTTCTAAAATGTCTAGTGATATACTTTGTATTCTTACAGAAGGCAAATCAGTGATAGCCCAGTAGCTATGATAATGGGCTGACGCGCTTCAGGTCCGTGGTTTGAATTCCGCTGTGGGCTAAGATTCACCAAAAGGTGGAAAGACATTTTCCGAATGCCCGCCTAGCTAGCCACCACCTTGAATGAAGAAATTGGCAAGCACCTAACGCTGTATTTAAGGAGCTGTCCTTGAGTGTTAGTAATTCTATGTTTAGCATTTCAATTGACCACATCATCTCTTAGTTAATTCGTGGTCAAAGGAAACAATACTAAGAACTATATACAATACTACATCTACATACAATAAAAGCATTTAGAAAACCTAAAAGTAATTGCAGACTCACAGGCAGTTCAAATGCTCCAGCCCACTACCAGTTGGCAGCGTGCCCAGCATGCTGGCAGCATTGCCTCGTTGAATTGCAATGCTTATTCGAAAAACAAGGAAAACCTACAAGCAATAAAATAAAAGACCACTTGAGTGTAATAAGGGTAGAAAGTTGCTGATGAAAGGTAGACCCTTAGAAGTTATTTGATATTCCAACGGTGTAGCTAGTGACATATTTCCGAGTTCTGTCTGCAATATCGTACAATAAACTACAAGTCTTGAGATTATGAAGGTTTTCTTGTTAGTTAATGTTCTCCAAGTTCTTAGTTATAAATATCTTGACATTTCTTTAATAGCGTCTGGAGAAAACAGAGGGCAGTTTTATTGCTTTGTTTGTTACACACTGTTTTCTTCTTGAAATAAGGTTAAATATTGTTGAGTTGCGTTTGGTATTAACAAGTTATATTAAAGTGTTTTTATTCATGATCATTGTGGTTAAATGATTCAATTTAATTAAAAAAAAACAGCAACAATAAAATATAATAGTATCTACTTATTATACTAATAATAAATGCAAAAGATACAGTATGATTGAGTGAAGATATATATTATAAGGATATGAGGTTGTTAGTGTATTTTTCTTCTTCCTTTCTGCTGAAACAGCTAAACTGATTTGGATGAAATTCGGGATATAGATAGTTTAGGTTCTTCATTAACACAAAGTATATTTTTTTATCATGTTCGACACGGATGAAACCGCGGGACGTAGCTAGTAATACATAATATATTACACATGTTGGGTTGGGTATTGCTACCCATTAGGCGTAAACGAGACACCCTGCCATCTCAAAATACTGTTTACTCAAAAGGTAGAAGTATGGTACAGTATATTAAGTTAATATGATAGGAAATTATATAGAAAGGTAGAAATTAATAGACTACCAGAAATTGGCTGAATATGTTCCAGATCCAAATGCCTCAATTTCGTAACGCATGAGTCCCGGAGGTTTACGCAGAGACCACAGATACCGACTTGCTAAATCCTTAACATACCTTTTTTGTGTGATTGTAATTGAACAAGCATGAGGTCCACCTGGCGTTGAGCGGTAACTTCAGCCTATGATAGATTCAATTCATCACAAGTAACAAACTGCACTGCGCCCCTCACCCTGATACATACGGTTGTTAAGTCTCATGTTCCTGTAATTTACTGGCTCTCGAAGACTGCTGCTGGGACATACTGTTAGATATGTTTTTGCGACAGATTTTCAACCTTTCTTCTTTCCGTCTATTGTAAATACAAGAGTTACGATACCTGGCATTTTTCCAGAACGTCTCTTATCTGTTCAGAATACGTTCCCCAAGACCACCCCATCCAAATGTTTCATTCACGTTCGCGTGGGTACTTGCTCTGTCAATCTCCTTTCGTAATTCAAGTAAGAAAATCTAAAAAGTCAATCCAACAAGTCTGGGTTAATCTGAGTGTCATAATCTGTGTTTTAAATCTAATGTGCCGTACCTATGGGGTGGTGGGTTAGAATGTGACCTCCGCATTTATTCCCGTGAGTGTTGTACGAGGCGACTAAGAGAAAAGTGTACCAAATGAGCAGCATGCCACGTCTCACGTGGATGTGAGTAGCTTTTTGTATGTATTAGATCCACAACAGGTCTGAATACCATTGTAGTGCCCTGCCAGGATTTCATACAATATGTTCTTGTGTTTCTGTCTTATACTTCGTTAGCGTAAACATATTATTGATAATATGTTCTTGTGTTTCGTCCAGTGTGTTAGAGAGAATATTTTGTATGACCCTGAAACTATACCCGTTGAATGGCAATATGCTCGCCCCCTATTACATGGGACCAAAACCTAATTGGCGAAACGTGGGTGTTTGCACACCTCTGCCAATCCCTTCGGGGAATAAAGGCAGGATTATATGTATGTACTTGCTGGAGTTGAGTCTAGCTGTACGTGGCGTGAGTGCATCACGTTGTCAGCAGTGGGTACATAAAACCATGTGAAAGAGGTATCATCAGGAAGTAAAAGAATATCGCAGCTACAGACATAAGCTAGACAACAAGAACAGAGAACAAGTCCTAATATTATCATTAAAACTAGGTTACTACTTAAAACTAGGTCCTAATATTGATCCTTGTTACTCATATTTCCACTAAAGACCCAGAAGGTATAACGCTATTAATCTCAACCTTCTGAATCCTGTCCAACAAATTTTAATTTATTAGATTAAGAACTATTTACGAGTTCCATGGTATGAAAGTTTAAACACAATTACATGAAACAGTGTGCAGTGCTCTATGCAGTCAAATGCCTTTTAAAGATCACAAAAAAAATATAAGCCGCATATTATTGAATAGTAATTTCCTAAAGTTGGGGTTAAATGGATAATAATAATAATACAAACGTGTTAGGCAGCTCTTAGGACTTATAAGTATGGTAACTAATACAAGAACATTTGTAAAACTTAAAACTTAAAAATACTTTTATTCTTCGAATAGTATTTGTTTCTTTGTTGAACTTCAAGTAATAAGTCTAACGTATTTTAGGTAACAAAATAATTGCTTTATCTTTTTTAGCCTGTTCAACTCTACGTAAAAGGTTCCCGGTAAACTGATTTTAGCTTCCGAAACAGGAGATAGTAATCTCGTCTCAGCTGAAACGAAAAATTTCTTATTTAATTTTGCAATTTTTTTATTTACAAGTATTTTACGTGTGAAAAATTACCAGTAGGTGGGCCTGGTGGTGCCTTATGAAGAACTTCGATCCCCAAGATGCCTTCCAAGCGTGACGTTATAGCAAACCCCTTCTAATGGGGGAGGTATTTGTTCAATAGTACAACATGGCTTTAGTAGTAATAGTAATCGTTTTATCAAACTTAAGCTATAGTCGTAACAGATGCCAGGTTTTCGGCAATTGTTTACTTCAATTTTAATAAAACTGCGTGTGTAAGAAATGGGTGTACTTCAATTCTTTATATTTAATAATACTCATATGTATATATATATTTATATATATATATATACGTTGATCTACCTAAATGCGTGTTAAAAAGACCCTTAACATAAAGCGGTCATTTATAAAACAAAACACTGGTTCTAATAGAATAATTAAACCAGTATAACAAAATAAGTAAATACTGCCACAAACATTCCTCGATTTACACATAAAAATAGGTATATGCGAGTATTATAATTAATTCCCGTCCTCTGACAATTTAAACGTACCAAGTAAAAAAGGTCATAACAACGTGCTTAAAACAAAATACTTCGGTAATATTGTGTTTATTTTCTTTTCACAAGAACATACGCGAGAAGTTGGTTCGTCTACATAACTACTTTTTTTTTATGCTTGATAGGTTAGCCTTTGACCACTATCTCACCTGATCGTAAGTGATGATGTGGTCGAAGGTGTTTTTCAGGCTGTCCTAGAATTACTGGCTCTCAAGGACAGCTGCCGGAACACACCGTTAGGTGCTTGGCGACAGATTTTCCACTTGAGGGTGGTAGCTTGCCAAGCGGGCATTCGCAAAATGCCCTACCACCATTTTTTTTTTTTTTTTTCACCCGGGAAAATCCTTTATGGATTCCACCCGCCCCGGGGGGAGCGGAGTGGTTATGTGGGAGTCCTCGCCTGAAGGGCCTTACTACCCCCACGGGGGGGTAGTAAGTGAGGTTACCCACTAAAAACCCGGGATGAGCAGTCTGCCGCCTAGTAGGGCGAAATGGGGTAGCGTTAGCAGTCACCATCTCGCCCCGGCGGCCGGCCCGTCACCGATGACGGGCCCCGGCCAATGGAGGGATGACCCGGCTCATTGAGGCCATCCCCCAGACGTGTGGGATCGTGCAAGCCAGTGGAGAATCCCCCGACTCTCCACCGATGATCCGCACAGCACTAGGAAAGAGCGCGAAGGCGCCCGAATCGCCTTCTCCTCCCCCCAGTTCGTCTACGCCGGAGCGGGTCCGCGAGGACGTCGTCCTCCCTCGCCCGCTCCGCGGCCTCTTTCTGCGCCATCACCGCTTCGCAGAAAGAGACCACCGCCTGCCACGATCCGTCGCTGCCGAGCATAGCGTTAACCACGCTCGGCAGCGACAGATCTGCGCCTATGACCGCTGTGAGGGTGTGCCGCATGGGACTCCACGCGGCGCACTCCTCCAGCGTGTGGAGCGCCGTGTCTTCTGGCGCCCCACACTCGTGACAGGCGGGGGTCGCCTCCCGTCTCGCGATGTGATGCAGGTACCTTCCGAAACATCCGTGTCCGGAAAGCACCTGCACCAATCGGAAGGTCAGCGACCCGAATCGCCGCCCTACCCACCTCCGGAGGACCGGGCGAATGGCATCCACCGTCCTCTGTCCAGGGACCGGTGGAGCCAGGTCCTCCGTCCACCGCCTCAACAGGGCGGCCCGAGCCCGCCGCCGCATGCGCGTGACCTCCTCCCACGCTGGAGGCTCCCCGCGGGATCTCCTCGCCGCCACGAAGTGGTAAACTTCGGCGAGGATCTCCGCTTGGAGCTCCCAGGGGGGATCACCGGCCAGCACGCATCCCGCCGTCCAGGACACCGTCCGGTACCCGCGTATCGCCCTCGTCGCGATGACCCGCTGCGGACGTCGCAGCAGGACCTTATTGGCGCGACCGAGGGCGTCCACCCAGACAGGTGCCCCGTACAAGGCCATACTCCGGATCACTCCGGAGTATAGGCGACGACATGTGGCATTCGGGCCGCCCACGTTGGGCAGCAGCCTCCCAAGGGCGGCTGCGGCGCCTATGACTTTTGGGGCCAGTTGTGTGAAGTGGGCCCCAAAAGTCCACCGCCCGTCCAGGATGAGACCCAGGTACCTCATCTGGGTCCCAACCCGGACCAGGACCCCGTCCAGGTCTATCCTCGTTCCTGGAGGGGGTCCCCCCCGAGGCCCATGGAACATAAGGGCCTCGGTCTTGGAGAGGGCGACCTCCAGCCCCAGGGCACGTATGCGGCCGACCACGAGTGTCGTGGCCACCGTGGCCCGCCGCACCGTCTCCCCGAGGTCCCTCCCCTTGACCACGACTAGGGTGTCATCCGCGTAGCACGCAACCCGCATACTTGCGGGAAACGTGCCGCGGAGCACCCAGTCGTAGCCAATGTTCCACAGGAGCGGTCCCAACACCGACCCCTGCGGAACCCCGCAGGACACGCGACGTCGCCTCAGACCGTCGCGTCCCTCCACCAGGACCTCGCGGTCCTGGAGGTAGTCAGCCAAAAATGCCCTACCACCATGCTATAACGACTGCCATCCTAAGACAACAACCGGGACCGACGGCTTAACGTGCCCTCTGAAGCATGGAAGCGCTCAGTAGTAATGTCACTAGTGGTCAAACTCATCCAAGTCATGACCGAGGGGGACGTTGCTTAACTTTGCTGATCGGTTAAGAATGGCTAAGCAAACTTCGCTACGAGCGCTTTAAACTACCCTTTAAAGAGGGTACGCGAACAACATAATTTGTATTTGCAAGGATTTTGGAAGTATAAAACGGAATAAAATACAATAAAAAGGCTGGCAACAAATCACTGGGAATCTTAAGCATCGTAGACCGCGCTCATGGGGGCATGTTCTTACACAAGATTTGTGAAGCTATTTGCAGACGGACTGCAATTTCGTCGCTGTGGTGAAATCGCACTGAAATTCGACGCTGTTTCAATATCTTGGAATAAAGTGTACTTTATGATTTGCTAGTATCAATGATATTTTATTTAAAATCAGCTGCATTTTATGGGCTTCAATAATCATACAGAATCATCGGCGTGAAAGTTGAAAATAGGAAAGAGTAATACTGTTTTAAATTTTATTAAATGAACATTAAAAACCGCAGTTAAATTCGTAATAAGAGCAGACATACTCCTAACTTCAACGCCTGAACGAAATGAACAAAAATCTCACATTGTGTTCGACGGCAACTGTCTAAGAGAGCCATTCCTCATTTTAGGTCAAGTCTGACTAACATTGGGTAGATTAGTAGTGAAGATAGTACATTGTAGAAAGTGACAGTATTTTTTATTGCTGTGTAGGTATTTTAGTAGTAAGATCAGAGTTACTATAGAATGTTAAGGTATTAAAACTAACGGCAAATTTAAATGGATAAAAGACGGGAATGACACGGAGTATATCTAAATAATAATAATCTACGATTCATTTGAAAAGCAAAATAATGTTTCACATTGTCCTCAAAATTTCACGAATGCCTTAATATTTCATTAAAATGAAGTAAAAATTATTCAATGGCGTTATTTGTAACTGAGAACGGCAATTTTTAATGAAGTTTATTTTATTTGAGTGGTTCGTTTGCTTCAAATTTAGGACATACAATTAATATTGATTTAAGAGCCATTGTTTATTACCGCTTTGGACATTGTTCTAAAAATGGCTCTCTTATCTTTATGGGTTTAAGTTTTCTGTAAACCGTTATTAATCGTTTTTTACAAGATTTCAAATAAATTAATTTAATATAAGAATATACTCATTCACAATTCCGTTGTGAAATACAACAATAAGCAGGAGTATTTCGTAAAGCTTAGGCATACAGAATTCAACGATATTCTGGTTGAGCTATATTGTGAGGACAGAGTACGCTTTGACTGATGTAGCTTTTGTTGCAATTTACGAGTAGGTTATTTCCTAGACAAATTTAACTTTCGAAAACACTTTTCATATAATTATTGTTCCACAGCACATAATACAACAAAACAATAAAGATCTTTTGTTTGTAGCTGTAGTTGTAATAACGTGATTGGATTGAGAAAAAATATAGTTTTAGTAAGCATGTTTTGATTGCAGGGATTTCATGAAATTCTTGATATTTAATTTCCACTAGTGTTCATTAAGAAGTGACGGACTTGTTTTATATATAGCTTACATTTATAAACAAGGGCCCTTGTTAAGGAGAAAAATAAGCACATTGAAATGGTGCAAAATGTAATGAAAAATTATAACGCGTGTCTAGGAGTCCAACAAAGAAAATAACAGTATTTATATGAGTGAATGAAGCAAATTGATCAGGTAAATTCCTGCAATGAGTCCTGCAATCGATGAACATATTTTTTCGCCAAGCACCTGACAATGTGTTCCAACAGCTAGCATTAAGCACCAGTTCCCATTCTAGAATACAATAATTCACTGGGATAGGCCTGTAATATTAAATGATTGACATAATCCAGTTACATTTTTAGTGAAATTATAATATCACTGATTTAACAACACACCTTTCTTATCTAAATCTACCTTTTTAGGGTTCCGTAGTCCTGACAAGGAACCCTTATAGTTTCGTCATGTCCGTCTGTCTGTCCGTCTGTCCGAGGTTTTGCTAAGAGGCCGTTTGTACCAGGAAGCTGTAATTTTGTATTGATATGTAAATCAACTACGCCGACAAAATGGTAAAATAAAATTTTGAAAAATATTTTTTTTAGGGTACCTCCCATACATGTGATATGGGGATGAAATTTTTTTTCGTCGTCTACTTCTTCGTGTGTGGTACGGTTGAATAGGTCTTCTAAAATGACTTAGTGGTTGCTAATACAGTTTTTCGATTTAATGCTCCATTTACGAAATATTTAACTTTAAAGTGCAAATTTTTGTTCCAGCAGGGCGTCCCCCCCCCTCTAAAAGCTAAACTGCGGGCTTGAAAAATCTGAAAAAATTCAAGCTGATAGTGTGTTTTATGAACTTTAAAGGAAAAGTATAGCGGTTGACATAACTTTATTAGTTTAGCAGTAATAGTCGTTGAACTTGGGTGTTGGATAATTTTGTACCAAATATAAAATCTATAGAATAAATCCTTTAAAGTGACTAAAATGAAGTAGTTGGTTGTATATGGTGTAAAGAGTGGCATTGAAAACTTAATCTAAAATAAAAAATCTTAAAATTATAACTATGCCCTATGTCATACCACTAGGTGAACTGACGATATCGTGAAAGTCGCGGGTAGCCAATGGCTACAAGTGGCTAGTAGCCGTTCTTTGTGGCGATCTATGGGGGAGGACTTTGTTCAGCAGTGGAGATCTTCCGGATGATGATGATGATGATGTCATACATAATAAACTAGCTTTCCAGCCGCGGCTCCACCCGCGCGTATTGCGGTTAACGCGCAAAACTATTAACCTCTTTTTGCGCAGTTGGATAAAAACTATCCTATGTCCTATTCTTTAACCTTTCCTGAACTAAACTCATATTTCTTATATTCAAAACTGTAATATGTTTTCATCGGTAAAGAGAATATTTCTGTGCCCTTCACTTGCGTGTCGCACTCTATTTAATTCTAAAGATTGATTTAGGTATGTACTGTACGAGTATATCGGCGATATAAGCATCAAACTTCAGGTCTTGTTTTATTATAATACGCGACATTTTCCTAGCGGGAATCTTCATTTCTCGCAATAAGATTATTGTTGAGTTATCAGAATATTTTTACTTTCTAATGGGATTTTGACCAATTCTGTCACATTTAACAGCATTAATTTGTAGTTCTAAGACACGCGGCTGCCCTGATCTTTTATGGTCTTCGACAGAGGAAGTGTTGTTGTATCTGTTGATATTACGATATACAAGCATACCTACGGTTGATACCAAGCTTTTGAAGTGTCTGGAATATGACCAACGCGACGGCTCAATACCTCCTTTGCACAAGGCGAATACTACTATCCTATTTTATTTAACACCTCATTTCATAGTGTTATTAATGAACACGAAATAATATATGAAATGGCGCGAATTCGAAAGAAAATTTTAAAGTAATAAACGCGTTCCAAATTCTAAATAATTCTAAAGCTGAAAAGGTTTTATATTACAGTATTTATGGCCAGACTAGTTATATAGTATAATAGCCCATTTACAAGCTTACTTACATATATCGGTGTATACTTTTTATTTTTCTTTCATATATATATCAACTTTTTTATAATAGAATAATTATTTATGCTACAGCAATTAAATTAAATGATATTCAAATTCTTACAATGTACCAACGGATTCTGAATCACGCTATCGTTACGTTTTCAATCGAGTATCTACCTATAGAAATCACAAACGAATTTTGTTTAATTTTTTACAATTGAAATAATAACTTGGTGGCAATCGTACTCTTATTTCTTAGATTTAGCAGGAAGAAAGTGGAGGAGAATAAAGAACTATAGAATCGTTCTTTATTATGATAACGGGCTTCTACGGAACCCTACATTGTGCGTGTCTCGACACGCATTTGACCGTTTATTGACTATATCTTCTACTTATCTTTGTTTAAGCCAACCATGTTAACAAACAGGTAAACCAAAATTTTAATTAATGGTGAAAGAAATTACAAAAAGTGATAATAATTTAACAAATTTTAATAATTTATAATACGTATTATATGTTCAATTTATTAAAACTGTTAACACAGGTTTGCCTTCCATAGATATAAGGAATTAATAAAGAATGTACATTAATTGTAACAACAGCAGAGGAGTGAAGGACCTGGTTCGTATCGAAACATAATCAAAATCAAACCGCCAATTCTGGGCACAAAACACACAAGATTCCAATATCACAACTTCAAGCACCCTCCAAACCAAAGAACCTCTCAGACGACTTACTCAACCACTTCAACACTACCACAAACATATAAGCCAAGGACCCTTTTGGTACCTCTCATTTATTTAGTATGTAATTTCATTTGCTACCTTTGTCTTATAATACGTCTGTCAAGGGTAATGTGGATGTCATATTTCAACTTGAACTAGATATACATGCAACTAGATATATAAAGGACAATTTAACATTGCAGTATCATATTCCGTCTTACCCTCAATCGTATAATTGAAATCTCTACGGAGCAACGCATTGAAAATTTATGGCAGCTCAACCATAGAGATACTAAGATGAATCAAAAATCCTCTTTAATGATGATTCTATTTTCAAATTAATTTTGAATTAAACGGTGAAAGAAGCGAAGTAAAGCTAGGCAGGTAGTTAATGGTCAAATATAAATAATGCATAATTAAAAGTGAATTTATATCCAACTGCGGTATCGCTTAATGAGACAAATAGCTGGGCTTTTGGAACTTTTGTGGGATGCCGCAAACCCAGCTGCCGCAATCATTGAGTTGTGAACATCGAACCAATGGCTAAATTTAATTTATTACGTAGTTATATTTTGAAAACATCGTGTTTTTATTTATTGAACCTGTGGTGAATACCAAATTTTGTTTGATAAATGAGTTTCATGAGCAACATATCTCCACACACTCGGTGACAATTGAGTGTTTGCTGCATATTAGGTGCACAACAGGGCACACGGAGCACCAAACTGTCTAAACGCCCTGATTATCCAAAAAGTAGCGGGTATCAACGATACCATTCCCAAAATGAGTTGACGATAGAAACGAAGCCAGCAATAAATCCGAAAGCTAAGACCGAAAACCCAACTTTAAAATATAAGTACTACTATGAGTTACACACCATGATAGCTGAATTGGCAGAGCATATCCCGGCTATTGACGGGTGGTTGCGGGTATGAATCCCGCTCGTAGTTCAGATTTTCCCTAATGTTGTAATCATGTAAACTTTAATTCGCTAAGCAGGAGTTAATTCAAAAAGTACAAAGTTAGAGCGGCCTCTGGTATTATGAAAATTTACATGCTTACACTTCAGGTTTAAGTTAATTATCGAACCTTGTTCAAGAAATCAGTGCTGAGGACTGACCTGTACAATAGAGAGGGTTTAATCACGAAGTCTGAGGTCTACGCTTCTTTGTTTTTTAAACAAATGAGTGCATACTGTTGATATTCGGTCAATAGTCCGGTATGCATCTGAAATTGAACGATAAGACTTCCAATGGAAAAATTGGATAGAGGAAGCATTGTGCACCGTGCAAGCTTATTATTATCAAAGTTTAGTAGCTCAGGCTTACATTAATGTTTAAAAATAAAAGAAATCCACCTTCTGGGAAGCTTGTGTGTGTTTGATATTTTAAATGGCGAATATCTACTTACCTAGATGTCTTGAGCTGTACCAGATAAATCACAATAGGCTTACCCCCTATCACTTGGAACGAAAAGATCTTTAACTAAACGTAATCGTTAAGGTACTTTTGTCTACACATTAAAAAAAAATAGGCATATTTATTTATTTTATTTAGCTTGTCAAGATGTCAAGCCTGTATTTGCCTTTCAGTATGTATATGATGCGAAATTTTTATTTTATTTGGTAAATAATGATATGAATACCGTTTTATTCCTTGATCTGCAGTGGCTCCTAATACTCAAAATTTTCGTTTTCCCGCACCAAAAATAAATAAGTTTATTGTGATAAAGTCAATTAAATGTATGTAGAACGAAAATTGATTGTAGTTAATTTTTCAACACCTTGCTCGTAAAGTGAACTTTATTATATCGTTCTTAGGGTCATAGTTAAGTTAGTACCTAACTGCAAATTATATGCGAGTATACAGAGCATTTTCAATTTAACCGGTAATACAGATTTGTAATAAAAAAGAGGTTTAAAGCTGAGTATATTATGTAATCAACCACCGCACATTTGCCGCGCAAAAAAAAAGAAACTATTTTCCATAATTTTCGTATGTTGTTTGTGTCGCATTTGTGCAATTATTTTTTTCCTCGCAAGGGTGTTGAAAATGTGCGTATGAAACTCGTGAGCAATTTCCTCATTATACACTTGGCTAATTTACGCCCTCGCCTGCGGCTCGGGCTGCAATCCATAGCTTCGTGTATAATGAGCAACTTAGCTCATTTGTATCATAATATACTAATTTCAACACACTCACTAGTAACGGGCCTTTAAATGCACCGATTTTAATGTCATAATATAGTCTTTTACGCACGCGTGCTTTTTGTTTTCTTTACCGCACTAGTGTTTTAAATAGAAAAAAATCAACGTTTCCACACTTGTCACCCAGGAGATTTCAGTTTGTTTCGTTCGTTTTTCATATAAAAACAAACCCCAGAGTTTGTTACGTACTGAAGTAGAACTTAAGAAGATATAATTATAAAGCTTCTTAATCACATTATCGTTTTTCATATAAAAATAAACCAAAAAGTTTTTTACCTACTGAAGTAAAACTTTCGAAGATTTAATTATAAACCTTCTTAATCAGATTATTATTGCTATCAATAAGGTCAAGAGAATATTTTCGTATCGAAATTTTCGTATTCATTCCTCGCAAGTGTGTTGAAAACGTCCTATGAAACTCGTGCGCGTTGTTTATTACAATCTCTACTCCATTTAGGCATTAAAACCCGTCTCAATTGTAATAAATAACTTCGCGCACTTGTTGCGTAATGTACTAATAAAGCACTATCGCATACTTAGTCCATTTAGCCATTTAGAAACGCTCCTATTGGTGTTTTGTTGCCAATCATATTTGTGATGATATAGGCTTCAAACCCACCAAACTACGTGCTGTTGAAGTCAACAACGACAATTTAAGTACAATATAATAAATAACATACCGATAAATACCGATAAATCACAGAACATTTTAACCTATTACTTCCGTAATCAGTTACCTAGTAGTTATCAGTGACGTATCTGAACTAACAAATGCGGGTAGCTTAACCCGCCTCTAAGCCTGTTACATGATAAATCTATCGAAGAATTTGTTATTTCTTCTAATTTACCTCGTTGGCTGGTTGTCTAAAAGCCTTTCAAGAACAATTAATGGGATGAAAAAGTGTAGCCCCGCAAGAGAGCACTTAAAAAAGGTCAAAATCAAAGGTAAAAAATTATGTAATTAGAGTGGTATCCTAAATAGATTAGCTAAGGTACAAAAAGGTTAAAAAAAATAAATTTGAAATACTTATATTATAAATTACTAAAAGGCTTGACTACCTTTAAATATAGTTTATTCAAACTAAACTCTTACTAAAATTAAAATAATCTAGTCAATCCAGCTTGTGGAATTTTGCTCTAAGGACAAGTGCAAACCAGGTAGCTATAAAATTATAAAACTACATTACGCGTAAATATTATTTATTTATTAAAATTTACAATTGTGAACTTACAGCTCAGCTATTATAATTATTAAATCTAAAATAGATAAAATTAGAAATTAAAATATAAATATAAGAATAAAATGTACACATTGCTACTATAACTTTTATTGTTATATCTTTATATCTAGCGTAGTCTTCTTTTACATATGACTAAAAAATGGCAATATGTGGGTGTTTATAATTTTTTCCCAAACCAATTAATAAACGAAAAATAATTTTCAAAAAATAAACACAGTTATTTGTAAGAACCACTTTAATTTATATCTTTTCTGATAAATTACTGCATTTTATTTCTGAAAGATTATCTGGGATAAAACGCCCCTCCAGTGTATAAAAAAGCTTCCCTAATCAATTCATAAAAATCAGCATCTGATTACCATTTTCATCGGCTTGACAAACTTTTATCGTTCCTCTTCAACATAATTATCAGCTTCATTAATATGATAATTGTTAATTAAATGACCCGAAATTAATTGCGTCGTTCGTAAGCGCTTGGACTAAATAAAAATAATTAATGAAAATATCCGAAGTATTTATATAGCTCCTAAATTTTGTGTGACCGACATAGTAATAAAATGTACCAAAGGTTTATTTATACATACATAACATCACGCCTCTTTTCCGTAGGGGTAGGCAGAGACCTCAGATTTTCACTTACAACGATCTTGACACATATTTTTCGCTTCATCTACACTCATCAATCCTTTTATACATAAGCGTCGGCTTAGGTCACACCGGACCTAACCTTTTTACACGACTGCCCAAAGGAGAGTTATGTTTTTAGGGTTCATGTATGTATGTATGTTTGTGAGTTTCTTTATTCCACCATAACTTCGTAACGGCTTAACCGATTTTGATGTTTGTGGTATCATTAGAAGCATTGAGTTATTCCGGGTAACATAGGCAATAGTGAAAATCAAAAATAAATTAAAGAGGGGGCCAAAGTTTATGAAATTAAAATAAATTTAAAAAAAAAATCGTGAAAATTTTACAAATTTTACTATCACCGTCTAGAGCTTGCTTAGTACATAACAAAAATATATAATAGTAGTATTCAATATACATTGGTTCACTAATATCAAAAGTAATAAATATTGTCTTATCCGTTTCTACACTTGCTTCTTGTAGACACAAGTAATACAAATAAATTAATCACCGGCATGCGGCAGGACAGAGACCATGCGTTTTTTGACCGGAGAACGCCTTCAGAGAGAAAGGCATTTCAAACACAACTACAAGAAATGATTATTTTGGCAGTGTTAACATTTTACTGTTAAGTGACTTGATGCAGCTTTCACTAGTAGCTAAATCCGTCAGCGGGACATACTGAATCAGACTCAAAATCATTTATTGCATACTACTGCTTTAAACAACCGCCACATTTAATTGCTGAAATAGATTTATGGGCGTTATATAGCATCTGCGGACTGCCACAGAATGTGAGGCAAGCAAACGACACCACATTTGTCGATATTTTGAATAGTTAAAGGGTTGGAATCCTGAATCATCGTAGAGTATCACTTACTGGACCAGATGGCGAGTGTGTGCGAAAATTTCCCACAACAACACGACAGGTGGATGACTCGAACCACCAAATCAAAATAAAACGATGACCATCGAACTTTGCCAAAATTTGCCGGATGTTTGACGAGGTAGCATCAGATACATCCGTAGAAGCTAAAATCAAAGGTCAGCAGCGGCCAAAACTCGGGTTTTGGTTATTTTTATTTATACTTTCTGATCCCAATAAAAGAGGAGGTATTGTTCCATTCTTAAAAGTTACTATTAGTTCTAGGGTAATGTTGTGGAAAAATATTAAATTTGGACACAACTTGGTAAATGGCGCTATGGGGGTCATCCGAAAATTCGTATGGCCAGCGCTACGTCGTAACCGGGAAAGTTACCGCAAGCCGTTTTCGTTGAGTTCTATGGCAAAACGATACGTGGCAACACAGTCAGTTTGGGTGTCAAAATTGAGCCTAGCACTGTCGAATTTGACGCGTTACGGGGTCAAGGTAAAGTCGAGCGGTACATGCTACCACTGATATTATGTTGGGTTGTGACAGTGCACAAACTGCAAGGAACGACACTGGACAGAGCCGTCGTGGCTCTAGGCGCTAAAATATTTGCCAAGGGGCAAAGTTTATGTTATTTTACCTGGGACAGACTGTCCAGTTAGGTAGGTCCAACTTCGAAAAAGAGGACGCCCGAAGAACCTAACTCGGATGGGCAGCGTTCGGGAAGTTAAGCGACATTTTCTCGTCAAAGATCCCGCAGAGCCTGAAGACAGAAGTCGTCAACCAGTGTGTATGCCTAGTGATGACATATGGCACCGAGACGTGGACGACGTGGTCCTTAATTGTGGTCCTTATGGACAAGCTCAGAGTCACTGAACGAGCCATGGAGAGAGCTATGCTCGGAGTTTCTTTGCGCGATAAAATCCGGAACGTGGATATTCACCAAAGAACCAAAGTCACTGACATAGCTTTCAGAATTTGCAAGTTGAAGTGGCAATGGGCGGGCCACATTGCTCGACGAACTGATAACCGATGGGGAAGAAAGGTTCTCGAGGGGGTACCATGGTATACCGGAAAACGAAGAGTTGGTAGCCCCCCCACAAGATGGACTGACGATATCATTAAAGTCGCGGGTAGCCAATGGTTACAAGCGACTAATAGCCATTCTTTGTGCCGTTCTATGGGGGAAGCCTTTGTTCAACAGTGGAAGTCTTGCGGCTGATGATGATGATGAAAGTTTATGTCGCTCTTAGTCGCGTCCGACAGCTAGAAGAATTGGTGTTTTAGATCCACGAAAGCTTATCAACGAGCCCCATGACAAAAAGTATCTGCAAGAACTGAAAAACCTCAAAGTTATCATTTACAATTAATAAATCATAAAAAATATATTTCGCTTATATTTTGCATGATATTAATTTCCAAAAAAAATAAGTTATGTTTCGTGGCACATTGTGCGTTTGCAAAAATATTGTTTTATCACTAAAAGGTACGAAATAAAAAGAAATAATTTAAAAATTAAAAAACACGCCTGCCGTGCCAAAAAGTGAACTAAAAAATTACAAACAAGTTACATGATTTTAATGTTGAATGGCTACAATGTAGGTACTAAATAGATTATATTTACTGTACAATTAAAACACCATTGAACCCAGAAATGGAGAATAGATAACCAATCTTTTCATTGCAGTCGGGGGACAGTTCCTTGGAATAGTTCTCTACATGTCCCCTGACTTCGATGAAAATATTGGTTATCTATTCTCCATTTCTGGGTTCAATGGTGTTTTAATTGCACAGTAAATATAATCTATTTAGTACCTACATTGTAGCCATTCAACATTAAAATCATGTAACTTGTTTGTAATTTTTTAGTTCACTTTTTGGCACGGCAGGCGTGTTTTTTAATTTTTAAATTATTTCTTTTTTTACAGAACGTCTTCAATCTGATTTCGGAACGTTTACCTAGGTCTTCCCCCTCCAAAACTTCCATTCATTTGCCTCATGTATACCTGTTTAGTCATTCTCATTTCATTCATTCTCTCCACATGTCCAAACCATCTTAACATACCTTTCTTTTTCGTTTATATATGCGATTATTAATTAAATAACAATACAGCATATATTTCATAATTACATATCTTCTTCAATTATTGTTTAAACAGCTAGAAATATATTTTCCTTTCCTTTGAAAATCGTTTTTCCTGACTTAAGTTTAATCCCGTGATCCCTTTACACCCAATTAGATAAAATCAAGACCCTAATTATAAAAGATTTCTCAGAAAACTGAGATTAACAGGAAAAAGTATTTATAGTATGTCTCAGCCCTAATAATTAATATTATAGATTATAGACAGATATCTTGGTATAATGTACCGCGCTCGTTCTGTTTGTTTTACGCCTAAGGCTAATTAGTCAAAATTCAGAGAATAACAACAGACTATTTAGTCAGTTCGATAGTAGGCAGCTGTGGTAGAAATTACCTATCATCACTCAAGACTCAGTGCTAGAGATAGTCTTAAATTATGTACTGGGAAAAAGCGTAGTCTGTGAACTCTTTATGATTGCGGGATAACTCTCTATTAGATACTTTACGCAAGGCCTAATTTAGGGCTTTTATGGAAACTTTTTGGGCAATTATGATTGAATTTACAGTTAGAAATTTGGTGATATGGGATGGTATAGATGTAGCATCTGGGTTTTATATCTTGGCAGGACCGATACATTTTGCAATGAGAGATCGACGCAAAGGGGTATATAAGGTTTGATCGCACACTTTTTGCAATGATGTATCAATGCCTATCGAATTTCATAGCATTGTGTAACTCTGAGCAACACTACTAATGAAACTACACCTGTTTTGGTTGAATAAATAATAGTAGGTACCTACTGTAACTTCGTATTGATAATAAACTTATGAAAATATGTAAGGCAGCTGTGTTTAAAACATATAAATACTTCTTTTGTCGCAATGAATATGGAATGATATACAAATGTTCCGCGTGGTGCATGTGGCTTCACCGCATGGTGTAAATACCAAGTCTTGCCTAGCTGGTTACCACCCTTCATTAGGGAATCTGTCGCCAAGCACCTTGGTAGCTACCTATGAGAGACCGCTCCTATTCTAGGCTAAACTTGTTTACTTTCTTTTATCAAATCATTCATTTATACCTATCAGTAACAACAAAAAAATTATAATGTTGTAGTTTAATTAAATACTTTTAAAATGGTTTAGTAAAAAATATTTTGGTAAGAAGACTTTACACCAGATTTTTTTTTCCGATACACTTTACCTAAACACTACAAACTATAAGATCGGTGGTCGATGTATTTTTTATCATCTACGAGTCATTAGGAAAACAAAAGAATGTTTTAAAATTGTCCTCAATATTTCAATACGATGAAGTAAACTCGATAGCGTTATATGCTACTGTGAACGGCACATTTTGAAGAGTTTATAGTAATTAAGTGGCTCGTTTGCTTAAAATAAAATTGACATACAATTAATATTGATTTAAAGCCATTGTTCGTTATCGCTTTGGACAATGTGTCTCTATGAGTCTGACTTAAGAAGCGATTCACTGATTTTGGTCACTTTGAACTCCCATTAAAAGGATCATTGTTTGGATTAAAAATACTGTATAGTATGCACGGTAATTTTAACCGACTTCCAAAAAAGGAGGAAGTTCTCAATTTCTCCGTTATTTTATTTTTGTTACCTCAGAACTTTTTTGTTGGCAAGCTGATGATTTGGTCCCATTTAAATTTTATCAAAATCGGTTTAACCGTTTTTGGGTTACACTCCAATAACTGAAAAATATTTACATATCATGATGATATAGTTGTTGACAATGTATGTCAATCGATCCCGTAAGTAGCAAGGGTCACTAAAAGCGTGAAAAACAAATTTTAATTAAAAAATAGAACCGTCTTCAACAACCAAAAGTGTGAAATAACTTGTCGAAGTCGGTATCATGCGCACAATATTATGATAATAGGTACTTTCGAACTATCATGGTATGGGTACTGTCAAATAATTAATTAGTATGTGTCAAAGTGAATCTAATGATTGTAGATCGAAAATTGGTTTTTATCAATAGGTTTTTAAACCACATTTTGTTTCGGCGCATATTTACCACGTCGCGTCGGCCGCAGACTGACCTCTTCTGCTATACTCATCAGACGCGTTTCATTTTCGCTACCAATACCTGCTGGTAGTGCGTATTTTTCGCTGAAGTAATTTTTTTTACCGACTGAGCTGCTTTCAACCAGACTATTGAACATTTTTCTGAGCGAAATAAGTTTTTGTTGGAAACTATCATAATGATAACGTTAGCGTTCTGTATGTCTAAATATGATTTATAAGCACAATCACATGCTTACCGCCAATTTAGAAAAGCTCCCATTGCTGTTTTGTTGCCAATCATATTTGTATTGATGTGGCGTTGATATACACCATAATACGTGTCGTGTTGTTAAATCCAAACAACAATTCAATCACAATCCCATTAATATTAAGAACAAACAAGTATTGCATTCGTATTCAGTTACCTAGTAGTTATCAGTGACGTATCTGAACTAACAAATGCGGGTAGCTTAACCCGCCTCAAAGCGTGGCAAATGATAAATGCATCGAAGAATTTGTTAGTAATTCTTTTTCACTACCAAATTCTTCGATGGATAATTCTACCTTTTGTGTGGGTTTTTCTGACGTATACATTTTCAATAGCTATATTTTGCCTACAACCGAAAGTAGTAGATGGCAACAGGGACATCTTCTATTACATGAGATCTAGAACTTAGCAAAATCTGTACTATTATAAAAACCACAAGCGAACATTCAGGAATAAACACTTGCAACAACCACTTTAATTTATATCTTTTCCGATAAATTGCTAACAGCATTTAATTTCTAAAAGATGATCTGACATTAAACGCCTGCATGTATATGAATTATTTTTATCCATTCATAAAATCAGCATCTGATTACCATTCTTATCGGTAATGAACAGATTCAGGTGTTACTTTGCGGAAATCCAAATTTGATAATAACTAATATTTTAAAAGTCTTTTAAGCAAAAACTTATACTTAATATTGTAATAAAACATTTATAAAATATAAAAAATTATATCTACTTACAGTCTCGCCTAATAAGCTGGCTAGCAATTCCTGTTTAGCCAAGGTGACGTCACAAACGCCACGCAGTCAAACCGGAAGAATTTTCTACGCGTTTCGCTTCTACAAGAAGCGTTCTCTGGAGGTCTTGATTCTACGAGCGCACGATCGAGTCCAAGCGGCTGGTTGCTCAACAAAAAACTAAACAAAGGCGTGTTGAGTGGCGGCCGCTTCGTACCAAGTGTTTTATGAAAATATTATTTTAGTGTTTTCCTAGAATACTTTTAAAATATTTGTTATTATTCATTTTAATCGTATTGAAAAACTTTTATCGTTCCTCTTCAACATTATTATCAGGTTCATTAATTAGCCGAAACTCACAGAATAACAACAGAAGGTAACAGATCTTATTAGCCCCTGAATAACTGATATTGTACCTCCGGCTTTCTTATACAGTTCGATAGTAGGCAGCCGTACAGTTTAATTTGCTAATGACGGCCTCCAGCACCGCTATGAAGATAGTTGGCGAGAGTGGGTCTCCCTGTCGTACACCTTTTCTTATTTGTATGGGTGGCCCTGTAGTTTCCAGCTTCACTCTACTAGTACTAGTTTCGTAGATATTTTTTATAACTTTGATGTAGTCTAGTGGCACTTCTTGAGAGAGTAGAGTTTCCCATATTGACGAGTGGAGCAGAGAGTCAAATGCTTTTTGGTAGTCGATAAAGACGATGTAGAGTGGTCTCTTGAACTCTTGGTATTTTTCTATCAACATTTCTAGCGAATGTATGTGATCCACTGTTGAAAAACCTTTTCTAAAGCCCGCCTGTTCAATAGGTTGGTATTTATCTGTGCTTTCTCTTATTTTTTTCTCTATTAATGAGGAAAATAGTTTATATAATGAAGGTAGTAAGCTTATCGGTCTGTAATTGCTTATGTCATTTGGGTTTCCTTTTTTGTAGAGCAAAATAATTTGAGATTCTGCCCATTGACGGGGAGTGTTCGAGCTGTTCAGTATCAGATTGAACAGTAGAGTAAGTGGTTTCGCTAGATACGCGCATCCAGTTTTTATGACTTCATTTGTGATCCTGTCGGGGCCTGGACTTTTCTCAATTTTTAATGATTTCATCCCTTTAATCACTTCGGATTCGTCTATGACTACTCTCGTCTCTACTCTATTTATATCTGGTAATTCATATGCATGTTGATTTGGTGCGCTATATAGTTTCTTGTAAAATTCTGTTGCTATTTTCAGTATTTCCGTTCTATTTTGGGTTTTTTCCGTATTGTCTTTCAACTCTTCAATCCATAATTTGTGTGTTCTCAGTTCCTTATACGCTTTCTTGACACTGTTTGTAGTATTAAGATGTTTTTCGATTGTTCTAATACGGTGCACCTTATAGTCTAGATGGATACGTTTACTTGTGAGTTTGTAGAGTGCTTTTAGTTCATTTTTCATGGCTCTTGATTTAGGTTTTATCTTTTGTAGTTCTTGTCTTCTGCAGATTAACGCCTTTGTGAGTGTTGATAGTGCTTGGTTTTTCCCTGGATTTGTACTGCGTGAAACATCGTGAGTTATTTTCAGGCTGGTGTCTATTGCGTTAGTTATGTCGTCATAGCACTTCTGAACAGTGTCCTCATCTCTCCAGTTCACAAGTAGGTTTGTTAAGCAGCTGTTCAGCGTTCGTTTGTATATTTGCGTTTCTTCTTCGTTTTTTAATTGTGATCTGAGGTATTGGCCGAACTTTTTACGACTTTTTGTTTTGGAAAGGATGTTTAATGTTACTCTTACTGGTCTATGATCCGATGGGTAGGTAATGTTTAAAACCTGTATATTGTATATGTTTCTGTGTAAGTTTGTTAAAATGTAGTCTAATTCGTTCTTTATTATACCGTTAGGTGATCTCCAAGTCCATCTTTGTTTCTTATTTTTTTTGAAAAAGGTGTTCATAATAGCCAAGTTGTTCTCGTGCGCGAAATCGATGAGTCTATTTCCTCTACAGTTTCTTTCTCCGTAGCCGTATTTATCAGATTATTATTGCTATTAAAATGATCAAGAAAATAATTTTGTATCGAAATTTTCGTATTCGTTCCTCGCAAGTGTGTTGAAAACGTCGTATGAAACTCGTGCGCGTTGTTTATTACAATCTCTACTACATTCAGGCATAAAACCCGTCTCTAATAAATAACTTCGCGCACTTGTTGCGTAATGTACTAATAAAGCACTATCGCATACTTAGTCCATTTAGAAAAGCTCCTATTGCTGTTTTGTTGCCAATAATATTTGTGATGATATAGGCTTCAAACCCACCAAACTACGTGCTGTTGAAGTCAACAACGACAATTTAAGTACAATCTTTATAAAAAGAGGAAATACCGATAAATCACAGAACATTTTAACCTATTGCTTCCGTAATCAGTTACCTAGTAGTTATCAGTGACGTATCTGAACTAACAAATGCGGGTAGCTTAACCCGCCTCAAAGCCTGTTACATGATAAATCTATCGAAGAATTTGTTATTTCTTCTAATTTACCTCGTTGACTGGTTGTCTAAAAGCCTTTCAAGAACAATTAATGGGATTAAAAAGTGTAGCCCCGCAAGAGAGCACTTAAAAAAGGTCAAAATCAAAGGTAAAAAATTATGTAATTAGAGTAGTATCCTAAATAGATTAGCTAAGGTACAAACAGGTTTGAAAATAAATTTGAAATACTTATATTATAAATTACTAAAAGGCTTGACTACCTTTAAATATAGTTTGTTCAAACTAAACTTTTACTAAAAGTAAAATAATCTAGTCAATCCAGCTTGTGGAATTTTGCTCTTAGGACAAGTGCAAACCAGGTAACTATAAAATTATAAAACTACATTGCGCGTAAATATTATTTATGTATTAAAATTTATAATTGTGAACTTACAGCTCAGCTGTTATAATTATTAAATCTAAAATAGATTAAATTAGAAATTAAAATATGTATTTAAAATATAAATATAAGAATAAAATGTACACATTGCTACTATAACTTTTATTGTTATATCTTTATATTTAGCGTAGTCTTCTTTTACATATGACTAAAAAATGGCAATATGTGGGTGTTTATATTTTTTTCCCAAACCAATGAATAAACGAAAAATAATTTTCAAAAAATAAACACAGTTATTTGTAAGAACCACTTTAATTTATATCTTTTCTGATAAATTACTGCATTTTATTTCTGAAAGATTATCTGGGATAAAACGCCCCTCCAGTGTATAAAAAAGCTTCCCTAATCAATTCATAAAAATCAGCATCTGATTACCATTTTCATCGGCTTGACAAACTTTTATCGTTCCTCTTCAACATAATTATCAGCTTCATTAATATGATAATTGTTAATTAAATGACCCGAAATTAATTGCGTCGTTCGTAAGCGCTTGGAGTAAATAAAAATAATTAATGAAAATATCCGAAGTATTTTATATAGCTCCTAAATTTTGTGGGACCGACATAGTAATAAAATGTACCAAAGGTTTATTTATACATATATAACATCACGCCTCTTTTCCGTAGGGGTAGGCAGAGACCACAGATTTTCACTTACTACGATCTTTACACATATTTTTCGCTTCATCTACACTCATCAATCCTTTTATACATAAGCGTCGGCTTAGGTCACACCGGACCTAACCTTTTTACAGAACGTCTTCAATCTGATTTCGGAACGTTTACCTAGGTCTTCCCCCTCCAAAACTTCCATTCATTTGCCTCATGTATACCTGTTTAGTCATTCTCATTTCATTCATTCTCTCCACATGTCCAAACCATCTTAACATACCTTTCTTTTTCGTTTATATATGCGATTATTAATTAAATAACAATACAGCATATATTTCATAATTACATATCTACTTCAATTATTGTTTAAACAGCTAGAAATATATTTTCCTTTCCTTTGAAAATCGTTTTTCCTGACTTAAGTTTAATCCCGTGATCCCTTTACACCCAATTAGATAAAATCAAGACCCTAATTATAAAAGATTTCTCAGAAAATTGAGATTAACAGGAAAAAGTATTTATAGTATGTCTCAGCCCTAATAATTAATATTATAGATTATATACAGATATCTTGGTATAATGTACCGCGCTCGTTCTGTTTGTTTTACGCCTAAGGCTAATTAGTCAAAATTCAGAGAATAACAACAGACTATTTAGTCAGTTCGATAGTAGGCAGCTGTGGTAGAAATTACCTATCATCACTCAAGACTCAGTGCTAGAGATAGTCTTAAATTATGTACTGGGAAAAAGCGTAGTCTGTGAACTCTTTATGATTGCGGGATAACTCTCTATTAGATACTTTACGCAAGGCCTAATTTAGGGCTTTTATGGAAACTTTTTGGGCAATTATGATTGAATTTACAGTTAGAAATTTGGTGATATGGGATGGTATACGTCTAGATGTAGCATCTGGGTTTTATATCTTGGCAGGACCGATACATTTTGCAATGAGAGATCGACGCAAAGGGGTATATAAGGTTTGATCGCACACTTTTTGCAATGATGTATCAATGCCTATCGAATTTCATAGCATTGTGTAACTCTGAGCAACACTACTAATGAAACTACACCTGTTTTGGTTGAATAAATAATAGTAGGTACCTACTGTAACTTCGTATTGATAATAAAATTATGAAAATATGTAAGGCAGCTGTGTTTAAAACATATAAGTACTTCTTTTGTCGCAATGAATATGGAATGATATACAAATGTTCCGCGTGGTGCATGTGGCTTCACCGCATGGTGTAAGTACCAAGTCTTGCCTAGCTGGTTACCACCCTTCATTAGGGAATCTGTCGCCAAGCACCTTGGTAGCTACCTATGAGAGACCGCTCCTATTCTAGGCTAAACTTGTTTACTTTCTTTTATCAAATCATTCATTTATACCTATCAGTAACAACAAAAAAATTATAATGTTGTAGTTTAATTAAATACTTTTAAAATGGTTTAGTAAAAAATATTTTGGTAAGAAGACTTTACACCAGATTTTTTTTTCCGATACACTTTACCTAAACACTACAAACTATAAGATCGGTGGTCGATGTATTTTTTATCATCTACGAGTCATTAGGAAAACAAAAGAATGTTTTAAAATTGTCCTCAATATTTCAATACGATGAAGTAAACTCGATAGCGTTATATGCTACTGTGAACGGCACATTTTGAAGAGTTTATAGTAATTAAGTGGCTCGTTTGCTTAAAATAAAATTGACATACAATTAATATTGATTTAAAGCCATTGTTTGTTATCGCTTTGGACAATGTGTCTCTATGAGTCTGACTTAAGAAGCGATTCACTGATTTTGGTCACTTTGAAGGTGAACTCCCATTAAAAGGATCATTGTTTGGATTAAAAACACTGTATAGTATGCACGGTAATTTTAACCGACTTCCAAAAAAGGAGGAAGTTCTCAATTTCTCCGTTATTTTATTTTTGTTACCTCAGAACTTTTTTGTTGGCAAGCTGATGATTTGGTCCCATTTAAATTTTATCAAAATCGGTTTAACCGTTTTTGGGTTACACTCCAATAACTGAAAAATATTTACATATCATGATGATATAGTTGTTGACAATGTATGTCAATCGATCCCGTAAGTAGCAAGGCTCACTAAAAGCGTGAAAAACAAATTTTAATTAAAAAATAGAACCGTCTTCAACAACCAAAAGTGTAAAATAACTTGTCGAAGTCGGTATCATGCGCACAATATTATGATAATAGGTACTTTCGAACTATCATGGTATGGGTACTGTCAAAAAATTAATTAGTATGTGTCAAAGTGAATCTAATGATTGTAGATCGAAAATTGGTTTTTATCAATAGGTTTTTAAACCACATTTTGTTTCGGCGCATATTTACCACGTCTCGTCGGCCGCAGACTGACCTCTTCTGCCATACTCATCAGACGCGTTTCATTTTCGCTACCAATACCAGATGGTAGTGCGTATTTTTCGCTGAAGTATTTTTTTTTACCGACTGAGCTGCTTTCAACCAGTCTACTGAACATTTTTCTGAGCGAAATAAGTTTTTGTTGAAAACTATCATAATGATAACGTTAGCGTTCTGTATGTCTAAATATGATTTATATGCACAATCATCAACACATGCTTACCGCAAATTTAGAAAAGCTCCTACTGCTGTTTTGTTGCCAATCATATTTGTATTGATGTGGCGTTGATATACACCATATTACGTGTCGTGTTGTGAAAGCCAACGACAATTCAATCACAACCCCATTAATATTAAGAACAAACAAGTATTGCATTCGTAATCATTTACCTAGTAGTTATCAGTGACGTATCTGAACTAACAAATGCGGGTAGCTTAACCCGCTTCAAAGCCGGTTACATGATAAATGCATCGAAGAATTTGTTAGTAATTCTTTTTCACTACCAAATTCTTCGATGGATAATTCTACCTTTTGTGTGGATTTTTCTGACGTATACATTTTCAATAGCTATCTTATGCCTATAACCAAAACTAGTAGATGGCAACAGGGACATCTTCTATTACATGAGATCTAGAACTTGGCAAAATCTGTACTATTATAAATACCCCAAGCGAACATTCAGGAATAAACACTTGCAACAACCACTTTAATTTATATCTTTTCCGATAAATTGCTAACAGCATTTAATTTCTAAAAGATGATCTGACATTAAAGGCCTGCATGTATATGAATTATTTTTATCCATTCATAAAATCAGCATCTGATTACCATTCTTATCGGTAATGAACAGATTCAGGCGTTACTTTGCGGAAATCCAAATTTGATAATAACTAATATTTTAAAAGTCTTTTAAGCAAAAACTTATACTTAATATTGTAATAAAACATTTATAAAATATAAAAAATTATATCTACTTACAATCCCGCCTAATTAGCTGGCTAGCAATTCCTGTTTAGCCAAGGTGACGTCACAAACGCCACGCAGTCAAACCGGAAGAATTTTCTACGCGTTTCGCTTCTACACGAAGCGTTCTCTGGAGGTCTTGACTCTACGAGCGCACGATCGAGTCCAAGCGGCTGGTTGCTCAACAAAAAACTAAACAAAGGCGTGTTGAGTGGCGTCCGCTTCGTACCAAGTGTTTTATGAAAATATTATTTTAGTGTTTTCTTAGAATACTTTTAAAATATTTGTTATTATTCATTTTAATCGTATTGAAAAACTTTTATCGTTCCTCTTCACCATAATTATCAGGTTCATTAATTAGCCGAAACTCGCAGAATAACAACAGAAGGTAACAGATCTTATTAGCCCCTGAATAACTGATATTGTACCTCCGGCTTTCTTATTCAGTTCGATAGTAGGCAGCCGTAGTGTTAATTATCATTACTCAGGACTTTAAGGACTAGAGATAGTCATAAATTACCTACTGGGAAAAGGCGTACTCTGTGAGCACCTTATGATTGCGGAATTACTTTTTATTACCACCTTACACAAGGCCTAATTTGGGGCTTTTATGAAAACTTTTTAGGCTACTATGAGTCAAATTGAGCGGTAAGAAATTAGGTTATATACCACGTCTAGATGTAACATCTGTGTATCATTCCTTTGTAGGCAGGATTGACAAATTTTCAATGTTGGATCGGCGCAAAGAGGATTATGGCGTGATCGTATACATTTAGCGACGTAGAAACGGTGCCTATCGGATTTCATTGGATTTTGCAACTCTGAGCAGTGCTAGTCAAATTATACAGGCATGAATTGAATAAATAATAGTACTGTAAAGTTCATATTAATTATACATTCTTGTAATGCATGTGCAGCCTGCGACAACAATCACTAAACATGGCCAGTTTTGTGCACAACCTTTTTTGTGTTTACAATTCAATTAGTCAATGAAATGCCATTGCATAATTTTAAGATAAACGACTCTATTGCACAAATTCCATAAACATCCTTGAAATTCTCTTCAATACTATATCAAACTAAATTCGGATCACATTTCACAATTCTGGAGTTAAAGCAAGGTTATGGAGTTCTGGCATCACGTTTGTTAATCATATTTTGTTATATTCATTAGTTGAAAAATTATCTTAATATTTTTTTTGCAGCGGAATGCCTTTATTCATAAAATACTACAAACTATTAACAAAACTAGAGATACCACAATAAAACCATTTTGGTAACTTAGTATGGATTATATTAACATATCTTAAAAACCACATTTTGAAATTAAAAAAAATTATTTTATCATATTTATTTCTCAACTTTATATAATAAAGTAAATCTTAAAATAGAATTAAATGTTTTAGTCTTTTTATAAGCTCAATGATTGCTCAGCTACGTAGTCTCTGACTGTGGTGAAACGGCACGTACTCGTATATACCTATTAACTCACGTATATATTATACCTCAAAGGAATTTAGGAATCGTGGTTGAAAACTTAAGAGTTATCATCCGTACTCTGCATATAATTTGTTTGAATGAGACGATTCCTCAGCACATCTTTTGGAGAAGTTAATACGTCTTACTGTCATATTACCCATGGCGTGAGCAAGTTTGTGGACTGGTTCTGTCATAAGTGTAAATAATGGAGGCCTTTGTTGCTTTGGGATTAATATGAAATGTAGGGGACATGGTTTGGTACTTTAAGAGGATTTATCTGGACGCTGTAATGTGTGATAGTGAATATTGCGAAAAATATTATTAATACATAACTTTCAAAGACATATATTATAATATCTGTATGTCTGGCTCTCCGTATGTTATGGATATTAAACGCATAAACGAAATTAAAATTTACATATTTTGTGTAAAATCTTGATCCAAAACCATCATAATATGGATGACAGCAATGATCATATTATTGAATTAGAAATTCAATGCATGTCTCATTGTTCCAATTGATTTTGATTCCTATAAATCTTAGGACATATAAATGAGGTAGGATAAGTCTTAGGGCGAATTAGTATTGTTAACAATATTTCAGGTAAAAAAAGGCTTCATAGGTCCAAGTCTTATAAGAGACTGGCAAAAGTATAAAAACAACCAAGCCAAGATAAATATCTAGGCCCCATTAATAATATGAGGCAAGCCTGTTGACGGACACAGTGGTGGAATTTGGAACTATAAAAACTTTAATAAATATATAAACATGTTAAAAGTACCTAGTGCTAGCACTAAAAGACAATCACTGTCAACGCAAAATAATGTTACAACATTTTATCCAGTTTTCCTCCTCTGAAATTACAAGTATTCACGCATGATTTAAAACTTTGTATTTACACGGATGTTGCTTGATCTAGTCAGCTAGCTACGCTACGGCAGCTTCAACAGAAAAGAGACATCATGAAAGAAAGTAACAATAATTATCTATCGTTTTACTAACCTAAAAAACTCCACTGCCGCATTACTCGTAAAATTTGCGATGTGAGAGCCTTTTGGTGAAACACAAAATCAGCCTGATATATTGTCATCAGAACTTCACGCTATAGACAGAATTCATGATGATGAAATTATGATTTTAAGCAGGTTGACCTTAAGCGAGTCAGAAAGACCTGCAATATAAAGCGGTCATTTTAAAAACTTTTAAACATTGGTTCAAAAGGGTAATTAAACCAGTATAACGAATTAAGTAAGTATCGCCAAACACATACGTCAAATTACCTATTAAAATAGGTACCTGTTTGCAAGTAATATAATTGTATGCAGTACTCTGGCAATATAAACGTAGCATGTAAAAAAGGTCATAAAACCACGCATAAAGCAAAATACTTCGGTAATAATGTGTTTATTTTCTTTTCACAAAACCATACGCGAAAAGTTGGTCCGTCTACAAAAAACCACCCCTTAGCGAGGGTACGCGAACAACATAATTTGTATTTGCGAGGATGTTGTAAGAATAAAACGGAATAAAACACAATAAAAAGGCTGGCAACAAATCACTGGGAATCGTAAACATCGTAGACCGCCCTCATGGGGGCATGATCTCTCACAAGTATTGTGGAGCTATTGCAGATGGACTACAATTCCATCGCTGTGGTTTGCATTTCGACTCGATTCTGTTTCAATGTCTTGGAATTAAGTGCACTTTGCAATTTGAGTTTCTACTTAAGATAAGACCATACATCAATGATATTTTATTATAAATCTGCAAAATGTTTAATACTCCTGTCGTCATACAGAATCAAAGGTGTGAAAGCACATTATAAACACACACACATTTTTAAAACGTACATTTATAAAAAAAAGCCTAAAACAGCAATCCAATTCAAAAGTAGAGCTTCAACGCATAAACGATTGCTTGTTAAAACCTGTCAAATAAATCAACGTTGTATTCTGGCTCCTGTCCCGAAGGCACAGTTCAGTTTCTCATAATAGGTCAAGCCTGTAAAATAGCTAGTCAAATATAATATATATATATATAATAATAAAAACGTATTTTCATGCAACAGTAGCAAACATTACACCAGCGTATTTTTTATTGTCTACGAATCGTTAGTAAAACACAAGAATGTTTTCAGATTATCCTCAATATATTCACAAAATCAAGAAAATAAGTAATAAAAAATGCTTAATTACGTTATTTGTCAATGTGAACGGCATTTTTTAAGAAGTATATTTTATTAAATGACTGGTTTGCTTCGAATTTAGGACATAAAATTAATATTGATTTATTAACCGTTGCTTTTTTATAGCTTTGTACATTGTTTGTTAAGCTTTGTTATGATTTCCAAATAACCCTGGCTTAAGTTCACTGTTAACAGTTTTATAACTATTTCACACATATACATTTAGTAAAGAAATAAACACATTGATAGAAATGCAGTAAAATTCAACAATAAAAAACAAGATGTCGTATATCTCAAGCATACAGTATTGTGAGATTTACTTAAGAGGTGATGTCATAAAACAAAGTTCAATATCAATGTGCGCTGCGCGTGGTGGTTACGACCTTTTGTTTGTTATATAAGAAAAGTATTCACATGGATGCGGTTGACCAAATTTAAAATATTCAAGACGAATTTCTAAGGGATATAATTGGTCACATTTTGGTGTTAAGAAGGTTAGATCAGAAAAGTAACTGTTTTTGAGGAGGAGTTAAAATAAATTTGAAACATTTGCATTACCTATCGATCAAGCAGTTATGAAACCATTATTTTGTAAGTAATACGAGATAACTAATAAAAAATCAAAAAATGGAACCGACTTCAACACTCAAAAGTGTAAAATAGCGTATCGAAGTCGGTACCATGATACATAGTTCAAAAGTACCTCCTATCACAATATTGTGCGCATGGTACCGACTTCAACAAGTTATTTCACATTTTTGAGTGTTGAAGTCGGTTCCAGTATTTTGATAAAAAAAAAAACATTTTTTTTAGTGACCCTTCCTACTTACGGGATCGATTGTCATTCATTGTCAACGACTATATCATCAAGATAGGTAAATATTTTTCAGTTATTGGACTGTAACTCAATAACGGCTCAACCAATTTTGATGAAATTTAAATGGGACCAAACATCGAGCATCAGCTTTCAAATAAAAAATAAAAAATAAATATCAAAAAATCGGTTCAACCAGTCAGAATTTCTGAGGTGACAAACATGAAAAAAAATATACTGACGAATTCAGAACCTGCTCCTTTTTTTGAAGTAGGTTGAAAGGGTAAAGTTGATGTAATATTCTTAACCTTAACTATACTTTTAGGACAACATGAACACATTCGAACAAACATTAGAACTTGAACCTTACATTGTACCATCTTAATTCAAATCTCTTCGGTTTGATGCAGTGGCAAATTATTACATCTCAACCACAGAGTAGTCTAAGGAAAACCAAAAATACTCTTCGAAGATAATTTGAACTCTGAATTTGTCATGAATTAAACGGCGAAAGAAACGAAGCGAAGTTAGGCAGTTAATAAACTGTCAAACATTTATAATGAATAATTGAAAGTGAATTCTTATCCGACTGCGGTATCGCTTAATGAGACAAATAGCTGGGCTTTTGGGACTTTTGTGGGATGCCGCAAACCCAACTGCCGCAATCATTGAGTTGTGTATATCTAACCAATAGTTAAATTTAATTTATTTATTTTGCAAACAACGTGATATATGAATGGAACCTGTTATTTATGCCATATTTTTTCTGAAATGCCTTTCAAGAGCAACATACCATCAGCTACGCCGCGTCGATCTGAGTGTAGTGTTGCTGCATATCGGGTACATAACTAGCAGGGCATCGTCCGTCTAAACGGCCTGATTACCTAATACATTGCAGGTAAATATATGTATATTATTAGCTGATACCAACAACACAAATTAGCTGAGACCATTAGCAAAGAAGGTAATCCGGTTGTTGTTAGGCAAAACACATCTTTTTTGAGTTATTGTGTGGTCCTTTGTGTTGCTGGAGAATACTTTGTTCCTGGTAGATGGTAAAAGAGCCATCCTCTATTACATGAGACCATAAAATTTTGCAAAATACAGGTTTATAAGCACTTGTATCGAACCTTCGAGAATATACACAGATGTTTGCAACAACTACTTTAGTTTTTATCTATTTCGCTTAAGATAATCTGACACAAAACGCATATCTATATTTAAAAAAAAAAATTATTGTCATTTCATTTAATCAGCATTTGATAAGCATTTTTATTGACTTGACACACTTGTCGTTATTAATTTTAGTAAATAATACTGTATAACTCACGTGAAACTATAGACATCTGACTGATTCACGTGAGTTATCCAGTATTATTTACTATTTACTAAAATGAGTGAAAACCACGTTAGTTTTAATAATAACATTTTATCGTTTTCTCTTTAACATGATTATCAGATTTATTAATATGTAAGTTAAATAAAGCTCGTTCGTTAGCGATTGGAGTAAATGAAAAATAATATATGAATATATCCGAAGTAATATGTTAAAGCAGCAATATTTTGTGTAACCTACATAAAAAAAATATCAGTCGTTTTTATTTGCTATTATTAATTAAAAATGTATTGTACATATTATTATTATACACGAACACCAGGTCTGTTTCAGTTTTCACTGAAAATCGTTTTTCCTTACTTAAGTTTAATTGTTGAGATCGTGTTACACCCAATTAGATGAAATAAGAATTCTAATTATAAAAGATTTCTGAGAACTTAATGTAACAGGAAAAGAAAGCATTTTTACAAGTCTCAGACTTAATTAATCCTAATAATTAACAATATCTTTTGTAGATAGAGTAGGGTTTTATCTCCGTTTAAAGTGCTGCGCCCGTCTGATTGTATACGCCTAAGGGTAATTTGTCGAAACTCGCAGAATAACAACAGTAGGTAGCAGATCTTATTAGTCCCTGAATTACTGATAATGAACCTACATTTGGGGCTTTGTTATTCAGTTCGATAGTCGGCAGCTGTGGTAGTAATTATCATTACTCAAGACTTTCAGTGTTAGAGATAGTCATAAATTACGTACTGGGAAAAGGCGTAGTCTGTGAGCACTTTATGATTGCGGGATTACTCTTTATTAGAGACTTTACTAAGGCCTACTAAATTAGGCCTTACTAAACGAGGCTTCTATGAAAACTTTTTTCGGCAATTATGAGTCAAATAGAGCGGTTAGAATATGGTTAAAATGCAACGTCTAGTTGTAACATCATTGTTTTAATTCTTTGTAGGTCAACACATTTTTCAATAAAGGAGGGTTTATGGTGTGTTTGCAGATGTTTCACAATGATGAATTAGTGCCTATTTGATTTTATTGGATTTCGCAACTCTATGCAGTGCTAGTCAAACTACGATTCGACTTGAATTAATTGTAGTACATACTGTAAAGTCTTTACTAATTATAAATTTGGTTTATGGATTTAAAATATAAGGTTCAGATATTTTATAAAAGGGTTTCACTTCTTGTAAATACTAATTGTCCAGATAATTAATATGAAATACAGCGCAGAAGTTCCGCATGCAGTTCTGTGAAAGCTTGCCTTGCTAACTACCAACCTTAATTAGAGAAACTGTCGTCAAGCACCTACCCGGCAGCTGTTTCAAAGAGACCGTCCCCATTCCAGGTTTAAGTATTACCTAATTACCATCTTTGATCAAATCATCCCTTACCATCAGGTGAGATTGTGGTTAAACTTAACAGTAATAAAAATGTGTAGTTGTTGGAAAATGTTTAAGATAGTTAATAAAACATTTTGTTTAGAAGACCAGAATAGATTCATAAAGTAATTAAACAACTTTAAACGGTTTAAATCGCGTATATTTTTCATTATTTTATCCCGACGTTTCAAACACTTTGCAGTGATCGTGGTCACGGGGTGACTAATTGTTTTTTTTTTTTTTTTTTTTTTTTTTAAATCAATTAGTCACCCCGTGACCACGATCACTGCAAAGTGTTTGAAACGTCGGGATAAAATAATGAAAAATATACGCGATTTAAACCGTTTAAAGTTGTTTAATTACTATGTGTAACAATCGCGAAAACCTAAGACAACATTAGATTCATAAAGGTTACCACTAATCCACGTGGGGCTAAGTGCAAAACAGTCCCCCAATGACACTGTCACATTATAAATAAAATGTTATCTGTTTTGCAGAAGTAATTTATCTTGTATTTTATTTTGTATCGCAACAGCCAGTGGAAGATAAAATGTTCATTTTAATCACGACTTAACTACATTTTGAGTCGTCGCGACGTTTTTAATATTTGTTGTTTAAAATGAGTAAGGTTTGTGACTTACAGCGATCCATAAAATACAAATTCTAACTATTTAAATAACGTATAAATATATGAAGTTATCGTTGAAAATTTCGTTACAAATGCTAGTGCAGATTTTCAAGTCGCAAAATGGTTTACATACATTTTACTGAAAATTAATAACGACGGTGATACGTGTACCATGAGATTATCGTTGTTATTAGTACAATACATCACGCTAAGCAAGCACAACGGCTTAATTAAAAGGTAAAGCTGGTAAGGGTAACATCAACGACAAAATTGCTAAGCAAATGAGAAACAAACTACCCAAATGCAAGTATGACCTTGCTCTTTTTGAGGAGCGGCATTTGATCATAGATTCAAAACCAGATTATTAATTGGCATTTCTAGTATTTTTATATAAAAAATCCTAACTAGTTTAGCTTTTGAGATTTACTTCGTAATAAAAAAGGTCTTAAATTGTTAAAGCTAACAGCCCTCTATTTATTTATTTTTTGAGATTGAATAGTAGATTGTACAACGAGAGATTGATAAAAGTATCTTTTGCCGAGACGTTTAACAGCCCGAGCGAAAGGCGAGACTAATTTAAGCCAAGACTATAATAGGTTTTATATACACTCAGATTTATACTTCGATTCCGAGGCAACGACTAAATTTGTAGGTAATAAATCCCTACTTAATATGTAACCTGATATTTAAACAATGTTCTATTATTTGAGTATCATTGTTTCTACAAAATGTATATCTGGCTCTTTTACCCCCTAAGGTATTATAAAAGTAGCAAAAGATACTTAAAGTAAAGTGCGAACTAACCTTTTTTGGACAATTTCAAATAAAATAACCGTTGTGCTTAAAAACCGCTTTTTATGCACTGGATATTAAAAAGGCATCTTTTTCTGCTTACCCCGGGCGTAAAAATAACATTTTTGAGACTGAGGAATAAAACATATATTTGTCTCTGCCAAATAAAATTTTGACGATGACACCCCAAGTACTAGGGTAGAAAAAAATGCTGATGCAAACATTTAAAAATCTTTAGAAAGCGATAGTTTTTGGAAAATTATATCTGGAAATTAAACCATTATTATTAACCAACTAATTTTTCAACTTTATTTCACATTGTAAACATTAGTAGCTCAGTACATCATATTAAAAATCAATTTTAGTATTTTTTAAAGCACAGCTGCTCAGCTACTTTAGTCGCCGACTGTACTGAGACGGGAACTAAAACCTTATCTGTGGTGACATGGCACATCCATATTGTCAAAGAGAAACCAGAAAGGGATATATGAGGCGTGGTTGAAAACTTGTAAAAGCTATCATCCGTACCTCTGCATATGACTTGTTGAATGAGATAAGTCCTTAAAGCTTCTGTCCAAGAGCAATTTTGAACAGATATTTTGGAGAAGTATATAATTCTTACTGTCATATTACCTATGGCGTGAGCAAGTTTGTGAACTGGTTCTGTCATAAGTGTAAATAATGGAGGCCTTTGTTGCTTTGGGATTAATATGAAATGTAGGGGACATGGTTTGGTACTTTAAGAGGATTTATCTGGACACTGCTTTGTGTTGTATAAAAGTAAATATTACGAAAACTATTTTTAAGACAAAACGGAGTGCAATAATATCAATAAATGAATAATAATCTTAATGATGTCTACCCTTCCGTATATAATAAACTTGATCTTAAACTTGTAAACGCAATTAATATCAAAACCTAAACTGAAACATTTTATATACAATGTTGACCCAATTCCTAATATTGAATATATGTCTCGGCGTTCTAATAGATTTTGATTCTTATGCATCGGACTTAAACAAGATTCAGAATAAGATTCAAGGCGCAAATAATTGTCATAATAATTATTTAAAAAAAAATTTATGTTCATTATATAGCTATATTTTTTTATAATGGATATGCTACCTAGAAATAAGTAATGCCTGAATAACGTAAGGTACTTAGGTCAAAAAAAGTCACACACACGTAACCTCAAAGTGACCTCTAACTCTCCAAAGAGAAAGGCAAAAGTAAATAAACACACTAGTCAAGTACCACAAATATGTAGTACCCGAATTATATATTTCAGAAGTTGAGGATTCTTTGGAACTCTTCTCACAATGGGGACAGTAGAACCTTGTCCAATTCAACCCCAAAAAATCTCAGACATGCGTTATCACTGCGAAAAAGACCCACTTCATCATCGCTCCGCAATTTCGAGGTGTACCCCTAGAAATCGCAGAGAGTATTGGAATTCTTGGCGTCGACATTTTCAAAAATGTCCAGTTCCGCTATCACATCGCGAGTAATGCTGGATTGGCATTCAAGAAACTTGGTGTGCTGAATAAGGCAAAACGGTACTTTACGTCAAGCCAGCGACTTTTGCTTTATAAATCACAAGTTCGACCTTACATGGAGTACTGCTCTCACCTCTGGAATGGCGCACCAAAGTACCAACTCCGGGCTCTCGATGCTATTCAGCGTCGAGCGGTCCGAATTGTCGACGACCCCGAGCTCTCTGACCAACTTTAGTTACTGAGCCTCCGTAGAGACATTGGTTCACTTTGTGTATTCTACAGGCTCTATAACGGGGAATACTCTCAGGAGCTGTTTGATCTTATACCAGCATCGCGATTCTATCATCGTATCTCGCGTCACCGGTTATAAGTTCATCCACACATAATCGAGTCCTGGAAGTCCCACACAGCTCGATTTATGCTTTCTTTCTTACCGCATACTTGCAAAATGTGGAATGATCTTCCATCCAGCGTTTTTTCGCAGATCTTCAGTATGGATTTCTCCAAAAAGGGTGTTAAGAGTCTTACAAGGTCGGCAACGCATTAGTAACGCCCTTGGTGTTGCAAATATCCATAGGCGACGGTAACCGCTTACCATCAGGTGTATTTATTGTATTTTTTTTATCAATGTGTATTTATTAAGTACTAAAAATTATCTTTTTGAGCCGATGTGACGTTACAAACGCCGTGCAGTCTAGCCAAAATTGATTTCGAGATAGTCCATAACAAAAAAGAAGCCGTAAGAGGTAGCTGTAAGTCTCCAAAGAGATGGACAGGCATATGTGTTTACACCAATATCCCACCAAATATATTTAGGTCCCACATATTATATCCCTTATGTAATACAGGGCAAGCCTGCTGCCGTTCTTTCCTTACACAAAGGTCACCGGTGCTGAGCCACATAAATAATCTATGCATCGATTGTGGTGTATTTCCAGAAAGGTTAAAATTAACTATTATTAAGCCTCTCTTCAAAAAACATGATAGAGAAAATTTAAGTAGTTATAGACCGATTGCTTTGGTTTCAGTATTCTCTAAAATATTTGAGAAATACATTCATGCTGGTCTTTATTCATTCATGGAAAAATATAATATTCTCAGTGACGAACAGATGGGTATTCGTAAACGCAAATCGATAAATATTGCAATTTTTAGATTCTTAAAAACTGTTATATTAGCCCGTGAAAAAATGTTGCCAGTGTTTGCTATGTTTATGGATTTTACTAAGGCATTTGATTACGTTGACCATGACAATCTGCTAAATAAACTCGAGACATATGGAATAAGGGGGAATATTTTAAATTTGGTAAAATCATACCTCCGTGATCGCTCTCAGCAGACACAAATTATACAAGTATGCCCAAAATCAAAAGTAGAAACTAAATATATTTCCCCTGTGAACCGTGTTAGATTTGGGGTACCGCAGGGAAGTATTCTAGGGCCGTTGCTTTTTATTTCTTATATAAATGATTTACCACAAGCTACTGATCACCCAATGGTCCTATTTGCAGATGATAGCACAGTAATTTTTATCGGCGATAGGAATAAGCCACCTGAGCTAGAAATTAATTCAGCGTTGAATAATATAATGAAATGGCTTGAAACTAATAATTTAATAATAAACTTTGACAAAACTAAAATTATGACATTTAATAAATTTAAAAAATTGACATGGAATATTTCCTATAAAGATATTGACATTGAAAACACACTGACTACAAAATTTTTAGGCTTATATATTGACTCTGAATTAAATTGGGGAAAACAAGCCGAAACAGTATGCTCTATATTAAGCAGTTATTCGTATGCTATCCAAGGTTGTAAACCAAGCTGCTGTACTCACGGCGTATCATGCTCATGTGACGTCTACTTTACGCTACGGGATTATTTTCTGGGGAAACTGCACAGAGCGAGAAAACATATTTCGGGCGCAAAAGAAATGTCTTAGATCTGTGTGTCATTTGAAATCAACGGATTCCTGCAAGCCATATTTTATAAAACTTAATATTTTGGCATTTCCGTGCCTATACATTTATGAAATTGCCCTATTCATAAGATATAACACTAACTTGTTTACATTTTATAAAAGACAGCGCAATAAAAATAAAATTTGTATGCCTTGTCATAGACTGTCACTGTTTAAAAAAGGTGTATTTGGTATGGGTCCAAAAATATATAATAATTTGCCAAAGACTATACTCGAATCGGAAAACATAACAATATTTAAAAGGAAACTGTTTAATTTGTTGACATCTAAGTGCTATTACACAATTAAAGAATATCTTGACGATAAAATAACAATCATGTAACTTTAATATATTTTAGAACCGTAGTATGACATTTTTATAATATTTCTATTTGTATTTAATGACATTTTATTTGATTTGTTTGTATTTTTGTAAACACGCGATAAAAATTTAATTTTAGTACGCACTTGACCAGCATGATGGTTGATAGCTTTGTTTAATAATATAATTTAATATTGTATGTCCGAATAGGACGAAACTGTTGAGACGGAATGAAGCATTATTATAACACCATTTACTGTACAGTTTATGCAATAAATGATTCTGATTCTGATTCTATATTATCATTGTGAAAGCACCTTGTGATAGCACTAATACAAAAGCACAGGACTGAACATCCAATGTAAAGTTAATTAAAACCAAATTTTAATCCGGCTTACCTCCTCTTAAATTATAATTATTCACGCATAAATTCAAACTTTATATTTACGCGTTATTGAAGGTAGAAATTTAGCGTAAATTGAGCCCCGGTCTAATTTTAAGGTTGTTAGCAGCTCACAACATTAAATATTGATATGACTATGTATAGATAGATACTGCTTCTTGCCCGCAGCTACGTCTGAAAAACGCTTTTTTTATTTACAGTTTCGCCTTTGGCCTCTTTCTCATCCATTAAATGTTAAGGATTTTGCCGACAGATTCTCTATTTGAGGGTGGTAGCTAGCCAGGCGGTTATTCTCAAAACGCGCATTCACCATGCATGTTGCTAACTCGTTTAGGAGTACAAGAAATCATAAAAAAATCAAACGATTAGAGACGAATTACTTAGTATTCCATGCATTCACCGGGTGGATGCCGGGTCCATCGCGGTGCAGAGGTAGATACCCAAGTCACAGGCGCCTGGGACTTGCAAGCAACTTTAAGATGTCTTCAATGCTCCACTCCACACGAGCCTCTTCCCCTACTTAGCCAAATTTGGTAAGATTCTACTAATGCCGCCTTGTATACATTTTCTAAGATGCAGATTATGGTTGTTCTTGTCAGGCCTAAGTTTTTTAATAGGTTATAAAGGCATTTCGCTGGTATACCACTTCTTTATTTAAAGTGTAGGTTTAACTTACTAGATATTTTGAACTGAAACTATATGTAGCAATAAACAAAACTAACTAGAGTAGTAATGTAACCAACAAACGAAGTGAGGTGCATTTGCAGCGCGGGATACCGCGTAAGTAATGTGCGACAATGCACTATCTTATACAGACTCTTAAAATACCCTTTCTTTCATACATACTGATTTATATTATTTCAGTATATTTGTAAGCTGGTCCATATTGCCTGGCCCTGATTTCGCTCGATTAGGGTGGATTGAACTATTAGTTTGCCCTTTCCTAATGGACCGAGAGTCCTCCCTTAATGTTTGAACGTTTAAGGGCTAAAGGAAATAGTCACGAACAAAAAGTTACCGACGAACAGTTCGAAATCTTTGTAGTTATGGTTGATTCGGTTTGCACACCCTTTTGATAGGAGTTATCCAAGAAATATGTGTGTAGGGTTGAGTTATGATTGCTATGCAAGCAAGCAATTGTTTAATAATGTGGTGATACATGAAGAATGTTAAATATCGGTTAGTCGTTTATAAGAGCCCTACTATAAGTAGGTATACATTATATTATAGCTCAATATCCTATATATCCTAATAGTCAATAATAGCAGAATCAAGAGTATTAAAAAGCCATCTTCCATAGAACAGTTCGAGTGAACGTTATTTGAGAACGACGTTATTTCTCAACTATACAAAAGAACATATGCACAAAATAATTAAACTGTATTACAATAATATTGATAATTTTATGTAAAACCCACTATACTAGTAATAGTATAGTTGGCGTGGTTACTTTTCTCTGATTTGAGGAATCACGCGTTAATATTATAAACCGCGAAAAATTATGTCGACAAGCACCTAACGGTGTGTTCCGCTGCCTTGAGAGCCAGTAATTCTAGGTTAGTCTGAACAACATCTTCGACCACATCATCATTTACCATAAGGTGAGATAGTGGTCCAATGCTAACCTATCAGGCATAAAAAAAATATAATTAAACATGAAAAAAATTTGTTTAAATTTTTTGTAAAGGATTTAAAAAGGTATTTAGAAATAATTACAAATGTTAACAATATTTTGTAAGATGTATTTACGTTGGGTGCCGGGTTAGAATGTCACCCTCCCCATCTCTTTCCGAGAGTGTCTAAGAGAAGAGGCGACTAAGGGAAAAATAACAGAAGGTGGGAAGTAGCGCCATCTGAAGAACTGATAACTTTTGCTGTGATCCCCAAGATGCATGCCAAGCTTGGAGATTATGGCTCCCCAACGGGAGAGACCTTATTTAACGGTGACTTTCTGGTTGATGTGATGGTGATGATGATGATTTTTGCGAAGTTATTCATGATTTCAAGAAGTCATATTACTTTTGACATTGTTGATAATATTAACCGACAAAGTTTTGCTTGTTTGTTCTAGAGAATAAAAAGATACATTAGAAGTAAATTGTTTGAGAACCGTAGAAAAACGAGTGTCTGCTGTGCGGCACTCGCAATTGAATTTTAACCACAGAAAAACGCATTCTTTTACTGATTTAGCAGGGCAATATTGTAACTACTAAGTCTACATTTTTGATGGATATTGTCAGACTGACAGAAATAGTTAGCGGGTAAAGTCCATTGCAATGTTAAAATATGACCTACATAGGTATTAGTTACTGAACATGATATAGTATACCCGCCATCATTTCGAAAAAAATTTGACCTCACCCTGATTTACGAATGTATATATCTGTATATATATTATGGTTCTTTGGCAGTCGTACATCCAGTGTACGAATGTTACTAGAAGTACATAAGCAATAAAATACCATTTTTGACATTATGAAGATTACAGTGTCAAGTTGCGATTGTCTTGCTGGTTTTAACAAGACTTTCAGTAGAGTTAAGTGTTGAGAATATTTTGAGTATACCCTTTTATAAAAAGCTTTCGCCTTAGGCGACCTATTCATAGAAATTTTATTATATTTAAAGAAATTGTTAACTTATAGATATAATAAGCCGCGCTCAAATTTACAAGGCTCGGCGCAGTTTATAGTTGGCCACACTTCCAGTCTATGCTATATATAAAAATAAATAACTACCTGAAATTTAAAATGTATATTTATATATATATAAAATTACCTTGCTGATTACAAAGCTCGGCACTGTTAAAGTTGGCCATACTTTTAGTCTATACAATCTATTATATAATAATAATAAGAAGCTTTCGCCAAAGGGGCGCCTTTGGCGAAAGCTTCTTATTGAGAACTTCCAAATTACGACTGTATGTCGATTCTTATATGTCCTAGTTGTAAGAATGATGATATAAACTTAATGTGCGTAAAAATCAGGATCAGTATCAGTACTAATATTATAAATGCGAAAGTAACTCTGTCTGTCTGTCTGTCTGTTACGATTTCACGCCAAAACTACAGGACCGATTTGAATGAAATTTGGTATGGAAATAGTTTGAGACCCGGGAAAAAACATAGGATAGTTTTTATCCAACTGCAAAAAAGAGGTTAATGGTTTTGCGCGATAACCGACATATGCTCGGGCGGAACCGCGCCCGTAAAACTAGTTAGTAATACGAGTATATCTTACGAACTAATTTGGTGGTCTTATTTGGTCCCACCTAATATAGTGGTCTATTTTTTTCCAAACCATATTACGAGTTCCGGGATTCATTGGACAAATAAACGTCCGTAAAAATGATTTCTTGCAAAAGTTGAGGAAAAACTAGAATCACATAATATTTAAGTTCCGAAATAAATTTTACGGATAGTTACCCAAACGATGTCAGTATTTTTCAGCGGTTGATCGTAATTTATACATTTGCTGTATGAAATGCATTAAGGGGTAAATTGTGCTTATAGCTCCGACATTTAATACGGCAGTATATGTATAGATTATCGTGATATATTTCGACAGTAAGCATCTCATATTTTCTAAAATAGTTGATATTATTCTTATCTTAAATATTCTGAGTCCATCTTATTTCTCAAATAGTTTATTAGTATTAAAGCTTGACCTTAGAGAAATAAATTTGACGTTCATTTTAATGAACATAACCATATCAACGTATGTATTCTGTACACCACGAGGGATATACAAGGTGTGCCAAGAAGTAGTGATATACTGAAGCTGGGAGGTAGAGGACCTAGAGAGCTATCTCAATCATCCCCATGTATTTTCCGCGATTTTTCCTATTTTCGGAGTTATGACTTTTTTTAATTTTTCTACCTATTGCCAAGTACGATGAGATTTTTATTTATGGTGACGTGAATTATTGCGGTAGATGCTTGATTTTTTGTGTGCTAAGCTGATAGATAGTAGAACGACTGTTCTGGATATTTATTTACACTCGCGCGAAATTGCAAAAACATGCTCACATGGTTTGTTGTGAGGCATTTAACACCACCTCGCCTATCTGATTAGGAGAGGATCTGTAAAAACGACTAATCAAGTCCATAACCTGATCACGTAGCGGTCATATATGTAAAAACAAAATTTTAACGAGCTTCCATATTAAAAATTTAAGCAGAAAAACGTGTTTAATTTGACCTACGTGTAAGGAATTATGAGTTATAAGACTATATTGAAAATACGCAACTCAAAGAAGGAGAATCCCTGGCGCCTTTTATTGTTCATGATTTAACAAGTAAGTAATTGAAACAACAAAGCTCATGATAAAAGAGAGTTCAAACTAAACTTGACACGTTGTCGGAGGAAAATAAGCAAAATGAAATTACTTTAATCCCATGCGAGTAACTTGGCAAGAGTATATAAAAAGCTATGGTGTAAACAGTTTCGCATTCCTCTTTTATTTTAGGGTTGCCGGAAAGAAAAGTCTATTAAGAGAGCCCTTTGTCCATCTTTCCGGTGCTTGGATATAATAAATACTGTGAAAGCAAGCGTGCTTACTTAAAGTTCCAAGACTGTCGACAGCTTTCTATTGAATGGAAATTTCTCAATTTTCTACATTGTTTATCTTCTTCTGATAGTGCTTCTCTAATTACTGAAGGTTGGCGATCATTCACATTTTAAGCCATGGTTTTTATTTTTTTATTTATAGCTCGTAGGCTAGCCTTTGACTACTATCTCATCTGATAGTACGTGAAGATGTGGTCGAAGATGTCGCTCAGGCTAACTAAGAATTACTGGCTCTCAAGGACAGATGCCTAAACACTAAGTCATGTGCGGGACTCGAACCCGCGTCATCCACCTTTTTAGTTGGGATATGCTCTGACCGACTGAGCTAACATGACAATGAGTCATAACTTTAATTTTTCCTGACGTTCTGTAACCATCGTATGGGGATGGATTTTGTCACTGTATTTTAGTTACAAGTTGAGAAACTATTGCACCAGCAGAGTTTAGATTATCGAGAAAATTAATGTACTTGACATTGTAAATTATCATTTCAATGCCATTGATTTGGACGCATTTTATTAATGAACAAAATAGGAGTAACTACATAATAACAATTTTCAATTGATTTATTTCTATAATATCCGTTGGTATTACACATTTTTGCGTGTTTCATTGAAACAGTTGACTATATACGTAGTATTGATATGTTCTATGCTATAGCACAAAACTTGCTACTTCATCCTTTGTCTCGATGGTAAAAATGCTAAATCGTCCGACATTTTATGCTCTAATATTTACTTATTTTATTTGTACGCCTAACGAGGCGCTTGGTGGTATATTTTCTACTTGAGGGTAGTAGGTAGCCAGGTGGGCGCAAAATCCCCAAGCACCATGCAAACGGTTATACTTCACTAGAATGTGGTGTAACTGCTACATTTTATCAAGTTTTCGTCAGGATAACGTAAACCAGTTAAGCAAATATAGAGTAACGAAAGTGAATTTAGGCATAGGATTTTGATCATTATTGCAAAGTGCTAAAAGTTAAGTAAAATATTGGTCACCAAGAACCTAACGTTATGTTTCAGTAACTGCCAGTTCCCATTCGAAGTCAAACCTTTTGAACAGCATCAATTCTCAATTCTATCAATTCTAGACTAGCCTGAACAAAATCTTTGACAACATCATCACTTACCATCAGGTGAGATCGTGGTCAAAGATTAGCCTATCGACTATTTTTGTGTTAAAATTCTACCCAATCGCCAAAATAAAAATATATCGCTCGGCGTATGAAATTTGATGAACTAATTTCAGTTGTATGTGTGCCAAAGAAATTGTATCATTTGGTTTTCATGAGTAGGAAATAGACGTGGCAACTCGAAAATCTTTTTTTATATGTGGTTATGACGGAACAAACATGATGGCCAATTATGTAATTTGTTAGTAACGAAATCTGATTAAAATCATAGAAAACTAGCGGTTTCGCAATCACGTAATTTACATTTGTTGCTAACTATAGCTGTTAACAATTTAATTAATCAGTTAATAACGACTTTAGATGATAACGAGTTGTCAATATATAATCGAAAAGCCTTCAGTATTATAAGATTTCAATCAGATTTCGTTACTAACAAATTACATAATTGACCAGCGGCGATAAGCGGTAACCTCAGGCTATAACTCGCTCTTTACCCTGATATAAAGTTGTTGTCTCATGTGCCTGTTATTTCACCGAAACCTTAGAACTGGAAACATTACTGCTTTGTGATAGAAATACGTATGGTGGCTCTACCCCGGGTGAACTCGTTTACAAAGAGTTCTACTCTTACTAAATCCAGGTATTTTTGCGACCGTATCGCTGCTGGATTGCAGCAGTCTCTTATTATGTACGGGCTCAAATATTGGTATGGAAAGACGATCAAACTTACATACAAGTTGTGTAAATATTATATTATTTGAGAAAACACTTATAAAAATAAGTATTTTAAGGAAACCAAAAGTTAATATTTTAGAAAAACACTTAAAAATATATCTAGTGACACGAAGCATTCTCAGGTGGAAGGCTCTTCGAGCGTACGATCGAGAAGTCGATCGTGTGGAAGCAAAACTCGTCGAAAACTCTTCCAGTTTGGTTACTTGGTATTTATGACGTCTCGTCGGCTTAGCAGGAAAATAACGCGGAATTATATTTTTTTTAGATAATTGTGATGGAGCAAGCCCGAGGCCCACCTCATGTTAAGTGGACTAATCTCTGCCTATAACAGATGCATTTCATCACAAGTGATGAATTGCACTGCGCCCGTCACACTGAGACATACAGTTGTTAAGTCTCATGTGCCTGTAATTTTACTGGCTCTCAAGGACTGATATAACACACTGTTAGGTGCTTGGCGACAGATTTTCTACTTGTGGGTGGCAGCTAGCCAGGCGAGCTTTATACAATATTAATTAATTTTATTTTTATAATATTTGTAATTATATAAATATGAATTTCCGCAAAGCAACGCTTCCTCGAAACACTTGAATTCAAAAAAATACTGAATTCCAAGCCAGAGTATGTCCAGATTCCGATTTGCGCCTCCTTCATTTCCTATTCATTGCATGCTCATATTTTAATCAAAATCATAATTCCATTCTTTGTCCTTTTGAATTTTCTAATTATTTTATAATAATTGTCCTGAATATTATTATCAAAGCCGGAAGGAGGAAATGTAATAATGAAATTATAAAGGCGCTACCGTGAAAAAAGCGAACGCAGATGGATAGCCGGCCATTTTAATGGTAAATGATTTTTATTTAATATAAGCATCTGCGCTGAGACGAATATTAAAAATTTTCGTTTGTATTTTTCATTTTCGATGAATAATATACAGCTTGATCATAAACTCGAAAACAGTGTTCGGTATAGCATTCTCTTAATCCCACTCATGCAGGGCCGATACGATGCCTTTCCCATATATAAAGGATAATACGAGAACATGTAAATTATTTTTTATAAAACGACAACTAATGGCAGAAATTGTATATTTTTAACCGACTTTATAATAGGGAAGGTTATCAATTCGACGGTATTTATTGTGTGTGTGTTATATATAATACTGGCGGCCAGCCCCGGCTTCGAACGGGTGCAATGATTACTAAATATACCACATAGCCACTTACATCATATTTTAAATAATTTCATGCCCAATTTTGACAAGTTATATGGCAATATTTTTAGTAGTTGTCCTGAAATGTTTAACTGCTTTAGATGACAATTGGCTCGCTCCTTAAAAACATATAAAGTGAAGCACATACTTGATATTATGCGGTGACCTTTGCCTATAACAGATGCATTTCATCAAGTGACAAACTGCACTGCGCCTGTCATACTTAGACAGATTTGTTAAGTCTCATGTGCCTGTAACTGACTGTTGGGTGTGTCACCAAGCACCTAACTCACTATTAGGTGCTTGGTGACAGATGTTCCACTTGAGGGTACCTAGCCAGGTGGGCATTTGCATAATGCCCTCCCACCATGTAAAATGGTGATTAAATAACCCCATCCACAGATGAGGTAAGCAGAGGCACATCTCTGCCTACCCGGCCCTCTTTTTCCTCCTCTTTAAGGGAATACAAATATGATAATGTGTTTTTATACATGTATAAAAATTATGTTAATCTCTAAAAGGCTCCGCATTTCTCGTACCGTGTCAAAATAAAATAGTTCCACACAAAACGCGCCAAAATTAAATCATCCCTCATTTGGAATTGAATGGTCTTTTCAAGTTCTCAATGAAGTGGGGTTCCAATAATGATGGAGTTTAAATTGGGGACCTTTTGAATGTCTGAAATAGCTGCGGGGTCCGGAATGCCTCGTCCTGTACGTGACGAATTCACGGTTAGCCTGGCTATCTATTAAGGATGCTAAGGAAATATCCCTCTTTATGGCTATTTGTAGTTAGATTCGAAGATGGACGAGGGTTTGTTGCTAGGAAACTGAGATTAGATAGCTACTATTAGAGGCCTTAGGGACTTTGAAAGAATAAAATATAATCTGAATTGTATAAATCTCGTGACCGTAACAATACTGCTAAAGTGGTGAGAAATAAGTTTAGAACTATGACATTTAGCCCATTCGTACTTATACGGTGACTACACCGTTCTCGTCCTGATTGACACTGCACTGTAGTCGTCATTCCAAGATGTTTTTGTGTCTCGATTTCTTCCAGTAATTTGACTCGATAAAGTGCCCTACACGCCAGTAGTCTGTAGTAATATCTGATACTGCCGCGGCAAACCCACCCATAGAGACTTGCTAAAGATACCTACTTTAGAAAATTTGTGGAATATTTCCCAAAATACCAGCAAATTAATCACTTTAGTACTTACTGTGGTTTATAATAACATTTAGATAAAAAATATATTCCGTCGTTTTGATGGAAATATAAACCATGACCTGGATTTTACCTTCATTCCAATGCCAGCCTATTGAAAAAGTGACACAGTTAGCCTTATTATACACAAACATAAAATCTTATTAAAAGAAGCCAAGTCTTCAAAAACATGTCCGAGATGAATGCACTTCAGTAATGAATCTCTATTCAGAGAGTTGAAGCTTCAGCAAGATATAATTTGCTTCACAGGCATTGGGCACCTTTACATCAAGCTGGAGAATAAAATACCTAGCTTTAGTTGGTATTTGATAAACTGTCAAAACACATACGATAAACTCTAGATAATCTAATACTACGAGTATCTTACATATTACATTTTGTTCGTGAATTCGTCTGCGTGAAATGAACGTGAAATTCAGAAACTATGTGTATTACGGCTAAAAATAGCTTAAAAACTTAACTTAATGTTACCCATTAGTATGTAGACCATTCCTGTGTTTTTCAGTTTTAAATTCATATACAATTGCTACCAAGATCTTTAGGCGCTTTAATGATATTGTCCTGGAGGCTATTGTTTGTTCAATAAATAAACTGAGCGAACTGTCAAAGAGATAGTAATTAAACAACTTTAAACGGTTTAAATCGCGTATATTTGTCATTACTTTTGTTCCGACGTTTCAAACACTTTGCAGTGATTGTGGTCACGGGGTGACTAATTGGTTTTATTTGTCACATGAGTTATTAAGAAATTATTTGGTCTACCGTCAGATTTTTTTATATTAATCATAACGTTCCCTATTCACGCACTATTCGCTCACAGTGTCCAGAGGTCTTGCAGATTTGTGTCGGCCATGAGATTTAATTAATTTAATAACAGGATCCCAAGCAGATGGTACTTGACAACCATCATGTCTATTAAAATTTGGGTACTTTTTGATTTCAATAGCCTCGCGTAACATTCTTGGCATAAACAAAGACATAAAAAATTGACAAAGAGTTAGTTCCAATTATGATGACGTGCTAAAAGTTCCTTGCGGCACTGTAGCTACAAGTTACGTATAATTACGTAATTATTTCATACAATTGCACATTTTTATTTGATGTCTATTTCGACTGCAGAATGTTTGGGGCATATCTGAAAACATCTCTACGCTACACCAATTTTATGTTATTTAACGTTGTATATCATCACTTTATTTATGAAACCGGCACGTTTGGATAAAGAGGCCTTAAAGAACCAACAGTTGTAGCCAGAATAACATTACGCATTCCACATATCTCCCGCTGGACCGGCGGTTTAAACACGTAGGGTTGTCACAATATAAATAATAAATAAAATATAAAACGTGTTGATTTCAATAAAGTTGTAATGAAAAGGTTTAATATTCTATTGATAATTTTAGAGTAAGTAATGATTTTATATTATGTAACAACCGGAACTTATAACCGGCAGTGTTAACTGAAAAATATACTATTATATTTTTCAGCTTGTAAATTTTTGTTGCTGGTGAAATAGTTTTCCATAGCTTTAATCAAAATTACTTTTGACAATGGGTATTCACTTAGAACCAACATGGCAGTTAACTACACGAAATATGAATAACATATTGTGGTGTATAAAAATACAATCTTATTGGCACACATGTCAATAGAGTTTAGATATGTTTTGACTGAACCTGTCCAGTCAAAACATATCTATATTTTATAGATATTTTTTTGACCGAACCTGAAATATCTACATCAGGATTTTTAGTCAGTTGTTCTTTAGAACGAAACCTGTTGTCAAAGTACATATAAACTCTGATCTCATACTTTTTGCAGTAAACAGCTTTTTGTAACGGCTTAGAGACTAACCTAATATCTCTTTTATCAGGCTGATTATCAAGTAGTTACAACATAATTATGTGTGTATTTTATTCAGACTGTTTGAAGCTTAACGAAATATATATAAGCTTGATTAAGTAAAAATAAATATCTTAAAAATATATTATGAAAATAATGAATTAATATTTTAGAAAAACACTTTAAAAATATAAAAAAAATAATTAGTGATATTTTGCCTTACGTTCTTGTAAAACCTACGTGACGTCTTAATCGCCGCGTAGCCAAACCGGAAGAATTTTCGACGCGTTTTGCTTCTACAAGAAGAATCCTCAGGAGGTCTTGACTCTTTGATCGTACGCTTCCAGTTCAGTTACGTGGCGTTTATGACGTCACGATGTAAAAAATTTAGTGTAGTTATGATTTCATGGGGCAGTAGGTCTCAACCCTTGATGGCAATAGATCTCCACTCATGAATACATATACCAGACTTGATTTTATGCTCAGAGCCCACATAGTGGTAGGAAGGTACGTAAATATGAGGACCATAATAATATGCATACTCAAATTGACACCAATATTTGTGCTGCATGTTATTTATGGGTCTGTATTTTTCTATATATTTTTATTACAATTCGAGAAGTTGTTTACTGATTTTTTCCTTTTCTTTTGCTGAAAGAGTCTTCGGCTTTTATGGTAAGTGATGGTATTGACGAAGATGTCATTCAAGCTAGCCTAAAATTACTGACTCTCATGGACAGCTGCCGGCACACACCGATAGGTACTCATTGACAGCTTTGCTACTTGAGGGTTGTAATTAGCCAGGCAGATATTCGCTAAATACCCAAACACGATGTTATAAAAATAAAAGTATAAGTTTATATACCTAATATAACTAAAAGAACCACTGGGACCAACGACAGCTTAAACATTGAAACTCTCAGTAGTAAATCCCACTAGCCGTCACCAATCTAAGTAATGACCACAACGGCATTGCTAAACCTAGTTGAGCAGTTAAGAACAACTACATAAGCTCTGGTACGAGTGCTTCAAAAAAGTCATATGGAAATAGGTGTTATATCGCCATCACAACTGAGTTTGGAGCCAGGATAGATTTATGAAATATTGCGTGTACCCAATTGAGACGTAATGTTCAAATCTCTTTTATGATTCATATACAAGCCAGTCAACACACATTATTATTGGATATTATAACAAAACAAATCGAATTCAAACATTAAAGACGCATTATTAGGGATAGCTCAAATACTATTTGTCAGATCTCACCCAAATTTAAATGGGACCATATGACAAGCACTAACATCAGTACTAATATTATAAATGCGAAAGTAACTCTGTCTGTCTGTTACGCTTTCACGCCAAAACTACTGGACCGATTTGAATGAAATTTGGTATGGAAATAGTTTGAGACCCGGGAAAAAACAAAGGATAGTTTTTATCCAACTGTGCAAAAAGAGGTTTTTGCGCGATAAACGACATACGCGCGGGCGGAGCCGCGCCCGGAAAGCTAGTTTGAACATAAAAAACATCATCAAAATCGATACACCCCGTAAGAGTTCTACAAGTTATATTAAAGGTATTTACCAGATTTAGTTCTTCTCTATCTGAATTTCAAGTTTGTAACTCATTCCGCTTACTAATTAGAAACCGGTTTTTCACTTCATTCAGATTTACATACAGACAGACATAGCTTATTGATATGGCTTCGTTTTGCCCTTAAACATAAATACGAAACCCAAAAACTTTACAAATCGAATGTTATAATCAGGTTTACTAAAGCTAAACGAAGACGTAAGGAACCCATAAGCTAAAAAAAAATTTGGAAATATATACAAATTCTATAAACTCTAACCAATACCAATGGACTAAAACGATTACGTTTAAATAACAGATATTTACATAAAGATGAAAATCGCTCATCAAAGTTACTAAGAAAACTTTTCGAATTTGTCAATTTTATAAGGTTTGATGTTTGAATGTCCTTTACGTGTTATAAGATAAAGTTGGATAACAAGGTAAATTGGATTTACTTTAGAACAAAATATATGATTTTAAAACTTGTTGACTTTTGCGCTTACAAAAATATTTGCTGGATCATACCTTTACGTTATTGCGTTTATTTCTTTGGTCAAAGAGTAAAGCGGTGTCAAAACTGTGTAGTATCTTACTAAATTCAGGATTCAACGGTGTGGTTTGCCGTAGAAAGTAAAATGTACAAAAATATTGAGAGCCGCTGTAAGAAATATTTAACAATGACAAAAACGATTGCTGAGATGACTAGAGCTACTTGTAGAAATTATTAATATTACTTATATCGAAGACATACCTATCATAGCCTCGTACTTGTGTAATACTGTACTCGGTAATACTACCGTGGGTTTGAGCTTTACCGCATGGTGGAAAGGCATTTTACTTGCCTGGACCACAAAAATGAAAATCTGATGCCGATTATCTGAGCGTTTCTTCCAGCAGCTATCCTTGTAAATCATTAGCTATTCTAGGCCTTGAAACTAACACTGGACTACTATACTGCTCCAAAATAATTTCTCGAGTACAGTTTTTACATGGTGGTAGGGCATTTTCCGAATGCCCGCCTGGCTAGCTACCATTTTCAAGTAGAAAATCTGTCGTCGTTTTCCGGCAGCTGCACTTGAGACTCAGTGATCCTAGGCTAGCCTGAACCATGTCTTCAACCACATCATCACTTACTATCAAGTGGTCAAACATATAAAAAAGTATTCAACGTAGGGGATTCGACAAGGAGAATGTTTCAATTATATTTTTCATAGAATCAATCTTAGAATATAATAGAAATAATAGAACCTTAGAAAACTTGTGGCTTTTGAAAGTGACAAATCAGAATCTATCATTAGATTCACTTGTGATACACGCCTAAAGAATATTGGGAAACATTTTCGATACCTATATAAAGTTCTGGAATTCTCCGCGTCCGTGACGAAAACACGATATTTTCTTTTGAAAACGAAAACGTTACCTGAATACGAAAATTATATAAAAACGTTGGAGATAGTACCTAAAAAGTGTCAAGACATGTTTACAACTTTCCCTCATAGTTCGTTAATTCCTCCTTTTTCTATATACAAAGCAAATGTTCAGAATCTAATTACTTTGACTCAATATACATTGGTATAGTTAAAACAAAAATACCAAGAAGAAAATATATCACGTAAGACAACTACGTGCTCGGAAGAAAATTTTCAACCAAAGAAGGATTTATAAGACACTGTGAGATGAAACTAATGGAAGATCATAAACGTCTTATTTCTTATCTTTTATAGAAAAACGTAGGTAGCGGGAATGTGGATAAATCAGATCAAATAAGTAAGTCGGAAGAAAAACAACCTCAATAAGCAATAATCTCGTTGTATCGCTATTTTTATCTAATTGAACTACATTTCGTTGACTAATTCATTGAGTGTTTATGACTTAATTCATGTAGCATCGTTGGGGCTTAAGCGTTAGAAGTATATTATACAAACTTATTACTTATACAAAATAATTTCAATTTCATTTAGGTCCGAGGCTTGTGGAGAGAGAAAGCGAAGTCGAAAATTTTAATTCTCAAAGGTGAGGTAATTGATTGGGCAACACCAAAATGGATTTTATATTCAGTAGTAAAAATTGGTGAGATAGAATAACATATCAATATTAGGGTCATATACAAAAAACAGTTCTGTTTTTATCGTTAGTAATGTAGCTTCAAATAATTTATTCATATTAAAGTTATAGTTGTGTGTATTAAGTTTTAAGTAAGGAGACTTCTGTAATAAAAATGGGCAAAAATTATGGGAGGTCTTACCGAACTACCGTATTAGTTGTTCGCCATTATCCTCTCGCTTGGCAGGCGGCTCGGGATTGCGGTAAAATCAAGATGGCAGTTTTTCAGAGGGCGTCAAACCAAATGCTAAATAATACATAGCAATAAATAATCCAATGGCTATTTATGCCAAGCATTTAAAATATTTTGAAAATAAATTAATCGTGGCGACAGATAATCAACAACTGCGTCACTAAGTTTGTTCTTTGATCTCTACTTATCCTATACATCGTCACTAGATTCCACTGCTTCCACTAAAACAATCTACACTTGTCCTTAATTGGTTAATCTCCTTACTGAATCGAATTTGCAATAATAGCGTTCACTACGCTATAGATTATGTAATTGAGAACGATTGCGTTTGATGGAGAAGCTTTGTGTCTGCTAATGACTGTCAATGTGAATTATTACCGCTATATTCAGTCAAGAGTCTTCATATATGCGGGGTAATGCCTCCAAGTATTTGGGATGTGTCTTGGGCGGCAATGAGCAATTAGTTGCTCAGCTGAGCAACTAACAGCTAATTAGTTAGACCAATACTATCTTATATCTCTATGGTTAGACCCGTAGACTCGTATTAGTGTTTTGAAATTAAAACCTAGGTAAAGCTTAACCCAAAATAAAATTAACTACAAATTAGCTGTTTTAGGTTTCAGCCCGTAGGGGCTAGAATGTCACCCCCATCTCTACCCGAGGGTGTCGTAAGAGGCAACTGAGGGTTACATATCAGAAGGTGGACAGCAGCGCTTTCTGAAGAACTCGTATCTTACACTGCGATCCCCAAGACGCCTGCCAAGCGTGGGTATTACGCCCCCTCCCTTCTGGAGGCTGTATTCAGTACTGGACAATCCGGCTGATACTATAGCTGTATATTGTTCCAATTCAAGAAAGACCTAACCAAAAACCTTTTAATTATGAGACCAACGGAAATAGTGTCAAACATTTGCAAGTGAATCCACAGTAACAATACAAACACTAAAATAATATTATATACAAAATTCAATAATAAAGATGGTGATTTGATGATGCAATATCAATCACATAGACATCATAACATTTATCAATCTATGTAATTTGGCAGTTGTTAGGTTTTTGAATGATATCAGTCTTCTCTGCCAGGTCAGGGCCATTTTGACTATATACGGTAATACGGTTTTAATTGTAACCCTAAAAAAACTGATCAATTCCAGGTTCTTAAAGACCAAAATATTATCTAAGGCATAATATAATGCCTATAGATGATGAATGGTAAGAGATGATGCGGTCGAAGTTTTTGTTAATGCTAAACTAGAGTTACTGACAAAATTGACGAGAGGAAACATTTTAGTCATGTGCGGCATTCGAACCCACGTTCATCCACCCCTTTAGCCAGGGTATGCTCTGACCAATTGAGCTGACATGATATTGAGTCATAACTATTTTTTTCCTATCGTTCTTTAATCATCGTATTGGGAAGGAGTGACCTCTATAGTTCAACTTACGTTGTAATACAAACAAGACTAATTTCGCAATTAGCTTTAAACTTGTTAATTATGATGCAACCATATACTTTTAATATTTTTTATGTTTGCAATAACGCATGCTCTGCGTAGAGTTACTGGTTCTCAGAGACGGTTACTGGAACACATCGATTGATACTTTTCACAGGTTTAGGGTGGTAATTGGCTTTCAAACAATGCCCTACAACCATTGAAGAATAAAATATAGATTTACGTTGGAGCCGGTGATTGCCACAGTAGATATTTTTGAGACACAAAAAAAAACAATTATGTCTGCAAAAGATAGGCCACTCTGGAACTCACGGCCTCATTCTAGTTTTTCTTTGGTTACTTCATCCCTGAAACGAAATTCACGACTTAACGGTGTTACAATTTAGAAGTAAATACCCCAAATTTAGCACCGTCAAGTTTCCTACAAAACAACATACTTCGAAGCGGCAGGCGTTATATGCATTATCTTACTAAAGCGAGTGACGTAGATTCACCCGAGTGGTTCCATTAGTCGGTTGTCTTCACATCCATTGCTCCCTTTGTGATTTCAAGAGACAAACGACATGGCACTTGAACAGATATGGACGGACATCAGTTAGTTATATCACAGTTTGGTGAATCAATGGATGTGAGGTGGCCCAAAAGAAAATAATTCTTGAAATTATATTTTCGATAGCCTGCACTAAACCAGCTTCTTCAATTTGCGTAGGCAATGAGAGAAGAGATAGATAAGACACAGTGATCACCGTTTAGCTACGTACTTAGTATTATTATGTATTCTGTGATATAGCTAACACAAATATATGCTGATTCATAGCCAATTAAAAAAAATAATTGGGGGCTTTTCAATTAGTGTGTTTTATGTACCTACATGATAACTGGTATCTTCTGGTATAAGGAATAATACCTTTTTTTATCAGCCTCATAAGGCATATTGTCAAAACACTACAAACTATATACAACACTAAAGCTACACTACACTTCTGAAAGCATTTAGGCAACCCAAAGACAGGGTATGTGCTATTGTTCAACTTTCATATTTTACAATTTAAATAAAAAAACATAAAAAACATTTTAATATTTAACTGTAACGGTCAAATTGATTTTGGTATAAACATTTTTTCGGTCTTGGAATAACACAGGTTACTTTTTATATTCAATGAAGCCCCCATGGGAAGCGATGGTAATTGAATTAGAAAATGTTATTCATGTATTACAAGTCTCAAACGCGATGTAGGATGCATATCATTCCAGAATACTAAGAGAAGGTTGTGTTTGTTTTGAGCAAAGAAAATACAAAGTATTTTAACTATACAAAAATATAAACTGTAATAAGGTAAAATGACAACATTAATACATACGTACGCAAAGAGAGTAAATTATGCTGTGACAACTAATAGATGGAGTGAAGGAAAAATAAATGTATTTCGTCAACCCAACTAAATTTAAGCCAATGCAAGAGGGCTTCTAATGCTACTGCAGTTTAAGATTTAATAACTGGTATTATGGTATTTTTCTTACGTTATCTTTGGTTAAGTTATACCTGAAATGATGTATCCTTGCCCAGTGAAAATAAAAAACATAAATAATAGAAAAATTATACATATCTTACAAAAAATGATGAACCTAGTAACCATAATAATTAATATATAATCATATGATTTTGATTTTTGTTAATTCGAAAATGTATGGGGTGAAAATGAGGAGCCAATATTTTGAGCGAAAATAAACCTGAATGAAAGGGTTAAGCATAAAATCTGTCGTCAAGCGCCTAATATTGTTTGCCAGCAGCTGCACTTGAGAGCTAGTTCCCATTTTACGTTAAGCCTGTTTACCATTTACCAACACATCACTAGCTAGCCTAAAACAACATGTCATACACGTCCCAACGACGAGGCAAATAACGTACCAAACAAAAAACTACCAGCTATCAGCAACCATAACATGTCAATTAAAGGTAAATAAAGTACAAAACAATGAACTCCTATAATAAAATAAAATACAAAACAATAGAACTCATAAAAGTAGAAAAACCGCCAATGAGAGGCGAGTAAGCAAACAATAAGCATCCAATAGCAATTATTGAGTATGGATGTATAATAAGTATTTTCATACTGTGCATTATAGTGTTTGTAGATCAATATTTTTAAATATGTTGTTCTGTTTGTATGTGCATTTTCGTGCGTGACGTCACCTGCCGTTCCCAACGGAAGACCAGCGCTGGTTGTTCGCAGCCAGCATTATGCTGAGTTGGGGTCGGCTTGTGGCAAAAAAACTATAATAGGTATTGTACCCACATAATATGTTGCAATGATGTAATTTTCTATTTGTTTTTTTGTCACAAATAAAGCTATGTCTATGTCTATGTCAATAAGGGATGATGTTCTTACGCTATGTCTTTATTATCTGGCGCATTACGACACAAGATGGTTCGTCCGATAAGTGAAAAATAACTTACCAAAACTAACCAAGGCCGACCAAAGCACCCACGACACTATAGTAGGTACTTCAAACAACGTACTTCAAACGTAGGTAGCTGTCATTGGAAACAAGCAGGGTTATACAGCGTCGAATTTGTTGATCAGAGCGTTTAATTATCAAACCGACTTGTTACTGTCGTTTCTAGTGCATCAATATGAATTGTTTTTTTGGCAAAATAAATAGCCTATAACTGAGGCACAAGGAAGATCGAATGAATCAAATGTTACTTGCCTTTTTTCTAGTGTACTGGTAGTTTAACTTATGATTTTGTTGTATCTATGAAATTCACAAAATTTTATTCCATCATTGTTTGACTGCTTATTTACTTATTTTAAATATAAGTTTTCACTGAAGTTAACCACATTAGGATCTAAGATCCATATCTATGTTAACTCTCGATGACTAACAACATTTTGAGTCCTTTTTCGACACGATAACTTCGTCGGACATCGACAAAAAGGATTTTGTTGCACGGTATTCCTAGCAACCAACCAATTTTGTGTGACGATTGCCATGTTGTTCAACGACATATTATATATATATACAGGTTCATTCTGTAAAATAAAACATTAGACAAATAAACATCTATAAAACCACTAATAATTAACGGCATTAGAACGTCACATAAGTCAATACTACCCGGACATCATAGTGTAAAATTGGAAGAGAACTCTACTTCAGACACGTTACTTTATACATTTAAAAAAATATATACAAATAATTATAATATTGAAGCCTTTTTTTACTAACATCTACGCTATACTGTATACATGCTATAATATCCTAATACTATTCATAGATCATAATAACAAATATATTTTTAAAAGTATCTTAAGAAAATATTAAATAACATTTTAATGAAAAAATAAAAAAAATATAAAAATATATATATCTCTGTCTTGATCGTGCGCTCGGTGAGTCAAAACCTCCTGAAGATGCTTCGTTTAAAAGCGAAACTAGTCGAATATTCTTCCGGTTAGGCTGCGTTGTGTTTGTGACGTCACGCGGGCATATCAGGAAAATTAGGCGGAATTGTCACTAGATATATATTTTAATATTTTTTGAAGTGTAATTTTTAAAATGTTATTTAATGTTTTCTTAAGATACTTTCAAAAATAGATTTGATATTATTAAATATGGATTTCCGCAAAGTAACGCCTGAATCTATTCATTATTCATAGATCACTTTCAGCTCAGTCGCTTCCGCACTACTGCAAAAGCGCAACTATTTTTACGCCTTCTAATTAAATAATGTACATACCAACTACATAATTAAACTAGTGAAATTAATATTTACAATAATGAACCATATTATTGCCATATGCAGTAACAGTTCAGAAACTTTTAACCCGAGATCGTAATTAATTCATTAGATAACCCATTCCGTCCAGCCCCTTCCGTAATGGTGCAAAACCGCGAGAGAACTTCTAATCACATTTAATGATATCCCGAACACCTCATTAGAAGGCCTAATGAGTTTTATACAGCCGCATAATAATGCCATAAAATGAATATAAATCGTTCATATAACTCGAACATATTACGTTCTAAACGTCTTTCGAAGAGATATGCTAATGATATTGATTTCCCATCAAGTGTTGAATGAACACCTCTTTGATGTATATTGTTAGGCTATTACAGGAAGAAATAATGAGAAAATTGAGTACACTGTTATAGTGATTTGCTATGGAAAGCTGCAAAGTTGTTATTTAGCGCGAGTACTTACATAATTGTATTGAATCCTGAGGAAGCGAGATAAATATAGTATCCTGAGCATACGACAGGTTTCAAAGTTACGATGCGCAAAATAACTTTGTTGCCCGGCGTAACAGACAATCATTCACTCCACTAAAGCGAGGACAATGCAAGGTGAAAGAAAAACATCTTAATGTAGTAAATTTGCTTTCATTTATAGTAAAATAACTTAAAATATATATAAATAATATATATATATATATAATATATAAAACAAATTAATTTATCTGGAAAAATGCAAAAGCGTTTTCCACGTTAGTGGATATAAATACTTTTCCAAGCAGATTTAGAATTTAAAGCCTTTCCGAGCTTGCGTAGTGAAAAATAAAAAACCTCGCAGAAGGCGGTAGCCTGCAGCGACCATGCAACATTGTGTTTTTGATCGACCAATTATTACAGATATTTTATTTCAGAAAAATATTCTTATATTCTTTGTTATTTTACAAGTCACTCTTTGAGTAATTAATGCTGCATACAGGAGCAACTATGTTGTTCGACAATAATTCAAATAGCAATAAACTCAATCAATAGATCATTATAAAACTGACCTATACCTATTGTGAGTAGGACCCTGCTCTTTTAGTGTTCTGCATTGCACGATCACATCTCAAAACCACATCCTTATTGGCAATTTAAGTATATAATTTAGTTTTTAAGATGAACCCCGTAACAAAAATTGTCTAAAGTTTACAAATTTCACAGCCTTCCATTTATTTATTTTTGTAGATAAAAATTTTTAATGTAAAATATATGTTAGTATTTTACTTAAAGAGCGATACAAAATTACATGACATATTTTCGGGAAAAGAGCAAAACGCAATCTATTGTCACAAAGAATAAAAAGTTAAAAGCTAAAGTAAGCTTTGCAAATGAAAAAGGATTAAAATAATAATCATAGAAAGTCAGTGCATAACATAAAACAAATATTAGTATAAAATATATTATTTACGTCTGTACTTAAATAAGTGAATGAATGAATCAATGCAATAACAATTATTAGGTACAAATTCACGATATTGCAAATTTTTTGTTCATTTCGGGGCAGGGATGGCAGTACTCCCGACCGATTTTATTGGTTTTGTCATTTTATTTCAACTTCGCGACAGATCAAGCGTTTTTTAAATGCGTTTTATACTAATATTAATACATACAAACAATAAATGATTTAAATGTGTACATTTATTTACGGACGTAAATAAAGGTATGTTTTAGGCTGCTATATTTTAATAATCAAAATTGAGAACAGAGACGGGATATTTGATCCTTTTTCAGTTACAAGGCTGAGGTTTAACTTTGTTTTTTTTTACTTTAGTCTTTTTAAAAAAATATATTTGGTTATTATTTCTATCTACGACCATTAAATGTCGACGATGATGAATGAATGTGTTCGCGGCGTGGGAGAAAATTCTACAATGACACGGGGAGGACGGTGGTAACTCGGCGCCACATTATTTATTTTATACCATTTTTATACGGAAGATTCCGTTCAAAAATAGTATTTGTCCAAAATGAAGATCGTAATGAGAGTGATAACTTCTGTAAAAACTACGTTCTAAAGTTTTTGTTTTGAGTTACTTATATCCTAAATGTGAAATCAAAACTGAAAAGTACAACGTGAACTGTCACTTTCACAGCTGTCATCTTTCATTCGTATATTTGTTTTGAGTGCATTTTATTCCTAATCTGAATCTGAAACTGAAAAGTGTGTCTTGAATTTTCACTTTGATAGCTGTCATGTCAATTTCCCATAAAGGTATTATCTCCCAATCATATTTCGAGTTGCTTTTGTCCTAAGTGCAGTGCAGAAAACAGCATTGAAATCGGTCCAGCAGTTTCTGAGAAAAATTGTAACAGACATGTAATATACAATCAACCTCCTCTAACCTCAAACGCATATTCCGCTTCAATTCCATTCCGTCCGTCGTCGTCGAAATGATTTTTACCAACATTGGGTAAAAATCATTTCCCCTAACCGTGCTGAGAAGTGTAAACGATAAAAAATAGATGTTGTTCGTATAAAAATGTACATAATGTGTGACGATTTCTTGTTTACACATCCTGAATACATATAATCGAACAATAACAGTAAAGAAAAGGAAATGCGCAAAGTTCCAATGTTTGGTATTTTTCTGAACATACACACACAAAGATATACTCAATAATTGTTATACCAATACGTAGAAGATTCGTGAATGTAAGCAGTGTGGATCGGAGTTGGCTCGCTTGGTTTGCTTTATTTTGCTTGCTAAAAGTAGAAACATTCGAACCCAACAATAGTACAGGCTTATTTTGGAGCCCGGAATTCTGCGAAAGTACTAAAAACACAAGTGCAGTGAGAAATCAGTCTGAGCGGGAGCATTTGTTATGCTAGAGGTGACAAAGTACTTTACTTTTTTTTTTTTTTTTTTTTTTTTTATGCCTGATAGGTTAGCCTTTGACCACTATCTCACCTGATGGTAAGTGATGATGTGGTCGAGGATGTTGTTCAGACTAACCTAGAGTTACTGGCTCTCAAGGACAGCTGCCGGAACACACCGTTAGGTGCTTGGCGACAGATTTTTCAACTTGAGGGTGGTAGCTAGCCAGGCGGGCATTTGCAAAGTGCCCTACCACCATGCTGTAACGACTGCTATCCTAAGACAACAACCGGGACCGACGGCTTAACGTGCCCTCCGAAGCACGGAAGCGCTCAGTAGTAATGCCCAACCAGCGGTCACCCATCCAAGTCATGACAGCGGCGGACGTTGCTTAACTTTGCTGATCGATTCAGAATGGCTAAGCAAACTTGGCTACGAGCGATATTTTTTCTGAGAGAAGAGTTGATAGAAACTTTAGTTAAAGAACTCATCGCATTCGATCTCTTCTATAATTTCTATAAGCCAGAAAGCTCTGTTTTAGAACAAATGGGGTCTAGTTGAAAAATAACACTGTCTAAAAAAGTGGTGCTTGGCGACAGATTTTCTACTTGCTGGTGGTAGCTAGCCGGGCGATCATTTGCAAAAAGCCTTTCCACCATGCAATGAAGCTCAGCGGTGAGGATTGAATCATGGACCTCCGACGCGGCAGTCTATAGCAATTACCGCTCGGCCATCGTTCCTTAAAATGAATCCATTCTAGGTTGCGCCGTAACACCTGTGACCGCAACATCACTTACCATCATATCATCAGGTAAGATTGTGTACATAGTCGAAGCTGACAGCAATAAAAAATTACTAATTTACTATTGGAAAAATTATAGTCATGTGCGGGATTCGAACCCGCGAAGTTGAACTTTAGGTGTCGTTCCATCCCCACACGGTGGCTAAAGAACGAGAGGAAAAATTAGGGTTATGACTCATTGTCATGTTAGCTCAGTTGGTCAGAGCATACCCTGGCTAAAGGGGTGGATGACGCGGGCTACAATCCAGCACATGACTATAATTTTTCCGTAATTTAGTAATTTAATCCGTAGATCATGCGTTATTGCAAAAAAGAAAATATTAAAAGCAATAAAAAGTTTTTTCAATATAGTTGATAAGAAATTCATCCGGCCATAGATTCTTTTACCTGATTCTAAAAATATTAAGCCGCTTTTGCACCCAGATATGAAATAAAAAACAGGCAACTTACTTGAAGCAAAGCACTTCCTTCAAAATTGCTAAGTAACGAAGCTCGTGAAGTGTATATAAAATCGAGAAGCACCAAAAATTTACTACCTTTTACTGATTACACTCAAAAGTACTGGTTGAATAAAACAAACTTAAAAAAAATGTGATTGACTGTGAGCCTGAAGAATAATCTCAAAATAACTCAGTCGTTTTATTTTTACTGCGGTCGTAAACATCGGCCTATAAAAGAGCATTTAGCTACTAAACTTCCAATTACTGGGCCTTTTTTCCGGCGAAGTCAGCTTTCTTGGTATTATCATCCCGATGTATTGTTTGTTTATATCTTGAAACGTCTCTTATTACGACTTCCGGTAGAGCGAACGACCGCACGGTTCGTTGTTACCACTAGATGTATATGTAGAAAGATTTATCGAGTTTTCGATATCTTTGCATTTTCTTTTCTAGGGTCCGAACCGGAGAAATAAAGACAAACCCTTACGGTGCAATATAAATAGGGACAAGTTGATGTTATTATGGTTTATATTTATTTTTTCGCAGTTTACTCTCACATATAGGTATTTCATGGTATGGTTGAAGATGATAAAACACCTTTACTGAGAAGGTTTTTTTGAAGCGCTTGTAGCGAAGTTTGCTTAGCCACTCTGAATTGATCAGCAAAGTTAATAACGTCCGCCGCGGTCATGACTTGGATGGGTAACCGCTAGTGACATTACTACTGAGCGCTTCCGTGTGTCGAAGGGCACGTAAAGCCGTCGGTGTTGTCTTAGGATGGCAGTCGTTATAGCATGGTGGTAGGGCATTTTGCTAATGCCCGAATGGTTAGCGACCACCCTCAAGTAGAAAATCTACCGCCAAGCACCTAACAGTGTGTTCCGGCAGCTGTCCTTGAGATCCAGTGAAATTACAGGCACATGCGAGGCTTAACAACTATGTCTCAAGGTGACGGGCGCAATGCAATTCGTGACTTGAGACGAAAAGCATTTGTTATAGGTTATTATATAGTCCGCTTAACATCAGGTGGGCCTGGTGCTTGTTTCGTAACTATAACATAAAAAGATAAAAAAATGCTTGGTTAATATTACTAACACACAAGTTAATAGGCGATGACATAAATGAAGTTAGGACGGAGCAGATTAGAACAAAAAGGTTTGGCTAAATATTGGAAGTTTGATTTGACAAGTAGATATTTTTTACGATATTCGAGAGTCAAGTAAGACCACATTTTAAGATTAAATAACATATAAAGTTCTTTATTTATCTTACAGTGCTAAAAAATATTAGTTTTTAACACGTTGGTTGGTCTACATCTTTTATAACTTCTATGATGTTATTCTTACTGTAAGACACAGTATTACTTGCCACACAGTGTTTTTGTCTTCCTTAAGTTAGTTGTTGAGATAATTAATTTAGCGTATGATCTGACAGATATAGTCCCCTCGCCTACGCAAATCTCAGATATAAATGACCAAACCGCCATCGGATGTCCCGTGAGAATCTGGAAATCCACAGACGTGCAATCGTCAAGGCTTTTTTTATCCTCGCTCTGCCTCAGTATGGCATAGCTGTCATTTGGGGTGTTTCCGAATCGATACGCCTAAGTAACATTCAAGAAAAGAGGATTTTTCTCTTCACAGGCTGGCAACGCATCCTCGACACCTCTGGTATTGCGGATGTTCGTAGGAGACGGTGATTACTTACCAACGGGTGAGCCGCCTGCTCGTTTGCCCTCTTATCCCATTTTTTTTTGTTGGGGAATCACTTTTCCTTAACCTCGTTCAAAATCGATTTTTTTTCGAGTTTTGAACACCAAAATCGACCTTTTCATGCTGGAGAAGAATATTTTGTTTCCTATAACGTTCACTCCTGTTGTATGTTACAATAAGCGGAATAAAATCTCTGTTTGTACAGAACAGCCGTAAACGTATGAGGGCGAAATCAGTAAATTAAAAACCATGCGGAAACTTTTCCCATTTGCCCTATTGTTTATGTCTGGCTTCTTTTGCTGTCGTCTCAATTTATATGCTTTGACAAAATACTCGTTGAGTTTAATATTTGCTATTATGTAGGTAATAGAACTACATTAGTTCGTTTGGAAATCTGCCCGGTAAGTAGCAATACACTCGCTCTCTATTACATAGGACCAAAACATGTCTGGCAAAACGTGGAGGCTATGAAACCGATGAGGATGTGTTTTTTTTAATGTTCAGGAGTTTCAAGATACCCTAGTGTTCTTTGAGAAGTAGGGTAGTTTCCCAAACTTCCATGATTGTATAAGGTTTAGGAAGAGAATATTGTGTCACATAAACATCATTCCATTGTTTACATCAGCCTATAAATAGAACCTTGAATTTAGGTTATAAACTCGACGAAAAAAATACAATATCAAATGCATGGCTCTGGTTTTAACTGGAAAATATATTGTACATATTTAGGTTGGATAACGGAAGGCAGATGATGGCTATAAACATTTTTGTGTGATTGAAACCTATAGATCACCTCAAACTGAGATCCCACGAAGCGGCATAAAACAATACTATAACATCTAATCTTAACGAAACAGTAATTATTTTACTGTAATCATGCACCAAGGAGAAAACATAACATCTTATATACGTCATGGGCGATATGTAGAATCTCAAGCTCCTTGAGAAAGCTCCATACAGGAATAGACATATAATAGTCACTCAGTATTGAAGCGATAGACTATAATTTCGTGCAAAGCGAGGGATTTAAGTTCATCCTAGATTAAGACAGCTGAATAAAGTTTTTTTCACCTTATGCGGGAAAATAAAAAGCCGGAATACTGGAGTCATAGCTTTAATATTTTTATTTTTCCAATAACGCATGCTCTGCGGATCACATTACACAATTACTAATTTACTAGAGGAAAAATCCCGCACATGACTTAAATTTTTCCTGTCGTAAATTTGTAATTTTGTTAATAATTATATATCATAGCTTTAAAAATATTTGCTAACTATTTATTTATACATATTACAAGTAGGTTATTATTAATAGTTTATATTTACAATATCAGTCCTTTCGTCGATATATTTTTGCTAGATAAAATTCTTATTTTTTTTTCAGAAATAATACATTTTAGATAATTTATATCGACCGTTCTTTTCAGTCCGAGAAGGTCAAAGTTGAGCAACTGTACTATATTTCATGCATCAAAAATCAAAAAGCTGACCAAGTTCCTGAACTATTCTGTTCAAGACTAAAGTTTCTTTTATTGCCCTATAACGTCGGATGGATGTGACTACAGAAGGGATTACCATGGGATTGTAGGAGAATGATTGCCCATAAGGAGAAAAGTTTGCGGTAATTTGAAAATGCAGTCTGGGGTTAGATAAAGTAGACGATAGCGGCAATCTTGAAACACTGTAATATTCCACGTCACGTAGTGATGAGGCGAACCAAGCTTACTTAGACTAGGAACTGGTTCTCAAAGAAAACAAGATAAATATGCCGGTAATTATTCATATGGACCTACTAATCAATATGTATTTATGTAGCATGATCATAGGGCATTTTGCGATTGTTCACCTGGCTAGCTACCATCCACATTTAGAAAATCTGTCACCAAGCACCTAACGGTGTGTTCCGGCAGTTATCCTTGAAAAGCATTAATTCTAGGTTAGCCTGAACAACATGTTCGACCACATCTCAACTTACCATCAGGTGAGGCAGTGGTCAAAGGAACCTATATTATGATATTATCCGCTATAAATAGAAAACAAAAATAATAATTGTATATTAATAACACACAAAAAGACGGCAAAAACACAACATAATAAATAACACGGCCACGGAAGATAGGTATATTTTGTAGTGTAAGCCATCGCTTTTAAGTGTCCTAACGACATTCAAATGGCATACAAAATAGGAGGAGGTGATTTTTATTCTTGACTTTATGTAAAACTGTTGGATACTTCTTTTACCGTCTTATTACAAAACATAGATTAACTGCGTGGTCTAACGATAGTACGGGGTTTGTACCATGGTTTAAGTAAAATCGTTATTACAAAACCTAGTTTGTCGTTGATTCGAGAATCATCTATGGTCTAAAGTTAGCTTTCCGATGACAGTTTAACTATGGTACTAACCTCAAAGATAGCTGTCAAGTTTGCCTTTTTAAAATTATCTTGATATTTGTTACGAATTATATCTCTAATTTTTTCGTGTTTTAACATGCTGGGTATGATTTATATTATGATACTTTGTTCCAGTTACTAAGAATTAAGTAGCACTTTGGATATTTTGTTACTACTCGTAGTTTGGTACTTTGGATTGGAAAGCTTTTTTGGATTTGTTTATTGGAAGTAATACAACAATCAATGAAAGTAACTTTTAAAATTCGCGCGTCACACAACGTCATATTTACGTACCGCTTGTCGCAAGTCTCTTTGCTAACTAAAAAACTAACAACCTTGAAAATTGTATTACAAAGATGATTCTCATGAATTAGATTATTTATTGATTAAAAATTAAGTAAATAATATGCTTTCGAAGGCTACTATACTTATATATTAAACGGGAACAGTAATTCTAAATCTATAATTGCGTAAATTGCGTAATACACGGAACGTCGTGAACGAAGGGAGATTATGAGAATGAACTTTTTTCGTATTTAATTTATGATCAATATATAAACTATGGACTAACTGGTCTTCGATAGGTCTGCGTTTTGTAATAAAGTTAAGCACTAACTGCTAAGTACCGCAACAAACTCGGACTTGTTGGTCTAGGTTTAAACCCTGATTTAGTCTGTGTTTTGTATTAAGACGGTTAAGGTTTATCTAAAGGCAATTATTACTAGTGTTTATGCGTACCATTTATCGCCACAAACCGTGCGAATAACTTTATATGTGGCGCTTTGAACGACTTGGGTAGTCAGCAAGAATTTTTCCTGAATTGTTAACATATGTTAAACATATACTTATAAATTGAAAATCTCGCTGACTCGAGATATAAAACGGCTTAGGTAATGTTTGTGAAACGCGCGAAAAAAGATTTTTAATCAAAACTGCGCTTTTGTGTTGCCTTAAGCAATAAAAACAGCTGGAGCTCATGCAACTCACAGCACCGAAATGAATAATTTTTGTTCCACCCACAGCCAAGCAACAAAGAAAACTTACTAACAGTACGTTCATTTACAATTTTTCAAAGTAGATCATATGTTTGCTGTTGATAAAAACAGAGTGTAGGTATTCTTTTTATCAATGCGATAGTGACATTGTTAAAGAGATAGTGGCAAAGTTTTTTAAAATTACCACTTGCATAAACGGGATTTATTTTTAATGGGTTTAAATTATTGTACTTCTCTTGTTCGTATGTTACGGACAGATCTGTCAGCCAATTTTTTGTTAGTGTACTTTAATTGATACTGAATTGATTGTTTTCATAGAGAAAAGTAATATACCGGTTTTATTTTTGTAATAACACTTATTATCAAAATGTTGTTATTATTATACGACTGCCCCAAAAAAGGTGAGTTTTGTTTTCAAGGTTCATGTATGTATGTTTGTGAGCTTCTTTATTCCACTATACCTTCTAAACGGTTTACTGTAACAGCCGGATCGTCCACTACTGAACACAGCCTCCCCTATTAAGGGGATATTTGCCATAATACCCACGATTGGCAGGCGTCTTGGGGATCGCAGTGTATGTTGGCAGTTCTTTAGAAGGCGCTGCTGCCCACCTTCCAGTATTTTCCCCTTAGTCGCCTCTTACGACACCCACGGGATGATATGGGGAGGTGCAATTCTAACCCGGCACTCCAAGGGGGATGATGACCCCAATGTGTGAGATGTCGTTAGATTTGTCGTGATAGCGCAATTGACACTAAAGATATAAAAAGTAAATAAAATCAAAATGACGGAGTTAAGACGCCATATAGTAAGAAAAAAACATTTCTTCCAAACCCTTCGAGTAGGGTATTAAAATGAAGGGCTTTATTTAACTATCCCATAAATATGTATATAACTTGCAGTTTTAATTTACGTTGTACGAACGATAAAACGTTTAACGAAAGTAAATAGTTTTTTACTTTTTAAATTAATTTTTACTTCTTTTTGGTAACACTTTTGGGTTTTCTCAACCAATTTTGAGCAGAGGTTATAGTGTTTGAGTTTACTGGATTGGTCTCGAAGATCGATAGTGATAGGGGTTGATTAAAATCAGGGTTTTTGTAATTGTCTATAGCTCTGTATATTTGACTATTTTCTCGCTGTAAAATATCTGTAAGTAGTATATACAAATACGTATGTTAATTTTAAGAAAGATTTTTTTATGTTTTTACGAAACAATTATGTCCGGTCTATTGTAATATAAAAGTAGTCGTGTCATTTTTATTAGCACATATCATCCCACTGCAGGATAAAGGTCTCACTTGCTATTTTCAACCATTACGAACGGTTGTTTGGAATGCTGGTCCTTCTGATATGCATTAAGCTCGTCCTTCTACCTCCGTCGGGCCGCCCTCGTTGCTTTTACTCGTACATATGATATTCAAATCTCGCTTACACTATTGAAGGCAATATCAAATGACGCTCGAGTTGCAGTTGAGTTACGGGTACGTTATATAGTGTAGTCGTCCGCCAGTTTTCTAAAGGTCTTGGCGATGTAGCCAAGTTCATACAGCCAAGTGGGACAACATATCCCTGACCTATTTGGTGTATTTATTTTAGGAAGGAAGCACTTCATTCTTATGGTGCTGTTAATTGTAGCCTGCTTATGACGTGGTTATTTTGGCAAGTCATTGCTTGGATATATTGTAATGGTTGATATCTTTCAAAATACAGTTCCAATGCTAAAAAAATATAATATAAATATCATCTTCAACTGCAGTAGGACGATTATATTTTTTGCATGCAATCGTCTCGTGTGATTCTACGGTCCGCAATGATATTTTTGTTTGTATTCCCCAAATTATAATAGAAGGCAGAAGTATTTATGTACCCACGTTTTATGTTTTGACAAAATTACATATTTAACCAAAGCTCGATTTATTCAAAAATGGAAGTAAGTTTCATGCAGACATGATTGCACTTAAAAGTACTCGCGTAAAACGGAATACGGAAAATTATAATGAACGCACATGAAGCTACTATAAACATATGTATAGTTTACCAAAATAAAGGTTCTTGGATAATAAAGTAAATGAATCGTAGCCAACCCCATTTCATAACTATCCCAGTGGGATGTTCAGGTCAGGCTAAAATCGTATACAATAACAACGCTTCCGGGAAAGGCGTCAGAGAGACGGATCAAATATATTTTGAGGAAAAGAGACAAATATTTGTGTTTATTTGAATAAATTTCTTATTGTTATTTTTATGTTGATGAGGATGATACATCATTCTAAAATAAAATAAAAGCAAACAGAACCTTGTTGTTTGAGTAGTGTAGAACATCGTTTTAGAAGTCCTGGGTTTTATCCCCGTGGTATTTTCGACAAGGAAATTCCGTAGTACTGTTTTTAGCAGTACAGAAAATGTTATCCGTGTATGTCAATAGGCTCATCCTCTATTACATAGATATATACAACATCTGGAAAAGCGTGGTGTTTAGATGACTCACCCTTTCAGTGAATTAAATGTTATTCAAGCGTATATTCCTCGCTCGTAATTGCTTATTTGTGTACATTAAGAAAATGACTCGTTATAAAACAGAAACGATATGTGAGACGATAATTTTTTAATATTATGTTTTAACCATAATAAAAACCTTTAAACAACTAAGTAGTATTAGTTGTGAGTTGATGTTTAAGCAATTTCCCAAAGCTCAATAAATAAAAAGATAAATAATAATAAAACACATTTTAAAAATATTATATATATATATATGTATACATTGTCGAGAAACGATCATGCGCTCGACGAGTCAGGACCTCCTGAAAATGCTTTGTGTAAAAGCGGAGCGGGTTCAATATTCTTCCTGTTTGGCTGCATGGAGTTTATGACGTCACGTAGGCTTAATAGGAAAATTAGGCGGAATTGTCACTAGATATATTTTTTCAGTATTTTTCTTAACATATTTTTAAACTTTGCAGATATCAAAATATTAATAACAAAATATTTGTTATTATTAAATATGGATTTCTGCAAAGTAAGGCCTGAATCTATTCATTATAAAAAGATAAACATCCTTTTATTATAAAGTACTGCATTATCGCATATATATATGTATTCAATCTTCAAATTACTTGTAGTTAAAATAATAAATAAATATGTTATTTTAAAGTTTTAAAATAACATATTTATTTAAAGTTTTGTTAAGGTTTTATAATTGAGCCTGTTGTTTTATTTTAGTAGAGTTACTATTTTTTTATCTCAGCTGCTATGGGTATGGAGTTTGAAAACTCGGCACAAGTCTATCACTTAGGAGTCAAAGACTTTAGTTTATAACTACATTTTGTTATGGTATGTTATGGTATGGGTGATGTGCACTTATCCATCTGGCGCTGAATTGGCATCGCCACTTCAAGCCGTTCAGTATTCTTTGTATTGAAGTCTAGAACTTATATTCAACTGACAGTAATCAAAGACGTATCGGATGGTATCAACATCGCCTCGACTTGGGACGAGCTCGTTAGTAGTCATGAAATGAGGTCAGGTGTCATTGTATAAATCCAATAGGCAATACATCTGCGCCGTTCTTAATTGTTCGAAGATGTTGTTCAGGCGAACCTAGAATAACTGGCTCTCAAGGACAGCTGCCGGAACACACCGTTAGGAGCTTAGCGACAGATTTTTACTTGAGAGTGGTAGCTGGCCAGGTGGGCATTCGCTAAATCCCTACCATGCTATAACGACTCCCATCCTAAGACAACAACCGTGAACGATGGCTAAAAGTACTACTAGCGGTCACCCATCCAACTCATGACCACGGCGGACGTTGCTTAACTTTGCTGACCGATTAAGAACAGCTAAGCCAACTTCGCTACGAGCGCTTCGAATCATACATGCCACAAAGAAGTAGTGTGCAGACACCACTGTGCTTAAACGTGAAGCAAGTGACATTACTGGGCTAACTAAGAACTGACGTCTTAGAGTGAGCAAGGCGCAATGTCATTATGAGATGAAAAATTGACATACAGAATGAGGATGGTGTCAATCTGTCAACACAAGATGATAATTTTGATAAAATGTTGTCTGGGGAAGAGATAAGGCTATAAATATAGAACCACTTGCAAATAGACGTCGGGTGATGAACGAAATTCGTGAAAAAAGTGTCTATCTATACTCATACAGTTTCTTTTTTTAAAACGTTATGTTTCTTTTAACTGCAGCATGAAACACTCCTAGCTCCACGGCAATTTGATTTTTCATCATTCATACTTCCATTATATTAGTTTTTTAGTATATAAAAAAAAATTAAGTACAATATCGTACTTGTACCTTTTAAAACAAAATTAATGTAAAATGAGACTATCCACTCGTATTAGTGGATTTTCTCAATTTGACTATATATTTTTTGTACGTATGTTACGCAGTTACTCTGGTAGTTACGAATTGATTTTGTTGAGTAGACTGTATATTCAAGTTGCTCCAATTAAATTTGAGCCGTTTGGCGTAGAGGCGTTGGGCCGTGGGGACCGGGAGCTCATCGTATCTTCCAAAAATTATCAGAGCGCTTGGTTGATGCGACGCGTGATCAAAATGCTGGCATCTATATGGCTCAATAAATAAGCATTGCGATTCAACAGGGCAATGCTGCTAGCAGGCTGTGCACGCTGCCAACTAGTAGTGGGCTGGAGCATTTGGACTGCCTGTGATTCTGCAATGACTAATTAGACAACCTATCAGTCTTTGTGGTTGTGTGGTGCTTTTATTTCAGTAATTGTAGTATTGTATATAGTTCGTAGTATTTTTTTAATAAACGCATAACGCCAGTAAAAAAATAATCGTGTCATTAATCACAGTCAATTAACTGAAAAAAATATTTGCATACCTGGATGATTCAATGGTGATATAATCTTTTGCCGATGGTGAACAATATTTTAGGTGATTCACAATGATCTTGTAAGTATAAATCACTTAAGGGCGCACCGAGCTTTTTAAGCGCGCCGCGTATGTGTGCGTAAGTAAGGCACGCCAGCAGCATCCGTCCCCGTCCGACGGCCGAAGAATTACTAAAGCGGATAGAGACAAAGCATCGCGGCTCTGGCTAAAATGGTCGGAAGCTACGTGAATTTGAGTATTTCGTTCGTATGATAAAAACAAATACCTATTTGAAAAATGTAATGTGTATACGTTATAGAAAACATGTTGTTTTTTTATTATTCTAATACGGATGATTCTCCGTTAAGTATTTACGCCGTACTAAGGGTTTATTTCGTTTTTTAGATGTAACTTTGGATTTTTTTTCTATAGGGAAAATTTTAAGGAAGTAATCGTATTTCCAACGTGTATGATTTATAGAATGAATCCTTAAATATAATATATATTAATTACGTAACTCAAAATTAAGAAATAAAGATACAGCAAGGGATCAATCTAACCACAATTACGTATCGCTGCCTCAGTGCAGGCTTAACACACGGAAACTATGAAATAAACCTACCAGCACTGAGTATGAAATAACTTGTGAAAGTCAGACCATGATAATTTGAGGACTTCGACAGAGTCTTAACATAATACTACAAACTATATTCAACACTGCAGCTACTACAACGGAAGCATCAATTGCAGATTGGACGACCCGCAACTGGCCAGTATGGCTGGTTTTAATTAGTCGTAATTGCTATTGTATGTTATACGTTCGACTACAACACAAACACTTAAAACACAAGCGTCAAACTGGTATGCAGTTTGACGCTTGTGTTTTAACGATAGAACAATAACAAAAACCGTTGAAAAGACAAATTTACTGTATCCTCCTCTTTTTAGTTTTTATTATTTGGTAGGCAATTCGCCATACCAGCACATACTCTGTAGAAATGTAACACCCTTCCAAAGACACAGCCCTTTAAAAGTCAGTCGGACGGACGAACAGCAAAGGTGTATTAGGTATAAAATTGGTGATTATTTAGAAGACAAAAATGCTTAGTATATTCCTTTGCCAAACCACCGTCAATCACATATGGACGTTCATAAGAGCATCGTAGACGTCGAAATTGAATAATCGATTTTGAATTTGAATTCAAATTTGAGGCTTAGTTAATAGTCTCCGTTTTCTGGTCCACAACCCTAAAAATGGGCCCCATTGACCTTATAATTTCTATCCAACTGACCTTTAAAATACTATTTCTTGAATCATTTTGGATAGCCGGATAAAATTTTCACAAAATGTGATATAATGACCCACGCGAAAAAGTGTTTTTCTACATTTTTAGCGTTCTAAAGGGAAAAATGGGGCACTATTCATAAGACTCCTCTGTTTGTTCGAGAATATAACGAATCAAAGCTGCACTTTTTTTTTCTTAATATTATTTGGAGCTTGCTAATATTATTTAGTCGTTGTGCTTTAAGATAATGATAAGCAATTACGAGAAGCAGGAAGGTTGTAGATACAACGGCGCTAATAAAAAAAATCTTGATAGCTGTTGGCCAGGCGGGCTTTCGCAAAATGTCTCTTCGCCATGATTACGAAATAATTATATTAAATTGACCTGTACATTGCAGAATTTAGACAAAAAATACTAACGGTCATGTGGAAATTGGACCTGCCGACGCTACAAATCAATTATTATTACATTTGCTAAACACATACATTATTTTTTAGGGCTACAGTGTTAAAAACTCAAATTATATTGTATGATGGAACGGAACCCTCGGTGTGCAAGTTTTACAAATACTTGATCGGATTCAGTTATCTAAATAGATTGAATTCACGATTCCGATAATGTTTTCGATAGCTGATATCTTAATAAATTGTCTTCTGCTTTATCAGAAATGTCACGATTACGTTAGATATAGGAGATAGAACTCGCATCATCTCAATAATAGAGGTTCATCTATAAAATACACACATACTCACTTGCACTGTAGACAAAAATGTATACGAATTTGATATTTTTTATGATAATAATGTTGTTATTAACAAATAAAATAGCATCGCGCAGTGAAAGTAAATTGGTGAAAATAGATCAAGGCCTTTTGAGAGGATTCAGATATTTGGATGGAAACTTCTTTGCGTTCATGAGTATTCCATACGCAACTGCTCCTCCTGGTAAAGACAGGTTCAAGGTTAATATGACTGACTGATACTTAACTTTTGATGGTGAGTCTGCTCAATATTTATATTTTTGGTTTCATCTTTTATTTCAGGCTCCTTTGGCCGCCCCGGTATGGATGCAAACGTTCAATGCCGTAGAAACTGGTAAAGTTTGCCCACAATCGGAACTTATCCCAAAAATAGGCGAAGATTGCCTTATTGCCAATGTTTTTGTCCCGGACACTAATCTCACCGATTTACCCGTAATGGTTTATATTCACTGTGGAGTGTACGTATATAAGTCTGGTGACTTTATCCGTTACACTAAATTAGTTGAAATGACGAATGTCATTGTAGTGTCATTCAATTATCGCCTTGGAGTACACGGTTTTTTATGTTTAGGGACAGAAGACGTGCCGGGTAATGCTGGATTGAAAGACCAAGTTGCGCTGTTACGCTGGATCCAGAAGAATATTGCTAACTTTGGTGGTAACCCTAATGATGTTACATTAGTTGGTTGTGGTTCTGGTGGTTCCGCAATCAATTTACTTTCCTTATCACCAATGGCTACTGGGCTCTTCCACAAAGCCGTAATAGAAAGTGGCTTGATTTTGGATGGTATGCAAATAGACCCCATAGAAAATGCAAAGAGTTATGCTAGAGCGCTAAATTTTACTGATGTAGAAAATATAACTGCCTTAGAAGAATTTTATAAGACTGCATCATATGAGCTGCTCACCTCAAAAACAGATGATATTATTAATAGAGATGACTCGACACTTTTATTTGGCCCTTGTGTGGAAAATGATATAGGAAAAGGTGAAGTATTTATATCAGAACCACCCAATAAATTAATGAAACGGAAAAATTATTCAAAACTGCCCCTACTATATGGTTTTTCAGAAATGGAAGGGATAAAATATATGGGTTTGTTTGAAGACCGTAAAGACAGAATGAATGAAAATTTTGAGAATTTTTTGCCAGGTGATTTAAAATTTGGCAGTGAAAAAGAGAAAGCGGAAATTGCTCAAATAGTCAAAATGTTTTATTTTGGAGAGAAAAATATTTGTGACGGAACAATTTTATATTATATTAATTATTTTACTGATATTTTCTATACATTTCCAATGTTAAATAGATTGAGCATAAGACAAAACAGTGGAAATGCAACGGTTTATTTGTTTGTGTATTCTTTTGTAGATGAAAATTCTCATTCCGTTCTTAATACAAATTTACGATGTCCAGGGCATTGCAGTTTAACGAACACTGCAATGGATGAGGATTATAACTATCAAACAAAAGAATACAGAGAAATGCAAAGAGTTGTAAAAGAAATTTTGCTAAGCTTTATAAAAACCGGGTAAGCCAAGTAATCTGATGATCTTCTGCAAGTTTATTTGTTTAATATGTTAGAATATCTGACAATAATAATAATTTAAATGTTTATTTATTACAGAAAACCAGTTTCTGATCAATCTACATTAAATGTATGGCCTTCCGTTGATGCCAAAAGTTGGTCTCCTCATATGGCTTTACACAATGCAACTCCTGAATTAAGAAAATACCTTGGAATAGAAGATAGAATGAAATTTTGGGGAAAAATATATCAAGAATACCGCCGAGATCCTTTACCACCACATAGAAATGGTGCTTTGCCTCAAATATTAAGTACCTATATGATTTTATTAGTTTTGTACTGTTGTAATGTATTGAAAAACTTTCTCGAAATTATTGTTAGATGACCCGTTCAAATATCAAATACACAAATCTAAAAGCTATAATGATTTTTTAACTTAATAATTTCAAAATAGACCACATCATACTTTGGTCAGCGAGTCAACCAGACTTAGCCGGTAGCTAGCTGACCTGTACTACCGACCTTCCTCCATACGCCGCCCGGGTTAAACCTAAGTGAATTCTCAGAAAAGATAGTACAACCGATAATTTACGCATCCTCATACACTGCCACAAAGTTGATGCTCAGAAGCAAAGTGGCACGCACCTCTTTGAAGCCCACAAACTATGTTACTTTCCGAACCACTCACGTATCAGCAGACGTCACCCTGATAAATTGCTAAGACCCAAAAGGACGGATTCGTTAAAAATATCGTGTTCGTAATACCTACCTGGTATTAACGAATTATTAAGTCTTAATGGACATACACCAAAGTCGCAGAGGGTTATCGCCGGCAATTCCAGGATAAAACAGGTCCAAAGTACAAAACTATTAGGCTTCCACATCGACAGCGTTCTCGTATGGGACACCCATTTCGACGAACTGTGTGGTAAGCTGGGCCGTTCGTGCTTTGCACTGCGCCGGCTCGCGGCTACCGCGTCGCGGGCCGTAGTGCGATCGTGTTACTTCGCTACACTCACATATGGTGTGAAGATCTAGGCAAGCGCCGCGGATACACAGAGGGCGTTCGTGATGTAAAAACGAGCAGTGCGTGCTATAGTAGGAGTACCAGACGACGACGTCTCTTGCAGAGACTATTTCAAAGAACTCATGATCCTCCCGCTGCCGTGCGAGCTTAGTTATAATGTAGCGGTACATACATACGCCAATATTGACAGATTCCAGCGCAGGGGTGTGAACCCTTATTTCAACTTGCGCAGTAATAAACATAGGGAACGTCTTATGATGTCATCACACAATTTTAAAAAATGCGGAAAATCCGTATTTATATTGGGGTCACTACATTACACCTACAATAGATTGCCTCAAACTAACAGAGATGCAACCTCCGCCATGCTATTTAGAACCATACTAAGAAAATGGTTGTTTGATCATTTGCTCTATGATCTAGACGAATTTTATAAAATGCCTGAGTTTTGGATAGTTATGTTTAAATAATTAAATTTGAATAATGTTTGCTAATGTATATATATGAATAATAACATTGTACCTACTTAAAATATTATAATTATAAGACAATATCAATTAAGAATATTTAACTATATAATAACTATGCGCCTTGTAACTTTGGAGTTATAAATAAATTATTTGTATTTGTATTCAATAAAGTTGTCTTTGTAAGAAGCTAAGACTAATAAAAACCGGCCAAGTGCGAGTGGGACTCGCGCACGCAAAGCTTGCGGGAAGGGTTTCGTACCATTAGCTGTAACCTAATCTTGCAAGTTACAGATACTTTTTGCCGTGTCCGATTGAGCTGGGTAGGTACGTTCATATCCTAGATAGGTACGAACCTTAAAAAGTGATCTCGCTAATTGTTGATTTTTAAAGTTAATATACGGTGAATATTTCAAGTTTGTACCTGTTTTATTGTTATTATTTTTAGCAAATAAACGGCGAAAACCTCTTTTATTGTATGGGAGTACACTTAATTATTTATTTTATTAAAATTAATTATATTTACATAAAACTAAATATTCTGTGAATAGTTAAAGCTTTTACCTGTCACCGTTATTAATATCGAGCAAGAAACGGTAAAAAAAACCAGTTTATTGTAAGGACAATATATCATATTATATAAATTTATTGTATTTTATCTCATCATATATGTAATATACAATGTCCATAAAACACTTTTAGCTAGAAAAATACAAAACAAATTTAATGGTATAACATCTACAAATCATCTTTCCTTAAGGTCTTTTGTGCTAAACTCATGGCTGTGGCGAGACATTCCATATTTTAATTGAGTGCAGTGCAGTGGCACAGAGCACAGTCGCGCTTGTGTAACTAATTATGGTATTCCTGAGTTTAAAATACTAATAATGGTATTATCTTGAAAAGATATTGAACACCAATGCATGTCATTCCATAAGTTACCCATATAGCCATCATATACAATTAAAATATTTTTGAACTGAAAAATATTACCAATACAATAAAAAAATGTGCATGCTGCAGAAAAGAATGATAGTATCATTCAACAAATTTCAACAATAATTGTGATCTTATATATAACCCAGTGAAAAACATTGTAGTATATTTTAAAAAAACTAATTGAGAAACTGTGACTCCTTTTTGGAAGACTGTTAAAAAATTATGCTTTACCTCCAGAGGATGAATAAATGATATTTTGTATTTGTGCCATTGGTCTGCGTTCCGTCAACTTCAGTTTCCAAGATGCTGCAGGGTCATTGACAAAGTTTGATACTGATCCCTGTGATGGTAAAGTGACACCAGGATTCTCTGGAAAATTGATTAACTAATTAAGATAACATTTACAACTTAATCACAAATTTGGATGGAAACATTACATTAATTCCCCTTTAATAAATAAATATTTATATCCCCTTATCCCCGTTTTTACCGTTTGGGTAGGGAAGCGTAAAAATCGTAAAATATCAATAAAAGATATTTACTAAAAGAGTTATTTTCTACAGCCAGGATGCAAATATTCAATATTTATCATAATTTGAATAATTATTAACATAGTTTTGGCACTCATAATTGTAAACAATTGACTGTATATATTTTTTCATAGAGCATAGTATTATTGTGTGTATAGACACGGCAATGTTGTCTATATAACCTTACCGTTGTAAAGATGTTTTAATTTTATTTCATTGCGATTGAATATGTCATGCCTGAGATTGTTAAAGACAGGTTTTATTATTAAACATAACTACATCCTTCCTTTCCTTTCAAACCTTCATTTCCTTTTCATTTTTATCTTCGAGTAGCAAAAACAGAAGCGTTCAATTTTTGTATCAATTGAGAGATTTTTCCAATTTAATGGAGGTTTCAAAAGCAATCACCTACTTCGTAGCGGCAAAAACTGGCTTTAACGATGAACATAAACCATGACAGATATTCGGCTTCATCGAGCGAAGTTATTATAGGTAATACACATGGATCACGGCGTATCGAGAGTGGCTTTGCGCCAAAGTTTGTTTTATAAAGCTTTTATACCGTTAATGATTACCAAGAGGAATAAGCTAGCAAACAGTTATTTATATTCTGGTTTAAGGTAATAAAAGAAGTTATGTCATTATCTTCATCCCTTATCCCGCTCATGTATGGTCGATACATTGTCTTTTTAGGGTTCCGTACCCAAAGGGTGAAAACGGGACCGTATTACTGAGACTTCGCTGTCCTTCCGCCCGTCCGTCCGTCCGTGCGTCTGTCACCATTCTGTATCTCAAGAACGATGATAGCTAGATTTTAAACTTTTCACAGATGATGTATTTCTGTTGGCGCTATAACAACAATTACAAAAAGTTGGCCAAGTGCGAGTCGGACGCACGTTAAAACAAAAAAAGGTTAATATATGAAGTCTAATGTTGTATAGCTAATAGTATGGAACCCTTCGTGCGCGAGTCCAACTCGCACTTGGCCGTTTTTTATGATATTTTGTGACGGAACAAGCTCGAGGAGCACCTGATGTTAAGCGAACTAACTTTTGCGTAAAACCGATGCATTTCGTCATAATTCACAAATTGCACTGCACCCGTCACCTTGAGACATCGTTTTTAAGTCTCATGTGCCTGTAATTTCACTGGCTCTCAAGGACTGCTGCCGGACACACTGCTAGGTGCTTGGCGACAGATTTTCCACTCGAAGGTGGTCGTTAGCCAGGCGGTATTCCAAATACCTTTTCACCATGCAGTGAAACTCAAGCCCGCGGCGGGATTCAAACCATGGATCTGCTGCGCAATAATGCCCATAGCCAATGCCACTGAGCCATCACTGCTTCAACTGTCATCACTGTCTTCTCTAATATGACATAGTTATGCCCCGTTGTGTGCCTAATTTACCGCAATATCTCACTTGCACCATTGTGAGTGGTTGCATACTATATATACTATACATTAAGCGTTTTTTTTAGTTTGTTGCCAGCAGAATAATCGCCAACATCTACACAATTTGTTATGTCTTCTCAAATGGTCACAATCAATTATTATCTTTACTTGGACTGAGGTGTTGAAATTCCCATATTTTATTTATTCCGTATATTATAAATTTTAGCACTGCAGTACCAGGAACTTTGTCTGCAAGTGGTAGTGTAAAAGTATACTTCGTTTAGGCTAGAAGTACACTGTAGTAGTAAATACAATTACTGGGAGTAGAATGGTATAAGAACTAATGCATTGGAGTGAAGGCTGCTGTGTTAAAAAAAGTTGTTTAAATATGCAATATTTTATTGTAAGAATAATTTTACATATGTATGACATACAGTTGCATATGACCCTTAAGGGGTGCAACAATTTAGGTAGGCAATAAGCTAACCAATCTATTTTATATTATGAAAATCGTTTAAGTCGTAAAAAAATATTCTAATAAGATAATTTTCCTTTTTTTTACGAATACATTGTTGTTTAGTTTTTTACCCACGATGGCAGGGAACGGAACGGAAGCGGTACATGCATTTGGGGTTACAGGATGTTTGTATGTTACCACTTTCCTTGGAAACTAATGGACCGATTTTAATGCGGTTTATGGCATTGCAGAAGTTTTATTTCAGGGGACGCTTTTAAACATGTTTTTCAAGTGTCAAAATAGTAGGCACATCAGGGCTTGTCTGATCGATTTTTGGACTGATTTAGGATGAAATCAATTCAGTCAGGTTGTACTTTAAAGTTTTGATTTCACATGTCAGATAAAATGGACTCAAAACAAACTCCTTATCGGACAGATATGACAGATATAAAAGTGATAGTTCTAGCTGTCAAAATTAAAAGGCTTACATTTCAAAAACTATTGTAGCTAGGACTAATTGTTTTTGTTACAGTAGTTATAGCTCTTAATAGTACCTTCATTTTGGATAACATCTGGAAAACTTTAATGGGCCCTATCTCAGGAACTTTTGATTCTAGACTAATTGTTTATTTATAGAAGTGATAGCATTTTTTTTTATGTCTTATAGGTTAGCCTTTGACCACTATCTCACCTGATGGTAAGTGATGATGTGGTCGAAGATGTTGTACAGGCTAACCTAGAATTACTGGCTCTCAAGGACAGCTGTCGGACTAATTGTTTTTGTTACAGTAGTTATAACTCTCAATAGTACCTTCATTTTGGATAACATCTGGAAAACTTTAATGGGCCCTATCTCAGGAACTTTTGATTCTAGACTAATTGTTTATTTATAGAAGTGATAGCATTTTTTTTTTATGCCTTATAGGTTAGCCTTTGACCACTATCTCACCTGATGGTAAGTGATGATGTGGTCGAAGATGTTGTACAGGCTAACCTAGAATTACTGGCTCTCAAGGACAGCTGTCGGAACACACCGTTAGGTGCTTGGCGACAGATTTTCTACTTGAGGGTGGTAGCTAGCCAGGCGGGCATTCGCAAAATGCCCTACCACCAAGCTATAACGACTGCCATCCTAAGACAACAACTGGGACCGACGGCTTAACGTGCCCTCCAAAGCAAGGAAGCGCTCAGTAGTAATGTCACCAGCGGTCACCCATCCAACTCCTGACCGCGGCGGACGTTGCTTAACTTTGCTGATCGTTTCAGAATGGCTAACCAAACTTCGCTACGAGCGCTTCAAATTATTATATAGCATTTATTGCGATCTTCATTTTGAGTGACAGCTGCCAAATTTAAAAGGCCTAACCTATCGAACGTAAATAAGTAGTTAAAGCTCTTATTCGATTCTTCATTTCGGATGAATACATTTTTTTTATGTAGGTTCTTTACTGCACCGTGTCACATCTATCGTCATTATACCATTATGAAATCTTCTCCCACTACGTCATGTCCATGGTCCATATAGGAGGGTAGTAAAAAAACTTGTGGAATGTTGATAGTAGCCGAATGGTTTTTCATTATATTTATTCTTCGACTTTGCGACATACCATGCATTTTAAAAAAGTGTTTAATGTTTTATTTTCCGTTTCTTTCTAAATTTTAGTCGGGAGTTTACCAAACATTAAATTCATAAATTTTCAATTTGTTTAATCAAATATTTTTGATTAAATTCTTACATCCGCGGTGGGTTTTATTGTTTTTTTTTTATTTTGCAATATATATTAATCATTCATATTTAAATTATTTGGGTGACACTGGAATTAAGATAGACTGGCGTTACGTTTACTCTTCTGTATGCCGGGGCCAATCAAAAATAATAATTTGTTTTGATGTTAAGCATAAATTAATTATATGTTTTATTTGTATCAAAGATATCTAGCAAAAAATATATATTAAAAGTAACTCAGTAACATATTCATTATAACATTCATACTAGATACATTATAATATAAGTTTTAATGAAAAATCATAAATTAATTCGAATGTTCTCTAGCCATTGCAATAGGATCCCTTGTGTCCCTGTTAACTAGACTCTTCCAAGGATTCAAAATAATAAATTAATTGGACATATAACACTCTGTGATTGAATTTCGTTTTTTTGACATTATTTTTTATATGTGAAGTGTGTGTGATTTTGAGTGTTGAATCGTCGAATTAATTGCTGCCCAAAACATAACAGAGCCTCCGCCATAAGGAGTGATTTCTTCGAAACACACTTCCGCATAGCGTTCCCGTGGTCTTTGCAGCACTCGTTGGCGTCGGTCTTCTGCACACAAAGAGATTCTAGCTCCATCAGAAAACAATACTTTATTCCAGTCCTCCAGAGTCCATGAAGCACAGTTACGAGCAAACTGAAGTCGAGCAACACGGTGCTCACGGAGTAATTTAGGGCCCTGAGCTGGGCGGTAACTCTTGATATTGGCAGCCAAAAGCCTCCTCCTGACCGTCCACAAGCTAACTTCTACTCCTCTTACTTCTTCAAGGCTCTTCTTCAGGTCCAAACTTGACACCTTACGATTACGCAACGCCTGACTCACCAAAAAGCGGTAATCTCTTGGTTCTGTGCATCGTTTTCTTCCCTAACCGGGTCTTCTTTTGACCGAACCAGTCTCTTGATATCGTTGCCAAGTCCTCTGGACAGTTGAACGACTCACATTTAGCCGCTGAGATACGTAAGTTTGCGGACACCCTTCTTCAAGTAGGGCTATAATTTTACCGGCCCTTATCGCTTTATCACTCATATCAAAAAGTGGTATTTAATGTAAAAAGAAAGATTAAATTGTTTAATTTGCAGAAAATATCTTCTATCGCGGGTTTTTATTTGTGTGAAGTGATGTGACGGACAACTTGCCTGCCTGATGAGTGTCACGTTCAATAACCAATACAGTTGTAGGAATCTTTTATCCTCATCTTTTACCTAGTAGTAGGTCTCTTTAGCAAGTCTTAGTGGTTACTATAGTGTCAGATATTCTGCCTTAAAGTAAAAGTGTGAAAACTACTGTATTTAGACGTAAAGGGCAAGGCACAAGCAAGTGAAATTAATGGGCGAAGAGACAACCAAGGTCTCGGAATGGCAAGCGCACTGCGAGTCAAGCTAAACGAGAAAGGTGACACATCATCTACACTGATATTATAAAGAGGAAAGATTTGTATTTTTATTTAAGAATAATTTTAAAACTACTGGACAGATTTGGTTTAAATTTAGTATGGATAATAGTTTGAGACCCGAGAAAAGACATAGGATATTTTTATCGAACTGCGCAAAAAGATGGTAATGGTTTTGTGCGATAGCCGACATACGCGCGGGTGGAGCTGCGGCGAAAAGCTACTATATTTCTATGTGTAAGAACATGCACTGTGCTTTGTAACCCACATATAAAGAAATAGAAAAAAATTAAACTGACATGCCGTAGAATACAATCATATTTGTAATATTAAAGAAAATTGGAAGATACCGTCAGCTGCTTGCACAATCTCCTCGAATCAAATTTATATTGAAATTCAAATGGGTACTGGACATTGTTTCTTACATTTACAAACGGGATTAAGTTTTTATATGTTCAAACATTTTATGCAAATTATGCAGTATATATCCGATTGTCCCATTGTATTGCCGACTCGTCATGTATGTTTATTTTGTTGTGTCATGATTTCCGATATTTTCTACTCTGCGCCAAGATTTTGGAAGAAGTCTCTTTGAATTCCTTACTTTGCCCTACTCTTTTTAAATAAAAATGCCCACTGGAATCCCGTTGCCTCACATCATTCCCTCCAACTGCTCAAGGGGGGAATTTACGGTTGCCGTATACTTCTTACTATCATGAATTTATTAATTTAATACTTTGTCCCTTGAAATTTGTAATTTTGGAGCAACAACTATATACTATATTTTCAAAATATCCTCATAATATTCAATTTTCATTGATTTTGATAAACTTCATTATAAGGGCTCCATTGTAGCATATCGACCACCCACCATTTTGATTTTTCTACGAAATTCCAACGCACGGTAATCATTTATGGGTACAGGATACTTATACAAACAATAAATGTTGTGTACATGTATACCCATTCCATTATATTCAAATAATAGTTCCTTGGATATTTACCTTGGTAATTAGTTGAAATTTTTTACGCCCATACATTTTTTTTTTATTCTTGATAGGTTAGCCTTTGACCACTATCTCACCTGATGGTAAGTGATGATGTGGTCGAAGATGTTGTTCAGGCTAACCTAGAATTACATTTCGATAAAGTGACATTTTAGGTTACAAATTAAAAAAAACACATCAAAATGCCAGGGGGTGGATACACAAAAAATATCGAATCCCTTTATGATATTTTATCCCCATTTTAACTAAGTTAGAATTACCGAAGTCAGTTCAGAGATTACAGAAGGTAAATATCTACATAAAAAAAAATACTCAGCACCTACAGCGAACCTACCTAAACTAGCAAAATTTTCTGCAATTCTGCAATCCTCCCGACAATAGAATTTAATATTCAAGATTTCATGCACAGAATTGGAATTTTGCCCATTAAGATATCTTTGGTGACTAACGACCTCACCAGGATAACTTAAAGCTGCTCACAATGACGGTAGATTTATTCATTGTGGATACCTAAGCTATGCTATTAGCAAATGCTGCAAAATGAGATGTTGTAAGACACCACAATGGGTAAAACAAAATATTATGATTGCGAAGGCTTTCACGTTCGTTTATTCTTTTTATTCTCACGTCTCAGAACGTTTGTTTTATAACCATTTTCTAAAATTGTGTTTCTGTTTTTATAGCTCTCTGGAAAATTTATTTAATTTGTAGCGTCTGCAAAATAAAGAGCGGGCGAGAATTTTTTCAGACCATATTTTACTGCGCACGTGTCAAATGCAAAGTCTTGTGAATTTATACGCGTACGTCCTAACTGTATTTAATATATTGCCAAGCATCTAATGGTGTATTATAGCTGCTTTCTTTTAGAGCCTGTAATTCTAGGATAGACTAAATGATATCTTCAACAGTGTTAGATAAACTGCCTAATAGCGATATCGTGCAACAGCGAATGAGATTTCAGAATGATGTCTCTGAAACACCGCACTGAGCACTGCGGTGTCAAGCAGAACGGTGACACAGCAAGCTTCACTTCATATCTCAAAAAAAGTTAACGAAAAAACCGACTACATACATTAAATACGCATTATAAGGGATAAGTCAAATTCTAATCAAATTTAAAAAGGACTGCACGAGCTCCTAAATATATGAAAATAAAAAATCGGCTAATCTTACAAAGAGGTATGAGGTAACACACATAAAAAAAAATAGAGTTGAATTAAAAAACCTCCTCCTTTTCTTTAAAGTCAAATATAAAAAAAAAACTACACATTCTATAAAGAGTAACCACATAAAACAAATTAAGTTGAATAAAGAACCCTCCTCTTATTTTACTGTCGGTTAAAAATGATGATATGTCTATTGCTTCGGTTATTTTCCAAGTGCTCAGCCAATCATCTTTTTTTTTTTATTTTATTTATTGTTCAAAATTTTTACAAGACAGACATTTTACTTAAAATTAGAGACTGCGGAAGCCTGACGGGCTTATGAGCAGTCAATGAGTTCAGTAACATATACAAAATAATAAATTACATAAGAAATAAAATTTTATAGTAAATAATCAGAGTTTTTTAACAATAAAAGTTTTTTTTTTAATATTTTAAAAGGTCGAGGAGTGTGGAGGTATATGTCCTGTATGTCTTTAGGTAAAGTGTTAATTAATTTGGGTAGAAGGTAATTGTAGGTTCTCATTCCATATATATTATTATATCTAGGTAGCTGAAATGGTTTGGAGTTATTTAGAGTACGTAAGTTGTTAGGACGCTTATATTTATTTAGGTTTAGATTATAGATTTCGTTATATCCTTCTTTTAATATTGTCATTTTTATCATGTTTTGAATGGGCAAAACGTTACGATATTCGAATAATCCTGTATAGTCATCATGGTGTAATAGCTTAATTTTCCTTGGTACAATGTTTTTTAACATTCTTATCTGAAGCATGTGAATCTTTTCAAGATGTGTCTTATAGGTTCTGCCGTAACTGCTAAGTCCATAAGCAATCACGGAATCAGCTAAGGCTAGGTACAGCATTCTAAGGGTCTCATATGGTAGCTTATATTTCAGTGATGCTATTCTACTGAGTATTGACCGTAGTTTATTGCATATGTGCGTTATGTGAGGAATCCAGTTGAATCTATTGTCTATTACAAGTCCTATATATGTATGTTCTTTTACGAATTCTATTGGAATACAATCGCAATACTAGTGTTCGTATTGTTAGGTACTCATATTGCGCCCTTTGAGTAGTATTTGAAAAATAATCTCAACGCCAGCAATCTATTTTGAACAGTCCTGACTTTAAAGCCGGGATATGTACACCCTCAATAAAATATGATGACAAATTATTGTCAGTTATGAAAAGCGCTTCTATTTGTGAGTTATTAGCTGCTACTGGAGTTGGAAGTTGAGCTGACAATAACAAATTGGCTTAATGTTATGAATGGATCTGAATCGAGTTAACTGCCAATGATAAATTGTTAGTGTATTTGAGGACAGGCAGGAAGTGGAGTGCTAAGTTGTTGGAAATAAATTCACATTTCAATGTAGGAAAGCATATTAATATCAATCCTAGTAAGACTTTTCTTTTTATTGCATATAGTTAAGTGGCATTGATATCACACTGAGAAAAATATATTGCACCATACTATACTTTATACTTTAAGCTGGTGGTGATAGTAAAAACAATCAGTGAAACTTCCAGAGAAAACTCAAATACAATTCGGTAACTAATAAATTGACTTCAGTAAAACAACGAAGTTATCTTATGGTAATACCAGTGGTTTTCCGTAACATAACCGAAATAATAATCAATCGGAAGCTTTGAAATTATTTTTTTGAAATTATTTTTATTTTATCTTTACAAATATAATATAACTTTACACACAGTTTTTAGGTGGTATCAAAATAGCTTATTGTAAGTATAACAAAGTTAATATTCCAAGGGAGATCATTGGCACCCAAACTAGGACAAACCTGTGATATGGCATGTCAATACAGCTTTAAAAGAACAACTAAGAAGATTGGTTGTACTTCCATTGCTCATAAGAGTAACTATTTACAAGACTTAGCACAATGCCATCAAGCGCGTTTACTATGTAATAGGTCCTAATATGTTAGGACTTAGGAGCTATAAAATAGTTGGGTTATATTGTCGTCAGATGGCACCTTCAAACGAGCGATAGATGGCTTAATCACGCTGAAGAGATTCGCTTGCTCTAAAAGACATCTCGTCAGAAATGTATTGATTGATTGATGGATTCTTGTGGCTGTTCACTATAATTGATTAAAACTAACGTAAGTTTGACACATTTTTAAAGATTATTTTAGCCAATTTAACTTACGGTTTGTTAACAAATTTACCACCAGCGTGGAAACCAGTTCTAAACACTGTCTCTTGGAATAATGCACCCGTCATCTTGCCGCAAGATACAGTCAGTGCTGCGTGTACCGGTCTGGTAGTATGGAACGACAGCAGTACTAGTGACGAAGAAAACAGTGATGCACCTGCGCCGGCGCCGCCGCCGGTGACGTGAGCGCGGGAGGAGGGCAGCAGCGCGCGCGGCTCGGTCCGCGCCCGCTACCGGCGCCACTACCAGTGCATGCGTCAGCGCAGTCGTGAGCGCACGCACTCCGTGATGAAGCGACTCTGAAGGTCGCGAAACCGGTCGAGACGCCTTCTCCACGTAAACAAACCATAAGTTAAATCGGCTAAAATAATCTTTAAATATATTCACTATAAGTACCAAAATAATTATATGAAGCTACCATTCCAATTCCTAATATTATTTATTATAAACAATGTAAGGAAATTAAAATAAACTACTCATTATATTGTGAGCCTGTAATCTTAATAGTAATTTGAAGGCATTTTTTATTTATAGCTTATAACTATAGGCTAGTATTTGACCACTATCTCACCTGATAGGAAGGAATAATGCGGTCGAAGGTTATGTGCCGGCTAAACTAAAATTCACTGGCTCTCAAGGACAGCTGCCGTACACACCGTTAGGTGCTTGACACCAGATTTTCTACTTCAGCGTCGTAGTTAGCTAGGCGCCAATGCCCTAACAACATGCTATATCGACTGCCATCGTAAGATAACCATGGGGACCGTGCCCTCCGAAGCACAGAAGCGCTCAGCAGTATTGTCATTACTGGTCACCCATCCAAGTCATTACGGGCGGCGGACGTTCCTTAACTTAGCTGGTCAGTTAAGAACGGTTAAGCAAACTTCACTACGAGCGCTTCTTCGGGAACCAGAAATTTTGGTTTAGTGTACACGGCAAGATGGTTTCAAAAGCCAAGGGAATTGGTTTGGCCTACATAGGAAGGCAATTAGAGTAACGGACAATATTCTACATTGTAATGCCACGTTCAGCAAAAAACAAATTGAACCACTGCGAGAAGAATGTTGTATCAACCTCCTTATCATAAATATATTTACAAAAATATGATGTATTGTATTCAGGCTTACCTTGCAAAAATCCATAATTAACCACTAATGTCTCATTTAAAAAAAAACAAGTGCGAGACAGACTCGCGCCGGAAGGGTTCCGTACCATTAGCTATACAACATTAGACTTCATATTTAAACCTTTTTATGTTTTAACGTGCGCGAGTCCAACTCGCACTTGGCCAACTTTTTGTATTTGTTGTTGTAGCGTTAAACAGAAACACATCATCTATTAAAATTTCAACTGTTTAGCTATCACCGTTCTTGAGATACAGCCTGGTGACAGACGGACGGAAGGACGGACGGACAGCGAAGTCTCAGTAATAAGGTCCCGTTTTTCCCCTTTGGGTACGGAACACTAAAAAAATTAACCTTATCGAAAGAATGTATGATGTGTTTCAGTTCGACACGAAGCAGCATTATGAAATTTTTAACTTTATGCTTACGGTCGAGAGCCAACGATTGAATTGAATAGTATTTACATACACAAATCTCAAAGGATTTCTAATATTTTTTTAATTTTTACAGGAAATTTATTTTAAAATTGTTTATGTGACTGGTTATCTAAATGTTTCTATAGTCATAAATACAAATACAAATCTGTTACTATTTGCACATCGGCATGCAAGTAGCATATAAAAAAACTGATTATTAGGGTGATAGGTGGTAGGCCTTTGAATATCAACGTATTCTAGTAGGTATATATAAGATTCCTTGGATTTGATTAAAAACACGTAAGTATACGTTACTTTGAATGTTTCTATCTGAATATCTTCTATGATCAAAGCACTTGTAAACGTTATTCCCAAACCAAAAGCAATAAAACCCAAGATATGTCATGCTAAATGGAACCCCAGAGTCCCCAGACGCGTTCTCGCCAAACGTACTATTCAACTTTCGGAAAAGAGTAAAAATACATTCACATTTTCAACAGCTTTGCTACATATTGTTTATTCTATTTGAAGTTTGCGTTATTGTTGAAGAAATACGGCAATCAAAGAGTTTTTTTCCATATAAAGTTTTTTCATACAGTGTGTAACGCAAAGAATATAATAAATATTAGTGACGAGCCTAATCAGTCTTCAGTTCTGCACTCTTCAGACTATAGGCAGTATTTTTTATGGTTTTTCTATGCTTAGTGATGAAGTACACGTCTGATTTTTTAATTGACCAACAACAACGTTCGATATTAGGGTAAAATAATTATCTTACAAATTATTGGAGTACACAATTTTTATGCCCATTTGTAAAATATGATTTTCGCTTGGCACGCGATAGTGCTTGTGAAAAAAACTGTATAGAAGAACACACAAGGTAACTGGTACTGACACAGGCAGGACTATACCCTTAGAAATCTTTAACAAAAAATTAAACAAATTGAGTAGGTACCTACTTCCAGCAGACCGATGCGCGTTGGCTTCGAGGCCAGAATACTCATACACGGTATTGTATATGGCATAGTAATGGTGCCGCAGCAGGCAGACCAGATGATGTTATTTTCATATATATAGTCACCATCATAAGTACATCAGGACAAGGCATATTTGAAGGCAAACTGACATTTCTTCCCCGATTTTAACTGGAAGATGGCTTGACCAAATCTAGTAAAATTTAAGTGGGACCTGATCGGAGGTAGGTTTCTATCCAACAAAAAATACAATAAAGTGTAGACTGATATTTTTGTAATGCCTGTTTAACATCGGGCGTGTGAATTCGCAATCCTATTGCTCATACATCTAATACCGCATCTAACTCGCAAGCTCGATATTAATATTTCTATCTTTGCGATCACACACGCTCCCCGTATTACATTACAAAATTTCAACGAGAGTTATAATTATAGTCATGTGCGGGATTCGAACCCGCCACCCCTGTGGCCGGCGTAATCTCTAACCGCTAAGCCAACATCATATATAACTCAAATTTGTTCTTTCGTTGTTAACCATCGTATGAGGACGGAGCAACATCTATATAGTTCAAGTTACGTTGTACTACAGACAAGACAAATTTTCGCAATAAGCTTTTAACTTTGTAGCGGTTCGAATCCTGCACATGACTATAATTTTAACTCTCGTTGCAATTTTATAATTACAATCTAAATGTTTAATTTGTGTCATACATTAAAACATATGTAAACTTAGACATGAAAACCTTCCCTAATTTATAGAACCCGGTCAAAAATAATACATTTTATATGGGTACCATTATTGCTACTAATGTTTTAACATTAGCCGAATGAAATTAAAAATATTTTTTTACCCAATGAGAATGTTTTTTTCATACTGATAAGCTAACCTTTGACCTCACCTGATGGTAGGTGATGATGTGATCGACGTTGTTGTTAGGGCTAACTTAGACTTACTGGCTCTTAAGTACAGCTCCGGAACACACCGTAAGGTGCTTGGTGACAGATTTTTTACTTGAGGGTGGTAGCTAGCCAGGCGGACATTCGCAAAATACCCTACCTTGTGGTAGGGTATTTTGCCATAACGACTGCGATTCTAAGACAACAACGGTGACCGACGGCTAAACATGCCTTCCGAAGACTGGAAGCGCGGAAGCGCTTAGTAGTAATGCCACGAGTGGTCCCCAATCCAAATCAAGACCGCAGCGATCAAAGGCTTGCCTATCAGGAAAAAAACCTTGTTCTCTTGTATATTATATGTTCTAAAGAATAATAAGAAGACTGGCACTTGTAATAGACTTGAACTATCATTTTCGTAAATAATAGCAGATACTAATGTAAGAATGTTATCGAACTCGTTTTGCCCACGTGACATTCTATTTTTCCTGTGGCTTTATGCCCGCCTTCCACTGCGAGCGGAGCGGGCTCCGTACGGACTCCGTATAACTCGCAACGGCTTTTTTCATAGAAGTGCTTCCACTGTGAATGAGCGGATTGAGCGGATCAAAAGAGTACAAAAGTGGTCGCAGAGTTGAGCGCATTTCCAACGGACTCTGTACGGACTCAGTTCAACTCGCAACGCAAAATTTCATACAAATACTTCCACTGCGAGCGAGTAAGCGGAACGGATTGAGCGAGTTCAAATGGGTCCGCTGCGTCATGGCGTCGCACGCGAGTTTTGAACGGACTCACCTCCGCCCCCCGTCGCCACCCCTTCCCCTTTCCTTGCCCGCTTTCGTCTGTCAGTTCAGAACGCGCAACGTGTCGGCATTGAGCTGTTCATTGAATCAGTGCAGCAGTACCCGTTGTTGTGGGACACCAACCACAAAGATTATCGTCATGGGGATAAAAGTATTTATGTAATCCTCTTCACTGAAATCGTCAGACATCGTTATCGCAAAATGTACCGCGCGACTTGCTTCCTCTGTGGATCGCCTGGCCCTGAGATATTTCTGCGCCTCCTTGCTCATCACTGCGCCTCTGGCAATGCAAGGAAAACAACTCGCTCATCCAACCCTGCTCATTTCCCACCTCACTCGCTCCGCAAAGCCCTCTGGTAGTGGCAGGCAAAATATGAAACTCTTTTTTAGTGGAAGTGTAAAACTATTTTTACTCCGGTCCGCTCAGATCATCAGCTCAGTTTCCGCTCATTACCGTTTTTTAGTGGAAGGCGGGCATTATCGTTGAACATCGCAGGACTCACACAGGTTGGGCTTGTTTAAGAGTTATTTTGTGTGCATCAGCTTCACAGGACAACATAGACACTATGTATAGTTCTCTTGTATTGATAACTCCATTAATTGAATTATGACGTAAGGAATATAAACTCCTATGTGGTTAACTTTTCTTTATGCTGTGATTTACTAACGCCCACTTTTTATTTTTAAACAAATCCACAGTAAAGATTGAAACGGTTGTATTGTAACCGTAATATAGCACGTTATTGGAACTATGTTGTAATATTTGAGATTCTAGGCCGTTTTTTTGTGCACGGGATAGCATTAAGATGATTCTCCTGCCAACGTTTTTTGAAACATTGATCATAAACTTGCACACAAATCTTTGTTTCCCGTCGTCCGCGCAAGATACGGGCCCATACACAAAACCTTTACTTCAGAAACACGCGCTGTACATTTCATTAGTTCAAGTAGTACTTGCTCAGTGATTGATTCAAATGCCAGTGCCCCATCTCTCTCTACAAGCGCGGGGGTAAATGGCTTTGGGGCTTTTATTTCCATATATTTTTAGTTTAGACTCATACGGCCAACTCTCAGTTTGACAGGTATGTCAATCTCATATTTATCCCTTTGACTGATGTTACATCTAAGACCGTACAGTATTATACCTTTCAACAAGTAACTGAAAAGATTCTTACACCTGCTAAAGGGTTACCAATGGACCTGGAAATAACTGGACACTGTACAGCTATTTGATAGGCTTGCCTTTGACTCACGTTATTAGCTATCCCGGCGGTCATTTGCAAAATTACCTACCACCATGCAAATGTGTATGATATGGTCGGACAATGTAAATAAATAATTTCCCGGCCGCAACATAAATGTTCCGATTTTCTGTATGTAGTCTGAAACAACTCTGATCGGACCAGGCATGGCCTCATATGTCTAACATGAATATAAAGTACACATATCATAGCATTAAGTTGATCCTAGAAAACTGATAGGAAACCTTATCTCTCACATTTGCTTAACATCTTCTATCAACACTAATTCACAGCTTTATCAACCTCAACATCTCTTAACTTTATTTTAATTACTTAAGCAAATGGATTCCAGATCATTCGACATTATCAAATACCTCAAAGCAACATCAGATCTTTACGGCCCTATTCACAAAACTTGGTATCCTTAGGGAGTTCTATACCTCTAAACGTGAATGTGGAATCAACGTAACCACAGTTTACGTAGTAAATATTTCCTTATCTGTGCCACAATGTGCTTTAAAGCGTAAAATCGCTGTTGAAATATTCAATTTCAAAGCGTAATTAATGCTGTGTTTATGCGTGTGGTGAAGGAGCAGGAGAACTCAGCGTTTTACGGCTTGAGTGTTTGACTAAATTTACATGTATATATAATGTTTATTTGTTTCATTAAAGAGAAGATACGCTTTTAGTTTATTTGCAGTTAATCTCTCCAGTTAGAAAAGTACGTTTGATTAGATATGCGGATAGTTGGATTATGTGAAAAAAGGCTTACTTTTTGGTACGAGCATAACCCTGTTTAAACCTGCAAGCCTGAAAAAAGTCTAAGACTTCATAAACAGTGGGACCTGGACTAAACAAATGTCAAGCTTTCCCATAGGATAATAGTAATATGTATATTTTTGAATTTAAACAACAGGACGTACCGGTTTTATAATCTTGTGTTGTTGAGGACGTGGAAGGTGGTTAGTAAAAAGTGGTATTGTAGAAGGTAATAAATACCCTCGAATTGAAACTTACTGTGAAAGTTAGCCGCCGGAATACATTAATAGGAGTTTGGTGACAGATTTTCTACTAGAAGATGGTAGATAGCCAGGTAAGCAGTAGCAGATCATGACATAGTGCCGTATATAACAAAATAAAAATGACATAAAGTCGATTCTTGCTATAAAAATATAAAATCTTTACAGAAAACTCTTTTGTGATTCAATAAGCAATATATTGTTATATTAGAATTGCTTAGGACGGCTAAATACAAATTTCTGTGTCTCAGAAACATTTGTAATATATTCGAAGCTTACAAAGGACAGTAGCAATTTATCACGTTAATCTTGGCAGCTAAGAAAGAAGAATTGACTCACTGTCCGACACTATTTGTTTAACTACTTCTACTGCGTTGGTTAGTTTGTCTCATAGATTTTTCTTTACTTTAACAAACTTCAAACTATTGTTTCCGAAATCAAGTTATTACATTATTTTCATAGTACACCATTTCACCTCTTTCGATTTGTGCCCTTATTTTATAGTTTTAAATGTCACTCGATCAGATAACTAACCTAAGTCTGAGATGAATTACTTAGCATTCCATGGATTCACAGTGCGGGTGCCGGGTCCTAAAAGAAAAACTTAGAACACGTAATTTACGTAATGAGTTTAACCCAACTTCCAATAAAGGAGGAGGTTCTTAATTCGCCACGTACATATTTTTTATGTATAACTACATTTGACTTATTACAGAGTAATCCGATATTTATATTTCTTTTTATTGAAAAGGATATTCCTTCGAGGTAGTCTCATATAAATTTCTCCTAAATCGGTTGAGTAGTTAATAGATTGTAATCAATTCACTGAAAAAAATATTCGCTTACCGATTTAATGGTATTACATGTGGTGAACACTATTTTAAGCGAGTGAATGATCTTGATATCAGTTTTGTACTTGAAATAAATAATTTCCAAAAAAATCCAACCCTGAAATCTTTTCCAACATTGAAAGATATGAAATAACTCGAGGAAGTCGGACTACGCTAATGTGAGGTCAGTGTTTTGAATCAGCATGGTACCGACTCTCACAAGTGTTTTAAAACATTTTTTTTTGGATCTTATCAATGAAAATATTTTATACGAGATTATAAAATAAGTATAATAATAATTATACAATAACAATATTAATATTAATAATATACTATAATATTAATATGTATAATATAATATATATATATTAATAAAATACCATATAATTATAAATAATTGTATAATAATATAAATTTATATTCAGTTATTGAAACTAATCATTTTATTAAATAACATAAATTTAGTTGTAACCCAAAACGTGTATTTTTTTATTCAAATTCTAATTCAAATTCAAATTCAAAATCTTTTATACAATTTAGGCGTCTACGAGGCTCTTATGAAGGTCAATTACACATCTTAATATTGAAATATTCTACACTGTACTGCTGAACGTGTCAGCATAAAAATAATTTATAGAGCCACTGCGAGAAGAACGGGCAAGAAACTTTTCAACAAAACCGTAACAAAATATTTTGTTTGTTCCAGATTGCAGCGGAAGCATGACACGTCGCTCTTAAAAGTAAAAAGACGCCCTTTGTGAAAAACCGTGTATCATAATGGAAAGGAAATTCAAAAGGAAATTGCGTTACAAATTGATATAAATGATCGAGTGGTAATTTGGGGGGACAAATGAAATGAAAAAATACAGTTACATTGGAGAATATTAGAGCTAAATGAATAGTCCAAGAGAAGATTGCGCTGCGACCAGCAGTCGCGAAGTATGTTCGACTCGACTAAAGGCGCATTGCTAGTAGCGCCTTCTTTAGCAAACAGCTCTTGTTGGCTCAATGGTAAAGGGTGGCCCTCTACCTTTCCGGCACCATCTGATATACTGAAGGCTTTCTTTATATTCGCATTGTCTATGGCAATTGTTTTTGGGAACCTGGTGTTGATCTGCGTGCTCAATAATCGGAGATACATCAAATATATTGATAATCAGGTAAATATGTTCTACCGATTCTGTTATCTTCATTTAATAGCTATAATAGCATGTAAATCCTGAGTTGTATGTGTGTTCATGATAGAACAAAGTTTGAATGGGAAGCACCATCTTCGACCACCAATAGTAGACTGTACAACGAGTGCATAAAACAAATCGTTTTATAAAGCGCTCGTAGCGAAGTTTGCTTCCGTGCTTCGGAGGGCAGTTAAGACGTTGGTCCCAGGTGTCTTAGGATGGCAGTAGTTAGGGCATTTTGCGAATGTACGCCTGGCTAGCTACCACCCTCAAGTTGAAAATCTGTCTCCAAGCACCTAACGGTGTGTTTCGACATCTGTCCTCGAGGGCCAGTAACTCTAGGTTAGCCTGAACAACATCTTCGACCACATCATCAATTACCATCAGGTGAGATATTGGTCAAAGGCTAACCTATCAATCATAAAAAAAAGATGTTTAAAAGCCCAAGCCAGAGGCGAGACCTGATATAAATCGATGCTAAAATGGGTTTCATGCAAAAGTTATACACTCGGATTTTCACTTCAATTGCGAGGAAATTAAAGATTGATATCATTAGTAAGACATATCTTACATTTAAATTAAAACTGATATTTATATAAAACAAAACACTAGGTCTTTCAAAATAATCTATCAAAGGCAAAACTTTTTCCATTAAATATCTTAAAACTGAAATTCCTTGAACAATTCTAAATCGGGTAGGTATCATATATACACTACGTCTTAGTGTGGGTGTAGATACTTGCATTTTGTGCATTCAATAAAATAAAATATAAACATGATCTCTACGAGATCGAATCAGAAATGAGGAGATCTGTAGACAAACGAAAGTTACCGACGTAGCCCGGCGAATTAGCGAGTTGAAGTGTCAATGGACAGGGCAGAACTGATGGTCAGTGGGGCTTAAAGGTTCTTGAATGGAGGCCACAAACAAGCAAGCGCAGCGTCGGAAGACCACCCATAAGGTCGCCCACCTTATTATGAGATTAGACGACGTTATTAAGGCCACAGCTAAACGCTGGATGCAGGCTGCTTCCAACCGTTCTATTTGGAAATCTATGGGGGAGGCATATATCCAGCTTACTTCTTGCGGTTGAAATGATGAATAATGATGATGATGAACGTTAGTAGTTTTAACTGCTACGATACTCAAAAAAAAAATGGTCTATACAAATATCTGCATCTTGCGATGCCGATTACTTCCTAATGAGATATAATGGTAATTTGGACAAATGTCATTGGAAATCACAAGAACTATCAAGGATAATTAATCTACCTATCTACTCACAGTTAACCATGTTTTCTTGTTCTAATACTATTTTTGTTTCAGCCAAGATACCTCTTGACATCATTGGCTCTGAACGACTTGTTCAGTGGAATGCTGGTGGCTCCCGTAGCTCTTCTACCAGCTTTGTACAAGTGCTGGCCTTACGGCGAGATCTTCTGTCAGATACAGGTACAAACTTTATCAATATTTAGAATTTAAAATGATTGTACCTAGAACAATGCTTTAATAAGCTTGGGCATTTAACAAGGTAACATCTGCCAGCTTTTTGAACCCTTTACCTGCAGACTTTGAAGCTGTGATGGCTCAGTGGCATTGGACTGCCGCGCAGCAGGTCTCACCGCGGGCTTGTGCTTCACTGCATGGTGGTAGGGCATTTTGTTAATGCCCGCCTGGCTAGCGACCACTCTCAAGTAGAAAATCTGTCGCCAAGCACCTAACGGTGTGTTCCGGCAGCATTCCTTGAGAGCCAGTAATTCTAGGTCAAGCCTGTGAACACCTTCGGCCACATTATCATGTACCATAAGTTGACATTGTGGTCAAAGGCATACCTATAACCAATAAAAAAAAAGATGTTGGTTTGTAATTTGATACGTAAGATTTATTTGAATGTACGTATTTTATATATATAGATAGATAGATAGAACTCTTTATCGAAACACCACAATACAGATTTATGATGAATTTACAAAAAATAATTATATTAATGTTACAATTGGCGGCCTTATCGCTTATAGCGATCTCTTCCAGGCAACCATGTCTGGGAAGGAGCAGTAAATTAATTATTATGACGGCTTGGTGCACTTAAGAGTAATGTATAAAACTATGCTTAACTAAATTAACTTTTCTAAATTATTCGTTCTATTTCATTCACTACACCATTTTTGTTTATATTATAAATACACACATATATTATAATAAATACTATCATATACATACATCCACTACATAAACAATACATACATATTATATTATAACTACGAAACTACGACACAGGCTTAACCATAACATATAGCAGCTATTTAAGGAGATAGATAGCTTTAACACGTTGCTTGAAGGTTTCTAGAGTTGGTGCACGTCTAACTTCAACAGGTAAAGAGTTCCAAAGCCTTACAGCTTCAGCAGTGAAGGAGGAGTCAAAAACCTTTGTTTTACATACTGGATGGACAAGTACCAGATTTTCAGACGATCTAAGCAAAAGTTCGTTTGTTTCATGAAGATAGGAAAAATGTTGTCGGAGATAGCGCGGAGAAGAGGGATTAAAAAGGAGACTGTAGAGCAGGGACAATATATGGACGTTCCGGCGAAAGCGTATGGGAAGCCACTTGAGTTTATTGCGGAATTCGGAGACATGGTCATATTTTCGGAGACCAAATATGAACCGTATGGAGAAATTTTGAAGGCGCTCAAGTTTATCGTCAGCTAGTCTGCGTAATCGAGGATAGGAAAGAGAAGGGATTGTGCTAACGCAATCTTTGTAGTGGTTGGAAGAAAATTGCGCAACCTGCGCAATGATCCAGCTGAAGCAAACATCTTTCTACTAGTTTCAGCTAATTGTGGGGCCCTAGTTAAGTGCTTGTCAAATGTGATGCCAAAGTTTTTCACTGTATCACTGTAAGGAATGACGACTCCATTAAACTCAATACGTAGAAGCAATTGGAAATTCACTTCACAGAGTGTGCGAGAGCTGCCAATGATGATAGCTTGCGTTTTTCCCGGATTTACTTTGAGGCCGAAAGATTTGCTCCACTCAGTTATACGATTAAGATCTTTATTGGTTGCTTCAATTGCTTTATCCAATTGATCAATAGGTGCTTGACAGTATAGCTGAAGATCATCTGCATAGAGGTGGTAGGAAGAAGTAAGGTTAAGAGATATAGAGTTGATGAAAATAGCAAAGAGAAGAGGAGACAAGACACCACCCTGAGGTACACCAGCTGACGTATTAGACCAAGAAGAAAAATACTAAAAAAATACAAAATACTCCTGTCTACAAACTCGCTGCTGGTGACCGAACAGGTAATTATGAAACCAATCAATGACTGTTGGAGATATGTTGAGAGAGCGAAGTATGGCAAGTAAGATATCAAAATCTACATTATTGAAAGCGTTACTGAAGTCCAGTAACGTCATCACAGTCAACTGACCTGTATCCATTCCTAGACGTATATCGTCGGTGACTTTCACGAGTGCAGTAACTGTGCTGTGTGCTGGACGAAAACCAGACTGGAAAGGATTTAAAAGATCATGCTTCGTGAGGAAGGAGTTAAGCTGATTGTAAACTAATCGCTCAAGAACTTTGGAAAGGAAAGGAAGAATGGATATTGGACGGTACTCAGAAAAAGATTTAGGGTTTATTATTTTGGGCAAAGAATTTAAAGAAAATATGTGTGCTTTCTTCCACGAAGAGGGGAACACACCATTGATGATGGAAAAGTTTAAAATATGACAAAGAACTGGGAGAATGTAATGTAGAATAGGTATCAACATGTTTCTGCTGATACCGCCTGCTCCAACAGCGTTGGAAGTTATAGAAATAATGCTTTTCTCAACATCACAAGCAGTAAATTGACGAAATATAAACGGGGAAAGGTCCGGAGTTGAAATGTTAGACAGAAAAGTTATAGTACACTGTTTGGTAGATTTATCAATGTAAGAATCAGTCGAGAAGTGCTGATTTAAAGATTCAATGTCCAAATTGTTATGAATAGAGTCGTGTCGTGATTTACCTACTCCTAGGGACCTGAGGAATTTCCAAACTTTGGTTGGATTTTGTCTTGTACTGAATTAAATATGTGGTGTCGTTGGGCATCCCTCACACACCACGTTGCAGTGATTTCTGTGCTTTGTATACCGCAATTTATTCGCGTCACTTGGACAAGTCTTGTATTTTGTCTTAGCTGAAACTTTTTTATGCTGAAGGATTTTTATTTCTTCTGTGAGCCAAGGTGCTGGTACGTGCTTAACTTTTATGGCCCTGAGAGGAGCGTGTTTATTGTACAACTGAATGATCAATGAGTTGAGAAAATATAACTTCGATAAAAAGATGTTCGACGGCGTTAGGAGGAGTTGGTTGCGGTGAGGTACTAATAACAGTAAATGGCATGTGTGCACGGAGATATATAGCAACACCTCCCCCCCTGCCTGTGCGATCATTACGGATGAGATTGAAACCGGGTAACGTAAAGGAAATTGAAGGAAGACACGGTGTAAGCCATGTCTCGGAGACCATTATTGCATGAATGTTTTTATTATCAAGAGACGTCAGCATGTCGGAAAAATGAGCCGGAATGCTTTGCGCATTAATATGGACAATATTAAAAATTTTCGGTACGTCACAAAAAAAGTGACGGCATGCTCAAGAAACTATCATCGCTGGTGCTGTTACAGTCACAGCGTTGATGAAACAGATAAATCGTGGTCGCTCACATCAAATATATTGCTTAACATTATATATAAGTATGGATATATATATATATATATATAAAATTTTATAATTTTGTATACGCTAAGTTTAAGTTTACTTGAAAAAAATGTATTTTACCTGCCGATAAGTTTATAAGGATGAGTTACGCAAAAACATATATAATAAAAAAATCATAAAAAGCTGTAGTTAGAGTTACATAACCCCATGGGTACCTAGTTACACGAACACAAATTAACTGGAAACTACAAAAGCATATACCTACACATAAGGAATCGATCCTTCGCAACTAATCCACAATAAAAATTGTACTTGTTCATGTCAGGAAATTGTGAAAACATTAAGACAAGGGTACACAACCATCATAAACTTTCATAGATCTTTACTCTAAGTGATAAGAAGCTACAGAAAAGCGTAATCACAAAATTATTTTATCTAATCCGGGTGTAAAAAATATGTGTTGTTCGTAAACGCTACCATGTGAGAAAACGTACAAATTGCACGAGTCTAAAATGTATTAAAAAAAAAGCATATTTAAGTAAAATTGTCTTTGACAACTTTAAATTATCTACCCACATAATTGAGCAACCGAATACATGTCGAGAACTGTGTACAAAACTAAAAAAGTATACAAGATAAAGTACTTATTACGAAACACAAGTTGAGAAGCATATCAATAACCAACAAAAATAAATAACTACCTATATAAAAAGATAACTGTAGATACCCAGTGCTCATGACTACAAGATTGGAAACATTACTTTTTATTTGAAGCGGCTGCACGTCGTGTTTTGGGTGCGACTCCAGTTTCCTTAGTGGGGGCAACTACCTTTGGAGGGACAACGGCAGCAGCTGCTGGCACACCAAGTTTATCTAGCTCAGTAACGCTGCTAATGCGATGTCGTACGCCATCATCACCCAATACATATATGAAGCCGTCCCGAGTCCAGGCTTTAGATATGCCAAACCTTTCCCGCGCTGCCATGAACGTATCGTGCCGTGTCTTGGTCAAAAACACAGTTAATGTGATGCCTGTGCTCTTAAGATTGATCTTGGCTGTCCATAACTTAGCACGGAGCGAAGCATCCCTAAGTTTGAAAAGTATGGGCCTCGGCCGCCCCGAAGGCGATATTTTTCCCATTCTGTGGCAGCGACTAATATCTTCCACTTTAAACTCGGACAACTTCAGTCTTTCTACAGCCACCTTTGCAATGACAGCAGCAGTGTCCTCCGTATTTACCTCAGCCACTCCATGAATGAGAAGAATTTTTCTTCTGCTAAGCATCTCCTGATTGTCAGACACACGCGCCAGGAACTCAACTTGCGCCTGCAGCGAGCGAAGGGCGTTTAGAGTTAAAGCCTTGAAGAAGGCATAGTCCTCTGCAAGCTTTGATGCATCCACTGAAGAGGGAGAACTTAACTTTTGCTGCCTGTCTTCAAATTCTCCAAATTTTTGGTGAAATTAAATAGTCAACTGTGATATCGAGTCCTTGATGGCATCCATCTTAATGTGAAAGTGATAAGCTCTGTGTTCGTGATAATATCGATAATTGTGATTTGCTTGTGTGATACTGATGATAAGTAACACTTTATGGCAGGTATTGTAAGTTTTACTCTAATTATACATATAAATTACTTATAAAAATAATAAATTTATATTCTTAATACAATAATATAGTGATAGCAAATAGAACTGATGTTTAATTTACAACTACCGCAGGAAAGAGCGTATATAATACCTATTTATTGCTTATTTGATACAACTCATAAAAATAAGCTTTAAATACTAATTGCAAAGAAAGTATCAAGTGAAAAATAATATTTATATATATCTACATATATAAAAATTTACTATAATTATATACTATATGAATTACTATTATTGATAATATATACCTACTACCTTCCTGTATGCTTTATAGGTATGTTTAAGGAAGCGCCGCTTTGGAATCATGATGTTGGTTCGATCCATCCCCGGATCGGATAGTTCATGGGTTTTTTCTGAAGATTATTAGTAGCAGTCCGGAGTCTGAAACCGTGCCTCGTAGATCGCAATGGGTTCGCCGCCTATATTACAAAATAATCATGATGTTGGTTGGATCCATCCCCGGATCGGATAGTTCATGGGTTTTTTCTGAAGATTATTAGTAGCAGTCCGGAGTCTGAAACCGTGCCTCGTAGATCGCAATGGGTTCGCCGCCTATATTACAAAATACCAAAACATTTCTAGTGAGACGTGGATTGTTAGTTTTTTAAAGTGGTTTTCGATAAAGACATACTGTACCACACCACCTGATAAGTAGAATAGAAGATAATAATGACAGACCAGTGGTAGCGAGGGTTGATTGCAAACCCCTGATAATACAGGCACATGAAACTTCACAACGTTATGTCACAGGGTGATGAGCGCAGTGCAGTTTGTCACTTGAAAAAATGAATCTAGTATGGCCACAGGTTATCGGATAACTCCAGGTAGACCTCATGTTTATTCTGTCGCACTGAAATATAAAAATAAAACAGCCTGTTGGCTCTTATCCCAACGTAAGGTTAACATACTCCAATTAGTTACATTGCATTTCTTGCACAACTATTTCCATAAGGCACTATGAAATAAGCAAAATATTCTCTTCAAAATTATTAACTGTTGTTAAATCTTGTTTGAGCTAGAAACGAGGCTCAAGACTTAACTGAGCTTAATTTAAAGAGAATAGGGTAACCATCATCATATTTTTTCGAAACATTTCATAAATTTAAGATATATTAAATCATCTACAAAAAACCCTTCCACCATGCAGTGAAGGTCATGCCAGCGCTGAGATCGAACAACGGACCCGCGGCACGGTATTCCACAGCTATTACCGCTTGACCATGCTTCAAAAACACTTCTGGGCGTCGGCTTGGCAAGAAAATTAGGAGGAATTTTCACAAGATATATTTTATAATTTTTTCTCGTAAATTTGTAATTTTATAATGTAATTCGCCTAGCAGGTGTTATTGCAAACTTAACAATATTTAAATTATAAGGTTGCGTCACCATTTACAAGTTTAAAACCAATTGCAAAATTGGTCTTGTTTGTACACCTATAGTACAACGCTAGTTGTACAATAGGTGTGGCTCCATCCCGATACGATGGTTGAAGAACGAGAGCAAGAATTAAAGTTATGAGTCATCGTGTCATGTTAGCTCAATTGGTTAGAGCATACCCCGGCTAAAGGGGTGGATGGACGCGGGTTCGAATCTCGCACATGACTATAATTTTTTTTCTCGTTAATTTGTAATTTTGTAATGTAATTCGCCTAGCAGGCGTTATTGCAAACTTAACAATATTAAAAATATTTTTATATGCTATTTTTAAATATTGTTTGCATAAAAAATTTTGTATGTATTTGTTTTTACTATAGTTATTCGCAAAGTAACGACTGAATCGATTTATTCTGTATGTCTGTTATTTGCTTCCACTTTTTGTAAAGTAGATACGATAATAAGATGGTTACCCTGTGCAGCCAGACTACAGAAAATGAGTAAAGTTAGTCCGCGACAAAAAAGTTGTCACTTCGAGAGGTTGAATTTAAAAGGTAATCACATCCCAATCATGAATATTTCAGCGTACTTTAACTTTTTGAATTGAAATGAGAAATTAATTGAAAGTCTAAAGAATTGGATCTCAAGTCTTTAAGGTTGGAACTTAACCTTTTTCGCCTTCGTTGAGGAGACAGTTAAAATTTTTAACGTAGTTATTTAAGTGCCTTATTTTTTGTTTTATTGTTTGTGACATACACTTTACGCACTGTGAATGTTTCAAAAAAAGGAAGGAGGTCTTAAGTGTAAGCGTAAGCATATAATTTTCTAAACCGACTTTTAAATAAAGGATATCTAGTAGACACGTATACATCATTTTTTATGTAGTATAACTTATTACTTGATAAACCAATTTCAATTTTGCGTTCAAGTATACATCATGGTAGCTCCATTAAAACGCCATCCATTTCAGTCAAGTAGTTTTCTTTTGTATATAAAAGCGACTTCTTCAATAATTAAGTTACTATATCATCACCATCATCAGATTTCACAAAAAAGAATTTCCATTCATGGCATGATTACCATGTAATTGAGCAATTATTTATTTTTTACCAGCGCTCACTAACCCTGTCTCTCACTATGCTATCCTCAAATTAGCTTCTTAAAAAGTGAACATTTACATCTATAGTGAATAATTTCAACTAGGCTTTTAAATATGTTTATCGGTTTCAGGGGTAATTTGTGCAGTTTTGTGAATTGTTTGTTCATAACTTATCTACAGAATATGAGCGATATTAGATTAAACTCGTGAATACCATAATCACGTAGAATAATTACCAAACATATTACAACAAGCTCAACAGAACTATTTAAATTTCGAATTTCTCGCCAGACGTGAGTTTCCGACTGAATAAGTTTATTTTTTACACGACTGCCCAAAAAAAATTGAGTTATGTTTTCAGGGTTCATATATGTACTCGTATGTTTGTGAGTTTCTTTATTCCACCATAACTTCGTAACGGATTAACAGATTTTGATGTATGTGATATAATGATATCACATACATCAAAATCGGATAAACTTGAGTTTTCCGGGTATCATAGGCTTGTTAACTTTTTGAAAAATTAAAAGTGGGAGCCATGGTTCATGAAATAATCGGAAAAAAAAAATTTTTCGTGAAAATGTTTATTTCGCTTGTCTCATCTGATTCTCATGAAATTTTATAATTCCGTAAAAATATCTCAGGTTATTTTAACCTATTTGAACTAAACACACCGCTTAGATACTTAGTAAACTTTAGACGCTGGTCACAAAACAAAAGTCATATATTTGAAATAATAAATAAGTATGCAGCGGTCGTGTGTTTTGATTGTTGAATTAGGTATCTATTTACCATTGTTTATTGTAAGTTTATCTTTTTATATGTTTTTTATAGTAAGTAGAATACTTAGAAACAAATAAAGTTAAGCAACGTCCGCCGCGGTCATTATTTGGATGGGTGACCGCTGGTTGGGCATTACTATTGAGCGCTTCCGTGCTTCGGAGGGCACGTTAAGCCGTCGGTCCCGGTTGTTGTCTTAGGATAACAGTCGTTACAGCATGGTGGTAGGGCACTTTGCAAATGCCCGCCTGGCTAGCTACCACCCTCAAGTTGAAAATCTGTCGCCAAGCACCTAACGGCGTGTTCCGGCAGCTGTCCTTGAGAGCCAGTAACTCTAGGTTAGTCTGAACAACATCATCGACCACATCATCACTTACCATCAGGTGAGATAGTGGTCAAAGGCTAACCTATCAGGCATAAAAAAAAAAAAAAAAAATTTTCTTTAAAGTGATGAAACGGACAGGTCATTTTCTTGATAGTATACAATATGACGCCCGCTTCTGTCAAACTGAGGAGACACCCAGAAATCTAGACAGAAAAGTTCCCTATGATTAAATATTAAAGCACTGCGCTTGTGTCCCCGAGGTATCAAAGATTTTGTTTCGTTCACCCACAAAATTCAATTGCTACAGTTTTAACGTTTTACAGTATATTTTATTATTTGTAGCTTTAATTCATCTCGTATCAATGGCTAATCATAATAATATAAATAATAATAAATAATTGAACCTTAGATGATTTTGCTCAATGGGAGGCCACCTGAGATGCATACGTGAGGTCATCTTGTGTGCAAGGTGCAAGAAAGGAGCCTCGGGAAGGAGCAACGGAACAATTTAACCGACGACGAACCTCCGTTCGTGAACAATAAAATTTGTGGAACTTTAGGAAATAAAGTTGTATAGGCTAATGGTGAACAGTGACCTAGCACAAAGTACTTTGGATAGCTGAAGTTTAAGCTTCAAACTTGAACAGTTTGTCAGGACCGCAGGGCTAGTTAGTGATAGAGCGAGCGATGTGTTTCATTAAATGATAAGTTTATTTAATAAATGAATGTCTCAATTTACAAAAAGTATTTTTTTTATATGTGCATAACAACGTACCCAAGGATGATTCCTACTCAATAAATTATATACATTGATGGTGCTTGTTATTTTTATTCCGATTGTGAAAAGTAAAATTTGACCAAACCATCAATTAATATTTATGTAAAAGGAAATTAATTAGGTACTGGGCAGGAGCATTTGGACTACCTGTGACTCTGCAATGACTCATAGGTTGTCTAAATGCTTTCACTGTAGTAGCTGTAGTGTTGTATATAGTTCGTAATATTTAGTTAATAAACGCATACCGCCAATTAAATTAAACAACTAGAGAACTAAACAACAAGAAATTTGTATCACTTTTCCGTCAAAATATTACATTCGTAAGAATGCTAATAGATATAAACAAATTCAATTAATCTCAAAATTATATTTGAAACTTTTTTTCACGACAGTATTGTACTCGTAAGAATGTTTATAGAAAAAACAACATTAATATTTCAAACTCGTTTCCATATAAATTTTAAATTGGTAAAAAAAAAATAATTCCAATTTTCTTTTACAACCGATTTTTTCAAAACTCAAACTAAAACACGCACAAAATACACGTTAAATGTTCTAAATAGACATGTCATCGTTATTATATAATCTCAATAGGCCTGAAGTTAAATTTGACAGCTAGCTCCGCTACTATCCCGCCCCTGGCCGGCCGGCTGACTCGTAATTCCTTTTCAGAAGGTCTTTTGTTGTGTTTTGATCAAGGCCATTTAGATTCTATGGGATGCTGTGTCACGTGACTTGTATCTTAACGCTAAATTAACATTTAAGCTGTGAAAAGTTTAAGATACCTTCAGTGTTTGACCTGTTCAATACGAAAACGCGACTTTCCACAGTATATTATTGATGCGCCTTTAACGGGTAAGCTTCTTTTGTATACTACGTCTTATTGTGGCTGTAATGCTAATGGTATAAAAATGGTATTGGCAGTAAAACAAATAGTAATATCCGATCGCTTGAGTGTGCAGTAGAAGTTGCAACTAATCAGCGAAAAAATGTAAGGGCGCGCAGTGGAAAGGTTGGTACATTTAGGGCCTGTTTCAGAATGTTCGGCTAAATTCCGGCTATACTACCCAGAATTTATTTATTTAATGAACACTATCTTTGCGTTTCACAGTCATCGATTTAGCCTATCCACCGTATAAAGTTACTAATAATTTATAGGCCAGAGGAAGTGGGAGGTTATAAAGTTATTTGAGGGTAAAGTGCTATGATCAAAGAAAGTGTGTGGATTTTTGTGTGGGGTTTTGAATGACTTCGTTTTGGAGGATGTCTATTAATTCCGTAAGCTCAAAACAGGGGCGAAAGGGATAAACAAGATCTCATGTGTATGTCTCCAGCTTACTCAATTGAAATTTCTTAATTCTGAATATGCCAATATTTAGAGCCGATTTAGTGCAATTATGAATACCAACTCAAAATTTAGGTGCCAAATAAACTTCGATGCTACACGTGATTATTAGTGTGTTAGCTGGCGTTATGGTCTCCAGCTGACACATGCTGTATATACGAAACGGCTGAAGATGTGATTATATACTATAGCCAGAGATTTAGCGCATAATTTGTGCCAGTGGCACAAAAAAAATTGAAACGCCGTACTTGAAAACTGTAGTAGTAATGACCCGATTACAACGTGTAAGCTGGAGACCACGTGTCTACAGCTGCTCATCTGTATCTTCTGAACGAATGGGCCTACGACTTTGTTTAATATGTCAAAATTTAGCGCCAAATTTGTGCCATCGGCACTAAAATTTTCAAGTCTGTGGCTATTAAGGTTTTGGAGCTACAAGCTCAAATAAACGTGTAAGCTGGAGACACATGTCCCCAGCTAGCACATGCTGCACAGCTCAAACGGGAAAGGCTAGACTACTGTTTAATAGCTAAAAATGTTGGGTAGAATTTGTGCCATCGGCACAAAAATTTTCAAAACAATGGGCCTCATAGTTTTTGCGTAATAAGCAAAAACATTTCTTCCCGCCTAAATATTTAAATATTTCGTTGAAAACGTTACTGAACGCGGCGTTGCCGTCCCGTTCGCTGTAACTGCAATCTGTTTTGAACCTTATTTCTATAGAGTTAGAACTTACTTTTTGCTTTCACGTTAAGGATATGTGGAAGAAGTTACAAAGAAACAGTAAATGTATAGACTAGGAGAAGGTGTTGTGTAGTTTGACAACCATATTATAATGCCAATATTTACAAGATATGTAGGTAGGTACTTTTTCTCTCAGAATGTTGACCTATTTACTAGATCATTATTACATCCTCTTTGTTTGAATGTTGGTAGGTATTTTTTCTCTCAGAATGTTTACCTATTTACTAGATCTTTATTACATCCTCTTTGTTTGAATGTTGGTAGGTATTTTTTCTCTCAGAATGTTTACCTATTTACTAGATCTTTATTACATCCTCTTTGTTTGACCAAGATATTGCATTCTAATCTAATCCTACACTTTACATCTATCAGTGATAACTGGTTACGAAAATACTGTAATTTTATAATTGGAAAAAAAAAGATAATTGTTCGTAATTCTGTTATGGAAAACCAACTAAAATTAAGTGATATATAAAAGTTCTTAGTTTGTTTGCAAAAGTCCAAATTGGTATAGCATTTACAAATCATGATCTAGAAAGACATTAGTTCTGCAATCGCAAAAAAAATAACAGGCCACGTTTGAAATGATTGTATATGTATCACGCACACAACAGTATGCGAAGCTAGTATTGTTTTTAGAAGCGGAGTGCATCACTGATGGTAAAGACGTGATACCAGTAATTAAAAGCTTTTTCATAAAAGTAGGTGAAATTTTTGTTTTGATTTTGGGGTACCAATGAATTATCTTAAATTGATTTAAACATCTTCTTTACATAGTAGCTTGTGCATTTTTTTTATACCTGATAGGTTAGCCTTTTACCACTATCTCATCTGATCGTAAGTGACGATTTGATCGAAGATGTTGTTCAGGCTTACTCAAAATTACTGGCTCTCAAAGACAGCTGACGGAACACACCATTAGGTGCTTGGCGACAGATTTTCTACTTGAGGGTGTACGCACATTTTTTTTCGCGAGAAACGCACGCGGCTTGCTACCGTATATACGTGTATACCGTTTTCAAAACAGCGGCTGTTTTGTGTGTGATTGTGTTCGGTGCGGTCATCGTTATTTTGGGCGTCGGACGTTCATTGTGAGTAAGGGAGCAACGGTTTCCTATCTGCGGGCCTCTACGTTACCATCGGGCTCAAGGGACGATTGATGAAATTAAAATTCCTTTATCTACGACTATTTAACTTCAGTTAACGTAGGTTAGGGTGTTTTGCATTAAGCCCCCTTCGACGGAGCGACTAGCGAACCGTTAAGGGGTAAGTTATATATATCGGCTTGTGTCTTCTTGTGACATTCTAGGAAACCAGTCGAATACGCCACGACTTCTTGGTAAAGTGTGGGACTACAGGACATTGAAAAATGGCCCCCCGCCCATACACTAAGCCCTCGTAGCGAAGTTTGCTTAGCCATTCTGAATCGATCAGCAAAGTTAAGCAACGTCCGCCGCGGTCATGAGTTGGATGGGTGACCACTGGTGACATTACTTCTGTGCGCTTCCGTGCTTCGGAGGGCACGTTAAGCCGTCGGTCCCGGTTGTTGTCTTAGGATGGCAGTCGTTACAGCATGGTGGTAGAGCACTTTGCGAGTGCCCGCCTGGCTAGCTACCACCCTCATGTTGAAAATCTGTCGCCAAGCACCTAACGGTGTGTTTCGGCAGCTGTCCATGAGAGCCAGTAATTCTAGGTTAGCCTGTACAACATCTTCGACCACATCATCACTTACCATCAGGTGAGATAGTGGTCAAAAGCTAACCTATCAGCATAAAAAAAACAGTTAAATTGCTAAGAAAAGTCTCGAAATATATACTTTTTGGATTATATTTTCATTTATTTTTAGTTGCTAATGCTTACGTATGCAATTTTTAATGCAAAGAATAGGGAAACCCATTAAATTATGGTTCCATCCAGATGTTCACCATAACTGATGCCACCGGACTGATCAAGGCAACGCCATGCACTTGGAAGTAGTGTTTGTTACGATAGACGAAATAATTTACAGCCAAACGGTGTCGTAGTAGAACGTTGGAGTTCTCTGGAAGGTGGTTACTAGCCAACTTTACGTTTATAACCTCAAGACACTATTTTACCGGAACATTAGTAAAAATAAACTCACCATAATCTCGTCTGGTTCAAGAGTAAGTTTTTCGATAATTTAGAAGATATGGCGAGAATGAGAGAGAGACGGGGTTTTACGTACGAGCGTTAAGTCCTGTTAAATACTTATAACTATGTGTTCAAGTCGCGAAATTCCAAAGGTTACTGTTCCATTCGATGTTTTCTTATCCTTCATCAGATCACAGAATTTCATGTCCAGAATAAAGTGAATGAGCCCAATCAAATACACCTAAACAAAGTGTACTTGCTATATGCATGCACAGGTCCCTACGATCTAGTTCTTTTCCGTGATTAGACCTCAGGAGTTTATTTAGATACAGAATATGCTCACCGAGTCTAATCAAATAAGCTTAAACACGGAGTAAACATATTCAATAACAGATGCCGTTAAAGTGTTAAAGGTTAAAGTGATGGCAGCCCTAGGGCTGCCATCACTTTAACCACCGAAGCCGGACAAAATCTTAAAAAACCCGGACATTTGGGTGAAAGTGAGATTTTTTCTCGGACACCCATGAAAACTAAGTTCATATATTTTTTCATTTATACAGCTTTTTAAAAATAAATATGATTACATCAAGCACTTTCGCGTACTGTGCGATTTTATGGTGGCCGAGGTGGTTTAGGCATCCGACGCGATATCGGAGGACGCGGGTTCGATTCCCGCCTTGGGCATAACATTTTGTAAATAATGTCTCCAATAATCTGTTAAAAAGAATAAATTAAAATTTTTGTTTTAATATATAATCTTCACTTTGAAAACTATCGCGAGTTTTTTCCATATTAACTTATTTTTTTAGCCATTTTCAAATAAGTTCATAAATAATCAATAAATTAATACCTAGTCAGAAACTATAAACTACATAGGTAGTATCAATTTTTTTTTAAGCCATCTTGATGTGTTACGTAGATTAGGTACCCAAAACCGTAATACTTCTTTATATAAATTAAAAACTGGGAATTTGGAAAAGTAAAAGCAACTCATGCCCTTAAATTTATACTTTATTTCGATCAGATAAACCATGTGCCTTTTCTCCTTCGTCCATTGCCGTGAGACTAGCGAACATAATAAACTCACAATGTAACTTGAGTTGCCAGCTAATATCAAGATAATCTTGTTTGTTATGTATGTAAAGTTTTCCGTCAGATTTCACTAGACGTTTTTAGCGTATGGTAATGAGAAAAAAGCGCTAAAGACCTTGAGAGAAATATTCTAGACCTAGCACCAAATGCGCCAAAACGGTAACAAAGTGAGTGAATGACCGGAGTCAGCGGCAGCCCTGAATGGTGGGGGCCGATGCGGACGTTCTGTTGTTGTAGAATTTGCAATTATGATACATATATATTAGATAATACAATCTAGTAGGATACCGATTGCGGCATGAAGAGTGCTGCCGGGCTAAGAATTCAGTCAGTCATTGAATCTCATTTCGAGTTTCAAGGTGGATCCACGGTGCAACGTTGATCGAAAGCAATATGGTAAGTTCAGTTCTCTTATATTTACTAATCAAGACCAGGGCACAGATTACCTACTAATATATATAACACTGTCCTTTCAAAGAGAAAAAATACCTACAAATTTAATCGCTACCACTCTCAGATCAGTAAACGCAAATACGTGTCTAATGCGCTAGACTTAGTGTTACTTTCGCTATGTACAGCCCGCGATGATAGCAGCATTCACCATTGACCATCATAAGACTGATGCGCTTTCTTAGGGCTGACTTACCGAATCAAAAATAAAAGATTCATAAAGCAGCCGCAAGCAAGAGACGCGCGGACGTGCAGCGAATTTATGTATCGCTATATCATATAATTTTATAGAACATATAATAATACGTTAAGCATATATTTCTTCTAGTAAAACATTGGTCAACATAGGTGTCATGTTTTCTGTTGCCGCTTGATAGTAAGTGTCTGTCACGTCGCTATTGACAAATGTTTTATTATATGTTTATTTAATATTGTAATTTATAATCTGTTGACTAAATGACTTATTTTATAATTTATGTAATTTATTTTTAGGACCATGTAAATTTGTTTTTTTTTTTGATTAATTATTGTAAATGGTATGTCCGTAATAATTAATAATAAATAAATAGTTACAACTTTCCGCTTTGATTTCTGGTCTGTGTGGTTTCTAATGTGTGTGTGGAACACACTTTTTCTCGTTTGGTAGAAAAACATGCATAGTATAAAATATTTGTCAGATTATATTTAAACCTTCATGCTCCTAGCCTATGTCTCAACGGCGTTTATTTTGTATGAAAGCGATAATAGGTTCCAACCCTATAGAAATAAGGTTCAAGACAGATTGTAGCTACAGTTATCGGAACGGCAACGCCGCGTTCAGTAACGTTTTCAACGAAATATTTAAATATTTAGGCGGGAAGAAATGTTTTTGCTTATTACGCAAAAACTATGAAGCCCATTGTTTTGAAAATTTTGGTACCGATGGCACAAATTCTACCCAACATTTTAAGCTATTAAACAGTAGTCTAGCCTTTCCCGTTTGAGCTGTACATCATGTGCTAGCTGGGGACATGTGTCTCCAGCTTACACGTTTATTTGAGCTTGTAGCTCCAAAACCTTAATAGCCACAGACTTGAAAATTTTAGTGCCGATGGCACAAATTTGGCGCTAAATTTTGACATATTAAACAAAGTCGTAGGCCCATTCGTTCAGAAGATACAGATGAGCAGCTGTAGACACGTGGTCTCCAGCTTACACGTTGTAATCGGGTCATTACTACTACAGTTTTCAAGTACGGCGTTTCAATTTTTTTGTGCCACTGGCACAAATTATGCGCTAAATCTCTGGCTATAGTATATAATCACATCTTCAGCCGTTCCGTATATACAGCATGTGTCAGCTGGAGACCATAACGCCAGCTAACACACTAATAATCACGTGTAGCATCGAAGTTTATTTGGCACCTAAATTTTGAGTTGGTATTCATAATTGCACTAAATCGGCTCTAAATATTGGCATATTCAGAATTAAGAAATTTCAATTGAGTAAGCTGGAGACATACACATCAAGATCTCACCCAATCTCATTCAAGGGGAGGAAGGGCCGAAGAAAATTTGACATCTCGTTTCAATAATCTGTCAAAAAGACTACAAATGTCTACATGAGTATTCTTGAAATTAAAAAGTTTATATTCCTTCCAATATTAATTTAATATGATATATTTAATTAATATTGCGGCGCAACATACTGAAACGTATCAATGCGACATGCGGCGTTGCGAGCTGGATCTTCGCTTACTTGGAAGATAAGCACCTAACGGTATCTTCCAGCAGCTGTTCTTGAGAGCCAGTAATTCTAGGTAAGCCTGAACAACATCTTCAACCTCATAATCACTCATCATCAAGGGAGATAGTGGTCAAAGGCTGGCCCAGAAAACAATGAAATAAAAAAATTAAAAACACATGAACACATATTGGAAAAATATTTTAATGAAATCATGTTTAAATTTGATATAAAGGTCTTTTTAATCGACTTCCAAAAAAAGGAGGAGGTTCTCAGTTCGTCTGTATTTTTTTTTTTTTTTATGTTTGTTTCCTCAGATCTCTTGACTGGGTGAACCGATTTTGAAAATTATTTTTTTGTTTGAAGGCTGATGCTTGTCGTTTGGTCCCATTTTAAATTTCATCAAAATCGGTCAAGCCGTTTCTGAATTACACTAAAAAGATTGAAAAAAATTTTTTAACAAAAAATGGAACCGACTTCAACACCCAAAAGTGTGAAATAACATGTCGAAGTCGGTACCATGCCCACAATATTGTGATAATAGGTACTTTTGAACCATCATGGTACCGACTTCAACAAGTTATTTCACACTTTTGGGTGTTAAAGTCGGTTCCATTTTTTGTTAAAATTTTTTTTGTATATTTGTTACAAGTAAAATTTACGGTCTAATTGACTATGTGAGTTTAAGTAAACCTTTGTGAGGGATGTAAAAGGTGCAGTATAAAGTGGCAGATCTTCAAAAAGCGCTCCTGCTTTTTCTTTTTTCTCCTTTTACTTTCCTGTGGGGCCATGAAAATAGCATTTAATAAGATGTTTCATTTCAGGCATTGCTCAGAGGGGCAGTAAGCCAACAAAGTGCAGTGATTTTGGTCTGCATGGCGATGGACCGGTATCTATACCTGTTACACCCGAAGACGTATCATAAACATTCAAGCAAAAAGGTAAGCGATTTAACTAAGATACATTATGCAACTTCGTGAAATGAAAGTTTAAGAAAATATCCAAGAGGATCAAATGGTTAAAAGCGTTGTGGTGTCTACAAATACGTGAAAGCCGAGGGAGTGAAGTGAAAGTGCCGCAAAAGTGGCCGAGGTACCAGAAATAATTCGTTTATCTTAAAAAAAACGAGTTATTTTTGATTGGGTTAATACTTTCGCTTAAGAGAAAATAACGCAAACATTTCAAATACGTAATTTGATTTTGACGAGGTATCTCTGATTTGTTTCTTTCGGTAAATTGACATATTGTTTTGTTTCAATTTTATGTACGATTTAATATAATTTTATTAATACCAATTTAAGTAATTTTAAGGTAATACATTTTCCATAAATTAACTCAAATATACTACATCTATAAGTTTTACTTTCGCCTAGCATTTCTTCGCTGGAGTTGAAAAAATGTGTGTATTGCTAGGCAGCAAAACGCGTTGCTCGTGATCGTCACCCAAGGACCGTTCATTTGCTCAGTTTTCAATATAATCGCACCTAGTAACAATTTTACAGCCTTGCACAACATAACACAATTTTTATGAGTAAATTTGTGCAAAAAGATCATTAGACTAATAATTAATAATGCAAGAAATATGTAACCAGAGAATTACAGTGTTATGCCATAATTGTGTGTGGTTGAAAGATTTATTAATGTTTGCCTATTTTGTGGCATCGGAGATCCACAACGGCTGAACCAATTTGAATGTTGTTCAAAAGATTATACTCAGTCATATTTGTTGAAAATTTGATCAAATGGTTAAGGTTTTTTTTAATAAGATTACAAGCACTACCGCTTGCTAAGCGAAAATCATATTTTATTATATTGGTTTAGGCATCCGGCGTGAAATCGGAGGACGCGGGTTCAATTTCCGCCCGGAGCAAAAAAATTTTTTTTTTATATTGAACTGGTTAGCACTTGACCACCATCTCACCTGATGTTAAGTGATGATGCGGTCGATGATGGAGCGCGCTTACCCAGAAGATACCTGTTCACTCGGGGTTTGAAGACCCCCATATTGTACTTAATCGGAACACAGACTCAGGCAGGGTATTCCATTCCCTGGCGGTTCGTATAATGAACGAAGAAGGAAATCGCTTTGTTCGGATAAATGGAATATCTACCATATAGCGGTGGCGCTTTTGAGTATGTACTCCAATAATTTCTAAAATATGATTTTTGCTTAGCACGCGGTAGTGCTTGTAATCATATTTAGAAATATGTGTTCAAGATATTCAGATTTAACCCTCACTGCGTACTGGGGCACACACGTATCTCAGTTATTATTATATAGCAACGATAAGTATACATGCTTATATGCACGAGAGTTTGATTCGTAACATACTAATAATGCGCCGAGCTCGTTAATTACGTGACGAATTCATAAACTTTATTCAATGAATACAACTGTAAATTGTTCTTCAACTAAATTTTCACCAAATAAACTCATAAGGAAAGACATTTAATAATCTAAAACGGTGTCTTCAAAACAGATTGAGAAAACTTGTCCCATTTATTACATTTTTTTTTTCTGATATCTCACACTCATCTAATAATATTAGGTGACAATGCGGTCGGACGGTGGTACACACTCGCCTTAAAGATGCTTATATACACGCTATGCTATTCTTTGGCTATCTGTCTGATCAGTGTTTCGTCATTTTGCAAACCACTTTGATCATGACATTTGCAAAACTACGTAAAAACTGTACTTGCTGATGGAATAGAAACAATGTAACGGTTTTTATTTTCGTAGGCCAGCCTTAGAAGATTGTCTCACGAAGGTTAGTGAAGCGGTCAAAAATGTTGTTCAAGGCTAAACTAAAATTACTGGCTCTCAAAGACAGCTACCGGAACACATTCTTAGGTACTTTGCGATAGATGTTCTACTTAATAGTAGCTATCAATCTAGCCTGGCGCCCAGGCGGGCAATCGCAGAATGCCCTTCCACTCTGCAAATAATATGTTCTGGTGTTTTCTGTCTCTGTGTTGTAAGAGAAGGCATATTGTACCAACCACACATGAGCGGATAAGAGTAAGAAAAAGATTTAAAAATAGTCTGCAGTGAGTACAGTTATCTAACATTTTCCAAATTGAAAGTAATCCAAACTAATAGAAAATTCAGTTTGAAAATCACACGTGTATATATTATATCTAAGCCGCTTTTATCCTCTCAAAGGCTTAGGAACATACGAGTGCTGAGATTCAAATCTTATTTATGTACAGTATCTAATCTACAAGACCTAATATCAAACAGTAAGGGCAAAGAATGCTTAGGTACTTTAATCACGAACGCACTTATTAATAATAAAGCCTTCGTAAAGCAAAGGAGCTCACGATCGTACGAGGCGCAGTCATCGAATTCTGGAAATGCAAGAACTCGCGCCTTCCCACACCTATCTGCGCCGATCGACGGCGGAGGGCCGCATGGTGGTAGGATATTCTGCAAGTGCTCGTCTCTGCAACTCTCCATTAGAAATTTTAATATTGTTAAGTTTGCAATGACGCCTGCTAGGCGAATTACATTACAAAATTACAAATTTACGAGAGAAAAAATTATGTGAATGTAATTCGCCTAGCAGGCGTCATTGCAAACTTAACAATATTAAAATTTCTATATAATTACTGACTATTATTACAAATTTACTTCTCTCGTAAATTTGTAATTTTGTAATCTCCATTAGAAAGTCTACTAGGTAACTATGTTGTTAGGTGCTGCTTCTGAATGTTACGGTGGCTGTCTTTGATCACGTCACTACCCACCAAGGTGAGATAGTTGTCAAAGACAGTTGCCGCTAACCTTAAAGATGTAAAAGTATGGTTACGATAAGGGATATAAAATTCTAATAACAGCAGGTATAACAAGCTACAGCTCGCAGAGTTGTCCAAGTGAATTTCGAACCCGAGTGGCCTCAGTGAATTTATGTAAAAAGTCTAATGGAATGTAAAATTCTCCTGTGTTTATAACAGAGGATTTAGTTAAATGGATTTTGAATATCGATACACTGATTCTAGGACGTGTCATGGAATCTACGCCATATTTATAAAATAAATTTCTTCAAAATCCATTCAAAGTCAGTGACAACATAATATATGCATAAATGAGGCAACAACTACTCACACTTATCATCACATATGTAATATTAATAAAATAATGAAAAATTGTATAATTATTATACTTCCTAGTTTTTTGACAATTCTGAAAGATTGATTCAACCTGATACTTTGTTTAGGTAATATTGTTTGGTAATGGGCAGGCCACTTGCTCGAATACTATGTAGAAGTAGTACAGATAGTAACGTTATGATTTCTATTTACTACTAATGCTACGCCCGTCGGATGCCGGGGTAGAGTGTCAGCTCCCCATCGCTACCAACACACCAGAAGGTAGACAGCAGCGCTTTCTGAGGAACTAATATCTCATACTGTTTTCATACTGCCCAAGATGCCTGCTAAGCGTGGGGATTATGGCAAACCCAATATCAATGGGAGAGGCTGTGTTCAGCAGTGGACAATCTGGCTGATACGCAGTAGATACGTTACGTTACGATTTCTAGTGACTACAAGTTTTATTAATCACAAAACACTTTAATTCTCCGCAGAAATGTAGACGTTTAAAAAATGTAGTTGTTGCATTATAAGACATAGCGGTTGGGTATGAAGTTCTCTTACTGATGATGTATCGTAAGTTGCTGTGAGTAACAGATTAAACTTTTTGCAAACCCTATTTGGGCTCAGAATTTAAACATTACTTGTGAGTGGTTTTAGTAACATCAAAAGAAAGTTATATTGGTATTTCTTAAACCTTTGATAAAAAAAAGTAATTACTTTTAATTTATTTAGAAAACGAAATTATGCGACTTCAAGTGGATTTTTTATTAAATTTAAAAATAATTTGTTTACTTTTATTTCTGTTACTTTGTTACCACATTATATTACAATTCGATTTCTTAAGTATTAAAATATTAATAATAAAAAGTATTTGGCGCTGTAAGCGTGTCCTAAGCTTAAACCTGATGGGAAAATTTAACTGAAGGTCTTTAGTTAACTTGCTCCATTTTTATCGCTTTTCCAGCTAAAATAGTAAGTAACGGTGACATATAAGTTTCCGATTGATGCGAAATTATTTTGGAATTTTCTTATCTTTTACTTTTAACGAGACGTGTCTAGCCAGTTAAGCAATGTTTGTTGCGGGCATTACTTGGATGGGTGATGTATTGACCTTTACTACTGAATCTTCTCTGCTTCGGATTACGCATTATGCCATCGGTTCCATTTGTTGTCTGCTGCTGGGAGTTTTATATTTCGGTATTTAAATAACGTAAGGTCCAAGGTACCTTTCAATTTCCAGCCAAACGAGCCGTCGTCGTCGCCCCCTTTACTGACATTTTTATGAACCAGCTTACCTAAATCTCGACTTTACATTAATTACAGCAGCAGTCCTTAGACATTGTGGTTGGATCAATGCTTGATTTTGTGCATTTTCAACTGACCGAAAAGAAGGTAATTCTCAATTTGAATAAATGTTTATTATTTTTGTATGTTTGTTACGCGATTACTCCGCCAATTATAAACAAATTTTTACTTTGTTGGAGAGAATATACCTTCAAATTTGTTGTTTTTCATCAGTCAGTTGAGTAGTTGTTAAGTTATAGTCAATTAACTGTAAAATATTTTGTATACCTGGATGGTTTAATAGTTATTGCAACTATTTTTGGTGAACACTATTATAAGGGAGTGAATAATCTTGTGAATATGTACCACGAAATAGAGTGATAAACATTTTGGGAAATGATAAATTAATTTCTACTTCGGTACCTTTACGATTCAATACACGCGGGCCACGATACCCTATCGTTTCTCGTATGTTTGAGCGCCAATGGTACTCTTGGAAATATAAGTAAAATACTGCATTTTTCATGCTCATAAATTAACCTAAGTTATACCACTCCCCATATAACAAAACACAGTTAAAACCAGATTGCATAGTAATGTGATATATCAAAACTTGCGCCCCTGGCTGAGCACTACTAATCTGCAACAAAAATACAGGTGGATGGTACAAAAGTTTTACACCCGACTTCAAATAACTGTTTATGGCTTAATTACACTACATTTCCGTTCATATATAAATAAAGTCCCCGACTTCCGACACTAAACAGTATGCAATAACAGGACCATGATAATGTGAGATCAGTGTTTTAATTCAGCATGGTACCGACTTCCACAAGTTATATTATACTTTTAAATGTTTTAAGTATGTGAAGATTAAAAATACATCCATATGCTGGAAAAATCACACGATAACGTAGTTTACAACACACTTAAATGCAGCAGCTGCCACTTTCAAGAACAACATTGACTTAATAAATCCAGAGTATATAAAAGCGAGTGCATAAATAAGGAGACATGGAAATATGCAACAGCTGCTTTATGCAAAAATGTTGTGCGCTGAATGTGGTAGAAGTAGGTTAGCTCGAGCGTTGAAGATTACGTCATTTAGAGTAGGATTTTAACATACGGTTGATCTAGGTACTTAGTATCTGCTGTTAATATAAACACAGTATATAACATTTTTCGACACCCAGTACAATTTGAAGATACTAGCACCTTTTTATTTTTATTTATAAATAATCTACATTCTACAGACTCCAGGGTCCGTGACTTTTTTCAATTATGACATTTTTTATTTAGTAACAAGAAATATGAAATAGGAAACATGCAAAATTCCAAGGGGGAACAGTGTTAATAGATTTTTTTTTGCCGTTAATGTCATTAGCACCAGCATCCAGAATAGACCAGTATCCTCTAACAGCACCCGTTCACGAGTTGACGTATGTGCCAGGCATAGCCTTCCTCAACCATTTTTGAGGGAAGATGGCGACCCGACACACAACACCGCCGCTAGACAACACCTTTCTGTGATTCATGACCTCTCCGGATACCCGTGCCAACGATTACAATTATAAAAATAATTTGGGACTACAATAAAATAATATACCTACAGAAATTTACATATTTTGTCATTCTCCCACATTTTAACAGGGCCTCCATTACCGCGCTATTTCGATCTTTGATCGCCATTTTGATGTTGTAACCATGGATGGCTTTTGGTGTCGCAACCATCGCCTTCCTAACGAACCGTCCTATGGCGTCTTCTTCGTCATCTGCGTAGTATACGTAGTATACTAGCACCTTAAGGGGTGCATTAGTGTCTCGGATATATCACAGTATGGAGCTCCATATATCTACTGACGATATGTATACATATCCATATATGTCATATCCTGTCAATATCTTTATCATAGATTAAATTGATATTGCTATATATTTTATTATATTTTTTTTTATTAATGTTACCAAATACTATGCTTGATCCGAAAATATATCATATATTTCACTGTATTGACAAAAAACATTAATTACGCTCTAAAATTTCGCTTATTCAAGTTTACAATCTATATAGTAAATGGTATCAATACAAATTATATTTATAATTATTGTAGCAACCATGTGATACAGTAGGAATTGAAAGAACTGACAGATTTTTTCCGTTTTAAAAAAGCTTACCTTTATATGAATTTGTTTTAATAAATTAGCGCACGCTATTTAAATAGATCGAATTTCAGTTCTGCACTTATTCTTATGCGAAAAGAGCTATCTTTTCTCTATCTGATATATACATAGACCACTTCGTCTTTATAATACCGACAGGATATATTTCATTCAAACACAGACTCTTCAGAGCTCTCGTTAAGTCTCATAAGGAATACTCGTACAGTCCCCAATATCACATAACTACTACACTTACGTCTGTTACAGGGCTGCGTGCTGGTTATAAGCATAACTTGGATACTATCTGTATCGTTATTTGCAATAATGGTGCTGCCGAGATCGGGATACTACTTCAACTCGACGGGCCTGATGGCGTGCGATGTTTTCCACAGCAGAGTGGCTTTCAGGTATACTTCAATGTTTATTTATAGACACTTTTGTGTCCTTTATATGGTGCTTATAATTGAACTTCAAACAAAAGGACTAAGGCTATGACACAAACTGTTTTAACTTGAACATTTTATAATTAACTAAACAATAAAAATTTGCATTATCGTGTCTTTCTACTTTTTGTTTTCTTACTTGTTTTAATTTGCATATACATACTCGTATAATGTGAAAGTATTTCACTTGAAAAATGCGTTTTTTTTATTATTACTATAATAAGTGCGTAAACAATCTCCCAAAGGGGTGTTGCACCCTTCCCCCCCCCTCTATATCTTCCCGTGGGTGTCGGTATAGGTGACGAGGGGAAAATACTGGAAGTTGGGCATCAGCGCCTTCTAAAGAACTGCCAGCTCCCCAAGCCACCTGCCTAGCGTGGGGATTATGGCAAATACCCCCTTCATAGGGAAACTGTGTTCATCAGTGAACAATCCGGCTGATACAGAAGACATAAAAAATAATCTACTTAAAATTATTTTCTTTTTTCATTCGTATTTTAACTGAAACAGTGAGTGTGTTTGCAATTTATTCGTCTATAGAATGGGAAAGCAACAGACTACTATCTTTTCTCACCTTACGTGAGAAGCTTTTATAATGCAGCATGGAACTGTAGACGGGTGCGTCGTGACACATCCTATATTTTACTAGTCGGACGACGAAATGAAGACACATGCGATTGTTCCTGAGTTTTGTTTCGCTTCGGACAGTTTGAAAAGCAAACCCAACGTTCATTTGCAGAAGTAGTACGACTACGTAAAATAACTTTACTTTAACGTACCTAGTATACATTAAAAATAAATTTTGCATGTGTTAAGTACTTTTATGAACGTATATATAAAACATTTCATGATGCCTACATATTGATGGGTCAGAATGTTTATGTATTGACGACTTATAACTATGCCATTGTAAATTATGATTTTTTGTACAATAATCGAAGAATACTGTATCAGCCGGATTGTCCTGCTGAACACAGCCTCCCCATTAAGGCGGGAAATGCCATAATCCCTACGCTTGGCAGGCGTCTTGGGGATCGCAGTTTAATTATCAGTTCCTCAGAAGGTGCTGCTGCCCACCTTCCGATATTTTACCTTTAGTCGCCTCTTACGACACCTTCAGGCAGAAATGGGAAAACATTCTAACCCGGCACCCCACGGGTATTATATATGTATTTTTCTGTACTAGTGTCCTATTGTTAAACTGAAGTTTTCTAAATTAGATTTTTTTATTAGCAAACTATTTTGGTACGCAATTAGTTTTTTAGTTATTACAATTTCTCTTTATCAAATTTGAAAGATATCCCTAAAGATAATTATGCTCATGAACTGCTATGTCAGGCTCGTGACATGTGAAACAGTTTGCGGCTATAAAACAAACATGTTTTTGTTTTCAATAGCTTTCAGTGGTTTTCCCACGTCTGTAAATAATGATAATGTCCCACGCTCGGGACTTGTATATTGTAACGAATGTGTCAATTTGGATTGGCACCTGTCTTTAACTGCTTTAACGGAATTCAGATATTCTTGTGTCATCTAAATATATACCTTTATTAGTAAGTCATGAAGGCGTTTCTTCAAAAACTCCAGCTACAAGATATTTAAAAACTTATCTATGTCCAAATTTATTGAACTGATAGGCTAACATACTCTCAATCATATTTAGTATAAGTAATAGTTTGGCTCTAAATGTCTTGTCAACACATTTTAAGCTTGAGGTTTCCGGTAGCCATTTAAGTATGCGAGAAGCCTAGAGAGAGATCTCTAGAGATGAAACTAAAGAACTTGAAATCACTTGGACCTGGGAACGCTGAGGTTGACACCAAGACTATTGTGCGAAAAACATCCCGTAGTAGTAATTCAGTTTATTCGATAAGCAGTATTTTTTGTATAATGTTGTCTAAGGTTTTCGCGAGCATTACACATAGTAATTAAACAAAATTAAAGGGTACTGTCACCCCGTGACCACGATTACTGCAAAGTGTAAGAAACGTCGGGATAAAAATAATGATAAATAAACGCGATTTAAACAGTTTAAAATTGTTTAATTACTATGAGTATTTTTTGCATTTAAGGATATTGTAGCATATCAATATTTCGACAAAAGAATTCCGATGACATTTTTGGGGGCTGACGTAGTGCTACATAATATAGGTTAGTTATAAAAGATGTTTAGAGTTAATAATGTAATGTAGCGGAGTGTTAATTTTTTTATAAAGCATATTAATTTTGTCAATAATTTTAAGGATATTGTCTTGCTGTGCATATTACTTCCCGACCACAATGGCATTGATGTACTGTTACGGCTCCGGATTCCATATCAGCAAAATGAGGAGCAAATGTGACCCTGAACCAATGAGGTCAAACGGAGTACCGGGACCTTGCGTCAAGACTTCGCATGGAGATGAAATTGTGGTAGGTATTACTTTTTACCTTCATTTACCCACTTCTAAGTGCTACCTGTCATTTTCTTCCAGTATATCAGTCGTAAGATCTCTGAGATTATCAACAATAATTATAGTTTATGTATTGTCTAAGATCTGCTTGTCTGTGGATTGCTTTGTTATATTTTGCTAACCATACATACTTGAATAACATCTACTTATATTTCAAACTGACTTCAAACATTAAATACGCATTATTAAGGATAACTCAAAAACTACTCGTCAGATCTCACTCAAATTAAAATGGAACCACATGACAACCTATTGAATATAAAAATCGTCAAAATTGGTACACTCTGTAAAGAGTTCAGTCGAATTGAGAACATCCTCCTTTTTTATAGTCGGTTAAAACTGAAACCTTTCGTAGCAATTAGTATCAATACACAACAACTAACAGTTAATTTTATTTGGAGGATTGTGTGAGAAACTCTTATCTCACTTTGAGTTATAAGGTATCCTAAAATTCTAAATAAACTTTAATACTTTTAAAGTTTGTTGAACTTTAAAAAGTAGGAATCAAGTTATAAAATATGCTTATGACTGTTGAAGTACAGATAACATTGTTATGAACATTAAACGCCTGATACTGATGCCTGTAAATTGTTTTAGTAACTTTCTTATACATTTACTGAACAATATCATAGAATAATATTGCTTGCTAAGTATTGTAATATAATAATAAGATGCTGAAGTCAATAATCTAGCTTGAGAGCAATATTTCAGCATAAAACAGGCCGTATGCTAAAAAAAGTCTATCATTATGGAATACTTATAATGTAAATTGTCAACAGATTCAGGCACCAGTAAGACCTCACAGCGTCAGTACATCGCGAACAATGGCAGCCATGTCGTTAGGTTTTATCGTGATGGTCACACCAGCAACCATACAAGAAGTTGTTGCAGCTTGTACTGGTTGTAAGGTAAGTTATCCCAGACATGACGCTAAGACACATAAATCTACTGTTTAATTGCTATTTTCATTAAATCTTTAGGCCGCCTTACGGAAGTATAATATCTCTGCTATATACCAATGAGTCGATAGACGACATTGGGAGATTTGTGGACATTTATCTACATGTACCCCTTTACCTTTAGATAAAATGGCTTCAAGTTGTCAGGTAAACATGTTCAGGTTGAGTTCTAAGTAGTTCAACAGTTTTGAATTATTCTTAAAGAATATAGCACCGAAAAGCCCGTATAAGCCCGTATTTATTAATACTTATTACTAAGACTACGCAGATCATCTGAGCGTTCATCAAGTAAAATTGTACCAAGCAATGGTACACAGTAAAATCATAACATTTTTCGAAAAATGCTTCAACAAATTTTTTTCCACAATATATTTTCAGGAGCTACGACGAGGTTTTTTTAGTATATGTCATAGATAACTTTGAAGATTATGTAATACAAATGCTGCTAAACTATGCTATAACTGCTTATGTTTTTATGTAAATTACCTAACATCTACAGTACCTAATATTATAGAGACGTGAAACAGTCACAGACCACGCGGGAAAAGTCACTATCAGAAGCTAGAAATCAATGTTGGAATATAACATTCGCAATAATAACTTTTTTCCTTATTTACAGATACCACCATCTCTGGATTTCATAATAACATGGCTGGCGCTAAGCAACAGTTTCTGGAATCCATTCTTATACTGGCTTCTGAATAGTCACTTCAGGCGTATTAGCCACGAACTTCTTCAATATTACGTAAGTTATATACCAACTAATATATGAGTATTATAGCCTTATGAATCTCCGCTGGGAATAGTGAACAATATTTTATATCCTCGCATAAAAACGTTCACCGCAAAATTATTACGCTTTCGATATCGTGTACTAAATTTATTTCTTGTTCTTATAAAGCATTCATGAGATAGAAAATTTAATATTGGATCTGTAAATTATGCCGGAAAATATCTTTAGAATTGAGACCACTCAAAAACTTGATAGAATTATTTACATTTTATAATTCTTCGTTATTTCTATAGCTTTGTTGCCGACGGTCAAAGTCATTCCCCGGCTATGAAAAATCGACGGGTTGTTGCGGATCTCCAGTAACGTCAGACGGATTGCATTCCAAAGGAGAGTTTGAGGGTCTTGGAGAAAAGTACTGGGGCGAAATACTAGAAAGAACAGTTTCGTCCACTTCACTTCATGCGATTCAAAAGGCATGTCACAGAGACCCTCTGCGATGTTCTGGATCATTCAAAGGCTGTCACAACAATTGTAAGCAAGACCCAAGATATTTCGACGGCTATGGTCCTACAGATTATAGACACCTTGACAGACAAGCATTTCAAATAGAATCTTGTTCAAGACAATGTCGACTTAAGAATTCAGACATGTGTCTGTTTCGACCAAGTCAAGGTTTGGAATGTGGTCGGTCCCGATCTAACTTGAGTTTGGATGAGGGCAACTTCACCAAGGTATGTAACGGGAGACATCCGGATTTGTGAGAATTCCGAAATTGTCCGGTCTTCGGGCATAGAAGCAATAGTATAGGCATGTATCCTGGTGTAGAACATTTTAACTCCAATATAAAGTGGAAGTTTGACGACTCGCAGGGCATGAACGATGAGATGCACAACTTAGAACAAAATCTCGATAGAATACGTAGTCTTAGTCATGAGCGAACCTGTAATGCATTTGGTTTAAATAACGACAATTTGTTAGAAGTTGAAGTGAATGGTGTCGTTGACGATGACAACGACGATGAAATAAAGGATTGTAATGAATGTGTTCGTGAAACTTGTGAAGATAAAAGTGATTATAGTGCACATAAATTTTCTCGTACGTCATCTCTTTCTAATAGGGAACTTGATGTTATTAAAGAGAGTTCTAGAAGCTCAAGTGATACAGAAGTGACGTTGACTCGATGACTTCCGAGAGTGACGTTTGATAATGCGGTAAATGTAGTGCATTTAGAACTATCTCCGCAACATAGACACCATTGTAATAAAAAGTGTAACAAGTCGGTTAAAAGAACTTTAATTTAGTGAATTATCGTTAATAGGTTTAAATATTTGTGGACCAGTAGATTTGGGTCGAACTTAAACTGATGTGTCACGACGCTGATAATTATATGTAGCATAGTTTTTCGTCATTGTATATGTAATTATTTCTACAAAAATCTCCAATGAAAAAATAAATGTGATAAGAAAATCTATAAAGATATATATGTTAAAAATATTTACTGTATTTTTTCTTGAAAATTTATATCTGATCAGAGATGTTAAATAAGACCTAAAAAAGTGCTGCAAAAAAAGTCGCAGCTTTATATTTGGGAACTCTTCTGTATCCAACTTATACTTGTATTAATTATAGCTTTTAATTTTATTTTTTTTATCGATCAATATTTTACTTCAGTTCGAACAAAACTACTAAATGATTAAAACGCACATCTGTGCATACTATCGATGTATTTTAACTAATTGATTTTGTTAGCATTTTGTGTCTATAGTAAAAATTGCAATAAGTAATTATAGACAGTAACGTTGTACAGATACTTATAAATTTAGTAAATGTAGATTTGTATAATTATCATAAAAGTATATATTTATAAACGGTAGAGATTACCTCATAAAGTAAAGTAGTCAAATGGGTTACCAGGTGCTAGCGGAAATAATCATAATCAAATAAACCAATATTTAATATCTTCAGAAAATAAAACTATAGCTTAGCAACATAATTTTGCTCTACGGGAAATGCTGATAGTTACGCCATTTTTTTAAAAGGACCTCTTTTACATAAAAATTATATATCTACTCACAATATGATGTGTGTATATTAAACATATTCTATAATACTATAATAGACACTACTAATCTTTTATCCAATTGTATAATTTGTCCCTTAAAATGTAATTGCGGCGGATAGTTGCTTTATGTTAAAAATTCTCCGGGGGATAGTTAATTTCTTTTTAATTAGAGCAACTTTATGTAAATTCTAACAATCTTTATTAATAATTGCAGTAATTGTTAAAGTCTTTATTTTCATTCATGGTGACCGACGAGGTAGCGGCCCACCAGACGGTAACTGCTAAAACTTGTAGTGAAAGATCATCATCAGTTAGCAAGCTAGAACTATCAAGTTTATCACACCTCATGTAATATGTAAATTTAAACTCCAGTGTATGCTACGATAAATACCAGATACCTATATATTAAAGTGCATTCAAAACCGGAGCAACTGAAGCAACTACCCGGCTTATACACTACATAATATTTCAAAGATGTTGTAATGTACTTATATTGCTTACAGCTCAAATACATGTTTAGTAGTATTTGTTGTTGTTTTCTGGTTGTCTAGTTAAGTTAATAATTTAAAGAATATCATAGCGTTTCTGTCATATTTGCTTATTATAGCATATTGTATATTTTACATCTGCTGATATATAAGGTGGATATTATTATTATTATATTATTCCCAAAGCCAACGTGCCACAGCTTAAGCAATAGTACAGCTACAGACTTTTTGTGTATGTGAAAATTAAACACGAGTGGAACACATCCCGTTATCGATTCTACACCATCCCCCGCAGTATTGTTGATGAATTAATATCCACCTTATATATGTTTTACTATTTTGTACATAATTATGTCGCTCCACTAATTACCAGGTAACCACAATAAATTAGGTACATATATGCTGTAGCAGAATATAAGGAGTCAAGTAAACGTAATAAATGTTATGTTTCTACAATTACTTATTGTTATGATATTTCATGAAGATTCTCCATAACAATTAAATTCAAATTTAAACACACTTTTCTTATTGGTGATAGGATCATAATTTAACAATAATCACTTGTTCATAATTTTATCGTAAGCATACATATTTTTCATGCAATTATTATGGAATATGTTTTTGACGGAATAATCGATACCATTTCCTAAATACAACTATCATAGGTACTAAAATCTGATGAAACATTTTGTAACGTCCAGGTTTCTTACGCTTGAATAGCAGGAGGTGGATAATGTAGGTATAAAGACGGTGGTATACTATTCAGATTTGCTCTGGGTAAAGAAAAGTTTGAGGAGTAGTCAAAGGAACGACGCTTGAAGACATACTACCTACTTGTTAGCATTTTACTTTTCTTCATACTTTTCTGGCTGACTATCCACAATATTGAAGTCTTAAAGCTAATAAATATGTGGATACTATGAGAGTATTTTAATGTATCATGGTTAATTATAGCAATATGGTTTAGAAACAAGTTATTGAAGTAAGAACGTTCAAGATTATCGAAATATGTATTACATGGTCAATCACCCTTTTAATAGTAATACTATAATGATTGTGTGTGAAATTTTATAATTTTGTCAGCTGTCGAATTGTTAGTTTCTTGTTTAAATGTATCGCCACTGTTGTTGTAAAAAAATAATGTTAATTATGGTTTTATCCATAATTATCAGTACTATATTAATATTATAAATGCGAAAGTAACTCTGTCTGTCTGTCTGTCTGTCTGTTACGCTTTCACGCCAAAACTACTGGAAAGATTTGAATGAAATTTGGTATGGAGATAGTTTGAGACCCGGGAATAAACATAGGATAGTTTTTATCCGACTGCGCAAAAAGAGGTTAATGTTTTCGCGCGATAACCGACATACGCGCGGGCGGAGCCGCGCCCGGATAGCTAGTACATTATAAAAGTTCTAGATTATTAAAGTAAATAATACGGGATAACTCACGTGAATCAGACAGATAGCTCCGACTATAGTTTCAACCACATGCGGTGGTCTTTTTTTAGTTTTTTATAATAAAAAAGTTCTAGATTATACAATTAAATTCTTATATGCATACTTCGCTAGAGCCCATTTATAAGTTTCACATAATTTAAGTATCTACAGCTTATAAGATTTTAATTGTAAATAATAATAAGACTGTTTGATGGAAAAATAAGTAACCAGAGCCGCACAATGCATTTCTTCTATACATTCGATACGTAAACTAAACATTGTTGATGTCTATATGTTAATACAGATTGGAAGGAATAAACATGTTTGTAATAATACCCTGTTTTATTGACCAATTCGTACTGAAATCACTATCAACCCTCGTCAAAAATACTATATACTCCAAGGAGCTTTAAATATTAAGAATTTTTCGAAACTACGAGTAAGTAAACGTGTGTTATCCGCTAAGTAAAATATAACCGGTAAGTATCTTTGTAATGCACCGAACGGGTAAATTAAGATCAACTTCGTGTTACCTTAATCCCCACGCTCCAAGACGTCTTAACGATTGCAGTATAAGATACTTATACTTCAGGAAGCGCTGGTACTACCTTCTCCTATTTTTACTTTTGACTATTACGACTCCCATCTAGAAGATAGAGGAAATGCTATTCTACTCCAGTAATCCACGAGAGAAATGTAGGTTCTTCTCATAAAATAAGATGCAAATCTGACCGTAAGTAGTTTGGGTCATGCTCCGCTACTGGCAGCAAAACTAGGTGTCTTACTGTCAAAATGATTAAACTAATGACGATGAAAAATTAAGTTATTAATAAATAAAATATCTGGTAACTTGTACGTTTCATATATGATCAAAGCTTGTTCAGAAAAAAGTGATACATAAAAAACATGTTATTTTAACATTAGAAAATTGATAAACACGTGTCGGAGGCAGAAAAGCTAGAAAACCAATTAATTACATTTTATTATCTAATTGACTAGTTACCGAACTCAATTGTAAAGGTAGAATAATAATTTATTTCATACTTATTATAGTAATATACTTATATAGTACATATCAACATGGCGGTAGGGCATTTTGCGAATGCCCGCTTGGCTAGCTACCACTTTTAATTAGTAAATCTGTCACTAAGCACTTAACGGTGTTTTCCGGCAGCTGTCCTTGAGAGCCTAGTAGAGTAGAGTAATTCTAGGTTAGCACGAACAACATCTTCGACCACATCATCAGTTACCATCAGGTGAGATAGTGGTCAAAGGATAATCTATCAGGCATAAAAAACGTACAATCTTTTTTAAATTCGAGGTCCTTTTGTCACTGAAAATATCGAAAATTTTAGCGAATTATTTATAATCCGAATAGTACATAGGTAGGCGTAGATTTATAGTACATATTTATCTGGAGCTATATGTTTAGTGTATAAGAGCTAATAATAACAAATGTTTTAAAAGTATTTTAAGAAAACATCAATTTAATAAAACACTTCAAAAACATAAAAAAATATATCTAGTGACAATTCCGCCAAATTTGTCTGATAAGTCGTCCTTTTAAAATTTTCAAGTGTTTCATTAAAGTATTTATTTGATGTTTTCCTTAAACACTTTTAAAATATTTATTATTATTATAAAATATATATATGGATTTCCGCAAAGAAACGCCTGAATCTATTCATTATCTTGATGTAGAGCTATTTTATCCAAAAATCCTCGAGTATCAGGTTAAAACCTGGCATTATACCCACAACTGCCGCAATATCAAATAGCGTGACAATGATGGAATTGGGCCGTACTTTATGCCGCTACTAGAGCCTCGAGAGGTTTGATGGATTTCACGTGTCTTTGTGCACTCGGTTTAGACCTTTTCTCATCCTTCAATTGTAACAAATAGACTTCGTTCTGAAATAAATCAACGTCCTGGAAAAAATCTCTGAAATCAGAAGCCGATCGTTAAAGGAGTATTTGCAAGGAATTCCATTTCGTAAGTGGATTGTTTTCTGTCGCCAAGCACCTAACGGTGTATTTCGGCAGCTGTCCTTGAGAGCCAGTGATTCTAGGTTAGCCTGAACTATATTTTCGACCGCATCATCACTTACCATCAGATGAGATAGTGGTGAAAGGCTAACCTATCATGTATAAAAAAGATTTGTTTTGCAAACTTCTTAAAATATATAATAGTAGTTATAAGTATTTAACGGGACTTAATCGCGATATAGTTGCATTGGATGGCGCGAATGAATCCGGGACAAATAGTGTCTTCTGAGTTTACATCTGCAACTATCGAGCGTAGGGATTAAAGCAATCCCACCATGGGGGATGCATGTGTTCGACAGTGGGCGTTTTCCGGCTGATGATGATAAATTAATGAAGTGAAGTTTGCAATTTGTGTTTCTATGATAGTAGGCGATAGCTCCTAAATCACTTATTCAGCAACAGCAAGGCTTATAAAAAATTTAAAGACTTTTAGGTCATGTTGAGGAGCACTTTTCAGGACCACTATAATTATCATTACTGAAAAATATATTGTTTGTGGACGTTAGTTACATATACAACTGAATACTTATTTTACAGCAAATCAAACAAAAAATAAAATAGGTTAATATCAAACATATCTTTTCAATATTATACAACTAGCAACCACCTGCGATTAGGCCCATGTATGATTTACTATATTGCCCTCCCTCGGGAACTTCTCAGTAATCGAAAAAGTATTTTAAGTTCTGTTTCAGAATCCAAAAAAACTATGAAATAAAATTAACCAAAATTCGTTTTTGAAGTGAAACGTAACAAGCATACTCGTTACGTTTTAACAACACATTTACTATAAAATTTGACGCAGTGCTTCACGCAATTGCGTCAAATTTCAGAAACATTGTGTTGAAGACAACGCTTATACAAACGTATCGGAAAACAATACATATATAGGTTCATACAATACTAGGAGTTGAATAACACTTTCATGATTAGAAACTACTAAGTCTGAAAGCTATCATGAAACGTTCTCAAACGATAATGGCGAATGGGTTAAACAAAGACGATCCGATGATATCCAATAACCCTCTAGATATACTGAAAAGTGGCTGCATCGTAAAAGTGCAGCCGCAAAACTAGCTCATCTCAAAGATATCATGTTTATGGCATTTTTTTATGGGCAGTCCGTTGTTTTTATTGCCACAAGCGCGGCCCATGAACGGTAGTAAAGCCTTGATGTGTCGGGCCCAACATCCACAGATTTATCAAGCTGGTGTTTTATTTACTTACAAATGTAACATAGCTACTGCTGGTTGAGGATTTTTTATGTATAGGGAAAAGTCATTGTACTACGGAACGAGTTTCTATTGGAGTTGAATGTATTGAGTAACTTTGTCAAAATCATATCTTATTATAAATAAGATAGATAATAACGAAGTAATACTTATACCGATACTAACATTATATGTAGAAAAAATAGGTCAATTGCAATTACACATATGGAAATCTATTAGGAGCCCATGTTTCTTGGGGAGGTTGAAGATCACAACGTTTTGAAAATTCTCGCCTTCTAGGAGGACCTATCACAAGTAGAAAACTGTCACCAACATCTACGTATGATTTCAGTCAGCTTATAAGTTTCCGATGAGTTTAATCGCAACGATAGCCGAGTGGTAATAGCTATGGACTGCCGCGTCGCTGGTTCAATCCCCACTGCCGGCTTGGAAGGGTTTTTTGCGAATGCTCGTTTCCCTAGCTACCCCCCTTAAGTAAAAAATATATCACCAAGCACCTAACGGTGTGTTCCGACAGCAATATTTAAAAACCAATAAAATTACAGGCACATGAGACTTAACAACTGTTTCTCTCAAGGCGTCGTCAAACTTGGTAAATATATAGTCCAGTATGTAAAGTACAACAACAAACACTGAAAACCGGCTTAAAGCAGGTTGGACTCCCACTAAGGATTTTCGGAATCCTTAGTGGAAGTCCAACCTGCTTACTGCCAACACTAGAAAATAATAACGATGCTTTGGTAAGACCCTCGGTGTCAGAGTCTAAGTAGCTCTTGGCCGATTTTAGTTTGTTATCTTTTCTATGTTTAGTTTTGTGTTTTTAGGTGTTCCAATTTTGCAAGTTTGTCCATGTAGACTGGATTCTTAGAAAAATCTACAGAAAAGAAACAACGCTATTAAATCGCATGATCCTGGCGGCGAGTAGATGTCACCGTGTCGTGAAATAATGAGACTTTTGAAGTTTCATCGCAATACATGTAACTGTGAAAAACATGTAGCTGAAATCATTTTTCTTTCACATATAGCTAACAAGCTATAGGGCTCATCGCATCGTTGACTTCTCCGTCTACCCTTCATTGATTCTTAACGTAAATGTAATATTATGGCTTATAGAACATTCTATTTTTAAATCTCGCGCCATTTTATTTTTGTAATATACAGTGTGGTCAATATAGAAAACATAAATTGGCCACCCTTTATTATTTTAAAATTATTCCAATTGGTATTGGTAAAGGCATTACACCAGACCAGGAAGCTGAAAAGAAAGTTGAAGGAGTATCGATAAGAAATTCCTGATAGAGATAGATTGCTTCGAGAAAAGTCTGTTAATGACCCATTAGCTTCTCATCGAGCGAACTAGATATCGAATACAAACTTCTTTGTAATGAATATTTAAATACAAACGTTTCGCTAAAAAAAGGGTTAAATATTAGGTTATTATGCTCCAATTGCATACATCATCACGTAATAAATAATCAATATCAATAACATATAATTCAAAAATATCCTATGAAAACATTTGAGTCAATTATTAAGAAAAACATTTAAAAAAATATAAAAAGAGTCAAGTAAATAGTTTGGCGGAATTGTTTCCATCAATTTTTTCTGCTATGCCGACGTGATAATAATCGCTACGTAGTCGAATTTTCGACGTGTTTCACTTCTAGAAGAAACTCTTCACGAGATCACGTTCAAATACTATGGATTTTCGCAAAGTAGTGCCTGTATCTATCAATTACCTACATCTTCATGCCTTTAAGTTCTTAGAAGGTTTTCGAAGTGGTATCTAAACCACCTGCGTTTTTCCACATGTTTTAGTCCCGTGTAAATATATATTACCTGCTACAGTTTCTAATTTCAGAATGGTAATAAAGATTTCTTTGCTGGAAAAATACATAGGTAAGCTATCACAACCCGGAATTGAACCAAGGACTTCGAGATTTCAAAACGACACTTTTCTCTCTGCACCTGCACGAAAGAACGATTTAAATCAAGCATTCAAAAACCATTAATTTATAAAATATAATAGTTATGTTCCTATATAATATAACTACCTGTGACTCTGCAAATACTTGTAGGTTGTCTAAATGTTTTCATTGTAGTAGCTGTAGTGCTGTATACAGTTGAGTGCTTTATTAATAAAAGCTTACCAATAATAAAAAAAGTTACAATGTCATGCCACGTTCAGCAAAAATAATTGTGTACTTCATCATACTTACGATAAATTAATTTGAATTCCATATTATGATCAAAATATTTGGTAAAATGTTGCTACTCTGATTTTTATATCTTCAAAGACAATCGTAATGGTATGTTTTAAACGATACAAATGCAAAGTGAATAAAGCAAAAAAGCCCAAATTGCCTACTGATAATAAATATTTATTATAGCAAAGCCTTTGTGTTTATGAGCAAAGATAATTATTGACAACCACTGGTTGGCCCGATGCCAAAACAGACACCCCAATAGGAGGAATACGAATGAATGCATCAATGAACATTCATACTACTAAAATACCAGCTCGAATTGATAATATAAAGTCCAATTATTGTCATGACTTTTGAATCTGGTAACCGCAATCACATCAACTACTTAGTTGGTCTAACCAGGTCTAAACAGTCTATCAATTTGTTGTAAGTTCTAGGTTATATAAACTGAGCCTTGCCATTTTCTCCAAATAGTTGTGGTATATATAGTTCAAATGCTCCACCCTACTGTCGGTGTACAGCAGCATTTCGCCATCGGATAGCTTATTCTTTGAGCCAAATTAGTGCCAGCATTTCGATAATGCGTCGCTTTAATAATAGACTAAACGGTTTGATGAGATTTGGAAAAAAAAACATGAGCTCTCCATCTTTCCTTGCCAAAGCTTATAGCTTATCAAAACTAAGCTTGGTTGATGTGACCCATCCAACTTGGTCTACATGACCTTTCTTGCTCTGGAAGTGCTAGTCGAATTTTCCGCCACGACAGCCTTGTATTGGCTATTGAAATATGAATAGATAGTAAGTTAGATGTACTCCGGACTCCAATTAGTTCCTGTCTCCACTCTACTCCTGGCAAAGTGCTATTATCGCCGCTCCGCTCCTAGCTGCTCGAACGGCATGGTGCGGCGTGAACAGTTGAGCATTTGGAAAAACAAGAATATATAAGTTTATGACATGTTAAAATTACGGATGTATGGATCTCTTCCGATCTACCATCCACAATTTTCCCCTGTTAGTGTGCATTGCAGTATGGAGTTCCATACTAATAAAAAAGAAAGAGCTGCCTATATCCAAATGACCCCACTCTCAACACATCGCCATTCCGTGTGCCTAACTTTGCGCTGAAGTCACTCACAACAAGGGTGAAGTATGTTTCGGAGGACTGTATGGCTTCAGATATCTCCTCAAACATAGCCATAGCTAACTTCATCGTCTGAGCGCGTCGAGTTCGGTGCGTAAACCTTCAGCGCATATCGTTTGGCGATTATGAGTATAAGGTACGCTACCCTGCTTGACACACTTTTGACAACTTTTACAACGTTAGCAAGGGATTGGAAAGGGGACTGGAAACCCAACACAACCATGTGTCCCTGAGCATGCATACATTCTGCGTTTCTGGGGCCAAAGGTCATCTTTTAGAGGGTGGTCATCGTTTTACCTGGCTTGCTACCAGGGCCTGGAATAATTTAGCTGCGAGGGACTGGAGGTCACATGTGATTTATGTTTGAGTTTTTGCCATAATCCCCACGCTTGGCAGGTATCTTGGGGATTACTGCTAATGATGGTAATTTCCAAGTAGCAGTGCTTCCCACCTTTTAGTGTTTTTCCGTAAGTCACCTTTTACGATACCCAAGGATAGATATGGAGAGCGAAGGATGACATTTTAGGCCGCCTTTTCACGGGGCAAAATATCTTTGATTTTTTTTCAGTTCTTCAGAAAATAATATCTTCATTAAATATCATTAATAAAGAACGATTTGTTGTCGATTTCAACGCTGCTCATAATTTTCTGACTCGAAAAATAGATCATTAAAGCAGTAACTTAATGAACAGGCTATTTACTTTTAAAACAACATAGGTTTACTGACCAACTCAATCAGTCTATCGCATTTTGTCATCAGAAACAATCTTAATAAAATCTTATTGCGGCTATTCACATACCTCTTCCCACAAATATAACTAAAACAAACGGGAAGATCATATTAGTTCTATTAGTTAGTAAGCACGCCACATCGGGTGATATATCTCGAGAAGCTAAGACGAGGAGCCGTCACATTATGTGTCACACTCATATAGACACGTCCCCAACATTCACACAGACTCATTGTTTCTGCTGATTGAATCATGCTAATAATTATGTTTGTAAATATTATGCTTTTATTGAGTTATATGTAAAGGTTTTAGTTATTTCTTCTTTAGGGTCTTGTGTATTTCCGTTTAGGTCGAGTTCATTATGTAAAACTTTATGATTTACATGGTCGTATCTTTTACTCATATACATGTAGAGAGCTATAAACACATTTTTTTATATCTAAACCATGTAATACGACTTCGAGAAAATTTTAAATAGTTATTTTTCTAGACTGAGCCTGATAAAATATATATTTTTTTTATGTTTGGTAATCACTGGATCTAGAGAAATGGGTCTACAAAACTTCATATATTATTTTTTCATTTTTGAAAAATGGAATTACGATGTTGATTTTAATTTTATAGGAAATTCCGGTGTACAACATTAAATGAATATATGTGATAGCGTTTATGAGAAATAAAGCATTGATCGTTCATTCGATCCTGTCAGCTTGTTTTATTTTATTATATACAATCTCCATATTTTATTAAATAGTAATGTAATATATAGTTTGATTTGTACGGCAATTTACAATTAATTCCAAGGATTTTTTCTATTCCTACAATATAACACATATACCACTCTGAAGGAGATTCCTTTTCTACACACAAATTCACGCGCAAAATACAACACTACATCAGAAAAACAAGGGGATGATATTATTCATTCTATTAGCGAGAAAATACAACATATAAGGCGATGTATCTCGACTCCAAGACGTAGAGCCGTGACATTATGTGACATAAAGTCAGCTAGACACGTCTCCGACATTCACAAGGAGACGCTTCGCCTCTCCCACTCCTTTCTATTCTATAAGAACGTGATGCACTTATTCACATATTGAGTTCTGATTGATATAGATGTCTATATTCAATAAACAATTTACGTAAATGTGACAAATATGGAATATAAAATACATTTAAACGTTACGCTTGCTTAGAGTGCTTGGCAAAGGCCACGAATTTCTTCTTGTTACTTTTTTATAGCTTATAGGCTAACATTTGACCACAATCTCACCTGATGGTAAGTGATGATGTGGTCGAAGATGTTGTTCAGGCTAGCCTTGAATTACTGGCTCTCAAGAACAGCTGCCGGAACAAACCGTTAGGTGCTTGGCGACAGATTATCTACTTGAGGGTGGTAGCTCGCTAGGCGCAAAATGCCCAACCACCATGCTGTAACGACTGCCATCGTAAGACAACAACCGGGACCGACAGCTTAACGTGCCCTCCGAAGCACGGAAGCGCTCAGTAGTAATGTCACTAGCGGTCACCCATTCAAGTTATGACCGCGGCGGACGTTGCTTAACTTAGCTGATCGGTTAAGAACGGCTAAGCAAACTTCGCTACAAGCGCATAAATCTCAATATAAGGCAAAACTTAAAATATTTTTGCAAGAATCATATTAATTCAATGACCGTCTGCAGACATCTCAAAAATTGGCCCTGGAGTATGTTGGAACTTTTGGCTTGCTAAATTAAGTTATTGTGAATTTTTTTACAATATTTTTAGATAAAACATTTGGTTTTCTTTGATAACAAGTATAATGTTGTACCAATAATAGGTAAGAATATTATAATGAATGTACATAGTACATTGTAGCTACGTAATACTTACCCGTCTAGTTACGATACCTCAGCAATTGAATGATGGGTAACCCTTATAATAAATGCCTTGAATATGTCAATTTACGTCTATCATTCCGTTACATTCAAAATTGGTTGAGATATCAATTCCATTTGATAAAAACTCGCATTTAAATATAGCGTATTATTAGACCTATCGTTTCCGGTTTGAACCCTTTTTTTTTACTAATAAGCACAAGGTTTAGTATATAGCGTTTAGTATAAAATAAAGCACTTGTTTTTAAGAGTTTGAGCGCGTATTTCGTAGTTCCAGATTTATTAAAAAATGTAGTACACAAGTAGGTATATATAACTTTCTAATATAGAAAGTTCATTATATTCCCCATGTTTGTGGTGCAATAGAAATACTAAGAACATGCTAATTTTTCTTGGAAGAAGTGCTTAAAGTTGGGTCTTTCTTTTATCTAAAATTCGGAATTTTTGAGCTAGTGTAATTTTAAACTGTATAATTTAATGAAAATCTGATGCACCACAAACCTAGATATTAGGATAGTGATTACGTAGGTAAAAATCAGTTAGTTTTATTTGCTATTATTAAAATGAGATTGGAACTGCGTTTGTATGAGGGCGTTCGTCTAAAATATACCCTTAAGCACTGACGGGTGCCGAGCGAAAATCACGTTAACAAATTATTGGAGCAAATTATTTTTTTTTATTGCGGACGTCAATCAAACCATCATCCTTCGATTGTGCGCAAGATCCTTATTTTTCTGGGCCACCTGATTTCAATAATTTTACAAAACAGGACATAATACTAATTGGCTCATAGTTCTAGCAACATAATTTATCTCAACTGTAAATAAAGGAATATTTGGCTAACCGAGGATTGAACGAGAGTCCTCGCAGCTTTTTTTGCAATATTTGGCCTTAATATATTCGAACTTATGCAAATTTATTCCTTTTAAGATCAATATTATATAAGCCTCGATTTTTTAATAGTTTACCAATTTGCAGTAACATTATAACTGTAAAATTATAATTTTTCAGTTAAATTTTTTTAAAGTATATGCTAATAATTTACTCGTAATATGCTGATATCTCTCTCTCCATTAAAATACTAATATCATCATCATTACGAACCACAATGAAAATGCAACATCTCCTGAAAGTAACACATAGGTACAGATATTCTATTCACGAGGTTTGATCTTGGTTTTTAACATTGTTGTTAGCTGTGTAATTGCACGTTGAATTAGTGTGCGTAGCTTTGTGCTGACATCTTGCGCCATGGAAAAAAAATCCTTAACTATCTGTCTTACGGGGACTCAAAACATTAGTGACTCGGACTGGCTGACGTGTTGAGTGCTATTGAGGTAACGCACACTAACTCAATGTGCATGTGCACGGATTACAACAACAAAGATTAAATCTTCTTCGTGAAATAGGATATCTGTAACAAAACTAACATCATAAAAATGCAGTACCTGGATCAGATAACGAGAATTTTATGTCTCAATCTGCAGTAAGATCAGGTATTCCAAATGTGCAGGCCGCGCGACACTACGTTATTGCATGCGATAGTGTCAGGAAGCAGAAATCTCGATGTTTTACTTGATACGATCTTGCGGATAAATATGGTGCCGTGTGAGTGAAGGAAGCTTCACTCACACGGCACCATATTTATCCGCACGTCGCGTTCTGCTAAACGTACTTATAACTTGGTGCTTTACAGATGGTCTGTTGTGGCATAAGAATACGTTTGCTGAGTTATCTCGCATTTTTCCAGCCAGTTCCGTCCGTCATTTTGAGCACATATACCATAGAACGCATACGATACAAAAATCTGATCGATATGTTGCATGCCGTCACGGAAATTGAACTTTTGTTTAGGCGTATCTTAAAAGAATCATTAGTAGCTATTAAAACTGTAATGGTTGCTTCACTAAAAACAATTCAGTAACATTATCATAATTTAGTGTTTGTGTTCATTTTACATACAGAAAAGCAACCCATTATAAGCTATTCGTGTCGCAGTGGACATCCACGCGGGCCTCAGATATTGCGATGTTAGAGACTTTTATTCGGGCCTCGCTAATAAATAGTTGTGTGTGGCTGGCTGATAGACAAAACTATAAAACTTTTATAACAATCCTTTCCTTGGTTCGTAGAATTAATACTGTAAAATCCTATTTTATTACTAGAACATAACAAATGGAATGAAGTTAGTAAGGTAAAATGTATACTCCTTATAGTCGTTTACGTAACACCATAAAGTAATTGTGAATTAAATTGTTTTATATTTATATCTATCATAAAATAATAATAAAGTGATACAATGGGCGGTATATTGTCACTGAAAGCGATCTTATTAGTAAATTGTAATAAAGGAATTGTCAGTTAACCGTTAAAATCAAAGCGCTCAAACATATCTTTATTTTTATTTAAAGATGATAGGATTATCATTGACTACAATCTGACCTAATTGTAAGTGATGATATGCTCCAAGATGTTGTTCAGCCTAACCCAGAATTACTGGCTCTCACAGCTTCCAGGAACACACCGTTAGGACCTTTCTACTTGAGGACTTTGAGGATTTCTGATTGAGGAAAAAAATTATGGGACAGTAAATATATAGAAGACAATTTGATACATATTGTTTTATTATACATATTCACTAACGCAGATTTGTCTTACGTCTTCAAAACAAAGTCAAAACGTCTCCCTGAAGAAACTTTTCTATAGCCTCTTTGAGTGACATCCTTCCGTTCCAAAGCAACTGACTCATTAAAATAATTATAGGTGTCTGACATTCCATTCGGAATATTAATAATCTAATTTGATGTCATTTGTATGCATGTACGTTGTGAAAGTAGGTCGCATACATACTAAAGGAAATGAATAAAAACAATTCAGTAACATTATCATAATTTAGTGTTTGTGTTCATTTTACATACAGAAAAGCAACCCATTATAAGCTATTCGTGTCGCAGTGGACATCCACGCGGGCCTCAGATATTGCGATGTTAGAGACTTTTATTCGGGCCTCGCTAATAAATAGTTGTGTGTGGCTGGCTGATAGACAAAACTATAAAACTTTTATAACAATCCTTTCCTTGGTTCGTAGAATTAATACTGTAAAATCCTATTTTATTACTAGAACATAACAAATGGAATGAAGTTAGTAAGGTAAAATGTATACTCCTTATAGTCGTTTACGTAACACCATAAAGTAATTGTGAATTAAATTGTTTTATATTTATATCTATCATAAAATAATAATAAAGTGATACAATGGGCGGTATATTGTCACTGAAAGCGATCTTATTAGTAAATTGTAATAAAGGAATTGTCAGTTAACCGTTAAAATCAAAGCGCTCAAACATATCTTTATTTTTATTTAAAGATGATAGGATTATCATTGACTACAATCTGACCTAATTGTAAGTGATGATATGCTCCAAGATGTTGTTCAGCCTAACCCAGAATTACTGGCTCTCACAGCTTCCAGGAACACACCGTTAGGACCTTTCTACTTGAGGACTTTGAGGATTTCTGATTGAGGAAAAAAATTATGGGACAGTAAATATATAGAAGACAATTTGATACATATTGTTTTATTATACATATTCACTAACGCAGATTTGTCTTACGTCTTCAAAACAAAGTCAAAACGTCTCCCTGAAGAAACTTTTCTATAGCCTCTTTGAGTGACATCCTTCCGTTCCAAAGCAACTGACTCATTAAAATAATTATAGGTGTCTGACATTCCATTCGGAATATTAATAATCTAATTTGACGTCATTTGTATGCATGTACGTTGTGAAAGTAGGTCGCATACATACTAAAGGAAATGGATTTTGCTTCTTCCGACGGATATCGGTAGAAGCAAATCAGCTGCAGACGTCCTGCGAAGTGAGCCACTTACTATGTACTATGACGTGAATTTAAAACTGATGGAAAAAACGTCCTACACCAGGTTCTATAACGGTCATATAGGTGAATGCAACTGGATGGTATTCTGGGGTTCCGGTTGAAGTCCTGCTGGAAGTTATCTTTTTCCGTTAGTTATCTAAATTCCAATAGATTTGAAGATAGAACATCCTATTACTAAACAGTTTTACATATTCTGTGTATAGAAGATGTGTCTACTTACATTTTGCCATAATAAAAATACTAGTAATTTACATTTTGATAATTTGCATATTTTTGATAATTGCTACACAATATTTAACTAGTGTAAGCGAATTTATTAAAATAAATTCTTATAAAAATGAGCTTTTTACAAACGGAAGAAAATCTTTCTTGTCACTGTATTATGGTTGCTACGTAATAATTTGAAATAACATTTGTATTAATATGATTTATTAAAAAGGCACAAAACTTGATTAAGCTAATTTGTAGTCGTGTATTCATGTTTTTTTGTTCTACGAAATATATGGAATTACGTTTTTAGGTCAGGCACCTGTCATATCGTCTAGAATATTATATATTTTATTCATATCAGTAAGCATATACTCTTTCTGAGAAAAGGCTACAAAATCTTAATCATATTGAATATATTACATTCAAGACTCTTTCTTTAAACTAAACTCTAGCTTTGAATAAAAGAAAAAAGCTTTCGTAACCGCAATAAAAAACAGAAAATGTAAAACAAAGATCAAATTACAAGCACGTAGGAATAAACCGATCAAATGGAATTGATATCTCAACCAATTTTGAATGTAACGGAATGATAGACGTAAATTGACATATTCAAGGCATTTATTATAAGGGTTACCCATCATTCAATTGCTGAGGTATCGTAACTAGACGGGTAAGTATTACGTAGCTACAATGTACTATGTACATTCATTATAATATTCTTACCTATTATTGGTACAACATTATACTTGTTATCAAAGAAAACCAAATGTTTTATCTAAAAATATTGTAAAAAAATTCACAATAACTTAATTTAGCAAGCCAAAAGTTCCAACATACTCCAGGGCCAATTTTTGAGATGTCTGCAGACGGTCATTGAATTAATATGATTCTTGCAAAAATATTTTAAGTTTTGCCTTATATTGAGATTTATGCGCTTGTAGCGAAGTTTGCTTAGCCGTTCTTAACCGATCAGCTAAGTTAAGCAACGTCCGCCGCGGTCATAACTTGAATGGGTGACCGCTAGTGGCATTACTACTGAGCGCTTCCGTGGTTCGGTGGGCACGTTAAGTCGTCAGTCCCGGTTGTTGTCTTAGAATGGCAGTCGTAGCATAGTGGTAGAGCATTTTCTGAATCCCCGCCTGGCTAGGTACCACTCTCAATTAGAAAATATGTCACCAAGCACCAAACGGTGTAATCCAGCAGCTGTACTTGAGAGCCAGGAATTCTAGGTTAGCCTGAACAACCTTTTCGACCACATCATCACTTACCATTCGGTGAGATAGTGGTCAAAGGTTAACTAACATCCATAAAAAAATGTTTAACAGATATAAAAGCAATAAAAACCTTGTCCGAAGCCAGACATAATAACTCTGCCACAAAGGCTCTTAACGAAGCAAAGCAGCTCCTTATTTTGAACCATATTTAAGCAATTTTATTATTATTCAGTGGCAAAATAATGTATGTGGATTTCATAGCTCAAATCTTGTGCCAGCCAGAGCTTTGTAACTCTTCTTGTTCCCATTGAAAGAACAATTGTTACAAGATAACTTTATCGCAACACTACTAGTATATGGCAGTACTCAGTTTATGCTTGTCAAGTCAAGCAGTCAGTCAATCACGCCTAGCCGCCCTCGCCAACAAAGCCAGTCAAGCCAAACCGACACATTCAAATTTACTGCCACATAAAATGCGCGAAAATAATAACTTACTTTTTGGTGATTGGTCGTTAACGTCATATCGTTTCACCACCCAACCACCGTGACTGATTATGATATGTATATTTACCCCCTATACCTTAAAATAATCCAGAAGCTATATTTTGCGTGTGTTGATAAAAAGTATGTAAAGATGAAAATTACCAACAGTTACATAACCGCCCAAAAAAGGAGTGTTATGTGTTATTACCATCAGGTGAGATAGTGGTCAAAGGCTTACCAATGAACAATTAAAAAAAATGTTTAGGGTTCATGTATGTATGTATGTTTGATTATTATTTTTTCCATCATAACTTCTAAACGATTTAACCAATTTTAATGTATAAGATATCGTTAGATTTGTCTTGATAGCGCAAGTGATACTAGGTCATACATAGATAAAAATATCAGCCAAGTGAGAGTCGGACTCACGCACAAGGGTTCCGTATCATTAGCTATAACAACATTAGATTTCATATATTAACCTTTTTTGTTATAACGTGCGCGCGTCCGACTCGCATTTGGACAACATTTTTGTATTTGTATTATAGCGGCAACAGAAATACATCATCTGTGAAAATTTCAACTGTCTAGCTAACACCGTTCTTGAGATACAGTCTGGTGACAGACGGACGGACGGACGGACAGCGAAGTCTCAGTAATAGGGTCCCGTTTTTACCCTTTGGGTACGGAACCCTAAAGATACATCATCACATACCTACAGATAAAAAAATCTGGCGTATTTTAGACGCCGCATTGTAAGATAAAAACATTTTTTTCTTTCGAACCCATCGAGCGGTTATCAAAATAAAGGGCTTTTCAAACGAATCCATAAATTTATATAACTTGCAGTTTTAATTTAAATGGGACGATACAACTTTTAAAGAAAACAAATTTCTGCCGTCGGGTTTATACTTTCCTAATTAATTTATACCAACGTGTTACTAGAAATTAGTTTGGAATATTGTTGAAATTCTATTAAGTACCTCTTATTTCAAATCATGAAAATGTATTTTACAGCTCACCTAATAATGCCGTTTATTAATCAACTTAATCCCTTATTCATCAACTTTTTCGCTTCGTTAAGCTCATGAGCGAAAGTTTTCTAATTAAAACTTCCGAATCGTTTTATAGCTGATTCATATTATGATCATTAAATTCTTAATTATTTATTCATCAGATTTTACTGGATGTCAAGGTCATGAGAATATATAGTAGAACTAGAATGACCATCCACTTTGTATCTCAACCTTAATCGAGAAGGTTATATTTTATGAATTTGGATGACTGTATTGTAAATAGTAATGAATGATACCTTAAATGACATGTGCAAACTGAAAGCTTGTTTAGCGTTCTACGGGGAAGTATGAACTGTTTCACCCAAAAACATCAGAGTTACATAGAATAAGCAAAAGACTACCTTCATGTCTTTTGCTTAATCTATGCTTAACAAATTTTGCTAACTTACACAATAGATATGGAAAGATTCAGATATAGACAGCATAAAGCAAATCACTATAAAAGTTCAGTCCACTTCGTAAGTCTTCTAGTCCACATATTCTTCTCATTCTATCTACACTCTTTTGCAAAAAAAACGGGCACCTAAGGAAATTTACGTTCTAAGGTCGATTTTAGTTAATAAAATAAAATTTATTTCTTTGACGTAGTCTGTATACTTATAATCGTGTAAATGAATGTGCGTGAAGTGAATTCGAGCAATTAAAAGAAAAAATAAAACGATGGATTCTTTAAAATCGATGTACACGCCCAAACAATAAGAAGTGGTCGGCAATAAAGACAAGTTTTTTTTTACTTATTTCAAATGTAAAAACGTAATAACGAGTGTGACCTCCTCTTGCCAAAATCACAGCTTGAATCCTTCTGGGCATGCTTTCCACGATGTTTTTAATAACGTTTTGAGAAATACGTTCCCACTCTTCTGCAATGACTCTTTTTAGCTCCCTGATGTTTTGTGGAGCAGGTTGCACTGATCTTACCCGTCTTTTTAGATCATCCCACACATGCTGTATTGGATTGAAGTCAGGACTTCGAGCTGGCCAATCTAAACGACGGATCCCAACTTCTTGCATGTACGCTTCCACGTCGCCAGAACGCGGCGGGCGAGCACTATCGTCCATAAAAATGGAATCTTCCCCAAGTGCAGTCAATGTGGGTTGTGCATATGGAATTAGGACTTCCATTATGTACCGGTTTGCATTTAATGTTCCATTTTCTATGAAAACTAACTCCGTACGCTCCGTCGAATTAATTGCTGCCCAAATCATAACGGAGCCTCCGCCATAAGGAGTGATTTCTTCGAAACACACTTCCTTATAGCGTTCCCGTGGTCTTCGCAGCACTCGCCGGCGTCGGTCCTCCCCACACAAAGAGATTCTAGCTTCATCAGAAAACAATACTTTATTCCAGTCCTCCAGAGTCCATGGAGCACAGTTCCGAGCAAACTGAAGTCGAGCAACACGGAGCTCACGGAGTAATTTGGGGCCCCAAACTGGGCGGTAACTCTTGATATTGGCAGCTAAAAGCCTCATGACCGTCCACCAGCTAACTTCTACTCCTCTTACTTCTTCAAGGGTCTTCTTCAGGTCCACACTTGACGCCTTACGATTACGCAACGCCTGACAGACCAAAAAGCGGTCATCTCTTAGTTCTGTGCATCGTTTTCTTCCCGAACCGGGTCTTATTTTGACCGAACCAGTCTCTTGATACCGTTGCCAAGTCCTCTGGACAGTTGAACGACTCACATTTAGCCGCTGAGATACGTAAGTTTGCGAACAACCTTCTTCAAGTAGGGCTATAATGTTACCGGCCCTTATCGCTTTATCACTCATATCAAAAAGTGGTATTTAATGTAAAAAGAAAGATTGAATTGTTTAATTTGCAGAAAATATCAAAAAAGTTTTAAAATATCGTAATCAGTTAAAAATCGTTTCAGCAATTCGCGCCATTAGTAAAGCAATTTTAGAATAATCCACAATAATCATTATTTTTCATTTAATAATTTCAAATTTTAAATTTGGAACGTAAAGAATCATGCCAGGATGCTTCAAAAAACATGCCAATACATCGTCAAATTAACAAAACCTATTTCGTGTTCTTCTTCATTGAAGTAGAGAAAAAAATCTTAAGTGCCCGTTTTTTTTCAAAAGAGTTTATATTTTAGCTACGTCTAATTTGTAAAATTTGGTAGGTACTACATATATGAATTTTCATACACAACAAGTCAACTTCTTTAATTAAAAATGCATATAAATTAACCTCTGCAATTCTAACTGAAAACACATTTGTAACTCTGTCACTTCCCAAAGTTAGTGAGCAACCAACGAAGTATTACATGAGTTGGTTAAGTTACAGAATTTGTTTGCAGTTGATTCTCAAGAGCTCGTTTGTGACATTTACCGATAAACTTAGTTTTTTTAGTTTAACTTAAACTTTAATTTTGTTTTTTTTTGTTTTTCCACCCCAATACTATAGTTAAAGAACGATAGGAAAAAAATGAGTTATGACTCATTGTCAATATTAGCTCCATTGCTCAGAGATATCTCGCACATGATTTCAATTTTTCCTCTCGTAAATTTGTAATTTTGTATTTAAGGGTATATTTTAGACGAACGCCCCCATACAAAACGCAGCTCCAATCTCATTTCAATAATAGCGAATAAAACTCAATGATTTTTTACCTACGTAATCACTACCCTAATATCAAGGTTTGTGGTGCATCAGATTTTCATTATATTATACAGTTTTGAAATTACACTAGCTCAAAAACTCGTAATTTTAGATAAAAGAAAGACCCAACTTTAAGCATCTATTTCAAGAAAAATAAACATGTTTTTAATTTGTGGTGCAATACCACAAACATGGGGAATATAATGAACTTTCTATAATGGGAACTTATTTATACATGTGTACTATATTTTTTAAATAAATCTGGAGCTTCGAATAACTGGCTCAAACTCCTAAAAACGAGTGATATATAAACCGCTATATGCTAAAAAAAATTATTAGTCCAAAAGAAAAAGGATTTAAGCCAGAAACGATAAGTCTAATAATACACTATATTTACATGCGAGTTTTTTTTAAATAACAAGTTGAGTTTGTATGAAAGTTCACACTTTGGCTGGCGGGTATATGTCCTTAACATTTCACTTCTTAATCTATCACATTCTCTCAGATGAAATCATGATCATCATACCACTACTGACTATACTAGTGGTATACTGCTTCTTATGAGCATTAATTAAAATTTAACTGTATTCAGCACCGTCCATTTATTAAAAAGAAATGGAAAAGCCACGTGTACTGCAGCACGACTACAAACTCGCACGAACAGAGCTATCTCGTAAAATATATTTTCATTTTGAAAAGTCGGAACACGTGATATTTCATTGTTACTAGGGTCGGATTTTATCGCCTGGTAGCACTAATGGTGCCTCGTGGCGTCGCTCGCACTTGACACTCATTAGGCAACGGAATACGGACGGCTCGCGGTCTCGCAAACAATGTTTTAGACAACGTTTTACGCGAAAGTCGAATGAGAATTTATGTGGAAAAGCTTTTGAGGATTTTCGCTAGCTTTTCAAGTCGGCTCCTTGACATGGATGTGATTTACTGACCTGTATAATGTGGAAAGGATGTTGGTTCGGTGAAAAGAGTTGCTTTGTTTGGCGTTTAAAAGCATTTTTTGGGTTTCTTATGCTGAGACTCGGAGACAAGTCTAAGCGTGAACTAATGCTTTCTAATTTGCCAAATATAGTGCATTGCCTTATATTTCATTGTTTGCATCGTATGCAGAGTTCAAACTTCATTTTCAAACTTGATAAAATTATTGTTTAATGTATAAACTATAACAACCATTAATTAACTCCAGCGGAGGATCCCAAGCTGTATGTAAAAATGTATGATACTATTATTGTACATTCTGTGTTGGTATGGAACTCTCAGTGTGCGAGTAGGTACAACTCGCCTTTGGACGATTTAGCTAGCTAGAGTTTTCAGTTGCATGTTTATGGTATAATTTTAATACTATTGAATTTATACGCATATAATAGTTACTCATGGTACTAAATTACCTACAGTGAGAAGATATAAACCCCGCGTCATAATATGACATAATTATAATATATGTATATTATACATATATATAGATGTCATTACATCACAATTGAATTATGTTTTATAAGCACATACAAACACACAGAACTTGAAACGAAGACATTACCTTTCATGTTTATTCTTCCAGCGTAAGTTCAAACAGTGTAAAAGCGTTCGCTCCTACGTCCAAATTAGATTTTAAAGCGCGTCTGTGTCGCAACCACTTGACACTCATTACTCTGTGGTTTGGGGGAGGGTCGCGTTTACAATTGTATATGTGGAATAGCACCCCTGCTTCCCCACTGCTCGGAAAATCACGTTTGTAGCGGATGGGTTGCAGTTGATTTGCGACAGGAGAGTAATAGAAGAGAAGAGTAAGAGAAAACTTCGATTTTGCCGTATATTTTTGAATTAAGACGTTTTTTTTTTTTTTTTTTTTATGCCTGATAGGATAGCCTTTGACCACTATCTCACCTGATGGTAAGTGATGATGTGGTCGAGGATGTTGTTCAGACTAACCTAGAGTAACTGGCTCTCAAGGACAGCTGCCGGAACACACCGTTAGGTGCTTGGCGACAGATTTTCAACTTGAGGGTGGTAGCTAGCCAGGCAGGCATTTGCAAAGTGCCCTACCACCATGCTGTAACGACTGCTATCCTAAGACAACAACCGGGACCGACGGCTTAACGTGCCCTCCGAAGCACGGAAGCGCTCAGTAGTAATGCCCAACCAGCGGTCACCCATCCAAGTCTAGACCGCGGCGGACGTTGCTTAACTTTGCTGATCGATTCAGAATGGCTAAGCAAACTTGGCTACGAGCGCTTCAAATTACTAGACTATTCAATATAAGAAAATAATACTACTCCAAGAATATGAAAACGTATTAGTGTATGTAATTTTTTTTACGTGATTAATTGTAAAGACCGTCAAGTTGCCCGCACTATGGTATTTTTTTTGCATTGCAGTTGCTGTCACCTTTCTTGTTATGCTTGACATTGCAATGTACCGTCACTCCGAGATTTAAGTTCTTATGTCTTGTTCACACAGCAATTTCATTTTCTACAGGGGCCATCACGCTTCAACCTACGAGTAGTAGGGTTTGTATTCTACTTCGAAATATATATCTGATACTGCGATGATAGTCGTCAAGATAGACTCTTATTAAAGAAACTTACCACCTTGTCCATATCATATGAGTAGACTTAGAACATTTAGTTATTATCGTGCCTCAATATGGCGAAGTTTCATCCATATAGATTTTGTACGTCTGACATTTTTATTTTTATTTATAGCTGATAGGCTAGCCTTTGACCACTATCTCACCTGATGGTAAGTGATGATGTGGTCGAAGGTGTTGTTCAGGCTAACCAAAAATTACTGGCTCCCAAAGACAGCTACCAGAACACATATTTAGTTGAGTATGGTAGCTAACTAAGTGGGCAATTGTAAAATGCCCTAAAACCATACTGTAACGACTGCCATCCTAAGACAACAACCGAGACCAACGGCTTAATGTGCCCTTCAAAGCACCGAAGCGCTCAGTAGTAAAGTTACTAGCGGTCTCCCATCCAAGTCATGACCGTGGCGAACGTTGCTTAACTTAGCTGATCTTTTAAAAACGTCTAAGCATCTTCGCTATGAGCGCATTGACTATATATTTTATTGTTCCTATGGGATATGAAGTGAGCCGACGTACATATACCAGGTCCAGCGCCAGAATTCAACTTGGACTTTTGCACCGCACATAAAGGTCAAAAATAAGTATGTACTTAGTAAACACTACAAACGTCTTTTCTAAGGGCTCTACAGTTTTTTCGACTAATCTTAAACTTTGATTTATTTTCTTAACGTGCAAAATTATTTGGGATTGTTCAAAAATGTACGAATATGTACCAGTATAAATAAAATTGTGGAACTCTCGTGGAGTTTCCATGCCACCCACACTGTATAACCCTGTTTTCACGCAAAGAGGATAAAGTCGGTCAAAAGCGCAATCTTGCGAATTTCCGCGTACGTGGTTTCACTGTTTTTGGAATGGCCTTTGAAAAATACTGCTAAGCTACGACAAAACGTGGTGTTGTGTTTTCGGGACATTATTTTCAAACGAATATTTGCATGGTTCAGCGAGAAGTAGAATAATATAGTGTATAACTGTCATTGCTATATATTATAGAAATATAATATATATAGTTTAGTACGTCAGCAGATGTAAGACCTTTATTAACATTAAGTTTAACGAAAGCGCGATACTTTTATATTCTTAGAAGCCGAAGGAAGATACACAATAATATGAAAAAATTTTTTTTACATAAAATGGAACCGACTTCAACACCCAAAAGTGTGAAATAACTTGTTGAAGTCGGTACCATGATGGTTCAAAAGTACCTATTGTCACAATATTGTGCGCATGGTACCGACTTCGACAAGTTATTTCACACTTTTGGGTGTTGAAGTCGGTTCCATTTTTTGTTAAAAATTTTTTTTCAATCTTTTTAGTGTAACTCAAAAACGGCTTGACCGATTTTGATGAAATTTAAAATTGGACCAAACGACGAACATCAGCTTTCAAACAAAAAAAGAATTTTCAAAATCGGTTCACCCAGTCAAGAGATCTGAGGTAACAAACATAAAAAAAAAGACAGACGAATTGAGAACCTTCTCCCTTTTTGGAAGTCGGTTAAAAACCTACCAGTTCAGTCACACAATTTGTGAGCCACCTATTATTAGTAAGTAAATGGAATAAGGGTCGGCAGACGACGGTAGTCTCGCATCTTGAAAGATAGGGGAGGGGGGGCAATCAACACAAGAACATATAGTAATACACAGTAAAATAAGTGTATCATCTAAATTCAAACAGTTACCGTTTACTGGCTGAAGATGATGAATTTTATTCTGTACTAGCTTTCCGGGCGCGGCTCCACCCGCACGTATGTCGGTTATCGCGCAAAAACATTAACCTTTTTTTGCGCAGGCGGATAAAAACTATCCTATGTTTTTTCTCGGGTTTCAAACTATCTCCATACCAAATTTCATTCAAATCGGTCTAGTAGTTTTGGCGTGAAAGCGTAACAGACAGACAGACAGAGTTACTTTCGCATTTATAATATTATAGTACAAATAAAATGTGTAAAAAATTAAATATTCCACATGCCTGTTGTAATAGATATCCATGGAAATATGATACGGTAAGTACAGCATCCACATTCATTCTTTTCAAGCCATTGATATTGATTGATGTCAGAATGATCGTTACCACACCAACACAGTACGTCGTTAGCCATTCTATTAGTTACCATACTAGTGTTAGTACAATCAAGAGAAAAAACCAAGGCAAAATATAGAAGTTAATTTGTTTAGCCCTTCAGAAGATATATTTGTAGAATTCTTTTGCATACATACTATTTGAACATCATATAGGACTACATGAAATGAATAATATGAAATAATCCAATGCTCCGCTAATAATAATCATATAATTGCTACTTCTGTAACAGCCGGATCGTCAACTGCTGAACACAGACTCCCCTATTAAGGGGGTATTTGCCATAATCCCCGCGCTTGGCAGGCGTCTTGGGGCAGCATAAGGTGGCAGTTCTTCAGAAGGCGCTGCTGGCCACCTTCCAGTATTTTTCCCTTAGTCGCCTATTACGACACCCACGGGATGATATGGGGAGTTGCAATTCTAACCCGGCACCCCACGGGACTACTACTTCAGCCTAAACAGAGACGCCGCCGTTGGCTTGTCTTAACAAGAGTCGTTTTTGGTGGTTAAAAGCGTAGTTTCAGGTATTTTGCCTCGAAGCAGTAGTGCGCGAACACTACAGTGTTAAGGCGTGAAGGGCATAGTAGGAAGTGAAATCACCTGGTGATAGAGACATAAGAAATAACGCAGATGAGCTTAGTGCAGTGTCGAGTAGAACGAGAATGGTGACAATGCAACTTTAACAGAAGGTTACGCTTATCATCAGGCGAAAGACTTTTTCGTCACGTACCTTGATTACAAAGAAAAAGTATTTCTATTGTTATCCCACGTAAGTGGCATCCGAGCAATGTTTTTTCTAGCAAAACAATAGACATAAGAAAATTATATTAAGATGATATAAGTCAGCTAACTTTAAAGTTATTTAGAAAACTGGAATAAATAAAACTTACAAGCCTAGTCAATGATATGTTCAATACATGAATACAAAAATCACCGAAATCGGGCAATATTAAGAGGTAGAAAAGAGCTTTTTCTTTTCGTATGGAGAAGTACGCGCAATATAATCCTCTTAACGTACTTAGCAAAGTTTTCGGTTTTATGAACTGCCGCTTACCTACTCAGTAAACTAAGTGGTAGTATACCTATATGAGTTACAATTATTATATTAGAATTATTCACATCTTTCTGAAACCAACGTGAGGGCTGGCACCGCGGCTACTGCGGCGGAGCATCTCAAGCGGCGCAACTATGGGAACCTGGGTAGTGGTTACATTTTAGGGTCATTTGTTTTTTTCTATGTTACTTTGAATGAATAAGCGGACTAACTTCTGTCTATAACAGATGCATTTCGCCACAAGTCACGAATTTCTCTGCGCCCGTCACCTTGTTAGACATAGTTGTTAAGTCTTGTTAGACATAGTGCCTGTAATTTCACAGGGTCTCAAGGACGGCCGGAACACACCGTTAGGTACATGACGACACATGTTCTACTTCAGGGTAGTCGCTAGCCAGGCGGGCACTCGCTAAATCCTCTTCCACCATGCAGTGAAGCTCAAGCCCGTGGTGGGATTCGAACCATGGACCTGCTGCGTGGCAGACCATAGCCAATGCCACTGAGCCATCACTACTGTTTGGTGTTGCACGTTGAGTCCGTGGGGACCCGTGAAATGCTGACACCTATTTGGCTCAACGAATAGGTGTTGCAATTCAGCGAAGTAATGCTGCTAGCATGCTGGGCATGTTGGGCATGCTGCCGGCTGGTGGTGTGTTGGAGCATTTGGACTGCCTGTGAGTCTGCAATGACTTGTGTGTTGTCTAAATGCTTCCATTGTGGTGACTGTAGTGTTATGTATGTGTATTGTTCATAATAATTTGTTATTAAAACTATACAATTTAAAAATGTATGTAGTGGAAATTCTGCCGCTTGACTCTTATTTATAATTATTTTCCTAATTTGATTAATAATAAAATGAGGAAAATTTTCTTATAGTAAATTATAGCTAAATTAATAATAAATTATCCTGATGCTTGAGTCTTCGAGCGCACGATCGCGGTCGAAGAGTGAAATACCTCCTGATGATGCTTAGTATAAAATAACGCGCATCAAAAATTCTTCCGGTGGCGTTTATGTTGTCAAACCGGCTTATTATTAAAGATGTGTAAATATTTTGCATAGTAGGTAGGGAATTTTACGAGTGCCCGCTTGGATAGCTACCACCCTCAAGTAGAAAATCTGTCGCCAAGCACTTTACGATGTATTCCGGTAGCTGTCCTTGAAGGCCCGTAATTCTAGGTTAGCCTAAACAACATCTTCGGCCACATAATCACTAACCATCAGGTGAGATAGTGGTCAAAGGCTTACCTATAATCTATAAAAAAAAATATGCCATTACATGGAAAAGTCAATTTTAAACATCGAACAAACGCACAGCTGAGTAATAGCCTCCTACTTCTTCTAAGTTTCTTTAAATACAGCAAATTTTCCCCTCGACAGTACGCAACAGAATGTTGGCAAGTGTTATCGCAGACCCTGAAATGTTATTGGCTTGGCGTGCAGCCATATTGGTGACTTCAGACGTGGTTAATGGTGTCTTGGGAACAAGTTTATAGTACATTGCATGCGAGTTCAACTTTCTAAGGTTTATGTCTTATACCTGCAGTTTATTTTCATGAGATATGAATTGAATTTTGTAAGTTGTACAGTTCCCGGCTTTGAAGACTTTAATTGTAATTAGTTTACTTTTTTATATGGATTCTATATCAAAAATTAACAGTGACAACAATGACGGCCCTTTTTTTTCATTGTTGTAGAAATTAGTATATAAGTTATTTGTTACATACTGGGTTTTTTTTCATACGCTGTTCTATGACTACTATCTTGAAATTCAACCAATATATGGAATGGATCCTAGGGAATCTCTAAGGGATCCATTTAAGGAAGTAGATATTTTAACTTTACCGAGTAGTTTATTTTAAAATATTATTTATGTTTTATATGTATATGACAATGACGATTACAACACTAGGAATAAATATAAAATAGCGGTGCTAGGATTAATAATAGCAAAGGAAATTGTAAGGTCCTTCTTAGGTAATTGTGTGCGGTTTTATAAGAAAGTTCCCAAAGATATTATACCATGTAGGATACCGTAGCTCAAGGTTCCGCGCGGGTGGTTAAGACTTTAACTAAAGTTATTTATTTTTGTGTTTCACAAGTGATTCTAATCCGTACAGTATTGTGTATCTCATCCAACTAACAACAATATTGAAAATAATTTAGGCAAATCTAGATTTTTTGCAGGGGTCCGACCTGCGCTTGGCCAGTACTTAGTATTTTTGCTGTATTTAGAATAGTCACACCAAGTTCGACGCTTGAATATATTACTGTTTTTAAGATAGAGCAATAAGAAAATTTAATCTATAATTTTTTTTTTTGAATGTGCACCCCGTTTTTTTTTCAATTAAATTATTTATTTGTAGGCAGTTTCCCATACTATTACATTTTCGGTGAAAAATTCTTTCAGCTACCTATTACGGTGTCAAAGATACAGCTTCTTATAGATCGAACGGACGTACAGCTGAGGCTTATTAAAAGCCTAGAATATATAATAATACAGAAAGGGACTCGTTTTCTTCTACGGAATCCTAAGAAAACGACGTCGACCACTGAAAAAAACGCTACTCTATAAAATACACTAATAAAACACGCAATTTCGTTGAAATAGATTTTCCAGATATTTGATATCAAAAAAACCTCAGTACTGAACCAATTTTCAGATTTTCATGAAATTCTTTTAGGACCTATTTGACAATATAATATATGGTCAATGAAATATTTACCTATACCTAGGTACTACAGTCAAACCACCAAAACAAAAGTAAATTAATGTAATTTGCCCTGATTGAGTTAGATTATGCCATAGTTACCTATTAACGCCACGGCAATAAACATCTTAACTCAACTTTGAATAATTCACTCACGTTTTGAGTTCGGCAGGTATCGACACAAACGATAATTATTGATAAACAGAATTGATAAGATACTTAAAGACATTTCAATATTTACTGCGAGATATTAAAATAAGAACTCAATGATCTGCTTAGCAATACATGTTTGCAAATGACGTCGTAGCAGTTACAGCAGCTCCAAGTATGCAGGCTTTGAAAAAATAATTGGAAGTCGTTGCTTGTCTTTTTACACGCCTGCACAAAAAAAGAGTGTTATGTTCTCAGGGTTCATGTATGTATGTATGTTTGTGAGTTTATTTATTCCACCATAACTTCTAAACGGCTAAACCGATTTTAATGTATGAGATATCATTAGATTTGTCTTGATAACCCAAGTGGCACTAGGTATATAAATAAAACGAAATAAAAACTGACAGATTTTGGACGCCATATTGTGAGAAGAGCATTTTGTCTTTAGTGGGGTATCAAAATGAAGGGCTTTAAAAACCATTTCATATATATAACTTACAATTTTTATTTCAATGGAACGATAAAACGCTTAACGAAAATTAATAAATTGCAGTCGAGTTTTATACTCTTATGTAAAATTTATACGCGTGTACGAATGGGTACCAACTAACTGTATCACATAATATAATCGCAACAAGACTGTAATTGTACTAGGCAGATGCTTGCTTTACTTCATGGGACCAAAACTCTGTAAATGTATCAATTCCATTTCTTTCATTTATAACAGAGTGATGGCCATTATTATTGACATTAATGTATATATTAAAATATGACTAACTATAGATAAGAATTATAATATGTATGACATGTGATGTAATTCAAAATCTTAAAATTTTTATTTTCAAATGCTAATTTAACGTGTACAATATGGATTTATATCTGAAATAAATGAATTTTTTTTTTTTATTATTTATTATTATAACTATTAGGTTGCAACACACATCGTTATTCATCATATTTCAACCTAATTTTGTTTTAATGTAATACAGGCTGATAAAAAATTTCAGGATACTCTATGAGAGGTGATTTGGTTTTGCAATGATATTCATTGCAATTTGAATATTTATAACCAATATAGGTAATATTACCTGATTTAGTTTAATACATTCACATTATGTAAAAAGAAAAGCAACACAAAAATAAAAAAATAATTTAACTATATGACCTAAAAATGTTATACTTACATAAAAATAATGAGCTCTGTTTTCTACTAAGAGGCAATCATAAGTAGAAAACAAAGCGCAGGTCACTGTCCACAGGTGTACCTAAAGGGCTGGCAGCATTACCCCGTTGTATGGCAATACTAATTCTCTGACCGAGGTAAGCGCCAGCCCTTTGGTGGTTTGTCGTTTATATCAGCCGCTCTGACAAATCTTTATATAAATTCCATTTCTTTGTTAGTTTAGGTTTAATAATGTTCTGATGTTCCTTAAGTGCAGGACCCGACTCCTAATTTTACATAAATAACCAACAATTGGATTAAAAATGTTCATCAAAGCAGAACAACATTCGATATCAAATCCACGTAACCGTCGACGTGTAAACGCGACAACCGACAACCGTGTCCGCTTCAGAGTTGTTCGCTAATTGAAATGAACAAAGTTAGTCATTGTTCGTCTGTTTGTTCACGAGTATTGACGCAGTCCTAGTTCGCAATACCCCCGTGTTGACATTTAACTTAAGATGTTCTTCGGTTCACTGGATAAATGCCTTTAATGTATATCACGAAGTCAAAATGTTTGCTAATTAAATATATTCCCTTTTTTAGTTGTCCCAGGCTTTGATTGTTGCTTTTTGTTAAGTAAATATTGATGTCCATATTTTACAAATTTGGAGCACAACTCGGCATCAGGCGTAAAATCAGAGGACGCGGGTTTGATTTCTGCCCGGGATATAAAATTTTGTACTCCAATAATTTGAAAAATATGATTTTCGCTTAGCACGCGAGAGTACTTGTAATCATGTTTAGACAAAAAATATTGATATTGCTTGTCGGCTAATTTATGTTATTTAGAATATAAAATTGCCGAAATGCACATAGATATACCTACAGTTACATGACGATAAATCATATTACGAATGCTCGCCTGGCTAGCTGCCACCCTTTGGTAAGAAAATCCGTGAAAAAGTACTTATTACGATCAAATGAATGATAGTAGTCTGGTTGATGAACCACACCGTCCCCTGGCTAATGACAATTAAATAAAAACAATCAAAGCAGAAAATTACGGGTCAGTATTCCTCGACATCCCTGTGGTTATGGCAACCTGTGTGTAAAACCGGGCGACGTGGGTTCGGTTTCCAACCGAGGCGAGAAAAATTGTACTTAAAAATTTTCACAATGAATGTGATTTCCGCTTAGCACGCCAGTGTCAAATAACTCTTATTAATAGACCTTATACGGTACGCTACATTGGTAGGGAAAAAGTAAAAGATCAATGAAATAATATTTTCCTACCACTAAACTAGTATATAAGTACATATTAAGTCTCTAACTTTCGGAATAATGTATTAGGAATAAATCACGATATTATATACAGTCCTTAAATCATAAAGACTTGTACTGCTTTTATCTTCACTATATTTCACAGGTAAACAGACTTATTAAGCACATAATATAGTATAACTATAATAAAAAGTTTATTTCAATATAATCAATACGGTAAAAATATCGAATAGATCATTTTTATCGATATTTTTTTAATTTCTCAACATTAAGGTGAAAATTTACGTTTGTGGCAGGAAATACAGCATGACCAATTTTTGGCAAGTGGCTTTTTATCATGACGAGGCGCGGTGACGCTTAGAGATGGCATGCACGATAAGTTTTGTTCGCTTAAGTTTTGTAAGCGCTAACCTTCCTTGAGAATTAGTTTGGTAAATTTAGGTTTTTTGCAACAACACACTACTCATGTTAAAGTGTTAGTACTGTATCGGTCAGATTGAGCACTGCTGAATATAGCTCAGGAATAAAAGTATGTTTATTTTCTATTTCATTAAAGAAAAATCTAGTAGGCACATAATTTCCATATTGGATATATGCGTAATATTAGACAATCATACATACATTAGTAGTATAAACACGACAAAAAATAAAAGTTTTGCACCTATCTACTCAACCTTGTACAAAAACAATGTATTCCCTGAAGATGTCGGTGTGACATGTAACAGCAGGCAAGCCTATTGCGATCCAGTAGCAGTCTTAAGTCTGGAACTGAATCCAGACTTAAGACTGCTACCAGAAACCCGTACCAAATCGGATCTTTTACACACACTATATTATTCATGAAAGGGATCAATTATAAATTAATTTAAAAAAGTAAAAAACCCCACTGCAAATGCATTATTTTTGTTAAAGGTTTTATCTTTCCATTAAATTAAAACTGCAAATATATTATATATATGTATTATTTATTTATGGAGTTGTTTTTATAGCTTTGCATGTTGATACCACACTCGATGGGTTTGAAAAAAAGCATATTTTATCTCACAATATGGCTACTAAAATCCACCAGATTGATTTTTTTTATAAGTATCTAGTGTCACTTGCGCTATCAAGACGAATCTAACGATATTTCACAAGTATTCTAAAATCGGTTAAGCAGTTTAGAAGTTATGGTGAATTTTTTTTTTATGCTTGATAGGTTAGCCTTTGACCACCATCTCACCTGATGATTAGTGATGATGTGGTCGAAGATGTTGTTCCGGCTAACCTAGAATTACTGGCTCTCAAGGACAGCTGCCGGAACACACCGTTAGGTGCTTGGCGACAGATTTTCCACTTGAGGGTGGTAGCTAGCCAGGCGGGCATTCGCAAAATGCCCTACCATTATGCTAAACAATATAAGCTAAAAAATATGAAAACAAACACATACATACATGAACGCTGAAAACATAACCGTCCCTTTATTGGGCAGTTGTAAAAACAACTCAATAACGATAACATATAACAAATCTAAATATGGAATTAAATTGTACAAATAACAAATTATGTACAAAGGTAGTTGTTGAGAGAGCATAACAAAATTATACAATAGTCAGACGAAGTTTCGGGTACAAACTAGTGGTATACCCTTCATAAATATGGCCATTACGAAGCACGCAGGCAGCGTGTGATTACCATAAAATCTAAATGTGTGCAAGAATTGTGGCGACGCAGAGCGGTGAGCACAACTATACCGCAACCCATGCAGGTGTCAGCATTTGTGATTCTAAACAAACGAATGTTAGAATTTATAACACTAATTACTACACTTTGGTTACCGACACGTGTTGGAAAAACAAAAGTACCAAATTTTGTTTGGTGGAGACCCGACTTAATACCATTTCCACAAAATGCTCAAGTATATTCTTACCCTTATTCCATCTATCGGTCGGTGTACCTATTTAAAATGTATTGGCTTCAGTTTTATGACCAACTTTGGAATGTTATTTGTGATATCCTTCCTCGCTTTCTGGTAATCAAGACATTAAGATTAGATGAATTCTCTAAACCTACCAAAAAATATTAAATCAAAACTAGAATATACGATATCTAGTGTCACTTTAACAGCTGTAATATCCAAATCCTATTTTTAAGTGTCATTTGGACCAAATATGATATCAGAACTGATATCAACTTTCACTTTGACAGCTGTCACACCAAGATCCATTTGTAGGTAAATTTGAAGTAATTTGTCGTCGAAATATGACATCAAAGGTGAAAAATATAACATCTACTGTCACTTACACAGCTGTCACACTTAAATCTAGGTAATTATGTAAAAAGCTGTTAATATTTGAAATTAAAACTGATAAGTACCACATCGATTTTGACAGCTTATACACCTAAGTCACAATAGGTATTTATATGTTATTTGTAGCCTAAATATGAAATTAACTAAACGGTAAAATAGGGAATAGACAGCTGTCATACTTAAGAACGATTGCTAGCTATATAAATGACAGATATGCGCAGTTGTCAAACGATAGGGCCGCCATGAACATCGTGCAATCAAACGTAGGTCCACAAAAGTTGACCACGTAAAATTGAAAGTAATTTGAAGTGGAAATTTAAAGTGCAAGTATTATTATTTTAGATTTTTCGCGCTTATTTTTATATTCTCCTAAAATTCTTTTTTCTTAAACAATCCCAGTATTGCGGCAACTAAAACCAATAAATAATTATTCAAATCGGTCGAGCCATTATCTAGTTTTTGCTAGAGTATAACGCAAGATACCTAATCGATTTTTATACATTTAGGCCATGCCTTGCTCAAACAAGTTTTCAAGGAGAACTAATAATATTAAGTAGAGTATTCAAACTGGCATGCTGGCATTCAGTTGAAGTTTACCTAGTTATTCGTCCATGTTATTATATTACGCCATAACATACTAAATTGCAGTCTACGGATTTTGGTACTTAAGAGAAGATGGATAAGTTAGTTTTATGCCTAGGCATAAATAGACGTTCCAGAAACCCATGGTGCAGAAAATTATATATACTAACTTATGGTGGCCGATTTATGACATCTATGAAATCTTTATCATTAATGGTTATTAAAGATTAATGTGTAGGTAAATATAGTGACCGGTAAAACCCAAAGCTGTTACTAAATAATATACCACGTCGAATAATTTTCAAAACCATGTCACATTATTAGAACTCTTGTAAATGAAGGCCAAAATTACTCTCCTTTTTGGAAGAGTAATTTTGTGTTTTTTTTATTTTTATTACATATTCAATTAATTTATTTTCATAATTTTTTTTAATTATTAATTTAAGATATTTTTGTCATCGATAAAATTATTTAATTATTAAAAAATAAAGTTTAAACCATTTATTGTGGCATATTTTATACTTGTATATGCATAGCATAGTGTGTCTACTGCACTAATCACAATAATATGTCACATAAAGCTTTACAAAGAAGCAACTTGATTGTATCAATCACCACTATCACCGTCATACACTTTTGTCGCTAGGCACACACTAGGAGAAGACGTTTTGATGATTGTGCACTTGTGCCCTAGTTTTCTCAAGCGTTAATGTAATTCAGTTCGATGTAGTTCGTCTTTACATTGAACATTTCAATGTATAATGAAATCAATATTTTTTTTTGAACACTTTCAGCTTTTTGATATGTGGATTTTTGTAGTGTTTTGCTGGAAAACGCACGAAAGAAATAAGTTCCTCTCCCTTGGGGAACTCGTGTGAGGTGCTGTGTTGACTGCTGCTGCTCAGGACGACCATCGGATCGAGCAGCTGGTGAGTAAACCTTTTCATTTCCCGTTCCGGGAAAAGATGAGGGCTCAGAACCTAACCAGTCAACCCACGGGTAGTAACACATATTATAACTACCCACTGTAAGATATCATTCAAGATTAACACTCATCTTAGATTGCACCAGTGCATCTGGTTATTAAAAAGCTGGATGCATGAGATTACACTAATATTTATTTGGAATCTTCAGTTTAAAAATATGAAACGGAAATAAAGTTTTTCTTGTTGTTGTTTTGATTTATTTTATGTTTTTGTAATAAAATATTCTACTCTTTCGTATTTATAAGTATCCAGAAACATATTTTGCGATCAAATCACTATGACATTAAAGTATCCGTATCAGCATCTAAGGTAAAATATTAGGAGCTAAAAAGGCTTGAAGCGAGAAATTCGTGTTCACATACCGCCAAGCTCAAACTCGTGTATTTCAGAAGACGAGGGTTTAAACCCCGAACGTGGCGTAATATTTGTATATCATGCTAATGGATGTATTGGATGGATCTATCCACTTTGGATATACTAAACTTAAAACAGTTATTTTTATCCCAAATTATTGTAACCGTACTTGTCCAGTACACTTAACAAAATATTAGTTACAAAAAAATCTAAGATCGAAATAAATTCTTTAAGTATTATATTTATTTTTTATCCAACTTAAAATCTTGTAATATTCTCAGTGGTATAGCCAACAAATCAATTTCAGCAATAAACATCACACAAATTTGCTATTGTAGCCTAAATAACGATATAACCTATAGATATTTAGCTATTTCTATCACTTTATTCACGTGTTATGAAACAATAGGCGTTAGCCGAGAACGGTCCATATTTCTTGCCCAAGCACTAACCGAGGCTTGTTCATGGAATATTTAGATATTATCAGCTGCTACATTATGAACGCAATTCGTAAGGGTGGCTTAAATAGTTTGCGTATAAGTTGTTACTTTCATCAATAACTATTACAGGATTATTTTAGAGACTAGCTGTTACTTGCGGCTTCGGTGATCAAGATAAATTGTTACATACGCTTGAGCATACAATGCTACTTCTGATTTCTATTTTTTTTAGAGGTTGAGAAACTGGCCTCTGTTGTGTCAGACTTTGCCCCTTGACAAAGGTTTCGTTCTGAAGACTACAACTGGGTTTTCTTATATTGTGTACATGTTATTTATTGGGCTTGAGAGCAAGTCTTGATCAGATTTTATGTTTTATTGTGATATATTTTTTCCGTATAAGTTTTAAAGATTGTATATATTACCGTTTTTCCAATCGAACAAAAATTAAAAATATTAAATAAATACAAACTTTTACTAAATACATACAACGTACATTTTTGTTTTGGTTGTCGTAAATCAAAAATGTACTTAAATGTAAGAGACATTTAAGAACATTTTTGATTTACGACAACCTTCTTTTATCCCACGTCAAGTAGTGTTGGTACAGTGTATTTTGTCTAAACCACAAAGGACGCAAGAACATATTGTAGAAAATATAGGCTTCAGTTGCCTGATTCCTGAAACCCTCCGAGGGTTCCTATTGGTAGCATAGATTGCTGTTATATATTATATAATCTACTAAGCAATAGGGGTTTATAATAATAGTATGAAATTGCCGTTTTATTATAATAGGTCCTTCAAATTGACCTTCATGGCTTGTGATTTTTGAGTGAAACTTCTTTCAAATGGTACTTTTGAGATTTTATTTAAAAAATGTGCATGCGATTATCGACTTTTGGTTGTTTTTTATTCAGCTTAGACAAGAAAGATGGATACTTAGAAAATTCGAGTGATTATTGAATATGAGTTCCGATGCAGAACTTACGCGGCAGAAATAGCTCGCAATATCAATGTTGCGTTTGGAGAGGGGACTGCGAACTGACGCACCATGCAATTTTGGTATAAACGCTATCGTGGTGGAAACTTTGATTTGAAGAACGAACCACGTGGAAGTAGAATAGAATAAGCTTTATATATGGCAAAAAACATACAAAAAACATTTCTTACAACAAGACACAAAAATACAAAATGATTCTTGTAGCCCTCTGCCACAAATCGGCCCCAACTCATCATAGTGCTGATCGTTAACAACCAGCGTTGGTCTTCCGTTGGGGACGGTAGGTGACGTTACGCACGGTTACATAAATTTAGGTAGGTACTACAATATTTTCAACAAACAATTAGCAAAATATAACATAGAAGAAACGAATCTATCAGTAAGCAGCTTTCGTGTAGAAGGTAAATAATTTCATAATTTTTAAAAATAATATTATTTTTATAACGCTCGTGTCATTTCTTTGTGTTTCCTGACTTTTTTGATGAATGTAGATAATTTTTTTAATTTATATTTAAAACTATGTAAACATGTCAGGTTTCTAATTGGAGGTGGGATATTAAGTCCGTCCTCACACAGGTGAATAGCAATGAATTGAAAGAAATCGATCCAAGTAAAAAGTAACCAACGTAAAATTATCAACAATATTGAGTTATTTGCGTCAAATCAATGAAATAAAAAAAAAAACTTAAAAATGGAACCGACTTCAACACTCAAAAGAGTGAAATATGTCACTTGTTGAAGTCGTACCATGATAGTTCAAAACTAACTATTATTATAATATTGTGAGCATGGTACCGACTTCAAAAAGTTATTTCACACTTTTGAGTGTTGAAATGGGTTAAATTTTTTGGTAATTTTTTTTCCCTCATTTTAGTGACCCTTTCTATTTACGGGATTGATTGTGGTCTGATTTTTTTTATGTTTGTTACCGCAGAACTTTTGACTGGATGAACTGATTTTGATTATTCCTTTTTAATTGAAAGCTGAAGCTTGCCGTGTGGTTCCATATAAATTTCATCAAAATCTGTTAAGCTGTTTTTGAGTTACACTCCAATAGCTGAAAAATACTTTCTTATCTGATATAGCTGTTGCCAGTGTATGATAATCGATCCCAAAATTAGCAAGGGTCACTAAAATGAGGGAAAAAAAATTACCAAAAAATTTAACCCATTTCAACACTCAAAAGTGTGAAATAACTTGTTGAAGTCGGTACCATGCTCACAATATTGTGATAAAAGGTACTTTAGAACTACCATGGGACTGACTTCAACAAGTTATTTCACACTTTTTAGTGTTTCCATTTAAAGGTAAACAATATTTCTTTTGTTTATAGACTAATAACTACTGCTTGGTGGTGCTGCACTCATCAATCGATCACATTGTATAAAATAATTCATGTTACATGAAAAGCAACCAGAACAGCTGAGAATATAATATACCTTATGTTCTTAGAAATATTTCCTAACAAACAAGAAAACAAGTGTGCGACTTCGTTAGCGATACGCTCCAGGATTTCAAGTTACTAGAAATCCAATACATCCGACTTTGTTCCCCGGTCTGTTTTCCTGTAAGTTGAATCTACAGAGAAATTTTAAGTTTAATAAGTACTTTTTGTTAGTTTTGTTTTGGGTTTGTTCACTTAGTGCGCAAATGTACCTGTGATCATCATTTAAATATTTGAACATGATTTTAAAAAAGTAACATGTCGCTGCATACATTTTTTATATATGCATCCTTATAAATATATACTGGTAGTGGGCTGAAGCATTTAGACTGCCTGTTAGTCTGCAATGGCTTGTCTAAATGCTTTTACTGTAGTAGATGTAATGAATGATATATGAATGAATATTAACATACAGACTCGGTAAAGTTAATATATCAATTTCTTTAAAAAGATCCCTTAAAGATTCCCTATGATCTATTTTATATATGGCTTGAATTGCAAGATTTTGTAAGATAAAGATTGTCCCTATCTCAGCAGCAGATCCCCACCGCTATACACCATACGACATAATACTGTGGAAGTACGCGAAATAAACTAGCCGTGCAGTAGCTACGTCCGTTAACTGTCTTATATTACAAACTGCATTTTATTGTGCAGGAGAACTAATGATAACGTGATTAGCTGTTACGGATGCAGAGGATTTTTTTCTCTCTCTTTATTAGTGTGCAGTTAAAGTACTAACATAGAACATATAGTTCTAGACATCAACAAGTTTTAATTGAAATAGTTCTTAATTTGAATATATTTTTAATTTACTAGGCATTCCCTAAAAACACGCAAATTCACAGACAGCTTATTTATATCTCAAAGAGCAGCTAAAGTGAAACTAAAGCTTGTTTCACGGTTTATACTTGATTCTACACTCGCATACAAAGCAGAAAATCCAGACAGGACAGGAAATGTATCCTCTAGGCTACTGAAGGCTTTTAAACTAGGGATGTGGAACTACGATGGAAGTTGCGGCGTGATGTATGTACAGTCGCCTGCAATAAGAAGTAGGTATACATTTTGCAATTTTCAAAATAATGTGATGTCACTAACTTCTTCATTATCAAAGATAACATAAGCTTGAGTAAATTAAATCCAATTATATTTAGATTTTAAGATACTTCTGTGGACATAGAGAGAAACATAAGTCTTTGCCATAATTTTGAAAATTACGATGAGTATACATATTAGTGCAGGCGACTGTACGTTTGAAAGTTTTTAGCAGAAAGTTTTTACTATTTAGTTTTACGTTATTATATGCCTTTACTCTGTGGCGAGAGTATTAAGATGTAGGTAAAGTTAGAAATATTTTATTCTTCCTGCCCTTATCGCACTCATGCGGAATCGGTAAAATAAATTTTCTTCAACAACATGCAGGACACAATAAAATTGTACTAAATTTATCAGCCGGAACGTCGACTGCTGAACACAGCCCATCACCAGGCTTCGCAGGGGTGTTGGGTATCGCAGTATAAGATGGTTGTCCTTTAGAAGGCACTGCTGCTCACTTTCTGGTACTTTTCCATTTGTCGCCTCTTACCACTCCCAGTAGGAGATATATAAGAGGCACCCCACGGGGCACAGAGCAACACACTGAAATAAATTGTTGAAAATCGGTTTCAATTTATGCTTGCCATCTTGCTGAAGCCAGCCCTCCGGGAAAGGTCTTGTTAGTTGGTAACCAGGGAGTTTATGATAATAAGGAACCCTGTTATGCGCAATAACATCCAATTTACATCGACGCAAATGGTGGCATGCTACTCATTAGGTGCAGTTTTCCAGCATTCACCCTTTACGACATCGAACATGCGAACGTTAGCCGACAGTTTCGTTTCATATTATTTATGTTTTAATTTAAAAATAATAATGTATACAATAATCAAAAATACATAATTTGAAGAATTTTGTGGTGACTTTGGTTCTTCGGCGAATATCCTCGTTCCAGAATTGTAATGTCATACTTATAAAAGTAAGAAGGCGGTTAAGTTTGTTGAAAAATATTTTTTTACCAAAACCCATCGACTATGCGATCTAAGGCTGAAGCCCAGAATCTCGTGATTCCAAAACCGAGACGACTATGAAATGTGAGCACCCACGTCATCTACGAGTAGATACAGTGTAAATAGGCCCTATCTAAGAGCTTGTTTACACTCCCCGAGTGAATTGTGGCAGGGACATTGACGGATGGTGTTTGTGCCCACCCATACATGCATACTGTTTAGTAAACTACATTTAACGTTCGGTAGCTAAAATAATATTCTCAAATACAATGCAGGAACATTTTAATAAGATAATAATAATTTATCAACAAAAGATTTATACGCAAAGATTGTTACTTTGAAATTAATAAGATTATCAGTGGATCCCAAACAAGGCAGAGCCTGTCTTGGGTACCCTTAATTATCGTTTACATTTTTGACCAATTAGTTTCTTGCTAACATTATCTTCTTGAGAATGCTTTATTGGTATAATACCTCCTTGTTCCGAGAACGGGTCCATTTACAGTAAACCGAGTTTTGCTAGATACAAGAGACAAACCTGAAGCTGGGAGCATTATCTAATCTAATAAATATTACATCAACCAACATGAGAATAAACCAACCATCAATCAAAATGAGAACTAATGGTCAAAGTGAGTTTTAGCAGTTAAACTATACTTCAGAATATGTTTACATACATAAAGTACGTCTGCCTGACAGCAATGATTACAAATTTTAATATATAAATTAATAATATAAGATTATTTGATATTCTTCTTCCTACTTTTATTTCCATACGTGGTGTCAGTACAATATGTTTTTCTTAATCATTAAACTAACGACAAAGGGATATTTTAGAAAAATAATGTTTGCTCTAGCATTGAAATCCAACTTGTGGCAAGTTTAGCTCCGGTTTTATCACTAGCCGCTTTTCTGATGCCTATTACCCTTGAGCTGATTTGTATACAGCACATTCTTTCCTTGCCAGTATTTAGGCTTTGGGGTTACGGCTTACGGTTATGAAAGTAGGTATACAATGAGTAACACAAACTAAATATTTCTTTTCCAAAATAAATAAATTAGTTCCCTTTATTCAAAACCGTCAAAATGAATAATGTAATTTGATTTGATTTGTCTGTTGACTACAGTTTAATTAAGACAAATCTCAATTATTTGGTACTTATTATGAAGCTTAACTTTGGCCAAATTTTGGAAGTAATAACATTAATTTCAATAATCCTAACGGCAATAATTAATAACACAATTTAAGACAGCTTATGTCCACAGTAAAATTATTAATTGTTTATTTTCTGAAAACACCAAGCGCAAATTGGAAAGTGAATTAATGAAGAGGGACTGCGTATCGGCCATTAATATCGGGGTTGCTAAAGCAAAGAATTTAATGTTAGTACTTGCAAGTCAGAGAATAAGCTTATTTTTTATCCGCTACTAACTATTTTAGGCTATGTTCTTGGGCAACAATTGATGTTACATGTCCATAACGTAAATAAATTTAAACATAATCGTTAGACATTTCTATTACCAATAATAAAAAAAATTGGTTGGTGAAGTTATTAATATTAGGTACCTACATATAGCTTCTCGTCACCATCATCACATCAACTGGAACGTCCACCGTGTAACAAGGTTTCCCACATTGAGGGGATATGCCATAATCCCCACGCTTATGGCTGGCGTTTTGGGGATTGTAGTAAAATCTGTCAGTTCCACAGCAGGCGCTGCGTCCCATCTTGTGGTATTTTTCTCTTAATCGCCTTTACGACACCCACCGGAAGAAATGGGAGGGGGGGGGGGGTAACTTTCTAACTCCCCCAATACTCAGTATTGACTTGCCTGTGCAATGTCGGGCTAGAATGCCATCCTCCCTCCTCCACCGTGGGTGTCATAACAGAAGCATGGATATTATGACAAATTTCCCTTTAATTAGGGGTGGCTTTATTCACCAGTTGATGATCAGGCTCATACATTCAGTTGACTTATTTAAAAGTAATAGAAAATTACGGTCTGATATGAATGATAAGTAGCTAATCGATAATCTAATCTTTGGGTACCTATTGGACAACTGATAATTTATATTCTACTCTAGGCCTATTAATAACTAGTGCTCTTGGACCTAAGGACCTCGTAGTAACAGATATGTGCTTCCCATATCACCGCTGTTTTGAAAATGTCCTAAAACTGAATTGAAAAATCTATTTAATTATCAAAGCTGGTTACAACATTTCACTAGAATCGGTAAAGAAATGCGACCTGTAGACGAGAACAGCTATACATCCACCGGTAAGACATTAGAAAGCATTTTTGCCCAAGCTGAAACATAGAATCTTCGCTGGGTCAATAATGTTTGATACCTAGGTTCACACTCCCTATTGTCAGCAAACAGTAGTAAAATGTTGAATAAATAATTAATGAACGCGATAACAATAGTGCTTTAAATATTTAATTCAGTTTGTGTCTAGTATCTGATTGTTAAATGACAGTGTGGTATTAGTTGCTCTTGATAAATGGTTATGATTTGACGCCATGATGAACGCCATCTTGATTGACGAATGTTTCTGGAACAGAGGTGGACGGTGAAAAAAGATGAAGGGAAGAAGTGGATAGTTCTGTGTGTTGTTTTTTTTTTTAAGATAAGTCCCTACACCAATAATAACGGTCAGTAAAGCGAAAAACTAACTTACTGTGTCTAGGAAAGTGAACGAAATAAAATAATTTGCTCCAAGTAAGATTATTAAATCCAGATAAGTAATCGCGTAAATCAGCCGAGTGAATATTGATCAAGTTGCTCACGAGTTTCATACGCACTCTTTCAACACCCTTGCGAGGAAAAAAATATATTGCACATATGCGATACAAACAACTTACGAAAATTATAGGAAACTAGCTTTCCGGGCGCGGCTCCGCCCGCGTGTATGTCGGTTATCGCGCGAAAACATTAACCTCTTTTTGCGCAGTCGGATAAAAACTATCCTATGTTTTTTCCCGGGTCTCAAACTATCTCCATACCAAATTTCATTCAAATCGGTCCAGTAGTTTTGGCATGAAAGCGTAACAGACAGACAGACAGACAGACAGACAGACAGACAGAGTTACTTTCGCATTTATAATATTAGTACTGATAGCGCGCAAGTTTTTTTTGTGGTTGATTACATATAAACCCCTTTGTTGTTACAAATCTGTATTACCTGGTTAAATTGAAAATGCTCTGTTTACTCGCATATAATTTGCAGTTAGGTACTAACTTAACTTTGTAGGGATAATTCTATTACGCACTAGCGTGTTATATTATTATGCACGAGGTTGTTATAGTTCGGTTTATGGCCATAAGAACGATATTATAAAGCTCGCATTACGAGCAAGGGTGTTGAAAATTAACTTTTACCTAGCTTTACATGAGATCTCACAAATTTATACAGTGAAGGGATTGCATTGCGAGCATTGAAATACACGGTTTTTCTAATACTCGTATACTTTAGCGATACCAAATCGGTTAATCTTTTTTGAACTGGACATTCGATCGGCGGTCGTGCTAAATCTAATGATAGTTTTCAGATTTTGATGCTTATATCAGTTAAAAATATATTAATAAGCACAAATATTTTTATCACTTACGGGATTTGTAACGTGGCGATTTTTCTTTTTGAACTCTCGATATTTCGACGCAGTTACATGCAACATGATCGCGGGGTGACTAGAGGGACTCTTAGTCTTTTGCTACGCGTACCACTGGAACTCGAATTCGACTGAAAGTTTCGACAAAATATACTCACAGTACTGATTATATACATATAATATACTCACTGCACAAGTTATTAGAGTCACTTTAATGCCAACGTGTAACTTTGCGAAACTCTTAATACTGGATTCCACGTGCCGGAGAGTTTATAGCCTTCTTCTCTATTGAAACCCTTACATTTGGATATTTCAATCGATTCCTTGACTAATCTGGAAATGTAGCGGCGCTCCGTATATAGAACCTGTGGATTATTAAGTTCGATCCAGTGATTAGGGCCCGAGTCTACCAAATGTTCAGCAATGGCAGATTTGTGCACTTCATTGTTGTTTTTTGCCTTTATCTGCACTTTTGATGCGGCATGATATAGTTCGCTTGGTTTGTCCGATGTAAGAACCTCGGCAGCTGCAGTTGATTTCAAACACCCCGGGATGTTCAAATGGGATTTTATCCTTTGCGAAACGCAGACTTTGCGCTATTTTCACGTACTTCAAAGCTGCTGTATGTGAATAAAAAAAATAATTAAAAAAGGTAATTCTTTACGACTGTTTGCGTCTCTTTTTTCCTTCTTGTAATTTTTATCTGAGAGATATCATTTAACATAGACTTCAAGAACTGAATGTTCGTACATTGTGCTCTATTGAGTTCGGAAACCAAAGCACCGCTGCTAATGTCCACGCGATCGGTCAACGTCACATCTCGTGAGGCTTTTTGTAGCACTTATGGAAGCCCTCCGCTTGTGTTTATTCACTGGGTCTTTTCCGCTTCTATTTGTTTATTTTTGGTTTCGTGAAAAGAAGTGAGCTAAGATTGAGTAAGCTAATACTTACATTATATTTTATGCCTCCTTGCTACTTTTTGTATGTGCAAGAATGGTGAATTGTTAACTAGTAATAAATATTAAGTAGAAAATTAAATGTATTGAATGCAATAGGTTGTCTTTGATGTTATATTATGACATATATATATAATAATATAACATATATATATATATATAGGTTATATCATTGTTATAGTTTTTATAGTTATATGAAACATCAATTTCTGAATAGTTAATAATCAACGTAGTGTAAACTACTGCAGCTAATAGAAACTTTAAAATTACAGTATTTTCTTTTGTGTTACATATAGCAGTTCTTAGAAAACATTTAAGGAAATAAAACTTTGAATGGAAAATCTTGACCGATAAAATGTAAGCAAAAATGTAATAGGCTCAAAGCAATTTCTTTAAATTCAACTCGCAGGAGGGTAAAAGTACTTTAAACTTGTATGTTAGTCTGCAATTTTTCAAAGACCAATTTGTTTTAATTACCCAATTTTTCCAATATAGGGTTTCATAAATGCACAGATAACTATATACTAAATAAAAATTAATTTGTGATAGACCTTAGCTGTCATCAACGTCAAACCTAGTAGCAGATTTTATACATAATGAATTATTTTCGCGGTAAAAAGAAAACTCCTTGGTGGACTTTTATGACACGTGAAATTATTTATGGACATATAAATAGCATAATATCTGGTGTAGCAAAGTGGCCATATGTGTTTTTAGTTTAAGAAACTATAGCGATAAGTCTAACGGTATACATTTTTAGTCTTATGTATATTCTATGGACATTGCTCAACTCATACCTGAAATGTAAAAGCACATTCCTATATTTAGGACTTCATTGCCAACACAAACTACCAACTACAAAGTTGGGCAATAAACGTTTCAAACCGAACCGACCGCTTACATTTCGAAAATAATCAATGGTCTGGACATACGTGAGCGAAGATTTTGAAACTCAGACTGTAGGTAGGGGTGACGTAGAATTAAAACAAAATTACCGTCGAAACTAGCGAAGGCCAAGAGTACCTAAATGATTGCTATACGACGCAGCTAAATGCACACAGTTTAGGTTAGAGTTGGTTAAAGACGCGCCTGTGTCGGATTTGCTTATATTGCAGCGAATGCATTCTTTATCACAGTTTTATCAGGATTATTAGGGTCTGTATATCTGTTACAAAATCTGCTTCGCGCTTCGTTGCGTCGTCGCAGCCTATGTCTCAGAATATATTAGTTAAGCCCTACATTTGCAAGCAATACCAAAATTAAATTGTTTATTGCCGTTCCTTTCAATTATTTGGTTCTTAACAACTGTTTTAGTATCGATTAGATAACCATCAGATTAATAGCATTGAAAACTTTACAAAAAATTAATATTTATGCATTAAATTCAAATTATAAATAGCGTGAGTCTGCAATGCCTTACAGGTTGTCTAAATGCTTTTATCGTAGTAGCTATAGTAGTATTGTATATAGTTCGTAGTATTTTGAAAATAAAGACATACCGCCGTTATAAAATAAACAAATAAGCAAAAGTGCAAGGCAGTTTACGAATGCCCGCCTGGCTAGCTACCACCCTCAAGCATAAAATCATTCGTTAAGCACCTAACGGTGTGTTCCAGCAGCTTTCCTTGAGAGCTAGTAAATCTAGGTTAGCCTGAACAACATTTGCAACCACATTATCACTATGAGATAGTGTTCAAAGACTAGCCTATCATAATCAATAAAAAAATAAGTTTTCCTTATAGTCACAAACATTGCGTTGACTAAATCGTAACTTGAATTTTGATGAAATGCTTTAACAGCTGACGTTGCAGAGATTCAATGTGAATCGCGGTCCAACTTTTAATAGAGCTTTTCGATTATGCACACGTTGGTTTAAACCAATTTTAATTACAAACCAACGAGGTGTTTAATGTTTAAAGCCGATTGGTATCTCACAATCGTTCAAAAGTGTGAGCGCAAAATAATACCATGAGATTTATATATATTACGAGTTGGTTTTAATTTTAAAGAATATAAAAGAACAATAAAATATAAAAGGAAAACACGAAAATGTGATGAAATAAATTAAACCATTTGTTTTGTCAGTGTTTATCATCAATCGTTGCATAGCTTCTCTAATCTAAACATCAACACAACACACGTACACTACACTTTCAACTGAGACATGATTCTGGTAGCGTTGTTATTACTACGTTCAAAATATGTTACAAAATAGTTATATTTACTTTGTATTTTAATTATAATGTTAGATCCGTTGAATGGGGCCTGGTGACCTGTGATACTATTTATGTCTACTTCAGGCACCAGTCCTTGCCAGGTTTACATTACAACAAGAGTATGATATTTGTGATGTCCACACCCTTATGCTTACCTAACTGATAATACGATTTGGCCAAAGGGTATTAATTCAGTACTCACGCAAGGGGGGGGGGGGGACGCTGCAGAAACTCCTCATGATTTTTCAAAGTCGTCTGTATGCATCAGCTACTTCAAATACAACAACACTAAGCGAAGTTAATTCTCACACACAAAGCAAAAAGAAAAGTGTAAAGTCCATAATTCATTAAATTCAATATGTTATTTTCACAAGTAACCACAGACAAAAGGTTTCGCTGTAAAGAGTCGAGTGTCAAAGTCAAAACATGTGGATTGCGCCACCGCAAGTTGCGTTCGGAACATTATGAATTGTAAACCTATTTGCAAGGAAAATAAACGTATTTATTAAACCTCACATTCAAATACCACTGCTTTATTTTTATAGCGTGTCTAAAAGCTGTCCACTTATTGTGTTAACAAGATTGATTGGTGTTCCTGTTACATTGAATAGAACGTGGCTGACATTTTATAGCTTAGTCATGGTGGCGCGGAAAATAATAACGACGTGGTATTTAAAAAATTAATTGTCAATTTTACAGCAACGTTAACGTTCGTGTTTAGTCATTGATCGATTTGCAGCAGTTACTAAACTCTAAGAACGCAACAAATATCTGGCGATATGCCTTCTTTGAAAAATTCACACTCATTTTCTGTATCAGCCTAATGTCCACTGCTGAGCTCAGCCTCCGTCATCAAGAGGGATTGCCCATAATTCCCACGCTTCGCAGGCGGCTTGGAGATTGCTTTTCTCAGTTCTTTAGAAGACGCTGCTGCCCACCTTCTGGTATTTTTCCTATAGTCGCCTCATACGAATCCCACATATGATAATATGATATGGGGAGGTGCAATTCGAGCCTGGCACAATCACAACTTTGATCTCTCACCTACTTACGAGTAACACTTAAAGTAAACAGTTTGAACATAATATGTATAATTAGAACTATAAAAGCCAGATACATATACTAAGGTAATGTCAAATTACTCGTATGTTGCAGCGATATCCGAAGATGTAGTGAAAATGGTTTATTCATTGTGTAATGTAGGAAATAAATTATACGTGAATAGATGTGAAATATTTTTGCTTGTTCATTTCTATAAACGTTGTGCGTGCAGTTCCATCCTGAAACTTGAAACCAAAGTAGCAGCTAAGTAAATATCGAATACTCGGTAGTCATGCATGATGCAGAATTTATTTTTTAACTCAATTTAAAATTGAAAACATTTTGCGCTATTATACGATCTTTTAAGTACTTAAATATCGTTTTGAGAGGCTTATGTTTAACTTACTACCAGATACAGTAACATATAACTGACAAAAAAGTAAATGATCACTAAAATTAAACCCGGTTTTTAGTGTGAATTTATAACCAAAGTTTTTACACGCGCTCGAGTGAAGTGAGGAGGAGCGTTAGGTTACTTGTGACCACAACAACGCGCGAGCCGAGCGAGCAAAGCGAGCGTGCCACGGCACGACCGGCGATGCGCCAGAAGAATTATAACATTAAAATGGTGTTTTAGATTGGTGATCATTTACTACTTTTGGGTTAACAATGATTTATTTGGAGCCATTTTACTTAAATTGGATAGCGAGATGCTTAAAATTTTGGTTATAAATTTACATTAAAATGCGGGTTTATTTTGGTGATCATTTACTATTTTTGTCTGTATATGTTACTTTATCTGGTGGTAAGTTAAACATAAACCGTTTTTAAATAATGATAGCTACATCGCTGATGAGGCTGTTCATGCAAAGTCTCGCCTAAGGGATTCAGTAGTTTACACTACAACTGTTACTAAACCTGTAATTCGAAGTAGGCCCAATTTCACAATATCAGGTTAAATTAAATCCTGGAACATTTTAAACTACAAACCATTCATATATGATATTTTTTTACAATTATAAAGCATGTGAAACCAAGTAGAAGATTTTAAATTTGTTGGATACCTGTTGTGGAAAAAAACACGCTTTGGTTTGACTTTTCTTTTTTTTTTAATTTTAAATCTACACTCCACAGACTCCAAGGTCCGTGACTTTTTTTAACTATGACATAATTATTATTAGTAAACAAGAAATATGAAATAGGAAACATGCAATTCTTTTTTTTTCCGTTGATGTCCAGCCACCGCTTTCCTCAACCATTTTTGAGGGAAGATGGCGACCCGACACACAACACCGCCGCTAGACAACACCTTTCTGTGAGCATGACCGCTCCGGATACCCGTGCCAACGATTACAATTACAAAAATAATTTGGGACTACAATAAAATAATATACCTGGTTTGACTTTATCACATGTGACATCAGCTGTGGACATAAAAATAGTATGTAGTTTACGCTGTAGTAAAGTGTCCATTGTTGATTTTAGCTACTTCGCCAAATTCGACGGTATAATTGTTTAAGCTGGATTACATTTTTTACTTTGCTACAGTCGTCTGCCTTATGTCAAATTCCATCACTCAGAAAATACCATGGCAAATTTAAAATACTACAACATCATTGGACATCTATAGTGACAAAGTTGTAAAATATTTTGTTGTTTACAGAGATTATAGTTACTCTCGTATTAGTTCTAGCTTAGTTTGGTTGAATTGGCCATAAGTAATGTTACTGATTTGTCACATAGCTTCCCTAATCGTTAATAATGCAATGCAGCCATAACTCAGAGATATGAAAAAACACATTAAACATTTTTTGAAGCACTAAAAGGGTTGTTATTATATGTAGGGACACATGCAACGTGAGCGCAATTTGATGATATTGCAAAAGTGCCTTCATGCGTTCAGTTGCTCCCTCGCGTTTGTACCGAGCGTCCGTATACTTCAGCTCACCTCAATAGTAACCTTTTATTTCCCTAAATTTATGTAATTGTGACGGAGAATAATTAATGGAGATCACCGAAATGTTGTACTTTGATTAACCCATCCCAGTAGACAGTCAAGAACACGCATATGGTAGAAATTAGGGCGCCTAAATAATATAAACCTTCATAGGTGACGTGCGCCACGATTGCAGATGAACATTCTGAGAACCTTACAGTATACATATAAGTACTACTGTTTCTAGTTGCCTTATGGATTGAAGGACGGACCTTTGAGGATTAGTAAAAATATGAGTTTTTGATTCGTTTATTATATTTCTAAACAAAACTGATAGTTATTAGTGATGTTTGATTGCGAACATGGTGAATTTGGGCCGCGGGCGTTTGAACTGCGTTCCCAGTAGAATACAAAGTTCCATGTACAACTTACAGTTGTCTTGCCTTTGCACAGTATTTTATCAGAAACATTTCGGTGAGTATGCCCTCTAATAATACGTTTACTTAAAATAACCGACTTTCACAACTGAGAAATGTAAAACGCAATTTCATTATATTTAATTGGAGGACGTGTATATTGCCATTTATTTTGAATAGGACTGACTGAAAGTTTGAATAATATATGGACTATGTCGAAGATGATACATGCGAAACTGAGAGGAAGTGAAAAACATTATTATTGGAATAGTTTATCCCCTTAAGAACTAAGACTTGACCCCACATAAGTGGGATACGGGTGTGAGGATGATATTACCATTATTAGACAGTGTCCACTCATTGTAGTGCAAACCAATTAATACTTATGTGAAGTTCCAATATAACTGACCTAGCAATGGTTACAGTGAAAAATGCAGCGGTGCGAAAAATTCACTTGATCTGCGTTCGCGAGGACATTCTTCCAATTACCATTCTACTGTTCAGTTGTAGAACGTAGAAAGTATGATTGAATCTACGGCATTGCACTCATTATTCAATGAGAAGAATGGCCATTATGTTCGCGTGAGTTTTTATTGCCTTCGAAAAGTGCGAGTCAAATCGACATTGATGAAACTATGGGTCATACTAGACTCTAGATGAAAATTATTTTACTCGAACATTCTGAAACAGGCCCTTAATCTTCTGTTTTATTAAAATCAGGAGTTTAATTTTTGGAGATCTAGTAAGAAGTTTTATTTATTTTATTTATTTATTTATTACTAATTAAAACGGTACTAGGACCAATTACATTAATTAATTACACATTAAAATTAACATTAAATAGAAATGATCATTAAAATGTCACTTAAACATAATAAAAAATTACAAGAAAAACTATATATCATAATTGTGCTTTGTCAATAGTAAAATACAAATAAGTTTAAAATTATATATAAAATTAAAATAATAATCATTGAAAAGTAGGTACTAACATCAGTCTCTTTCACAATATCTCAGGCAAGTTGACATTAAATCTGTCCATCCATCTCTAAACAAATCACATTCAGAATTAGTATCCAAGAGAGCGTTGAGCGCGGCGAGTGTGCGCGGAATGGGCGAGACAGAGCGCGCCACTGTACGGCAACGTGGCAACGCGAATAGCTTGTGGCGCCTACCGCGACAATAGTTTTCTGGTATGAAAAAACGACATAGCCCGCAGAGCAGTTCGGGTGCATCGATATCCCCACGCAAGATTTTACACATAACAGTGAGTTGGTGCATTTCCCGTCTGACTTCCAGCGAATTGTAGCCTAGACAACCCATTATAAATTTTGTCGGGTACATATAAGGATAATATCCATGAATTCGTTTGTACTAGTATCGCAGAAATGCCTTTTGGACCTTTTCAAGCTGAAGTTTATACGTATATTCGTGCGGATTCCACATACACATGGAGCTCTCCAACTTACTGCGTACTAACGCGCTGTAGATAAGGCGGATTACATGCTGATTATGAAAGTCTTTCGAATTCCTCAGTACGAAACCCAACCGCCTGAAAGATTCCTTCACAAGCCCATTAATGTGGTCATGAAACGTCAACTGTTGGTCGAATATGACACCCAAATCTTTAATGTTAATTGAGCGTGGAATGTTTTCATTGTTCATTTTGTAATCATAATTGACTGGGATGTGTGACTTGCGAGATATTATTAACAGCATTAGGTATAACTTTTTCCATGTTTGCCATGCTAGCTATCCTCCTCAAGTAAAAAGTAACACTAAAATAATTATACGGTATATTGCAGTAGCTGTTCTAATGAGAGTTTCTATTTGAGATTGCTTAATTTAGTGACTACAATATAAACTACAACTGACTAATTATGTTACTTGTTGGTAACAATAGATGATTGGAATCATAGAAAAAATGTGGTTTTTTGACTACATATTCAATTTTTGTAGTAATTAAGCTGTCGCTGAATATTAATAAGTAATACCAGCTTAGTTAGAAACAAATGTAATTATGCTATCGCAAAACTACATCTTTTTTAAGATTTCAATCAGATTTTTTTAATAAAATATAGTAAAATATATATATAGTAAAATTTGTAAAATAATTTGCCAGTTGGTGAGATGGCGATCATTACGGGGTAATTTTAAAACTTTGGAATGTTTGATAACAGAAATATAAATTCATTTTAATGTTGCCCCATCATCAGGCTACACGAGTTTAAAATTATTAATAACTTTACATTTCTAAGAGGAACTAATGGACAATGATAGGTATTGTCTCAAAAACTTCATATCATTTTAGTAAGAAGAAAAGTAAAGCAAATGAAACATTTCCGCGTGAAAAGTTTGATTGGCAATTGAACTACACCATTTCGATATCTATCTCCAATATTGAGTCCTTATTTTATCAAAAGATACAAAAGCTCGTAGTCAAATTGTACCACTCTTAGAAATCTGATCCAAAAAGACGAAATATTATTATATGCAACATTTCCCAAAATAACTAAATTGACACTGCGATAATGAACAGAATGGAATTCCGCTTCCTTATTGGACTAATATCCAAGACATCACAGTTACTTCTCTGGTATCTCAAAGGTAGGTACAATAAATTGGTTTAGCTGAGGTAAAATCTCAATTACTTATGCTGCCACTTCAATTTGATCTTAGTACGGACGTGATAAGATTTCATAATGATTGCCACGGGGAATAGGTGTGACGAGGAATATTCAAATAAATGCAGTGACTAACCTAAGGCAATTTCTGAGGGATACGTATAAGTAGCGTAGTTTGTTTACTTAGCGTAGACTTGTTTTAATTAATGCAATGCAAAAGATATGCTCAATGGAACTTAGTACTGAAAGAATTATGTAAGTACAGTTATTACAGTGAAAATGACAATATTACTCGTATATATTATTTGAAAAGGTATTCCGTGTAGGGTGCTTATCTGAGGCACTGACATGAGGGGGCATTTACGAGCTTAGTTTGAACAGATACTGAAAAAGTCTTTCTAATAAAAACCAATTTACTGCCCAACCTGTGGATCGTACTAATAAATCAATAGATTTGCAGTTAAAAAAAAATATTAGGGCCATACAAGAGCAAAATGAACAAAAATCTGTAAACATATATTATTATGTTAAAGAATAGTAGATTGTTATTCAAGGGCTGATAGGAATCAATTCCCACACGAGGTACTTAGATGCCCGAGCGCAGTGACAGCGGCTATATTCCAAATAGGAATTGATGAATTTCATCCTAGTTAAACACTCTACTTTTCATTTCGAATATAAGGAAAGGAAAAATAGTAGTTTTTCGAAAATATTAATAATACATAATTATACCATGAGTAGTACCTATTAAAAATTTATAGAGAAGAACAATTTGTAAAATATAAGGTTACATTTTTCTTTGGAATAGTTAAGGGCGGCCTATAGCCCGAGTAGGGAATGATGATTTTCACCCGTGTTCATTACTACTTTTCATTACAAATATGAGGATTTTAAAAATACTAGGTTTCTACAATACTTATTGATGATTATGCACGTACATGAGTATATCGTACCTATTTAACATGAATGCAGCTAAAGTCAGAGTAGTCATTTATGACTTGAGCCTGTAAAACACTCTATTTTATCATATCAAATATTAATAAAGTATAAATAGTAGTTTCTATAAATTCCTTATTGAAAATTAATAACACAAGTCCTATTTAAAATAAATTAATAATTTTGAACAATTTGTAAAGATTAAGAGAAATTTATTTAAAGTAAATTAACAAATGAAATACAAGGTCATTTGCATTTTTACCTGCTTTTTTCAAGATTTTCAGCCTTCTACCTTCCGTGATGGTTTTTAGTACTCAGTTGTTTTCCATTAGCTAAATATGTTACCCTCATATCCACATACCCCAATGTAGTACTTATACAATACAAAAAAAGAATTTATCATAATTATTTTCGAATAGTTACATATTTCTGCCTTTTGGAGTAGAAACATTAGGTCCGTGGGGTCCAAGCGCATGGACTTTATATAAAGATTTATCAAAGCGGCTGATAGAAAAGACAAACGACCAAAGGGCTGGCGCTTACCTCGGCCAGAGAATTAGTCTTGCCATACAACGGGGTAATGCTGCCAGCCTTTTAGGCACTCTACCCGTGGACAGTGACCTGAGTTCTGTTTTCTACTTATGATTGCCTCCTGGTAGAAAACAGAGCTCAGAATTTTTAAGTGTAATATTTTTAGGTCATAAGTAGATAAAGTTAAATTATTTATTTATTTTTGTATTAGTATATGTACTGTTAATTATTCGAGTGAAAGTTTTATATGTTAATGATAGTAAGAACGTTATCAATGAAGAACAGCTCATGCAGCAATTTGATGTAATATATTATGTAGGTTTGTATAAATAATGGAAATATGTTGTAAGATAACAAAAACAATAAAATGTTTTTCGAATAGACCGATCAGCGATATGTATATATACTTTTTCTGATTTTGAGGTTTTTTGTTTATAAATTAAGTTTATTTGATGCAATCTCCAGTCAATATATAACTTTTTGTCACCAATGCAAACGTCATCATATATGATTGTTCCGAACACAACACCGAGGTGGCGCCATCTAATGGTTTTATGATCTGTGGTTGACTTTGACGCTCAACTCGAATTGGAGCGAAACCTTTTTTTGTATGTGGCATCACTTTGATTTAATGATGTCTACTAATTGACCTTTTGATGTTGAAGTTGGTTTCTCGAGTTTGATTTGTTCTTATAACTTTGATTTTGACTGGCTAGTGCTGCCTTTTTTTGTTGAACTTTTTGATGATTGGAGATTAAAATAATAATTTGATAATTTGAAGAAAACCTTGTAATTATTATAAAAGTGCAGTGCATGTGATGAACACCAGTTCGGTGTGGACATTGTGGTGTAAGTCATTGACCTCTATATACAGGACTCGACATCTCAAACGAGCAAAGTCGAATAGGTAGGACCAGCTAGCCGGCATGTACTCACCCACACGCAGCTGGGCACTCATAGAAATCACACGTGAAAATTGTGTATTCAAAATGCCATCCTGCGTCCTCAGATACTGCAGAAACCAGTCGGGAAAAACAAATAAAAGCGATGGAATCACTTATCACATGTTAGTTCAGATTTTGGAATTGAACACGCCCGAACACATTATTACGAGTATTTTGTTGATTTGTAATCGCGAAAGACAATGCTTCACGACACAGCATAGGCAGCCATTTTGACGTAGTGAAATTCATAGATTAAGTGGACAGATATGACAACTAGCAACATTGAGTAAATTACCTATTTTTTACTCACGATGAAAAAAGTTTGACGTGTCTATTTATCAACATAACTCCCAAATGGTTGAAACACTCCAAGGAGCATATTTATTATTCCCTTCATAACTATATAATGTCAATTACTCGTACGTATTCTCTTAAAATAAGTTACTAAATAAATACAACAAATTCGGATTTATATTTTTAATTCAAAAATATTAAAAAACTTTAATTAAAAAATCTAATGTGTATTTTATTTTAATATTATTTACTTAAATGTATGTATGCAAAATATGATTATTAACTTTTTTTAATCTAGATTTTATATTATCATAATATAAAATCTAGATTTAAAAAACTTAGTAACACTTTGTTTCTAGTAAAAATCCAATTGTACCTTTACTTTCAAAAACTGAATAGCGTAGTTAGTGACCCTCAGTAATACTTAATTTTTAACTTTATTTTACTATTTTTTAACTAATATACTCTTCACAATGTTTCGTATGTACAAAAGCCATGTCCGTTCTATGTGCTTATAGTCTTTGATATTGAGAAACCATATATAGCGTTGTGGCGCTGCGTGTTTGGATATTTGGTTAGACGATATAATTAATTCTAGACTGCAGTCTGATCTCGTAAAGCGCTGAAGCGCACTTGAGTTTAAAATAAGCAAAAATGGCAGCGACTTTTGTCTCAAATGTCTTCTCTAGTGTAACGTATATCTCGATGGTGTAAGTGAACTCATCACCCCCTGCGTGTGAGTACTACGAGTAGATTAAGCAAACTGGCCAGTGGCTTAGGTACCCAAAGCGTGAGGGTGCAAGTATTGAAAAGACGAGTAATTTTATGTAAGTTGAATGACATTTATTTTTAATTTTAGCCCCGTGTATCGCGGACTTGTTAGGTTCATAAATAGACTGCCTATTGGTAGAAGACTCTGATATTTATCATACCTAGCTAGGCAAATCTAGTATCTAAACAAAATTTACTGAAAATTTACCTGTTCGTAGCAAATTTTATAAAAATGGCGCGAAACAATTATTAATAGCTTTAATGTTGTCTTAGGTTTTCGCGATTGTTGCACATAGTAATTAAACAACTTTGGATGGTTTAAATGGGGTATATTTTTCATTATTTTATCCCGACGTTTCAAACACTGCAGTGATCGTGGTGACGGGGTGACTAATTGATTTATTTGTCACATAAGTTATTAAGAAATTATTTGGTCTACCGTCAGAATTTTTTATATTAATCATAACGGTACCTGTTCACGCAGTATTCGCTCACAGTGTCCAGAGGTCTTGCAGATTTGTGTCGGCCTTGGGATTTAATTAATTTGATCACAGGATCCCAAGCAGGTGGTACTTGCCAACCATTATATCTATTGAAATTTGGGTACTTTTTGATCTCAATAGCCTCGCGTAACATTCTTGGCATAAACAGGTTCTCTCTAGCGAGGATTTGTGACTTGTCGAACCGAATGTAGTGATTGGGTTTGTCCTGGGCATGTTCACAAACCGCGGACTTGGTCGAGCGTCTGTTCTTCATGTCAGCAATGTGTTCTTTTACCCGGATACCAACGCTCCTCTTTGTTTGCCCAATGTATGACAGCAAACATTCACAATCAAGTTTGTAAACACCTGCATCTTGTGGGGGAATATTGCACTTAACAGGTCTTAAAAATTGGTTGATCTTCTTGTGCGGCTTGAAGTAAGTTTTTATTGAAGCTCGTCTTAACTGCAAAGTGTTTGAAACGTCGGGATAAAATAATGAAAAATATACGCGATTTAAACCGTTTAAAGTTGTTTAATTACTATTAATAGCTTTTTTTATTGCATAATAATATTTCATCTACAACTTTGGTTCTTCTTTTAATAAGATTATTTGCTTTTGTATTATTTTTTATTTTATTAATGTCCGGAATAGTTTTATGCCACAGAACTTGAAATAATGTTCAATGGATTTACCTTCGTTTGCAATTAAGCGACATATATTTAAATTATTTAATGTTATCATTATCTTAGGACAAGATTCAATTTCCACTATTAAATCTCACATTTTCAAAGCAAACTCGACTAGCGAGCAAAGTTTGTTACTATAAAAGTTCCCATGGGTCCTAGTTCCGGCGACACTATGTACCGTAATTCCACGCTAGTTTTTTCATAAAAAGTTTATGAAAGGAAACTTTGTAAACGAAGCATAAGGTACGCAAACTGTTTAGAAAGAAAACAAACTAGACTTGACGAAGAAAAAAGAAATATTAAATGTTATATGTATAATCGTACCAGTTCATTGTCGCCGCAACATTATTGTTATGTTGTATACGAAGCAGAAATAAAAATCGGTGATAATGTTGTTGCCCTGATAAAGGGTTTCAACGTTTCAACAGTCAATTAGTGTAATCATAGGTTCCAATCCATTCGAGAGTTTTAAATTGAATTCATTTTATCAAACTTCCAAGGCTTAACGTTCTACGGCATAATACGTAACTTGTACCTTTTATTTCTACTAAGTGCGTTCAAATTATTGTAAAATTGTTCGCCTCCAAATATACTACGAGAAATTGTGCCCAAGTTGATATTCATGATTAATATCCCATGAAATATTATCTCGTTGTTGAGAACTCTGTTATTTTAAAAGGTAGTTTTCTTTCGGATGAAAGGACAGAATAACCACTTATATAACCATTATGATCATATTATGGCTTATAAAATTTTATCTACCTACATTATTTTTAATTTTAAGTTTATGTAGGTGCGTACTGTATTGAGTTGCAGGAACCTAGGTTATACCATATTTGTCCGATTGTCGTTGCTATTATGGCTAAAGTCAACGTGCCACAGCTTAAGCAATAATACTTGTTTTGTGATGTGAAAATTAAACATGGTGAAGATTCAGTTATCGATTCTACACCCACAGTATTGTTGATACATTAATATCCGCCTTTTATATAATGATGTCGTTAATTTGCAAATATACTCGCAGTTCAATCATGTCAATTAATGTAAGTTTCCTATGTTAAAAGAATAAGCATTGCAATTCAACGGGGAATGCTGCCAGCATGCTGGGCACGCTGCCAACTGGGAGTGGGCTGGAGCATTTGGACTGCCTATGAGTCTGCTATGACTTATAGTTGTCTAAATGCTTTTATTATAGTAGCTGTAGTGTTGTATATAGTTCATAGTATTTTGTTAAATAAAGGAGTGTACCTAAATTGTTAAAAGAATGATTGAAAATTGATATTCACATTAGCGTCAACCACGCAAGGAAAATAAATATCCTACTCCAATCTTACAAAGCATAAAAGAAAATAAAGAAGAAGCCTCAAACGCAGCCGGCGCGGCGGTTCTTGTATCTAATTAAAACTTTTGTTTTTAAGTGCAAAATAGCACTTGAGTAGTAAGCAAAAGTTAAGTATTTGCTTGTTATAACTTCCAAGTACGAAGTGGAACGAGGCTCAACACGACCTCTTAAACGGGAGTCGTACAAAAATTTTAACTACTTAAAATTTGTTACATCACATAGTTTTAAATGTTTATTGTTTGTTTGAGAGTTAACGAATGTACTAGACCAGAAGTTATGAGCTCGATATCACGTTTGACTGTGACCCTGCCAATGCTTGGTAGCATTGACTTATTTATTGCTTTATTTTAGAGTAGACAGATATCAACATATTTAAATTCGATAATATAGCAAAATAATTGTCGTACTGGCGTCATTCATCGGAGGCCTGGCCAAGAAACTTTAACAATACCTTTAAAACGGTAAACGGAGAATACACGAAGTTCCAGCACAACGGTTTAACGTTCGACAGGGCTTCTGGGTTATGAAGAATAATTTAATTCTTTGTCCGCTTATGAATTCTCAGTTTACATACAATTATTTGGTGCAGATATTGACGAAATAGTAGCTAATTTTTTTCACAGCGTATACAGGGTTATTGGTAAAATGCTAACAACCTCTTAGGGTTGACTTCTGCTAGTCCTAAAAAACATTTTTGAATGTTTTGTTTTTGTTATGCAAAAAAAAAATGTGTTTTGACAGAATAAGTAAGAGGCCCATCTGATGTTAAAAGTCTCTTGTGCCTGTAATGTATTGTTTCATATTTTTTATTACTTTGCTCGACGTATATATTCAAACCTTTGTTCAAAGGGAGCACGGCGAGGTCCAGTGTCGCTACGGTGGACGCACTTGAAAAAAGCACAAAAATATTCAAAACATTTTTTTTTTCTAAACAGTAAAAAATATATGTCAAAATGTTTTTTAGGACTGGCAGAAGTCAACCCTAAGAAGTTGTTAGCATATTACCAATAACCCTGTATATAGTCTTTGACCATATTAACCCACCTGTTCGTATGTAATGCTCATGCAGTTAAATATTAACTAGAATCCATAGCTCTCAAGAACAGCTGGCATTACACATCGTTACTGAGTTAAAACTTGAGGAGGGTGGCTAACTAGGCGAGCAATTGCAAGATTCCCTACCACGATAAGACGAAGTCCGAACTTACAGCGACATTCAAAGCACGGACATCGAGCCTGACACACCTCAGCTTTTGTTACTGGGCTATCTCATCAAAAGCTATCACGTATCTGATGTGTTTATACTTTTATCATTTGTATCCATGCCTTTAGTGATATAGGGAATCCTATTTTTACAGACCTTGTTATCCAGATCACTGATTTATGAATTCACATTCAATACATTACGAGAGAGATCAGTATTTATTCTCATCTTTGATCGTCCTTAAAATGTGCTATCATCTGTAAACCCTAATTTCTAACATTATATCCAATCACGGTATATTTAATGAAGGAATCCTTATTAGAAAATTGGCATATTCGTGTGCCTCGGAGCTTCACTAACTAATGAGAGTATGTAAACGCTTAATTAACATTACGAACCTATTTGTACTAAAATTATACATTCAGTATGTGTACAGAAATAGTTAACATACTATAACTATATCTATGTATAGAGATACATTTATTATAGGACAAAGATATCAATCTACCAACTAAAGAGCGTTTAAGGTTGCTCTTGGTATATAACTGAAATTCCCACATGTAGATAGTGGGGATTTGGGGACTTTTTTTCTGTTATCCCCACTATTATGATCAATGAACATTAATATAAAAATCACTGCGTCTTGCTCACATTATCATACATTATCAATTTACAAAGCCGTGCCAAACGTTTTATAAGGACTGATTTATACAGAGATATTTTACTGAGTATTAGACATTTGTATGTATTACATAAAACCACTTTCGTATAATATGTAACATAAGCGGTCTTGTTTTGGGATTTCAGAAAAAAATGTTACCCATATTTTTTTTATTTATTTTAATGCCTGATAGGTTAGCCTTTGACCACTATCTCACCTGATGGTAAGTGATGATGTGGTCGAAGATGTTGTTCAGGCTAACCTAGACTAACTGGCTCTCAAGGACAGCGGCCGGAACACAACAACAGACTTGACGACAGATTTTCAACTTGAGGGTGGTAGCTAGCCAGGCGGGCATTCGCATAATACCCTACCACCATGCTATAACGACTGCCATCCTAATACAACAACCGGGACTGACGGCTTAACGTGCCCTACGAAGCACGGAAGCGCTCAGTAGTAATGTCACCAGCGGTCACCCATCCAAGTCATGACCGAGGCGGACGTTGCTTAACTTTGCCGAGCGGTTCAGAACGGCTAAGCAAACTTAGCTACGCTATATAATACCAGGATTCGTAGACTCTACGAATGGCGGTGCGGTGATTTTGGGTGAAATGCCTGCTTTTTCACCAGAGTTGTTCGAGGCAGTGTAGCGAAGTGTTAGTAAGATAAGATGTAGGTAGATGCGCTGCGCAAGGCAACTGTGTGAGGAAGATGCGCAAACTGAGCAAAGCGATGTATGACTAGTAGTATAGTAGTATAGACTAGTAGTATAGGCGCTTCAGCGACAAAGCAAGCTATAATACACAAAATCTAGCGAATCCCTGGTTCTAATATTCATTTTGAAGCAATGATAACCGAGCTATGGACTGCAGTGCCGCAGGATCATGATTCGATCCCCCGCCGGCTTGAGCTTTAGCTCATGGTGGAATGGCATTTTGCAAATGCCCGACTGGCTAGCTTGTTAGCTTGTAGAGGGTGGTCCCTCAAAAAGAAAATCTGTCGCGAAGCACCTAACAGTATGTTCCGGCAGCAGTCGTTGTGAGCCAGTAAAATTACAGGCACATGATGAGACTTAACAACTGTATGTTTCAGCTTGACGGTCGCGTGCAGTATACACTTTGTAGTGAAATGTATCTGTTTTAGGCAGAGGATACCGCTTAACATCAGACCCATCACAATAACTTTAAAAATAACTGTATTCGCGTCCCTTCATTTGACCAATGTAGTTTAAAAAAACTGGTACCTTATGTATCGTTTCTTGGGTTCGAAAACTTTAAATATCAATGGGTTTTAGTAATTAAACAACTTTAAACGGTTTAACCGTCGGATCGTGGTCACCCCGTGACCACGATCACTGCAAAGTGTTTGAAACGTCGGGACAAAAATAATGACAAATATACGCGATTTAAACCGTTTAAAGTTGTTTAATTACTATGTGTAACAATCGCGAAAACCTAAGACAACATTATCAATGGGTTTTTCTTGTACTAAACATGTCAATAGCAGTCTAGAGAACAAGTAATGTGCCCAGTAGATGACAACAGTCTCACCTCCTATTACTTAGGACTTATATATGTGTAGCAATAATATGTTTGTGCTTAGACACCTCTGATTACATCTACGGGGATTTATAAATGTATTATTATGTTTTATCTCAAAATGAATGTTATTAATACATCGGCAAAAATTAAACAATTATATAACTATGGTAAAGAATAATTGTGGCTTCAGGCATCACAAATAACGCTATTAGTTGGAATTACCACTTGAAATAATACCAATTCTTACAATTTCTGGCAATAATTCTACCGTTAGGCTAATGTCATTTTTACGTGAATTCCAAGATGGGGTCGGCGTCCTTCTTAACTTTTGGCTTGCATAAACGTTCAATTCCAGTAAGGCAGTTGGTCATTGTGAGGAATAATTGATGGTGCAAATATATATGACTGATGAAGACTGTCTTCTCTAAAATCATTGGTATTTTTATCAAGAAGATTATTTCAAATGCATTATTTAGGTAGTTTGTAAACTTAGGTACTTACATTGTTGTTTTGATAATCTGGGAAGTAGACTAATTGATTGTCTATTAATTGTAGATCTTCACTAAATTATGATGTAGCAAAATATGATAAAAAACTAGCTTATTTTGCTAAGAAAGAACTAAGAGGTTCCATTCAAGGGTTTTTAAAGATATGTGTTATGTGTGATTAGTGTTCGGAGACCCACTGGAAGGTCTGCTTGGAGAGTATATGAACGCTGACGAAACGCTCATAAATCTGCAGCAGAGTACAGTATTCATACGGATTTAGTACTTGAGGGTGCCCAAAAGTGTGTTCACTAAATGCCTTGAACCTGATAATGATCTCATTAATATATCAGGGGCGTTACATTTTTATTAGACGTTTTGGATTTACCCACATGATGGAATATTTACATATAACTATAGTGTAAATGTTACGGCTAAAAGCATAAAAGAGTGGTTACACCTAGTTTTAAACGGATACAACTACTAAATACTAGGTATGGCCAGTAGCAGGTTAAATTTAAGTGTATCTAGAATAAAGTATTATGTAGGTACGACTATAAAAGAAGTGAATTAGCGTGCTTCGGAAATTTCCTGCGAGCGCAGAAAAGCGAAGCTATAACCATTATGTTGAAGGCTAAACTTAGTTTCGGTCCAATGTAACTCAGCCCACCCTGGTACTTAGAGGTTATTTCTGCCTATTACCCATTAAATTAGTCTCAAGACAAATTGTATTTGGTCCATCACCTTGACACATTAAAGTGTATGTAATTTCAACGACATCCATACCCTTCAAAATAGAATACCGTAATGCAAAAAATAATATTGTTTGGCGGTAGAAATAAGTAATATATAATATGCTAGAATAATACCAGACAAACTCTTTTACGATGTAATTAATAATGAATGAATTAATTGCTACTTTTATACAATATCTAATATTAGCTGTGTAATAATATGATTCATCTACGTTTAATCACCTGCTGCCGTCATGTTCACCTAATGTAGCCAGGCAAAATTTAAGTGTAACCGCACATCGGTTTAAAAAGTAATATTAATATATTACTTTTACGTTACGGCTATTATTAGGCAGTATAGATACAACCTTTGAGAGCTCCGGTCCATGCTATGGCACAGAGCTGTACAATCAGTAGATAAGCACCAGTAGATATGAGCACTTCACTTTGGCGAGAGATTGTTTTTCACTGAGTGTGATGCAGGAGTTATGAACTTGGGGTTTGAGAGTAGGTATATCACACGCGATGCATTTACCCGAAGCGTACGCGCGTCGGGTGAAAGGTCCGGTTGAGACTGGCAGCCGAACCAGTGAGAGGCAATATGATTCTTAACTACCCCCTATTAAACATTCGTATCACAAATGTTTAAAAACGAAGTACTTTTAATAGAAGTCGATACCAGCTGTGCCTAAATAATGATTGCGAGACTTCAATAGACAAAATATGAAACTATTTTTTTTTAAATTGTAAATAACTTTGTGGGTTTTCATAAACTTGTACAAAATGAACTAAGGTGTTGACATAAAGTTCTCTCAGAACACAAGGTTAAGACATTGACCTCTATATACTGGACGTGACATCTCAAACGAGCAAAGTATTATATGAAAGTCTGAATAGGTAGGACAAGCCAGCCGGCATGTCCTCAGCCACACGCAGCTGGGCAATCATAGAGATCACACGTGCTTTTCGACGAAAATTGTGTATTTAAAATGCCATCCTGCGTCCTTAGATACAGCAGAAACCAGTCGGGAAAAACAAATAAAAGCGATGGAATCACTTTTCACAAATAAGTTCAAATTTTGGAATTAAGCACGCCCGAACACATTATTATTTTGTCGATTTTTAATCGCGAAAGACTATGCTTCACGACACAGCATAGGCAGCCATGTTGACGGAGCTGCGGGGTGAAATTCATACATTAAGTGGACAGATATGACAACTAGCAACATTGAGTAAATTACCTATTTTTTACTCACGATTAAAAATGTTTGACGCGTCTGTTTATCAACATAACTCCCAAATGGCTGGAACACTTCAAGGAGCATATTTATTATTCCCTTCATAACTATATTATGTCAATTACTCGTAGGTATTCTCTTAAAATAAGTTACTGAATAAATACCTACACCAAATTCGGATTTATATTCTTAATTCAAAAATATTAAAAAATATAATACTCATTATTTTTTTATATAATTTACTTAGATGTATGTATGCAAAATACGATTAACTTTTTTAAGCTAGATTTTATATTAACATAATATAAAATTTAGATATAAAAAAGTTAGTAACACTTTGTTTCTGGTAAAAACCCGTTGTACTTTTACTTTCAAAAACTGAACATCGTAGTTAGTGACCCTCAGTAATACTTATTGTTTAACTTTATTTTACAATTTTTTTTTACTAATATACTCTTTACAATGTTCTGTAGGTACAAAAACCATGTCCGTTCTGTGTGCTGATATTCTTTGATATTGAGAAACCATACCTCAAAAGTAGTCTAGCGCTGCATGTTTGAATTTGGTTAGATGATGCAATTACCTTAAGCGCTGTAAGCGAACTTTTGTAGGACACATTAACCTACAAGCGTTGTGGCGCTGCGTGTTTGGATATTTGGTTAGACGATATAATTAGTGCTAGACTGCAGTCCGATCTCGTTAAGCGATGAAGCGCATTTTAGTTTAAAATTAGTATAGATACAACCTTTGAGAGCTCCGGTCCATGCTATGGCACAGAGCTGTACAATCAGTAGATAATCACCAGTAGATATGAGCACTTCACTTTGGCGAGAGATTGTTTTTCACTGAGTGTGATGCAGGAGTTATGAACTTGGGGTTTGAGAGTAGGTATATCACACGCGATGTATTTACCCGAAGCGTACGCGCGTCGGGTGAAAGGTCCGGTTGAGACTGGCAGCCGAACCAGTGAGAGGCAATATGATTCTTAACTACCCCCTATTAAACATTCGTATCAAAATGTTTAAAAACGAATTTTAATACTTTTAAAAGAAGTCGATACCAGCTGTGCCTAAATAATGATTGCGAGACTTCAATAGACAAAATATATAACTATTTTTTTTAAAATTGTAAATAACTTTGTGGGTTTTCATAAACTTGTACAAAATGAACTAAGGTGTTGACATAAAGTTTTCTCAGAACACAAGGTTAAAATGTGATGAGGCGTTAATGGTTTTATTTAAAACATGACAAGAAACGACTACCTCAAAACAAATACTTGAAAGATGCTATCAGCCTCCAAAATAAACTACAGAACGCCTCAAATTAGATACCTGTTTGTAAGGCAAACAACGTTACGTTTTAAGACAAACCGTCCTAAAGCTTTGTCACGAGACGGGAACCTTTTGTATGTTATTCGACATCGTGTTTTACATTTAGAATTAAGGTTCACCAGTTCCGGAAAATTGAGATAGAGGTATACAACTGTTTGAAACGCTAAGAGAGTACCAATTTATTTAAAGACGTGCCAATCGTAAATGCGTTTCCTCATTTCCTTGGTAAAAGAAACCATCATCAATAAGCTCGACCTTGCTAATAAATATTTTACTTTAGTTTGCCGTTATGTCTTTTTGCGTAATTATAAAAAAAAACCTCAGATATATTTGGACAATTAAAAAAAAAAATTAAACTTGATTTACTACAGTTAAATTAAGTAGTGAGTATAAACGGCAAATTAAGTTGTTTGAACTAAAACACCTATTATTTAAACGTCATTTACTTTAAGTTGACAAAAAATTATGTTAGACTTTCATCAGGCCAGAATATAAAGAAAAATAGTTTTGATAACAAAAATAGAACTGTGAAAATTTATATAAGCAGTTACATCATAGGTAAAAAGCAAGCAAAATATATAAAAAAACATATTAAAATTGTAAACTCTCGTTTTAATACTGTTAACCATCTAAATCAAAAATAATGTTTTCATAAAAAAAACTATGACAGTATAATTCTCTTAAGTTTTCTAGCAAATTATTTTAAGAAGGAACAGATTATAATATAAAAATAGAAAATAAGAAAGTTTTAGAGCTGAGATATAAGAATGTGTGTTAGCCAATCCTGGTAAATCCTCTCTACAACGAGAAAAAGGGATCTCCAACGTTTTGAATATTGCAAATTCTACCCTAGATTTTATCTCATCTTGAATAGGAGAACAATGAAAGGCAGCAAAAATATTGGTCAATATAAAAATTAGATGATATATATCAGTTACATAAATTCTACATTTTGGCATTAAAACGGCACATATTACTTTGTACCCAAAACTGTTGTGAACGTATTTTGGTAGGTCGTTCTAGTATTAAAATGAGAAATATTTTTTTCATCCCACCATCTCGGAAAGAGTATTTTTAATCTTCAATATCTGAGTGGAAAAGCCGTTTTTATTCTCTAGAGGATAAAGTAAATTGAATTTAGAACATCGTGTGCACTAAGTTTGTGAATTAAAAAAAACATTTAACCTATTTACTGCTACCTCTATGGTGCCGAATATATCATACAACTTTTTTTAATTTGTTAAAAACTCAGACTCGGAACCTTCTTGGTGTTCTTTTTTCAATTTGCTTTGTACGCGGTTCTTTACGCGGCAATTAGTCATTTCCTCGCTGAGGTGGAATGAAAAGTTACGTGTTGCACTCGAGTGCAAAGATTTTTCACCTCGTGCTCTTTTGATTCCCTCGCTATCGCTCAGGATTCTAATTTTGAATCACTCGCTGCGCTCGTGATTCAATTTTAGAATCCTTCGCTTGCTCGGTCATCAAAATTGAACACGCGGTTAAAAAGCAACTTTGCACTCTTGTATAACAATGTATTTACATTGACTGTTGCTTAGTCAAAACATTAATATGTGCAGTTTTCTCTAAAATATGAAAGATTCTCTGGTGATGATTTAAACAAATATTAAGGTTCAAGCACTTTGAAGTTTTTATGACTTCTTCAATAAATATAATGCGACAATTTATTTTTTCATTTAATATAATTTAAGAAATTAGGGTTTACAGATTATAGCACATAATGGTAAGATGAATGATGAGAATAAATACTGATCTTTCTCCTTAAATATTGAATATTTGAAGCGCTCGTAGCGAAGTTTACTTAGCCGTTCTGAATCGATCAGCTAAGTTAAGCAATGTCCGCCGCGGTCAGGAGTAGGATGGGTGACCGCTGGTGGCATTACTACTGAGCGCTTCCGTGCTTCGGAGGGCACGTTAAGCCGTCGGTCCCGGTTGTTGTCAAGATGACAGTCGTTATAGCATGGTGGTAGGGCATTTTGCGAATGCCCGCCTGGCTAGCTTGGTAGCTAGCCAAGCGGGCCCTCAAGTAGAAAATCTGTCACCAAGCACCTAACGGTGTGTTCCGGCAGCTGTCCTTGAGAGTCAGTGATTCTAAGCTAGCCTGAACAGCATCTTCGACCACATCATCACTTACCATCAGGTGAGATTGTGGTCAAAAGCTAGCCTATCAGCTATAAAAAAAAAAAAAAAGAATGTTACATTCATAATTCAGTGATTTGATTAAAATGAAAAGTTATTGAGGATTCCCAATATTGATGAAGGCATGGATACAAATGATGATAGTATAAATATATAAAAACGTGAAACATATTATGCCCCAAACATAGATTTGAAACTGGTGGGATAGCCCAGTGGCAATAACTACAGTATGTCTTGCACGGTGTCCGTGTTCGAATCTCCGCAGGTTTGGATTCACGGTATCGTGGTAGGGAATCATGTAATTGCTCGCTTAGCTAGCCACCCCCATCAAGTGACAAATTACTAACGATGTGTTTTGTCAACTGTTCTTGAGGTCTAAACATTCTAGTTGAAGTCTGTTTATCATTTTTAACAGCATCGTTACATACCAAAAGGTTGACTAATATATTCAAAGGCTTATAATATAATAAACTTAGATAAAAGGGCTACGATGTCGTCAAACTATGCAAATATATGTAGGCTAAGGATTCCTAAAAGAATTCATTTATTCTTCTTAACCTAGAAGCCTTGTCGAACGTTAAACCGTTGTGTTGATACTTCGTATATTCTTTGTTAACCGTTATAAAGGTATTGTTCCTCGGGTTTTGTTTCGCAGCCGGGCCTCCGATGAATGAGAGCAGCGTGACAATTGTTGCAGGATTTTTTTGAATATTTTTTTATTGAAAATATTCCCAGAGAGTGACAGTTGACAAATGACAATGCTGTACACTATGTGGGAAAAATATGTTATTTTATAATGTATGGTTGTGTAACTTGTCAACATGGAATAGTTTTAATACGAATTTCTAGCTCCATACTTTGAATCAATTCAAGACCATCATCATCTTTTTACCCTTATTTATTGATGGGATCGTATGTGGGATCCATACAATAATTTAACTTAATTAATAAAAAAGGACGGCACCAAAAAACCTTTAAAATTATGATTGTTTTCTCATACGCATGTTGCCACAAAATCAAAAGTGAAAATTTTTTATCAGAAGCCATCCGTCATTTGTGATACCGTTGTTGATAGTATACCCGAATTACCCTATGTTTATATTTATTCTATAAAAAATAATGATTTAAATAAATATATAATGATTTAATTTGTAAATTGTATATAAAATAGCTGGGGAGAAAACGTGCGTACAGTTTGATATAAGCCGTTCAAAAACTGTGGCGATTAGCTTGACGTCATTGCACATCTATGTATTTTACTACTAGCTCTCCGGACGCGGCTTCGCCCGCGCGTATATCGGTTATCGCGCAAAAACATTAACCTCTTTTTGCACAGTTGGATAAAAACTATCCTATGTTTTTTCCCGGGGCTCAAACTACTTCCATACCACATTTCATTTAAATCGGTCCAATAGTTTTGGCGTGAAAGCGTAACAGACAGACAGACAGACTTACTTTCGCATTTATAATAGTAATGACTGATGAGTGTAATACTGAATAATATATGTACTAGTAGATTAAAAAAAGCAACGTCTTTAATTTAGCTCTACTGCTGAGGATAAAATTTAAATATTTGGAGAAGCTATTGTTTTTATATAGTAGAAAATTTAGAAGGGATTGATTGAAATTCCTCGTTACCTCTAAAGGAAGAGACCTCTTATATTTGTATCGTCTGGAAAAAATCGACTCATAAATCGATGCTACCAAGCAATAGGCAGGGCACAGTAATTTAAAATTCCGACCAGTTTCGGGCTATATTGTAGCCCTTCATCTGAGTATAGTCACTTCTGGTAAAGTACATTCGTTAACTCAGCACACAATAAACATTTTAAAACTACGTGAAGTAACTAATTAAAACAAGTCGAAATTTTTGTACGACGCCCGTTCAAGAGGTCATGTTGAGCCTTGTTCCACTTTGTACTTTGAATTTATAACAAGCATATACTGAACTTTTGCTTAATACTCAAGTGGTATTTTGCACTTAGAAACAAAGAAAATAATTTGTACCAATTCTGCCAACTGCGTTTGAAGCTCTTCTTTATTTGGTTGTGTGCTTTGTAATATTGTACTAGTAGGTTATTCTGTCCTTCCATCTGATAAAAAAATAATGTTTACAAAGCTCGCAACAACGAGACGGTGTTTCACGAGAATCATGAAAGTTATTTTGGGCAGGTTTTTAGGGTTCCGTAGTCCTGACAAGGAACCCTTATTGTTTCGTCACGTCCGTCTGGCTGTCCGAGGTTTTGCAAAGAGACCGTTTGTACTAGGAAGTTGTTATTTTGTATGGGTATGTATATCAATCACGCCGACAAAATGGTAACATAAAATTTAAAAAAAAAGTTTTTTTAGGTAAGCTTGTATGTATGGGACAATTTTTTAGATTTAATGCTCCATTTACGAAATATTAAACTTTAAGTGCAAATTTTTCTTCCAGCAGGGCGTCTTCCCCTCTAAACTGCTGGTTTGAAAAATCTGGAAAAATTCATGATGATAGTGCAGTTCATGTACTTTAAAGAAAAACTATAGCAGTTTAGATAACTTTATTAGTTTAGCGGTAATAGTCGTTGAAATTGGTATTAGATAGTTTTGTAATTTAGGTAATGTAAATAAATATTAATGAGATGTCGTGACAACTTTAAAACTTTTTTAAAACTTATGTTAAAACACAATGATGTTAAAATATGTATCAGTTTTCAGTTTGTTTCAACAATTTCATGTTGACGTCTGAAAGTACCCACAGATTTCTTGAGAAGTTCCTACCTCGCGCTGAAACTATGTAGAATCAGAAGCCGTCGTAAGTATATCCGAACCAATACGACTTAGGAACCTTCAACAAAACGCGTCAAGTGGTTGTCACCTCTCAACGAACACATCGTTGGGACCTCTGGCGTTGGGGATGTCCATGGGTGACGACCACCAGATAAGGTGATTGTTCATTTGCCCTTCCTAACTGCAATACTCCTTGGCAAGTCCTAATATTCACTGGTGGTATAGCCCTCACCCTTATTTACGGTAAGGGCATTAGAATTGTATGGAGCCCTGTTAAGCACTCAATACTTAAATTAATACAACCTCATCCCATCTCCTCCCTTAATATGCTAACTATCTACGATTTTTATTAGTGTATTAGTTTTGTTAAAATTAAATATATCACACAATAAATTGTGAACCTAATAAAAACGCCAACCACCTATGTGTTAAAAGTTGAGGGACACCAACAAAAAACCCTTTCTTATAAAAAGTACTAAGGTACTCCACAGCGGTAACAAGTGTCCTAATTGAGTTGGCGTTACTCCTCCAATGCTAACGTTGAAATCAGTACCTAATTGAAACCTCAATTTGGACTGCTATCTCAAGATTCATTTTTGAATAAATAAACGGCAACTTACATTACAGCACAAGAAGAAGAGCCGCTATGCTGCCTAAATTAACAAACCCTTCGGTTATTGCACGGAATTTTTTTAACGATGTTGATACGGGTATCTCTATGGTAGCTTTTAGTCAATATCTCATCTGTTAATCGCGGTAATTTAGTCAAATATGTTAAAATAGCTTATAATTGCTTGCTGACCAATTGTGTATAGTATATAAATGACACGACAAGCTTGAATGTGTTGTTTAGGATCAAAATTGTGAGAAAAAAATGATAAAGAGCTAGTCGCGAGCATCCATAAGATACTTAGCGAATACAGTACTCAACACATGGGCGCAATAAGCATTAAGACAACGTTGGTCAGGTGTGAAAAACACCTCGTTCAGTTTCATGTACAATCTCATGTTGGCGAGCTTAACTTTTTTTATTGCATTCAATGAAACAAGTTTGCGAAATGTAAACAAACAACGCATACAAATCTCTCTGAAATTGCCTAAGTTTAGTCACTGCACTTATTTGAATATATTTTGTCAGCCTACTAATTCCCCATGGCACTCAATTTGAAATGTTATCACGTCCGTACTAAGATCAAATTGAAATGGCAGCATAAGTAATTGAGATTTTACCTCAGCTAAACCAATTTATTGTACCTTTGAAATACCAGAGAAGTAACTGTGATGTCTCGGATATTAGTCCAATAAGGAAGCGTAATTCCATTCTGTTCATTATCGCAGTGTCAATTTAGTTACTTTGGGAAATGTTGCCATAAAATAATATTTCGTCTTTTAGGATAATATTTCTTAGAAAAAGTAAAAGGGTATAATTTAACAGCGAGCTTTTTTTATATTTTGCTAAAAATGATAACCCAATATCGGAGATAGAAATTGGAATGGAGCGGTTTAATTGCCAATTAAACTTTTAGTGTCGAAATTGTTTCACCTGTTTTTTCTCCTTCTAACTATCATCTTGTTATAGCTTAAAAGTAAGCCCGTGGTAAACACTAACTACTACTATAGTTTTTACTCATATCTTTTGGTAAGTGATATTCATCTCTAAATATGCTCATGGGTATAGTATAGACAATAATAAATTTTTAAGTAATAGCTTGGCATACATCGTTTAATACATGATGATATTATTTCTACCTGTGAGTGTCGTAAGTGTGTGGGGACTAAAGGTAACACACCAGAAGGTGGGCAGCAACACTTTCTGAGGAACTGATATCTCACACTCCCTAAAACGCCTGCCAATCGTGGGGATTATGGCTAACCCCCCTTATAATAGGTGAGGCTGTGTTCAGCAGTGGACAATCCGAGTGATATAGTATTCAAAAAAAAAAATCCTAAACTAATTGAAAACAAAGAGTGCATCAACCGCTGCAGTAACACGCAGTTACCGCGGTAGTACAGATAATAAATTTCAGCACCATTTTATTAAAAAATATTCATTGGCAAATAAAGACGAAAGACGTGTTCTTTTAATCTAGATTGACCCTTACATTGATTAATGTTCATTGTACTCGCACTATCCGAAGGAAATAAAAACTCACGCGAACATAATGGCCATTCTTCTCATTGAATAATGCTCAGCCATAGATCCAACCATAAGTACTATATACAGCTGAACAGTACAATGATAATTGAAAGAATTTCCTTGCGAAGGCTCAACGAACGAATTTTACAGAACGTTGCATTTTCCACTATTACTTCTATGTCAGTTGGAATCTCACAAAACGTATTCGTTGGTTTGCACTACATTTAACTGACACTGTCCATACACCACTTATTCGGATCAAGCCGATATACCCAATATTACAATAAAAATATGTTTTTCACTTCCTCACAGTTTTGCGTATGTATTACCTTCTCAACTATTTATACTTTCTTCAACCTTTCTCTTCGTTCCAACTCATATCTACGACCATATAAATTTTGTTATATAATTTCGACATTCATGTACCTATACCTACATGAAAACAACAAAATCACCTGTCTTGGTAAATTTAATTATTTTACATGCTATTATTTTTTAATAAAATCACCCTGCAACACAAAACAAATCAACAGCGATAGAGAACAATTTTCTTTCAGCCTAACAAATCATAACCTTGTTAAATGATATGGTTTTGTTTTAAACGTTAGTAAAAGTTTCGACAGTCTATTAAATTTAATATAAGTAAACTGTTTTAGACTTTCTAATTATCAAAATCATTTTTAAATATATGAAGTTAAGGACCATAACTCTATGAGATACGTTGAGTGAAAAAGGCGATATTTCTCCAAGAGTGTAAGAAGCGAGAAATTGTGTGGCATTGTGCTGCTCATTGAATTCTGCGCCAAGCTGTGGTGCAAAAAGTTGGCCAAGATTTCGAGTTGGGACTGTATTGTTCATACTAGTACATGCATAAAATTCAGTTATATCGAACTACAAACATACTCCGATCCTATCTGTATCCTATCGTATTACATATAGGCTTTTTATAATTTCTTAGAAATGTTTTTGTGAAGCATAAATTAATCGATTTTTATTAATGCTTATAAAATTAGGTATTTTTGTAGTTTTGTCAAGATAAGCTGGCGAATTCGGCAAGTTCATACTCCTCGCCACTGGTAGGTAAGCAAAATCATTAACAATAACTAACAAAACATTTTTGACTCCGCAGTGTGAGAGTTAGCCTCTCCGATTTAGCTTCAGAAAAAATGCTTTCATATGTATGCAGGATGTCCGGATTCCCGGTTGTTCTCTTCTCCGGGTCGCATTTCTCAACCAATTCATGTGTATAACAAGGATTATATTTTTTTCGATTCGTTATAATTTGTAATATTTTCGAATCCTTCTTGTAGTTGAGATTTTTCCATTCATTGTAATTTTGTAAGTTGATCGTATTATTTTTACTCGTACTCTGAACTATTTTGACATACCAATTGGCTTTGAACATTTGTGTGCTCCTAATTATTAATACTGGCTTTAGTCAACGTGTGCAATGAGCGTATATTAAAACATTTGCAAAATTTTATTGGAGTACAACATTTTCGACTCCAAAGAGAGAAGAGTTCCGGTGGCCAAATGTTATAGGCATCCAGAGAGAAATTGAAGAACGCAGGTTCGATTCCCATCCGGTATATAACATAACATTTTGTAAATATGATTTCATTCAGCGCGCAATAGTGCTATTTAGAAATAAAGTGGGACTAAAAGTAGACTACCACAACTCTCCAGGAACCTTGCAACAATAGTTTTTGAAGTATTTCATCAACATTTTACATATTGTTATAAGGTGTATTTATAAGAAATTTGAGTTGAAAATTTATCGCGCGATACTCGTATTTATAACATTAATAAACATCTAAATAAATAAAATACATTTTCAAGCTAAATTTTAAGGATCAATTTAAAAATAACCTAAAAACATTTTTGAGCTTAATTAATATAAGAAAGTGTGTAGGCCAATTCTGATGAATCCTCTCTGAAATGGCTCCATAGATTTTATCTTTAAAGGCAATTTTATCTTGAATAGAGAAATATTAGGAGGAAGCAAAAATATTTGTTAATATGGAAATGTATGTGATATAATATTAAATAAATTCTTTAAGTGCGAGTCCGACTCGCACTTGGCCGTTTTTTTTAAATATAGGTAAAACAATTAAATATTATATTTGGAAAGTTACTCAACAAACTCTACGTGAATGAAAATATATATCTGTGAAAATTTCAACTGTCTAGCCATCAGCGTTCTTGAGATACAGCCTGCTAACAGACGGACGGACGGACCGATGGACAGCGAAGTCTCAGTAATATGGTCCCGTTTTTACCCTTTGGGTATGGAACCCTAAAAACATATGAATCACCAGGTAAGTATTAAAACTTAAATAAGTGTCAAGGATACCGATGCTAATTTCACAATATTCATGAAACTGGCACGGTTTTCGAAGCTACATAATGCACGAGCATTAACATACTGGTGTTTTATAATATAGAATTTGACAATTAATAATTAATTTTATAAAACTACTAACATCAGGTATAACTTTTATAAACTTTCTCCCTGAAAAACTTGCAGTCGCATTATTGGTTTAAATCAAACAGCTGACTGAGCTGCGGATATTTTTTATAGTTTGAAATATTTGCTGCTACAATTTTGTATTGCATCTTGGACCAGACCATGGATATATTGATCAGTGCATCAAGATCAGCAAATACACCAACAGACATTTAGAGGTTTTATTTTATACCAGCATAGGTGGTGTACAATTTTCATTAAGGCATGATTACTGATAAGGCCTTCTTTCTCAAACACTAACAACATTTAAAAAAATGTCTATAATACTACGGAATATTGTTAAAAGGTTACGTCGTTATATTTATCCTACGCTTTGTCCTAGAAAGCATGGTTTGTATGGATAATTACATCATTTTTAGCAACACAGACATATCTTTAACAATGCATACATTTATGGTACCTAATTTGAACAACATAGCAAAACCTTCAACGGTAGATAAATCCAGGATACAGGTTTTATGGCCAGTAGAACGGTTTTTCTAATATCCTCACCCAAGTATCGCTTTTGAGGTGATTCCTTGGATCGATCACACTTCAGGAGCGAGGAGATTCCTTGGAGAGGATGTAAGGGTCTGCGTGCGATCTTTCGGAGGTGGGTTAGGCGGCATTTCGGGTCAATGAACTTGCGATTGGTGCAGGACGTGCTTTCTGACATGTCGAATGCTAATGCGACCCTGTCTTGCCCCACCTCGGCGGAGGACTGCTCAAGGAGGGGATTTAGTGGTTTCAAGTCCCACACATCCCCCTCCACTACCCCCGTAGTGGAGGGACAATGCGAAGGCATTTCCCCCCTCAAAAAAAAAGGACGTGCTTTCTGGACACACGCTTCGCTTAGTACCTGCACTTAATAGCGAGACGAGAGGTTACCCCGTCCTTAGTGAGCAGGCTCCATGCTGCACATTCTTTCAGCCATCATTGGATCTGCCTCTGCCGAGCGTGGTCACCATCGCATTCGGCAGGGAGAGATGATTTTCTGCAAAACAGTGAGTAGTGACCGCGCAGAAGGAGACCGCGGCGAGGTTTAGGGAGGACAATGTATCTCGTCACTATCCAATCTTTTGTATGGCTCTTTGGTGAAAATAGTTGCCCCAAGTTGCAGAGACCTGATCAAGTTACGGTTTACCAACCCAGGGCAAGATATAAATACCAATGAAGTGTGATGGCATTTCATTCCCTCAAAATATGATAAAAAAAACTTTATTATTTACTTTCATTATAACTGCAAAGTTAAGCAATTAACGTTTTAAACTTAAGCATCCGGTAAAATTTCGAAAATAATTAAAGGTCCGGACATACCTACCTAGTAAGCGACCAAATAGTATTACTTTCCTATATTATGGATAACATTTTGAAATGTGGTCTGTGGGGAAGACGCAATTACAGAATGGAGTATAAAATTACAGCTTATACGAAAGCAATATACATTCTAGACATGATGCAACGCAGGTAGGCCTGTACAAACACAAAGAAAACAAAGAAAATGAAATTTAGTAAACGTATTATTAGTATGGCCATGAAAGATTTTTCAAATATTTTTACAGCTTAGTCGGAAAAATCCGACAAATGTGTTTATTATGTGATTGTTTTTAAATTCAAGTTTCTCAAAGTCACATCACGTGAACATGGAGCATCGTGTTACAACTTTTAACATCACTTTTCGATACATGAGTGGGCTTAAGCCAATTTTAATTACGAGGCAGCGAGGTGGTTTAAAGTCAATTGGTATTTCACTATAGTTCAGAGTGCGAGTGCAAATAATACGATAAGCTTTAAATATATTACTACGATTTTGTATAATTATTTAAAGACTACAAAAATTTGAGATAAAGGTTGGTAGGTAAGCGTATAAATATATTTTGATACATGTTTTATTAGTGAACATTAATAGATTTGCATACACAGAGTGCTTTTTAGAAAATTATACTTGTCGATGTCGTTCTTCGATTTCCAAATGGTATGTGCAGACAAAAGATTTCACGTTAATGTATCGATTGATATGGTTTAAAAAAAGAATATTTCGTTTAGGAGATACATATTTAAATAAGAAACATAATTTCATATATTTTTATTTGAGAAATTTTGACGTTACAGAGAAAGTTGGCAATGGCATTGTAGTCAAGAATATATGTATAATATATAGAAGCCGACAATTATAAACAGATTTCTAATATATTTCGTGAAAGTCGATCGCTTTTAATGTCAGGTCTAATTCAAACTACATCGAACTACGTCTCCTACATACTCCTTAAAGTCCATAAACAAGAATGATTGGTGATCTCATTAAGTATAGACAACGTGGCAGATATTTTATAGGCATATTCACAGAGACCCGCAAAATTATCACATTATCACATACAAAATAGTTAATTGAGATGCATACCTACCAAGAAATTTCAAAGTTCTCCAATTATGATGCTCAGTAAAAATGTTCTAGTTTATAAAATAAATGCCACGTTAAAATATCAAATACTTTTTACTCATTCACTTCATTAAAACGTTGCGCTGGCAGTTTCAGCTTTAATCTTGAAAGTAGTAGCTAAATATCAAGTTCTTGGTTGATATGATGTAAAACTATCTCATACATTATTTAAAATGTTTAGTTACATTCTTAGAAGAAGTTTTAAATTACCTATGTTTTTGAAACTATGATAGCCCATGATGAGGTAATTTTTGCGTAGATATCTCCTGGGATTCAGTGGTTTACTCTACAACTCCAAGTCGAGATTTGTTGATAAGGTAACTACGAATAGTTTATGTTAGGTTATAATTAAATTTCCATAGCATTGGTTTTAGTAGAAAATACAGTGGTGTGAAAAATCAACTCGATTAGCGTTCAGCTGTAAATACTATATTATGATGGAATCCATGGCAGTGCATATTATTAAATGAGAAAAATGGTCATTATGTAAGCGTGACTTTTTATTGCCTTCAGATGGTGCGGGTACAATCAATATTTAAAAAACTAAAGGTTAATCTAGTTGAAAATCGTCTATCCTTCAAAGGTGTTGTATTTATCTTTAATAAAATGGTGTTATTTTATTGTGACGCAAATAGTACAGGACAGTCGCAAATAGGATAAATTTAACGTTAACAAATCTTCTTTTTCAATAAGTTTATGGATTTCTTTTTGTCCTTAACAAATAATGATGTGAGGAAGGTGTGTAATTCAGGGTGGTTGAGTATTGTCTCGCCATGCTAACTAGCATCCTCAAGTAAAAATAATGAAAATCTGTCACTAAGAAAGTTCATATTGCAGCTATTATTATTATTGTTATTGCAGCTTGTTTATCATAAATGACTTACAAACAAATGAAAGCTGATTCTCAAAGAGTTGTTTAGTTTGATAATATCAATGTGAATTTATTTTGTTGCTTCTATCATTATGTATTTAGAATAAATAACATATAAGTATTTGTCTTAAGAGTAGAGTTCACGGAGCGTATACATAAGCATAGATATTAAACATAAACATAATGTATAAGGAACAATTTTAGCATGAAAACTTTTAATTGGCAATTAAACCTCACCATTCTGACGTTTATCTCAATATTGGGCACTTATTATCAAAAGATACAGTAACTCGTAGTCAAATTATACCCTCTTACTTCTCTTAGAAATCTGATCTAAAAAGACGAAATATTATTTTATGGCAAAATTTCCTAAAATACCTAAATTGACACTGTCAAATGAACGGTAAGGAACTCGGCTTCCTTATTGGACTAATATCCGAGGCATCACAGTTGCTTCTCTGGTATTTCAAAGGTACAATAAATTGATTTCGGTGAGGTGAAATCACAATTACTTACGCTGCCAGTTGAATTCGATCTTAACTACGGCTGCGATAAGATTTAATATTGAGTGATATGGGAAAATGGTAGGCTATGACAATATAATTCAAATAAGTGCATTAAATAACCTTTGACATTTTAGAAGTATATTTATACCTAGTTCGTTTACTTTGCAAGGACATGTTTCATTGAATGTATGAAAAAACTTAGGTAAAGTTATTATTAGGGTAAAATATTTGCACTTGAAATCCTTAAGTGGGCAAAAATCTGAGGCACGTTTTCTTCTTATGGTATAGGGGCAAAAATATTGAGATTTACCATGCAGTTTCAGATTTGAATTGTAACTGACAGTTTCCTTATAAATGTCCGATCTATAGATTCCGTTATTTATAAACGGAGCAGTTTTATTCGCAATTTTTATGACATAAAACATAAGGGCTATACTAACATCAAAACAATCTGATATGTATATTATGGTTGTTATATCTTCGAAGTAGGAACGAGGCTCAACACGACCTCTACAACTTTACTACTTTAATTGTGTTACTTTGCGTAATTTCATGATTTCCGATATTTTCTACTCTGTGCCAAGATTTTAAAAGAAGACATTTTGACTTCCTTATTTTGCCCAACTCTTTTTAAATAAAAATGGCCACCGGAAACACGTTGTCTCTCGGTATTCCCGTTTATTGCTCAAGGGGGGGAAATGTGTGAAAAGGAGATGGCGGGCTAGAGGCACTTCTTGTTCAGACGTGGGGTAGTGAAGTCGATTTTATAACACAGGAATCAAGAAATAAGTGTCTCCATTAGAGTCTTGTGGTGTAACAACGTTACTGTACTTAATACGCAAAGTGCCAAGTATAATATACGACAGTACTACAGGTATTCATTGTTTGACTTAAGCTTAACCGAATTGTGGAATAGAAGATAAGTATGAAATATAACAACTGGAACATGGTAAGCCGGAGTTTTTATTTCATTGTGTGCTTGACAGTTAAATAATGTACTTGACCAGACGTATCACGTTTGATTGTTGCCTTTCCACTGATTGGTAGCATAGGTTCTTACCATTGACATACCCTTATAGAGTCATATGTAAACAAACATGTAAAATAAATGTACAAACAAACATGTTTTAAAAGACCTGCATGTAACTACATATATTGCAATAAATAAGTTGAGTATTGAGTATTGCATCGATTTATGTACTGCTTTATTTCAGACTAGATAAGTATAAAATATCTCTCCCCTTAGAGGTTAACGCGATGCCCTACAATATAAAACCAATACCTTCGCCAAACCTCAAATTTCTATTAAAACTTATTGAGCTATTGAGTGAGCGGTTGAAAATTCATTCGGGTAATTAATTGCCTTTTAAATATTCGAACACACTATATTCATTGAATTCAAAATATTCACCCACTATTAAAATATCGTGAGCAATTAACGCAATATTCCAAACCGAACGCACCTTTCCACCCAAGCCACGGTAATGTTATCTATACAGAATTTCAACTTCATAGAAACGGACGAAAAGCGAGCTATACCTACGCGCCTCGATCTCGGCCTGCGCTCGGTACGCAGACAGTCGCGACTGTGCCGCAGTGACTAATGGACGGTGTGTTATTTTTTTAACAATAACCTCGTGATATTTTCTCTACAAATGAGTTTATGTACATATAAGATATTTAATATGACGAGTAGGATTTTGTTGCTTGAATTCGTCAAAACGCATCCAGAGATAACTTTTTTTAGATAACCTGGAAACTGAAAGGTAATACTATAAAATAATTTTACTTACTAGTAAATAAAATTATGTTATAGTCTACATAGTTGACGGTACATAATGTGTGTCTTTTTAATGGACAAGTATTTCCTTTAATCCACCGAAAAAAAATGTCTCGATTAATAAAAAAAGTGAATAAAGTAAAGGAAAGTGATTGACAAGAGTGAAATAGGTAGTTATAAGCTATATATTATAATGTGGATTTTTCATACTTTATGATTTAATAATAAAGCATTTCGTACGTTTCACAAATATTTTTCGGGCGCAAATTTTTAAAACTGATTTTTATTCAAATAACTTTTTTAATTAAATCTACCTACATTCAAAAAACAACACGCAGTTTTAGTGATCCCTTCCTGTTAATTTCACAAATAAATGTATTTGTTGATATAAAAAAAAATATAATATACAATCACAAAACTAAATGTAATATAGTATACTATCAGTAACGGCATAACGAATGAGGGTAGGCATCATACGTTAAACATTTATATGATTTTGTGTCATTATATCATTCGTATCATTAGTGAAACCAAAAATATTTTTAATACATTAATAAAAAATATTGTTATTATTAATATTATAGAAAACATATTGCACCGACCCCAACAACGTGGAATAGGGGTAGAAAGATGATGACGGCGTTGAATAAACTCTCAAAGTATGGAGGTACGTTTAAGGTTGTGTTGTTAACATATATTAAATACATATATTAACATAACATATATATATATATATTATATATATATGTTAACGGTTTGTTAAAACTAAGATTTGGCAAGGACTTACAGAGGACTTTTATCGACAGTAAACATGTTGAATGTTATTGACAATTCTAAGCGGAAAAAAGACAATTTATTTTTTTACCCTTTGCGGCACTCACGTGGAGTGTAAATTAAAAAGCTTTGTACTCGCGTGTTCGTGGAATCGTATTTATAATAATACCTATATTTGTATCTATTCTACAACAGAATTGTAACATACCATTTTATATTTTCCATTTATATGTGCATACCTCCATATCAAAAATCTGTTTAGTTATGTATAGTTATATTTATAACATAGTTATATATATCTGTTTAGTTATATATACCTATAGGTACGAAATCTTGAAAATTATTAGATCTTTCTTACAAAACAAAATGTTTTAGCAACCCCAACAACGTGGAATAGGGGTAGAAAGATGATGACGGCGTTGAATAAACTCTCAAAGTATGGAGGTAGAAATTCACATTTATAAATATAATTTCTATAATATTTCTATAATTCATATATATATATAATTTCTACCTCCATACTTTGAGAGTTTATTCAACGCCGTCATCATCTTTCTACCCCTATTCCACGTTGTTGGGGTCGGTGCAATATGTTTTCTATAATATTAATAATAACAATATTTTTTATTAATGTATTAAAAATATTTTTGGTTTCACTAATGATACGAATGATATAATGACACAAAATCATATAAATGTTTAACGTATGATGCCTACCCTCATTCGTTATGCCGTTACTGATAGTATACTATATTACATTTAGTTTTGTGATTGTATATTATATTTTTTTTTATATCAACAAATACATTTATTTGTGAAATTAACAGGAAGGGATCACTAAAACTGCGTGTTGTTTTTTGAATGTAGGTAGATTTAATTAAAAAAGTTATTTGAATAAAAATCAGTTTTAAAAATTTGCGCCCGAAAAATATTTGTGAAACGTACGAAATGCTTTATTATTAAATCATAAAGTATGAAAAATCCACATTATAATATATAGCTTATAACTACCTATTTCACTCTTGTCAATCACTTTCCTTTACTTTATTCACTTTTTTTATTAATCGAGACATTTTTTTTCGGTGGATTAAAGGAAATACTTGTCCATTAAAAAGACACACATTATGTACCGTCAACTATGTAGACTATAACATAATTTTATTTACTAGTAAGTAAAATTATTTTATAGTATTACCTTTCAGTTTCCAGGTTATCTAAAAAAAGTTATCTCTGGATGCGTTTTGACGAATTCAAGCAACAAAATCCTACTCGTCATATTAAATATCTTATATGTACATAAACTCATTTGTAGAGAAAATATCACGAGGTTATTGTTAAAAAAATAACACACCGTCCATTAGTCACTGCGGCACAGTCGCGACTGTCTGTACAGTACTAATACCACAAATTACTTAGGGAAACCGTGACTACTACTATACTACGTTTAAGGTTGTGTTGTTAACATATATTAAATACATATATTAACATAACATATATATATATATATTATATATATATGTTAACGGTTTGTTAAAACTAAGATTTGGCAAGGACTTACAGAGGACTTTTATCGACAGTAAACATGTTGAATGTTATTGACAATTCTAAGCGGAAAAAAGACAATTTATTTTTTTACCCTTTGCGGCACTCACGTGGAGTGTAAATTAAAAAGCTTTGTACTCGCGTGTTCGTGGAATCGTATTTATAATAATACCTATATTTGTATCTATTCTACAACAGAATTGTAACATACCATTTTATATTTTCCATTTATATGTGCATACCTCCATATCAAAAATCTGTTTAGTTATGTATAGTTATATTTATAACATAGTTATATATATCTGTTTAGTTATATATACCTATAGGTACGAAATCTTGAAAATTATTAGATCTTTCTTACAAAACAAAATGTTTTAGCAGTCTTACGTGGGACTAAAAATATCTGGCAAAATGTTTACGATTAGATGGTTCTGCATGGCTTTTCAAACCTAAATCTGAAGTGTGCTATCGTTTCATCCCGTAAGTATGTCATTAATATCTCGCCAAATATTAAACAATTAATTTACGGTAAAGATGCCGCAATTTCTTGCTCATAAAAATAATTGCGGGTCACTCATCGCGCTATTAGTTGGAATTGCCACTTGAAATAATACCAATTCGTTTCAATTTCTGGCAATAATTCCACCATTAGGGTAATGTCATTTTTACGTAAATTCCAAGATGGCGTCGGCGTCCTTCTTGAATTTTGGCGGGCATTAACGTTCAATTCAAGTTAGGGCGTTGGTCATTTATCGTGAGGAATAATGGATGGTGCAAAGATATATGACTGTATACCTACTCTGAAAGTTATTTCTTTCTATAGCAACAAAATTATTTCAAATACATCGGTAGTTAAATAATTTTGGAAGCAGACATGTTGATTGTTTGTAGCAGATATTTCATCTGTTGGAAAGTGATAATGTAGCAAAACTGTTAATATGCCCACCTTCTAAAGATTTTTTTAAGATTTTCCTTAAATTCAGCCCAGAATGGCATTGTCAATGTAAATAGTAAATGGCGACAGATATGGTACCCAAAAGAGCGTACAATAAATGCCTTGAATCTGATGATGGCTAAATTGATAGTAAACAACCTAAAATGTATGTCTGGCAACACTTTACGATCGCACTGTTTACATTTTGGTTCGAAGTTATAACCTAAATTGTGTAGTACAATATAAAAAAAAGTACATTAAATTCAATTCTTACGTGTGAAAAGTAATTCCAGATAACTTTTTTCACTGAATATGTTCTGTTTTTGCAGTTTAAATACGCAAGTGGGCATTTTTAGTTTATTTATTTCGTTGTGTGACGTGTGTAATGTGCCATGGTCTATCGTGAATGAGGTCAAAATTGGCCGAATCTGGATACGTTTGTGAGTGTGAGTTGTATCTTACTTAAAATTGGCCGAATTCGATGCTTCATTTTTGATTTTCATTAGACTCCCACTTTCTTATTAATTTCTCTGAGGTTCTGGCAGATATTCTTGCCAGTAATTATAAATTACCATGATCAACATCTTCGACTACATCATCAAATACCCGCAGGAGAGATAGTGGTCAAAAGATAGCCACTCAGTCATAAAAAAAAGATATGACGGTAGTACTTCCCCGAAGGAACACGTTCACAAGGACTTATAATACTACTAAAAAGCTACATATTATTCACCTCTACGTTTAACCACCTACTTCGCGTATACCTAGTTGTAGCCAACTAGAAGTAGGGTAGGTATAATCGTACTTCTATTATTAGCCATAACATATTTAACAGACACTTGCTTACAAACAGTTAAAATTAGCCATAACATATTTAACAGACACTTGCTTACAAACAGTTAAAATGTTAGTGACATTTTATTACATCAATATATACTTTTATTGTACAACATAAACTGAACTGCTGACACAAAGGATTATCACAACGCTAGACTAAAAGTGACGTTAGGTCCGATTGTTTACACGTTACCCACCACCCACCACTTAAAATTGAAAAAATAATATAAACGTTTTTGCTACTGAATATATAACTGATAGCAACAAACTGTGAGACCCTAAGATCAGTGTCACTCAAGGAAGAGAAACTTCACTAAAACTTATCAACAAACGGAAACAATGAAACAAATACTTGAAAGAATCCATCGCTTTCTCAAAACAAACTACAGAACGCCGCAAATTAGATACCTGTTTGTAAGGCAAACAACGTTACGTTTTAAGACAAACCGCCCTAAAGCTTTGTCACGAGACGGGAACCTTTTGTATGTCATTCGAGATCGTGTTTTACATTTAGAATTAAGGTTTACCAGTTCCGGAAAATTGAGATAGAGGTATACAACTGTTTGAAACGCTAAGAGGACTCCAATTTATTTAAATATACCCATCGTAAATGTGTTTTGTAATTTGCTTGGTAAAAGTAACCTTCATCTAAAATCTCGGCCTAGCTTACAAATATTTTACTTTTGCTTGCCGTATGTAATTATCTTTGTTCTTAAACTTTGATAGATACATTGAGATGATTTCTTAAAAAAATTTGAAAGCGCTACTACAATAAAATACGAATGGAATAATAGAGTGCAATTGAACAGCAGACGTTCGATTAACTAAAATAACGAATCATTAAAAATGTTGTTTATTTTAAGATGGAAAATAAATAACTTATAATTTACATCAGCCCAGATATAAAGGAAAAAATTAGTTTTGATAACACAAATGGAACTGTGATTTTTTTTCTTTTTTACTTGCAATATGGGTAATATGAAAGAAATTATAAAAAAATTGTGATGCGAATTTAATATAATTGTTAATAATTCAAATCAATAATGTTGTCATTAAAAATCTATCTAAAAAATTGTGTATAATATTCTCTAAGATTTCCAACCGATAGGTATTTTATAAAGGATCAGCTTAAAAATAACCCAAGAACATATTTGAGCTTATATATAAGAAAGTTTGTAAGCCAATTCTGGCGAATCCTCTCACCGACGAGAAATGGCGATCTCCGACGCTTTGAATATTGCAAATTCTACCCTAGATTTTATCTTTAAAGGCATTTTCATCTTGAATAAGGGAACAATGAGAGGAAGCAAAAATATTGGTCAATATAGAAATTTAGGTGATGTTTATCAGTTAAATAAATTCTGCATTTTACTATAAAAGCAGATCATAAATACTCTGTACCCAAAATTTTGTGTACGTAAATATTCGGTAGTAAGTTCCAGGCGAAAAATAAGAAATATTTTTCGACATTTTCTGCTGCTTACACAGATTATTCTAAAGTGAAGTTTTTTTTCAGCGTTTTGTTTTTTTTATTGTTATTCACTGAAATACTAGTTTAATTGAAATAGTGATGGAATCTATTGATTTTATACAAAAACTATTGAAATAAGTACCTACTGAAAAACCTGTGGTAAAAATTATCGAAGTGATGAAAATTATAGTTTGTCGATGATAAAAAGCTATTAATAAGTGATGAGGTGACCAAAGATGTAAGCCTGCCTTCGATAATAGGAAGTTTCTAACATAATTAAGTACACAACTAAAAAACTAGAACTGCGCAGAATTTGATTATGTCGCGTGGGAACACGACTATTAGGAGTTATGAATAAAAAATAGTGTGAAGTTTTTGTTTCCAATCTCCTTTACTTGTGTCAAGTATCATCAAAATTGGTATAGTTAAGGAACTACAAAGATAAAGATAAACTCACGTTGATATTTGTAATATTAGTAGAGCCCAAAATACTCTTAGGGCAAAACACGTGGCACGTCATTCTTGTTTTCCGCAACTAAATTCCGCAAATGACACTGCCTATGGTGTCATTTGCGGAATTCAGTTGCGAACATACATAGAATAGGTATATAAAACTTCTAAATTCTATTGCATTCAATTAATGCGTTTATAACAGTTCAGCTAAGAGTTATAGCGACTGAAAATGTATGTTGGTTTGTGATATTTTTCTTCGCATCATAACTAGTGCTGTAGAAGACAGTTATGTAGCTTTATATCATGTAGTTTGTTTGTGGCATACGCTGGGAATGATGATATGTGTGCTACAAAGCCGCATGTCATTACTGAGACTGGGTTATCTTGTAAGCCGTCTCGTGCTGAACCATTGGCCTTTCATTCTCGGTCGTGCGTTCGATGAGTCAAGAACTTTTGATAATGCTTTGAGCGGCAACGCGTCAAAAAATTTCCTGCTACGTGGCGTCAATGACGTTTCGTCTTTGTTTTTAAATTTTAAAATATATGTTATTTTGAAATATGCATTTTCGCAATGTTAAATTGTTGAATATATTAATTTCAATTGAACTTCTATGTCATGTGCATCTTTATGTCATCATTGTACGCAAAATATATATGTATATTGCCGGTATATCCGTTTACTAGCTAAAGTCCAACAAAAGGATTAATGAACGGACAGACATACAAACAGCGGAATACCATTAATAGAACTTCGATTTGCCTTTTCGATACCAAACCCTAATTAATAGTTAATGTCATGGGAGCTCCACAATACTCGCGAAACTGGATGGTATTCATGGCTGCATAATGTGAACAAAACACGAACCATGTTAACCCTCGATTGCAGATAGCTGAATATAGCCGTAGATTCTAGAATATTTTCTAAGATACGTCGGTGAAAAATTATTAAATATATGTCAATTAATTATTATTGTCGTTTTGCGACTCTACTTATTTTGTAAAGGTAATACGGGTATATTTTCTTGTGCTATATACTATGTGGTTAAAGAAAACATACTGTTCTGACGACAAAATAGCTCATCTGGTCTGCAAACTTGCGGTCGCCTATCGTACGTGCCAATAAAATATTGTTACAACGGTATATATATCTTTTTGTTGAGATATTGCAGTTTATTTGTTTATATTTTGTCCCTAAAACTTGTACATTTATTTGAATAAAAACAACATAGTGGCAAAATAAAAAATCTTTTACGAAATAACAATTTTTATTGAAATCCAAGCCTTACTCCCTGCGATGAAATATTTTGATTGAAGCTTACTCCATCTTAGACGCAGCTTCCGAATAGATTCTTAAAATGGGTATGTATAAAAAACAATATAAAACTTCTGAGGATGTTAGAGTTTCGTCATCCAGACTAGATATTATTCTATACTCAAAAAATCTAAAATGCATATTTTGAATCAAAACAACATTATAGTGGCAAACTAATAAGATCTTTTCCGAAATAACAATCTTTAATGAAATCCAAGCTTCACTAGAAACTTAGACGCAGCTTCCAATTGAACTCTTATTATGGGCACGAATAAAAAACACTATAAAAATCCTGAGAATATTGGATTTTCGTCATCAAGACCAGATATTATTCTATACTCAAAAAATCTAAAACGCATAATTTGAATTAAAACAACATATAGCGGCAAACTAATAAAATCTTTTCCGTAATAACACTCTTTAATGAAATCCAAGCCTCACTCCATCGTAGACGCCGCTTCCGATTGAACTCTTATTATGTGCATACGTATGAAAAACACTATAAAAATCCTGGGGATGTGGACGCTTCGTCTGTAATTAATATTGCAATACACGTCTTCCAGACCAGATATATTTCTATACTCAAAAATCTAAAACGCATAATACTTATAGAACTTACTGTGCCATGGGAAACAAACATACCTAAAGACCACACAAACATAATATAATTTAAATGAACCTAAATAATCACTTTCACCCCTGAACTAAATTTATACAGAAATATATTTGTCTTCTTCTTTTACGTACTGCGCCATACCCAAAAAAATCACTATGCTTTTCGTTCTTAATGCTAAGATATGTTTATATAACTTAAGAGCTCTTATCGTTATCGAACTATCAAGGTTAGACAATTTTATTGACAATAGTTATATAACTATAAAATGCATTATAGTCAAAATTTATGAAATGGACCCATTATTTATATGTCTAACTCATTCAATTATGTATTGCATTTTAGTACCTATACATATTTCATAAAACTTAATATGAAGTTGGATAATATTTCAGTTATAATATGAACTTATGATTCATATGATACGTAAAGAACATGTTTTATCGTTAGCTTCTTTACTGTTTGCTCTTACATAACTGCACAGTGCAAACGTGGCTCGTGCCTTTGTTCTTAAAAAGTTGCTTTGTTTGTCCAAAACAAACGGCTGACTGAGCTGCGAATATTTTTTGATACTGTAGAATATTTGCTTTAACAATTTTATAAGGTGAAGAAATTAACGTTTTATATTAACAACAGAGGTCCTATATAATTTTAATTAAGCTATGATTATTGCTAAGTTCTGCATAAAAAAACCTTTTTAAACGCTGGTAGCGAAGTTTTCTTAGTCGAGGTCATGACTTGGATGGGTGACCGCTGGCGACATTACTACTGAGCGCTTCCGTGCTTCGGAGGGCATGTGAAGCCGTTGGTCACAGTTATTGTGGTAGGGCGTTGATGGCAGTCGTTAAAGCATGGTGGTAGGGCATTTTGCCAATGCCCACCTCGCTAGCTACCACCCTCAAGTACAAAATCTGTCGCCAAGCACCTAACGGTTTGTTCCGGCAGCTGTCCTTGAGAGAAGTAATTCTAGGTAAGCCTGAACAACATCTTCGACCTCAACATCACTTTCTAACAGGTGAGATAGTGGTCAAAGGCTGACCTATCAGGCATAAAAAAAAATCTCAACATTCCAAAAAGTAGTCTGATATGCAACGGGTTGCTAGTAGAAGCTTAAGTCATCATCTTTTTCTAACGCTTATTCCAAATATGTGAGGTTGGTACAAAACATTATAATTTTCTCTAATTACAACAACACAATAACAAAGTAAGTTATTTTAATTCATTTTTAGTGTATAATACAGGTTTTATGGCCCATATGAGATATTTTTAAAATACAATTTACTCGACGAAGACAAATAATTTTTAACCGACTTCCAAAAAAGAAAAAGGTTCTCAATTCGTCTCTTTTTTTTAAGTTTGTTACCGCAGATCTTTGGACTGAGAAAACCGATTTTGAAAATTATTTTTTTGTTTGAAAAGTGATGCTTGTCGTTTGGTCCCATTTTAAATTTCATCAAAATCGGTCAAGCCGTTTTTGAGTTACACTTAAAGTCCTGAAAAATATTTACCTATCTTGATGATATAGTCGTTAACAATGAATCATATTCGATCACGTAAGTAGCAAAAAATCCCGTAAGGTAACTAAAAAGTGTGACTTCGACAAGTTATTTCACACTTTTGGATGTTGAAGTCGGTTCCATTTCGTGCATTTTATTTCCATTTCTGTTTTTTTTACAGTCGGTGCGCCGCAACTTGAATCAGAAAATATTTTCGTTAGATCTCTTTAGTCTCGAAACATTGGAACAATATTCAGTTTCCTAATTCAAAACTCATTACTGCCCTCCGTGAAAGTCACTTGGATAAAATACCCAATTTGTTCGCACTTATTCAGGAACCAATCATCGTTTTTGAATAGATGGGATCAACATATTTTTGCACTGTTTCAATTATCGATATTAATACAAAATCACAAGTATAATTTCATTTCTTATTTCAGGAAAAATAATTGAGCTGGTAAGGTTCAGTTATTATTGTTTGTATTATTATTAAAATTATTATTGTATAAAATATGTAGAATAAATATTTTCAAGAACCCATGGGAATGGTTTAAATCATAGTTATAAGTATTTAACCGGACTTAATCGCGATAAAAACAATTATATTATTTATCTACCTCGACATTTCGACTAAGTTGCATTGGTCGTGGTCACGAGCGGACTGAAGAGACGAGTATTTTCTCTAACTACCCGCTATTTAGATATTTATCGTCTCGACACACAACACTGACAATATCCATATGTACTAATGAAGGTAAAACGCGTTTGATGCATTTCCTTAGCTTTGGATATCAAATACTTTTATACATGTGTCAAAAATTATTAAGGTATAATTATATTCTTATATATCATAATTCCTTAAAAACTACATACGTTCTAATTTTACAGTTAAGTACTATTTTATTCTAACTGTGTAGAATAAATATGTAAGGTTCATTAAAAAGTTTTTGAGCATGAATTTTATCTTAATTTTATTCATTCCTGAGCCACGAGCTATTTTTAAGTCATATTTTGTCGAAATGTGTTTTGTAGTTCGCGCCGTTCTTTTAGTAAGCTGGTTCGTAAAAAAGATTATTTTATGTGTTCAGTGTATCTTATGACGGATTAATGATATATTTTTAGACGTTAAATGCTATTGCTAACGTTGACAAGTACAAAGGTAGATAGTCCCAGTTCCGTCTACATTTCATCGAAAATGATTCGATACCGTTAAAATATCGCTTGTCTGTGGATGGACGCATTGTTTAATGACAGAGTAAAAAAGATTTATATCAAGGACAGAAAAAGGTTTATCGTACATCTTTCTCGTACAATGAACACTTAGAGGGACCACTATGTCTCGTGATCAAAGAATATAAATCAGAAGGGAACTTGCGTTTTATGTCCAAAGAAAATAGCTTTCCTTGTCTATGATGCTTGAATCACATTTTGATGACTTACACTTTTTCTGCATAGATGTGGAAACAAAGGCAAACGCAGACATCTCATTGTTTTTTTGTAACTTTTCCTTCTTATCAGCATAAACTTATGGTACAGAAGTATAAGTAACAGTAACAAAAAAACTACACTTGTTTTAAATAGATGTATAGTGTAACCCCTTTAGATATCTGTATCAGCCGGATCGTCCACTGCTGAACATATAAAGGGGGTATTTGCCATAATCTCCACGCTTGGCAGGCGGCTTGGGAGCTTTAGATATACGTTACTTTAAAATGATAAATGTAATGCCAGCATGCTTGACACGCAGCCAACTGGTAGTGAGCTGGAGCATTGGGACCAAATGTCAGTCAGCTATGACTTAAAGTTTATCTTAATGCTAATATTGTAGTAGCTGTAGTGTTGTATATAGTACGTACATACGGCTGGCATAAAAAAATGCAAGTGCAAAAAGAGATGTGTTCCAACAGCTGTCTTTGAGAGCCAGGTTCAATTATATTAGTTTTTTATCTTTAGGTGACATTGTAGTCAAAGATATGCTTCTTTTTCTTTAAACGCCGCTCCAATACTGAAGGTTGGCAGTTAGCTCCTTAAACTTCTGCTTACCTAGAGCCAGTCTAAACTCTTGTTCTACCGTCTTTATAAGTCTACTGCCTGATGTTCCGAAGCCGATATTTTAAGTCTTCCGACCTTTTTTTTTCCGGTCACTTTGCCTATCGTAATAGTTTGCAGGAGATGGTAATGATTATCACGCAATATATGTCTCAAGTAGGTACTACTTTTCGTTGTTTATTATTCCTAATGGGTTGGGTTGTCTTCTAATAGATCTAGAACCTAATTGTTAGAGACCTTATCAGTACAACGAATGCAAAGCATTGGACGTTAGCACCACATTTCAAACTACTGTATGTGTTGTTTGCCCCGTGAGGTACCGGGTTAGAATTACACCTCCCCCTATCATCCCGTGGGTGTCGTAAGATGTGAAAATACTGGCAAGTGGGCAGCAGCGCCTTCTAAAGAACTGACAACTTACACTGCGATCTCTAAGACGCCTGTCAAGCGTGGGAATTATGGCAAATACCTCCATATTAAGAGAGGTTGTGTTCAGCATTGGACGGTCCGGCTCTTACAGTTCAGTATATTTTTCCGAAGGTCTACTTTTACCGTCCGTGCCTTAATCCATGGAGAACAACTGGCCAGATGTAAAATTGAAGGTATATAAATGACGCTCGAGCTATACCTATTGGTGTTAGGATCCCACTATCGCTTTCCCATGCTGCAGTTAGCCACAAAGCTATAAATTTGTACGTTTCGACATTCTCCAGAATGGTATGGCCAACAAGTTGCTGGTATTCTATTCACACTCGATATTACCATGACATTGAATTTGGTGACAGACTAAGAACCACCTAACTACTGTGCACGTAGACCCTACTGTCAATATCTTGAAAGCCTTCTTCTTCCGTAATATAACAACAAGCTTATCATCTGAATTTAAAATAAAAAACAATCTGAGCTAAAAAACTGTCGCGAGTTTTGTCCATAATTATTATTTAGTAACCGGCTAGGACTCGCGTAATATTTACCGGATATTGCTCCGACCAGTTTCGAACTTATTTGAAGTTCTTCGTCTGGGAGTCACGATTGTGCACAGCGTCGAGCGCGGGCCTCAGCACGTAACTGGCGTTGAGACGGTTGCGCCGCAGCTGTCAAAGTCAGGATTTCTCCGTCCGAACTGTCACTTCTGTCACTATCACTGTGATTGTCACTGTCGTTTTGGTAGGTAAGGGAATGTTGACACACTACACTTGTACTATCTTCTTCGCGGTTCCACCCCGATGCCGTATCACAAATGTTAAGGACTGGTATCCAGGCCGGCGGAATGTTCCATCCACGATCCCGATTAAAATTAGGGTGGCGTCTAATTTCGATGGCCTCTCGTACTTTACGCGGAACGAAGAACTTCTCTCGCGCTAGTACGGCCGTCTTATCAAAACGGAGATAGTGTGCGCCTGGGATTTGGGAATGCTCTGCCACTGCCGACCTCACGGTATCCAAGTTTTTGACACTTCTGATATGCTTTGTCACTCTGGTGGAAACATTGCGTCGAGTCTCGCCTATATACGAATTACCGCAATCGCATGGGATCTTGTACACTCCAGGGCAGTTCAGGAGCAATATCCGGTAAATATTACGCGAGTCCTAGCCGGTTACTAAATAATAAAAAACAATCTATCCTAAAACTAGATAAACTATATGGAATTAAAGAGACAGATTCCTTACTTTCTGAAATATGGGCACGTCCACTTTATTAATGAGTAGTCCGCTAAAATCGGCAAAAAATTTAATTTTTTAAAGTTGCAGAAAATGATAAATATTATTATAGATATAAATAAATCTAGCCAAATAATTCAGATAGTTTTTGAAGTAAATGGCTCCAAACAATATACATGTTTTGCACATTTGGTACGTTTATAATTATTTTCTTTGAGCTTTTAGATTATCTGTAAGCTTACTCTATGGATATAAAAAGCAATAGTAGGCAATAAAGACGGTATATCTCTTCAGTCCCATTCCGGCTCTCACTTGGCTAATTACAGTCTCCTCCGAACATCTGCCGTCTTTTAATTAATGACGCGTCTCTCCTCCAGCAAGGAGCATGTGGAATCTACCCTAGTAAATTTTGCCTAAAGTGCCGACAATAAAAGTGAACATAGTTTTATGATAATGATAATGTTTTCACTATTTATTTCTTTGGTCAATTATTTTACAAAATGGTTATTGATTAAGTCGAAGATTTCAGAAGATCAACATAAAAAGTGGCTCAGCAGGACAAATTATTAGGTCTTTAGAGACAAATTTTCTACTTGGTTATAGTTTGTCAGATGTACATTCGCAGAACTCCCTACCAGAAATATAAACATAAACAATGTTATGGTATTTATGATAGGTTTCTCTTTGATCATTATCTCAGATGTAGCGTAATGTGGTCTAGGGTGATAAACAACTTACTCGTAACTTAGTATTTGCATAGTGACCAAACATTATAACAGTCTCTTTTTATTCTATTGACACTGGGTAATTGCTGCTTCAATGTGAAATATTGATCACCTAAGGTATCGTCAATGTGTTTTTTTATTTAAAAAACAATATGTTGGTGCTATAAAATTCGAACCCTGTATTTTCGTTCCCAAAAAATTAAAACACTGGTCATATACTAGTACAATTTAGCAACATCTCTATTAGAATAAAATCACCTTCACGGGATGGTTGTAATTTGAGAATGCTCGACAGGAATAGTCCTCCTTCCCATAAGAAATTGTTCATCATCAACCTTGGTGTAACCAAGCACCTAACGATATGTTACAGGCACAGTGAGACTTAACAACTATATCTCAAGGCGACGGGCGCAGTGCAATTCGTGACTTGAGACGAAATGCATCTGTTATAGGCAGAGGTTAGTCCGCTTAACATCTGGTGTGCCTCGTGCTTGTTTCATCACAATAACATAAAAAAAAATGTCCCGAGATCTGCATCTGAGAACCACTTCTTGAGATGTAAGCTATCTTATCTTTCAATTTGGATCAAATTGCACACGGTAGCCAAATCAAATTTAAAATTGGTTCAGTAGTTTAGGACACCATCGCGGACAAACAACGTGACAAGTAATATTTATATATAAAGATTATACATTTCTCTTACACCACAAAAGGCAAAAATAATATTTATAGCAATGTTTTCTTTAACATAAATGATAAAACAAGAGCATTATAGCAAAACATTTTGGGCTACTGTTTTATGGCAAGTCTCATTTCCTGATTAAATACATACTTTTATTTGCGGAGCAACGAAGGGCGATTTTCACTACATGGACTCACACCTCCCCTAGGTGTGAGTCCATTTAGTGAAAATATATAATGTTCAAACCAATAGAGGTTATGAATGCTCGCTTCAATAGGTACCTTTGACTAGATGAAAATGTAGGTTAGTTTGAACAAAATATTTTTCAGTGTGATTGCAACTACCAATGCCTTCATAAATGATCAAATTTAAAATTTAATTGTTCTTCTATATGTATACCATTAGAATTTACATTCTCTAAGACGTTGGGTACAAATGAGGTCTACCCGTACAAATACGCGTCAATAATTCACTATGAGGAGGTGCGTGTCTTTGTGAATGAATAGGTCTGTACAAAGTGATATAGTAGATTAAACCTATAAGCAATAATAAAATAGCCTGCGTAACGGGTCTTAAATTTAAGATATTAGCTTCATTTAAGTATTCATGCCTTAAGTGTTATTTCAAGATAAGGGCAGTTAACATTTAAATAATTAATTTAAAGTTTTCTAATTATCTTCTTTCGACCTTGTTTATTCAAATTATCTTAAAGGTCGTTCCACTTTTCAAGACCGAGCTTTAGTGTGGTGAGGAGAGCACGTACACCCTAGACGTTCATTAGGTATATACTGTATAACAGTATAGGGTCGCATTAAGCGTTGCAAAAATATATTGGTTACTGAAGGTCAAGTCTAACTGAAAAGCATTATTATTATTTTCATAGCTACAATTCGAAAAGTTTTCTTTCTAGTTTAAGTGGTAACCTCTGCTTATAACAGATGCATTTCATCACAAGTGAAGAACTGCACTGCGCCCATTATTCTGGGACATACGTCAAAGTCAAAGTCAAAATCATTTATTCAATTTAGCCGTCTACTACGCTCTTATGAAGGTCAATTACATGTTTAAATATTGAAATATTGTACATTGTATTACCAAGTTCAGCATACAAAAATATTATAGAGGCACTGCGAGAGGTACATATAATTGTTAAGTCTCATGTGCCTGTGTTTTGTGCGTATATGTGTGTGTTAATTTACTGGCTCTTTCGGAATACTGCCCCACACTGTAAGGTGTTTGGCAACAGATTTTCTGCTTGAGCGTGGTTGTTTGCCAGGCGAGCATTCGCAAAATTCCCTTCCACCATGCGGCTTCAGTCCTCACCCACGATAGTACACAGCGGTACCACCAGTAATGTAATTGTTTTATTCGCAGATGATATTCTCTCTTATTTTTAAAACAGATAGAAAAGTTTGTGAACTAATTCAAGTAAATAATGTGTTATCTATGATCTCTAAATGGTTCGCCGCTAATAATCTTCTCTTAAATTCAAAAAAGACCAAACGTTTTCTTACCAGTTTGTCCTACCACTGGATAACTATCCTTTTGCGAATATTTAATCGCATTTATTGTGAAATGAAGTTCCTCCCACGAAAACAGCAAAGTAATCGATCCCAAATAGTAGATTTTCTAGTACTTATAAATTACAAGATTATGTTTGTGTATTAATAACGTTCTACGTAGGTGTCTTTAGCATGAGTCTGTCTTGGTGTGTATCACCACATTGTCAGATATTCTGCCTCGAAGCAGTAGTGCAAAGAAAACTTTGTTTAGCCCTGAAGTCACTGTAATGCTTAAACTAACTAAGTTAACTAAAGTGTCAGAGTGAAGAGCGCAGTGTCGTGGCAAGCAGAAAGTATGGACAGGTGCTACGCTTACCATTACGTGAGTGATTTGTTATTGTCATCATATCATCCTATAAAACATAATAGGTATAATAGTTATGGAATAATAATTGAAAAACGAATATATACATTACTATATGGGTAATACAGGGATACTCAGAAGCGCCACCTCTATATGGTGTATATTCCATTTACCGGAACGAAGCGATTTGCGTCTTCGTTCATCATGCGAACACCTGAGTCTGTTTTTTCTGGTTAAGAACAATATGGTGGTCTTCAAAACGCGAGTCAATAGGTATCTTACGGGTAAGCGAACTCCATCATTGATCATACCATCACTTAACATCAGGTGAGATAGTGGTCAAGTGCTACCCAGTTAGGAAATTATCTAAGAATCACTAAGGCCTACTTGCGCCAACGAGAAAACACGAGTTAAACTCAAATTAAATGTAAATCGTTATATAAAAACCACGTTAACCCGAGTTTAACTCTCGAATTTACAATGGCGCAATAAGCACTAAGTATAACTAGACAAACAAGCCTACATTTTGCGAAGCTCATCTTATTGTTGAGAACCTTACCTTCTTATAACCGATATAGTTCTATCTCCATTGCCTACGTTCTCTAAGAAGCTTTCGATCTTCATTAAAGACGGTCGCTTCCTAATTGCCAATACTACGGCTAAGTGCAGCTATTTAGTCGCGGTGACTTTCGATTAGCAGCGCTGTATATGATTAAAACTTTCATAGTCTACGATGCGCTAGATGTAAAAGTTTTTCAATAAGTGCAATGGGATATTGCAAAGTCGGTATTTCAGTACACTGTATACAAAAAAGTGTAAGTTGTTTTGCGTGAGTAAATATTCCTGCCCGCGGTTAACAACATTCCTAGTTACTGTTAAGAAAACTGCCTTGTATTGTTTTCTAGATCTAAACTTTTTTTATCATTGGACGTTTTAAAACTGTTATGGTATATACAGTAATATAATTTTAACAATGGATTTCCAGAAAGGGCATGGTTTTTGACGAAATTGTGTTAGAATTTCGTAGTAATTGTCTTGGAGAACGACCTAATGTAAGCAATTGTAAATATTTTTTCAGGAATGTTTTTTCATGGACGGAATTTTTACAAAATAAGCACGAGGCCTGCTTGATGTTAAGCCGTAACCTCTGCCCATAACAGATGCATTTCATCACAAGTGACAAACTGCACTGCTCCCATCATTTTATTATTTTATCATATTAATTTACTGGCTCTCAAGAACTCACTATTAGGGTGTTTGACGACAGATTTTCTACTTGAGATTGGTAGCTATGTGTATGCCCTTTCATGACCCGGTTAAGCTCAAGCCGGTAGTGGAGATCGAACCTTCGTCTATTACTGCTCGGCTATCATTGTTTCAACGGGGTTTAAGAATACTGCATTGATATAGCTCATAGGTCAAAATTTAATTCATTACCATTCTAATCAGACAATCAGACTGCTGAATTTATTATAGGAGGAAGTTTTCCCGGCGATGGTATATTTTTATAAAAACGCATAGATTTTTATCCCTAGATAGTTACGCAGATTTCACTGTACCTATATTAAAAATATTTATACATTTTTATTAGAAAAAAAAACATAACACAGGAATTCTTACTCTAAAAACCTTATATATCAAGAAATCTTTCCTTCTTCTAATTTAATATATAATAAAATTTAATATGTTTTTTGCAATCTTTATAATATGAAAACTTATTGTCATATAATTATAAATTGAAGCTCTCTACAAATAGGAGCATTGGAGTTAGTTTAGTCTTTGTCATCCTGCTAATTTTCCACGGATGGTCACGCAGTCACCTCATACTTTTCGGCGTCACTCTGTACTTCATCTAATAAATTGTCTTATTTTCACTGACCGACCCCTAAATCTCTTTACCCAAAAAAATCCGCCTGTTTTTCTGAACGAATGTTTGACGTCATTAGGTTGCTTTTTCTTTTTTATAACAAATTTAATATGAACTAAGTAATAAAAATATGTATACATCTATTCCCACAAAACCACAAACTCATTTTCACAAAAGTTGAAAACGTGACACTATAGATGACCATACGACATTACGTATGATCAATATTAGATAAATATTGACAAAAGTATAGGCCCTTACCTGGACGTACAGGGATACGTTCCTGCATTCCTTCGGCCAAGGTAAATTTTCTTCTAACTGCGGATACTCTCCATTCCAGCACTCTAATCGAGCTTAATTTGATCCTCACAAGATTTGATCATACCCGATCCGGGCGACCTATCAGAGTTTATTATGTTCTGCCTAGCCAAAACTCTACTACCTTTTGAATCGCTAAAATCTTGGCTTGCTGTCAAATGTGACAAATTTCATAATAAATCATCAATTTTGTACAAGCTAATTAAAAATAATTATATTAAAAATGGATATTATATATATTACTTTTATTGTAGTAGCTGTAGTGTTGTATATAGTTCATAGTATTTTGTTTAATAAAGACATACCGCCAGTAAAAAAAAAGCTAATTAGTGATTACCAATTTACTATTGTTTGACTTCGTATTGGACCCAAAACATGCAGAAAATATTTTACCCTCTAAAAACATGGCTATCAGATTCATATTTTAAAAGTTCCAGACGCATCGAGCAAATCTAGCTCGACAAATATTTGTCCAAGGCATTACTGGAACGAAACCCGGGAGTATCCTGCAAGCACTGCGGACCGGCTGAGTTACCGGTTGAGTCTGAGGCAGGAACTGCCAGCTTAGTTACGCGAAAAACAAACGATTAAATCGATTTCTGAAAATCGATGATTTTCATTTGAATATTGTTAATACCCCATTCGGTTGTTTTGAAACGTCACTAGTTTAGCGTAGCATAACTTTTGTGTTTGCAGCTACATTTTATAAATTTCGGGCTAGCAATTTTTTAGTTTTACTCATTTAGCTGAAATAAAAGGGTACCAAAACGTCTTATCTACATGATCAATCGAAGTGATAAGTGATAATGTCAAGTGTTATTGTTAGTGATAACACTGTCAATTTTGTACGCAGTAATTATGACTAAAACAGTGAAAAAACACTAACAAGCAACAAAAGCTGACTTCTATCACTGAAAACTGCGAAATTACTTGTCAAAATCCGGATTAATAACACGAAATTGAGGTTACAATGTTTAAAACAGCGACTCCGGCAATTTATTTTCACATTTTTCTATGAATTTAAATCAGTTCTATTTCGTTTTTTCACTACTATTGATGATGTTTTTGATAAACTAACCTTAACGGCCATCTCACCTATGATGGTAGGTACTTCTGTATTGGAAGATGTTATCGGCCTATAACTAGAATGGGAATAGGCTCTTAATGACAGACTACCGGAACCATTCGCCCTGTTAAGTGCCTGTTGACAGATTTCTTCTATAATATGTACCTACTATTAAGTCTAGAGAAAGAAGTTATTTTATTTACTTAATGAAATATTATTATGCTGCTAAACTGGCATTAAACTGTGACGTTACTTGGATGGGTAACCACTAGTAGCATTTACTATTGAGTTGTTCTGTTCTTCAGAGTACACGTTAAATCGTCGGACCCGGTAGGATGGCTGTCTTTATAAGCTGTCCTTGAGGACTAATAATTCTAGGTTGACATGAACAACATCTTTGTCCGCATTATAACTGACAATCAGAAATGATAGCGGTCAAAGGCTTGCCTATCAATATCAAAAAATATACATTTGCGGACTCAGAAAAATAAGGCGCTATCGGTAATATCTTTCTTTTTTACCCGACTTCCAAAAAAGGAGGAGGTTCAAAATTCGTCTGTATTTTTTATTTTTGTTACCTCAGAACTCTGGTCTGGGTGAACCAATTTTGAAAATTCTTTTTTTGGTTGAAAGGTGATGATTGTCGTTTGATCCTATTTTAAATTTCATCAAAATTGTGACCAATTTTGATGAAATTTAAAATAGGATCAAGCCGCCAGCCGTTTTGAGTTACACAAAAATACCTGAAAAATATTTACCTATCTTGATCATATAGTTGTTAAAAATGAATGATGATCGATCCCGTAGGTCACAAAAAAGTGTGAAATTTTTTTTTTGCAAAAAAATGGATCCGAGTTCAACACCCAAAGGTGTGAAATAACTTATCGAAGTCGGTACCATGCGCAAGGTTTTGTGATAATAGGTACTTTTGAACTATCATGGTACAGACTTCAACAAGTGATTTCACACTTTTGGGTGTTGAAGTCGGTTCCATTTTTTGCTAAAATTTTTTTTGCCTATAAGTTCCATTTTCGAATTACGCCTTAGCCTCTCAAGAAGAATGATTTTTGAAGCAATGATGGCCGAGCGGTTATTGCTATGGACTCCCGAGACGCAGGTCCTTGGTTCGATCCCCACCGCCGGTTTGAGCTTCACCATGGGAAGGATATTTTGCGAATGCCCGCCTGGCTAGCTACCGGCGACAGATTTCCTACTTGGGGGGGTCCCTCCAGTAGGAAATCTGTCGCCAAGCACTTAACAGTGTGTTCCGGCAGAAGTCCTTTAAGAGCCAGAAAAATTACAGGCACATGAAACTTAACAACTGTATGTCTCAATGTGACGGGTGCAGTGCAATTCGTCACATGACGAAATGCATCTGTTATAGGCAGAGGTAAATCCGCTTAACATCTCGTGAGCCTCGTGATTGTTCCGTCACTATCACTTAAAATAAACGGAAAACTGTTATTGCTACGTTTTTTTAACTGTGACTTGTTTTAAAGTCACATTGATGTATACACATAAGACAAAAGTCGCATTTATCTATATGTAAACATAACAAAATACGTATAACGTTACACCAATGATGTTATAACTAAAGTATAACAAGTTGAAAGGGCACCAGTGGCAAAGAACAAATACAATATACAATGGATATATGAGTGGCATCAGTTGTTTTAAATTTAAAAGACAATGCGTAGTAAGTTTTTTAAGTAAACCAGATGTATGTAGCACACAAGCCTTTTTCTCTTAGTATTTTTAATCGTACTGCACCATAAATTTGAAGTACAGCCACCTCAGCATTAATAAACGAAAGAAAGTTGGAAATTATTACTAAATGAGGACACAAATACTTTGCACCAATGTAAAGTGTTTGTGGAAGAATTAATGAATTTAAGGTGGGATAATTGGCCAATTAGCGAAAACACCACGGATCTTATGACAGTCTGTGATGAACTTTTTTGATTACGTCACTTAACCAAATATACTTAGTGATGGGTAGCATATTAGCAGAATTCTTATATTAACAGAATACACTTACTACTTACATATCCAGTAAGACATAGTTTACTGGGAGTGCTATTATTAAGGGATATAAAATTTTAACTCTGTATGCAACTATTAGGTTCTCGAAATAATTACTATTCACATGTCTAGGATAGTTGTTTCTTTACAGGTACCTAGTTATTTACACTCCAGTGAAAGTGCTAGTATTTTTTTTTTTTTTTTAAGCTTGATAGGTTAGCCTTTGACCACTATCTCACCTGGTGGTAAGTGATGATGTGGTCGAAGATGTTGTTCAGGCTAACCTAGAATTACTGGCTCTCAAGGACAGCTGCCGGAACACACCGTTAGGTGCTTGGCGACAGATTTTCAACTTGAGGGTGGTAGCTAGCCAGGCGGGCATTCGCAAAGTGCCCTACCACCATGCTGTAACGACTGCCATCCTAAGACAACAACCGGGACCGACGGCTTAACGTGCCCTCCGAAGCACGGAAGCGCTCAGTAGTATTGTCACCAGCGGTCACCCATCCAACTCATGACCGCGGCGGACGTTGCTTAACTTTGCTGATCGATTCAGAATGGTTCAGCAAACTTCGCTACGAGCGCTTCAAAAGTAAAAGATAATAGAGCAAAACCCTATAATTTATGAACGTTTCGTTTGTTTTTGTTAAATATTTTAACGTCTGATAGTCATTGATATAGATCCACGCGGGTATAATTATTATGGGTAAAAGACACAATCAATTTTGTGCGCATATGCTTCATTGATGAGAGTTTCTTTTAAGTATTTACTGATCTTATTTCTAAAAATATAAAATAACTTATCTATATATAAAACATGAGCTTATAGTGTTTGAATCAATATGATTCATTTGAGACGGAAATCAGTTTCGTTTAATACTTTCATATTATACCGTCTACATTATTTTGGAAGTGCTATTATTTATTTATATATAATATCGAAAATATATTTATATATATTTTCGAAATGTCTTCGTTGTTCGCACTTTCATTCAATTCAAATCCTATATAAAATATACCAAAATACTTTTAAATCCTATAGAACGCTTAATTCAACTAGGTATGTATTTTCCTGCACAACGTTTACATTTTGCGGCACCTGGCGTTTTAATCCAGGCTTGCAGTCGAAAATTTCAAAACCAACATGTTGGCTTTTGGTGAGAAGGCTTAGGTGAATTGAGATTCTGCGAAATAGACATTTTATACTAGTACTTCGATGCGTTTGCACGACGTTACGATTCAGCAAAATAATTGTAGCGAGGCCAGCTAGTAAAAAAATATATATCAATCGTTACCTTTCATACTACAAATTTTAGATATTTAATGGAAGAAGGAAGCTTCAGAATTTTCACCATCTATGTTGATAAATGTTCAAATCTTCACACTACCTTTGAGGATGCCGAAAACTCCCTCGTTGATTGAGTGCTCTAAAGCTTTACTTTAATATCTCAATGAAATACATTTGAATACCAAATGTGGACTCCTGTCTATGGGATCCCAATGTGTGATATTTTTAATCACCTCTCTGGAAGCATAACACAATAAATTCATTTTACTGCAGTATATCACATCCTAAAAAAGTACCAGGTACATTAACGATCATGTACTGGCAGACAGAGTAACAACTGGAAGGTATTTATTGAGAAAATCTATCTATCTCTAATTATGTTATCTACATGATAAAATAATAGCTACCTAGCGGAATTCAAACCCACAAATCCAGGTCCAGCCTGGTTGAAGGTCAAAGGTTCAGGAGAACCTTTCGCTCGTTCAGCGCGCGTAAAACTTATAAAATAAACTCAATAATAATTAACTAATAAATATTTCATCTATCTATCTCTGCATGCTTTATTTTCGGCTATTTTTTAGTATCGTTAAGTCTATTGGCCGTAAGACCAGTGTCTTTTAGACTTATGAAAACCAGAAAATGCAAACGGTTACTATTATTTTGTAAAGAACGTACTCGTACTCGTTCACGTACCGTCAAATACACATTAAAAAAAAAAACAAAAAAAAAACATCTCAAATTGATTGTCAGGACTAGCAGAAGGCAACCTTAAGACGTTAGCATTTTTCCAATAACCCTGTTTATTAATAGAAAAATGTTTAATCAGTACTTAATATTATAAATGCGAAAGTAACTCTGTCTGTCTGTCTGTTACGCTTTCATGCCAAAACTACTGGACCGATTTAAATGAAATTTGGTATGGAAATAGTTTGACACCCGGGAAAAAACATAGGATAGTTTTTATCCAAATGAGCAAAAAGAGGTTAATGTTTTTGCGCGATAACCGACATACGCGCGGGCGGAGCCGCGCACGGAAAGCTAGTTAGTTTATATCACCGGCAGCTCCAGTTAAATGCAACATACACCTCAGTTCTCAAACATTGTATTATATAATACTTGATATGAATACTATATGGTATTTATGAATGAAACTAATGAAACAGTATTATATCCTGTCATGACAATCAAAATTGGTCTTAAAAGCTGATGAACTCGCTAAAGTAAGTATATAACGATAGAGTAACTTTGTAATTGGACATAAAAGACGTTAGAAACAGTCATTATCGCTCCTCAAAGAACATAACCGGGCCTACTTTTTCTTTAACTAAGACATGACTTAGGGGCCTTAAAGCCCCCAAATTACAAATTAGCAGCTGGATGCCGGCCCTTACGAAAGTCAAAACAAGTGAAGTTATATTAAGTAATATATTGATTATATAATGATATTGTATCATGTTGTATTAGATAATATCAGTGCATATAGCAACGTGATGACTACAGTAAACGAAATATAGTATGGACCGAAATTCAAATACGAGTAAATTACAGAAAATAACATTTTTCATGTCGAGACCGTTCTATTTAAATCGTTAACGGGTCTATTCACGCATGAATTTACATTAAAATAAAATACTATATTTTGACTAACCTATAAGTGTGTCGAGGTGACGGTGATAAAGACATTAACGAAAACCAAACGGGGGTAGATTTGAATCGCTCCCTCCTAAAGACCTAAAGACGATGACACCCGCTTCTACAGTCTATTCGTGACCGCGTTCAATGCAACTTGATTGAAATGTCTCATGGTTAGTCAAAATATTTTTATTTTGATGTTAATTCGTGCGTCAATAGACCCGTTAACGATTAAGAAATATGAGACCGTTCTTGTATTTTCAAACTCAAAAGTACATACTTGTTCAATAGATTGTAATGGTTTTGAATAAAACCGTCAATGTCGTGAAATTTTGTGGCTACGGACAAATTTTATGTACTAAATGCAGTCAAAAATCTAACGATTCTCAGTATACATTTTGACACCCTATGTAAAAGTAGCTCCATTATTAAGTCAAGCCCAATTCAAATTTTCGGACATTAAGGTCCTTAAATGGGCCCTAACTCATGTACTCTCCTAGTATCTACAAAGTAATGGGAAAGTTCCGTCAGAGGTTAGATAAAATACTATTTTCCTTCCATAACAATGAACTGAAACTTGTAACAATTTGGCTCCCGAAGAGATTTACGACTGAGCATTGATGCGGAAAGAAAGTATTTACCTATTCGCGTTTTCGCGACAATCAGAATCCTCACAATAGAATGAATGGTAGGTCGTCTTTTCTAGCCTCAGGTAAGACTTTGTGATGGAAATAGACTTCTAAGGGAACAAGCGGTGCTTTGGTCCTACTTTTATGAACTGGTCTTAGAGGAGCAAATTGTTTTTGTGCCCGTAGGCGATTTACATCGTCTGGCGACAAGTGGGGTTGGGAAAACATTAGACGAGCGCAATCTTCTTTTCACTAGCTACTAAACCCACAGTAAATATATATGGTGAGGACTTTTGAATATAAATTTTGTATATGAGCTTTCAGGTTTTATAAATGAGTAATTTAAATAAAACTCCTATCAAATTTTCACTACTACTTCAAATAGGTCGCAGTTGTCCTCACTAGGTTATCCCATCCCCTGATGGAATAATTGGAGTTTTCCAATATAATGTTTATTTTCCTGTTAGATTTACTAGGGTGGGGCCAACGGGAATATAAATAGTGATGATATATCACTAACTATATTTATCTTTTGTTGTTAGATGTAAATTTATGTAGAGATAAAGTAGTAGTAAGTATATTGATAAAGGTAGTCGTAGTACAACTATAAAGTAGTTGTACTACGACTACGTGCGTTTAATGTTATTACTGTTAAATGTAACAAGAACTATTATTTATATTAAAGTGTTTTGCACTTTAAAGCAAATAATACATAACTTCGTGATTTGCACTGTAAAAAACTAAAAATAGTTCTTTTATATCTACGAAAATGCATATTACCTCCAAAATGTTAAGATGAGGTTTCATATAAGTGTCAAATTACGTCTGAGCGTTAAATTATTATCATATATCTTGTTAAAGCATGACAAAGATTTATTTATAGTTTGCACTGAAAAATGTAGCAAGCTTCTTATTTGTAAAAGGTATATGATTTTCCTATTTTTTTTTTTAAATTTGGTAATTATTTTATATAAGAAATACAGGAAACAGTAAAAAAAAATAATGTTTCTTCTAAAAACAACATTAATCGAAGATTTTGCTTTCAGTGTCGTAAATACCTACACTAGTGGCTCTCCGAGCTTAGACCCTGCGAGTCTGCCCTTGCATATTTTACAATTGAATAAAGGTTCACTGCGCATGTTATTGGTAGAATGGGTTAAGAAATCCAAAAATCTAGATATGTAATGTAATAATGTATATAATAAAGGAAATAAGTCCAAGAAAATCATCAAAGACACGCGGGCCCCAGCGAAGGCTAGTTGTAAAGTAAATAAGTAGGTTGGTAGTAAATACAATAATTTTACATACTGGTAATGTATTTGACTCGTATTAATACACTGGCTACAAAAACATGGAAAATAAAATAATTGATTATACGACAGAGCCTATCACTTTTACGTAACTGATGTGCGTATGAATATTGCCATTAAATTAAGCGCAGGCGTCCATACACTCAACACCTTATAATGTATATCTCCGTCATTTTGAAAAATTTCTAAAAACTGAATCGACAAAAAATATATGGACTTATCAAACCTGCTCACAAAATTTCGTGAGAATTGGATGAGAAATGCGACCTGTAAAGGAGAACAACCGGACATACGAAAGCATTTTTGTCGAAGTTGAAGCAGAGACGCTTCGCTCGAACTAAGCTCTCACTCGGTCAATTATATCAGATAACTTTTCATAACATAATTATTGACTATATTTATTAAGGACTTGTGTCTGTCCTGATAGCTTCACTAGGGGAATCCCTTGGATTATATTGCTCCAGTAGGCAGGGGGATATAAACACTTACATTTTACATAATGTTTTTATTTGTGTTACTTTGCTTCACATATTTGACTATAAAAATCTAAAAGACTATTGTGTAGACTCACGATGTTTTATAATAAATTTGATGTAATATTTTGCCATGCCAACGAGCAATCAGCAAACTGCTAATCATGTCTATGTGATAAGAGTGCTAATGTTATTTAAGCGCATTACAACTCTTTACCACCATACCATAACGACCTTATTGGTCGTAACATCAAAGCTTAATTCAGTTTTTAACAATATTTACTTGTGTCGTTCTTTGTGGAGTTAAAAAAGATATTGTGCGGTCACCCACATACACGATGCTCTTGGAAAAGAAAACAGTGATAGTCGTTAGGGCACCATGTGTGTAAAATATACGTAGAAATTTTGTAGCTTCTGAATATTATAATCACGAAAAACCCTCAATTCCGGGTAAACTGGAGGATGATTAGAAAAATACAGACTTTCAAAATTAGGCCTCCATTCCCGATGGGACAAGAGAACACAATAACTCAGGGTGGCACCATCTGCAGTACCTATTTTTCAATTATGAGAGTTCTAATGTTATGTAGTCTCCCCAATTTTGTGGGTAATGGAGAGAAAGACGAAAGGGAATTATATATAACGCGGAAAAAACGATAAGAAATGTAAATAACGTTTTAATGTTATAAATTAAATTTGTTTGTCCGATTATATGTCCTGTGTAATTATATATACCTATGTATAGTTTTCTACAAAAGCAAATGTGCACAAAATAAAATGAAAAAGGATGGTAATAAGTTTATTCTGTAACCACGCATCTTTTCAGTGTAAATGTTTTAAACTGATTTCAATGAGATTGGGCGTAATATTGCGGTCCGAAGTATGAAATAGGTTGAAAGGTCGTCTAATAAGTAGTTTATTTTTTGCTGTTAGGCTAGACTATGACTACTATATCATCTAATAATAGTACGTGCTGATGTGGTCGAAGATTTTTTCAGACTAACCTAAGAATTACTGGCTCCCAAGGACAGCTGCCGGAACACACCACACCTTTAGCGGCTTACCAATAGATTTTCTACTTGAGGGTGGTAGCTAGCCAGGCGGGCATTAGCAAAATGTCATCACCATGCAAGCTCAATTTTGTACTGCACTCAATATAAATTAATAAATATATATTATTAATTTATATTTTTTTATATATATATATATATATATATATATATGATAAAAAATTGTACTGACTGTACAATGTACTGAATTGTATTGTTATAGATCTATAACTATAACAACCTAAAGATATCTGAACAATTTATTTTATGAATATCTACACATTAATTTAGAAACCGAATTAAAAAAGGGCTAGATTGAATAACAATAATAGCGAGTTATAATAAAAATAATTTGCTCTAGTGTTAAACATATAACTTTTCACCCACACCAGGCCACAGATAATTGATAGTTTCCCGCCATTTTATTTTATAATTATAACATAATATATATTTTATAAATATGTTTATAATAATAATATATTTTTAGATTTTTTTACCAGCGGCATACGCCTTTATTTAACTACGAACTATATACAACACTACAGCTACTACAATAAGCCCATACCATACGTCAACATACAACAACAGACAACCCATTAGTCATGGCTTGACCGATTTTGATGAATGGGAACAAACGACAAGCTTCAGCTTTCAAATAAAAAAAGAATGATACAAATCCGTTCACCCAGTCAAAAGTTCTGAGGTAACATACATTGAAAAAAAACAGACTAATTGAGAACCTCCTTCTTGAAGTCGGTAAAAAAACAAAACATTTTGCTGCGTGATAATGGTTAAAATAACATACTAGTTAGCATCTGTACTGTACTGTATCAGCCGGATCGTCGACTGCAGAATACAGGCTCCCCTATGTAGAAGGTATTTGCCATAATCCCCACGCTTGGCAGGCGGCTTGGGGATCGCAGTGCAAGATGGCATAGGTTTTAAGAAGGCGCTGCTGCCCACCTTCTAGTATTTTTCCCTTAGTCGACTTTTACGACACCAACACGGGAAGAAATGGGGATGAGCAATTCTAACCCGCCACCCCACGGGTTAGCACCACCAGTTAGCATCAGTTAGCATAAATTCATTATATTAACTGATAAGCTATATGATGACTTAATTATGTTTCTAGACTAATCCTTGTGTATCATAGAAAATGATAACGATTGAATTTTATTCATAAATGCGTGTGTTAGTTGGAATAATGAAAGTCAAAGTCAAAACTATTTATTCAATTTAGGCGTCTACGACGCTCTAATGAAATTTTAACATTGAAATATTTTAACATTACTGCCTCGTTCAGTAAACAAAGTTGTATAGAGCCACTTCGAGAAGAACGGGCAAGAAACTCGAGGCCATTCTTTTAAATGTCTTTTAAAAATGTGATACTTACTTAAATTATACACTTCATTTACACTTATCAATTATTGATTGACATATTCGTCGTTATATAATACCAAAAAAGAGTATAATAAATTACTTAACTTCACAACATCTTGATTGGGCAGCACTTCGTCGTTATAGACTATTTCCACACCACCTTCTCTGCTTGGCACAGCGGTCCGACAGACACTGAATCGGGCAGCACTTCGTCATTAAAGACTATTTCGAAACCACTAGAGGTCCGCTCCGCACGGCGGTCCGACAGACAGTGAAGCTACTCGCAGTGAGTTTAACAAACAAGGTGACAAAGCGACTACCGTCACAAACACATTACTCTTTATAATTGACAATTGTGTGATCTCAAGCTCACGTATGGCAATAAGTATAATAAAATCTTCAATGTTTTTACACATATAAATAAAGCACATAATATAAACTATTTTATATAAGTATCTCAACAAATGTCACATGACCAGTTAAACTACTTATAAAATATACTTACAGTATTAACAACATCAAATAATGATTCAAGTGATCTATACATATTGCAATAAGTATAATAAAATCTTCAATGTTTTTACACATCATAAATAAAGAACATATTATACTTAAAAACCACAGAGTATATTTAAAACAAAATGAGAATGTCACATTAAACCAGTTGTTTAATCTTAAGCTTAAAGCTAATCAAGTGAAGATGAACAAATATTTCATTACATAGCATGTCAATTTTCAAATAATCTATCACGGCCATACTGACCAGTACTTTGCTCTCGAAGTACAACCTCAATTTTCATTTCACTTTATTTCATTTCATGTTTCATTTCATTTCATGTTTCATTTCATTTCATGTTTCATTTCATTTCATGTTTCATTTCATTTCATGTTTCATTTCATTTCATGTTTCATTTCATTTCATGTTTCATTTCATTTCATGTTTCATTTCATTTCATGTTTCATTTCATTTCATGTTTCATTTCATTTCATGTTTCATTTCATTTCATGTTTCATTTCATTTCATTTCATGTTTCATTTCATTTCATGTTTCATTTCATTTCATGTTTTTTTTTTCAAGTCATGTCATGTCAAGTCATGAAGTTTCATTTTATATTGTTATAAGAGGTCTCTGGCCTTGACATACTCTACCTATCATCTGCTGCGCATGACTTCTAATAGAGTATCAGGGCAGTGACCGACCAGCAGTATTTTCATTTAACAGATCTCTGGCCTTGACATACTTTACTTATCATCTGCTGCGCATGACTTCCAGTAAAGTATCAGGACAGTGATCGACCAGCAGTATATAACAGATCTCTGGCCTTGACATACTCTACGTATCACCTGCTGCGCATGACTTCCAGTAAAGTATCAGGACAGTGACCGACCAGCAGTATATAACAGATCTCTGGCCTTGTCATACTCTACATATCACCTGCTGCGCATGACTTCCAGTAAAGTATCAGGACAGTGATCGACCAGCAGTACTTTTTATGTTCATGGTTTTAAAGTGCTTTTAGCCTCTGATATTCAATGTATATTAGTCCTACCACCCTCTGCCAGTGGTATTACCGGGACCTTTAACTTCCTTTTAGCCCCTGACCTTCAACGTATATTAGTCCTACCAGACGCTGCCAGTGGTATTACCGGAACTAATGGAAGGTCAGAGACTGACCAGTATGTCAGTCATATTGTCATATCGTCATAAAGTCATTACATTTAGTAATATAATGTTTTCTCAAAATATTTATTATAATTATTTAAAATTTCCACGGACGTTCACTCACAAAATCTTGAAATACTTTCCATCATATATAATGTTTGCTACCACATATATATATATATATATTTTTTTTTTTTCTTTAACATTTTTTTTTGAATGTATTTGCTTTGTTCACTTCGAGTTATCATTACAATATTGTATATATCTACAATCAATTTATTTAACAATTATTTTTATAAGTTTTATAAAACCATTTAATATAATCTATCACGGTTCATTCAAATAATTATATGTAACTGTCGATTTAATGTTATAACATCTTCTATATTTATAAGCTTCAGCTTTACTTAAACTTGTTCAAAATAAACGTTTTGATCCACCCATTCACCGGACTACAAATGAATGGCATTTTTTTTGGCAACATCAGTATTTATTTAACTGCTGTGTTGCTTTGGTGTCTTAGTCGATCATTTCGTAAGAAATCTTTTCTCACTTATGATTTTGGCTGACATAGACCACACCACTCACAATCTAAGTTCTGTTTAGTCTTTACGCTGGAGTCGCAACGTTCCTTTCATCTTTCAGCAACACTTTACAACATTGCTCTGCTAGGTCTATATTGGAATGTACATTTATCATAGTTTCTTAAGATTTATCTACTACATCAGACAGCAGAGCCCGTACGGATGGTATATTTACACATGTGAACCTGATTTCACAAATCTTAAGATACTGATATTTCCCTCCCTATATATTTATGAGGCATCGCTTTTAATCAGGTCAAATATACAAAACTATAACACTTTCCTTAGCAGTACACACAAAACCACACTACGTAACATAAGGTGTAACAACACCCTATACAAAAAAAAGTGTATTTGTCTTAGGCATAAAATTGTATAACCAATTACCATCATCGCCAAAGGATATCAATTCATTTTCCATTTTAAAAGAAAATTTAAAAATTTACTCACTAAGAGAGACGAATTACTTAGCATTCCATGGATTCACCGTATGGGTGCCGGGTCCATAGCGTTGCAGAGGAAGAGGCTAGAGGGGCCTGGTACTTGCAACCCAGGCGTAGGGTTAAGAGGGCTCTTTACAATGCATCAACGTTCCCCTTCCCACTCAAGCCTCCTCCCCTATCTAACCAAATTTGCTAAGATTCTACTAATGCCACCTTAGACGTTCTAGGATGGAAGTTACAGTTGTTCTTGGCAGGCCAAGGTCTTTAAGTAGGTTATATAGGGATTTCGCTGGTATACCCCTTGCTCCAACTTTTACAGCCTATAAATGAAGCACATAACCGTTTTAGGTCATAATATTTGTTTGTTTTTATGGGTGGTCCTTAGGTATGTTTGTTTCCCACGGCACAGTAAGTTCTATAAGTACTATGCATTTTAGATCTTTTGAGTATAGAAATATGTCTGGTCTGGAAGACGAAACACCAACATCCTCAGGAATTTCGTAGTACCCTTCATACGTGTCCATCAAAAGAGTCCAATCGGGAGCTGCGCCTAAGATGGAGTAAAGCTTGGATTTAGACCTTGTAGATGAGCCTTCTTTTACAAAATCGACGTGTCGTTTGTTCGTGGTCAAACCTTTTTTTTTTTTCCATCCACCGAGAGACTCGCTGCCTCACGCATGATTTCGAGGACTCTATCATGGCGACGTGAATAATGACCCCTATCAAGGAGCACCTTGCATCCTACCAATAAGTGCCTTGCTGTACCTATCACCTCTCGACAAATACTGCAAGACTTTTCGGTAGCTTTCCCCCATCTTACTAAGTTACTTTGGTCTGGTAGAGTCATCTGAAAGGCGCTTAGATAAAATTTTAATAAGGCAGTTGACCAATCGTATATCAAGGTACGCCACTTTAACGCCAGAGGGATACAAAATTCACCTATGGTAACGGTAAGGGTATAAATCATACTACTAAAATTGATGATTTTTTAGCTGACCGCTGTTTTAAAAATATTGACGTTAGTGTATAGCTATATGACATCTAATTCACGGTTAATGTTTCCTCATCATCATCATTATCCGGAAGACGTTCACTGTTGAACAAAAGCCTCCCTCATGGAACGCCACAAAGAACGGCTACTAGCCGCTTGTGAACATTGGCTACCCGCGGCTTTTACGTTATAGTCAGTATCCACGTTCCGAATTTTATCGCACAAAGAAACTCCGAGCATAGCTCTTTCCACCTTCGCTCGTTGGGAGACTAAGCTTGTTCAAAAGGGCCACAGTCAAAAACCGCGTCTCGGTGCCATATGTCATTACTGGCAACAAACACTGGTTGAAGACTGGTCTTTAGGTTCTACAGGATCTTTGACGAAAAGAGGTCGCGTAACTTCCCGAAAGCTGCCTATCCGAGTTGGATTCTTTGGGCGACCTCTTTGCCGAAATTGGACCTACCTAACTGGACAGTCTGTCCCAGGTAAATGTAATGGTCAATAACTTTGAACTTTGCCCAATGTTCACTGTTATTAAATAACTTATGTTCAATGTTATTAAAATATGTGTAGTCTTTTTTTTATAGTGTTTACACGTATTTATTTAATTAATGTGTGATCAATATTGAAATGTATAATTGTACCATTATATGTACATTGAACAATGATTACTAATATAAGTACCATTTTTTTATCTACAGTAGTATTTAGTTTCCAAATAATATAATGTGAACCGAATTTTGCACACTTATTAACACCCATTAAGGGCAGAATATAGCGGACACAATTTACTAAAACAAGTCCAAGATATATGTATATAAACCATCCATATTCCTGGAAAAATGAATTTGAACATTTCCCGTTGTACCGATTATTATTTTTCTTACAGGGAAAATCTTAATTTTCTTTTGAGTTTTGTCATGTGTTTGCTGAATCTCTCACAGACCGTTTGGCTATTCTGACAAATTATTTATCGTATTTGTTAACCGTAGCCACGTAACGTTTAACTTGACCATTGCTAACGAGAAATAAATATATTATGGCGTGATGTTAAGTATATTTCTCATCTAATTCAACGACTGAACTTTATAACGGGAGAAGTTTGAGCCTTTAGCGAATTAATGTAATCATTTTCATCTATAATAAGAAGAATATTGTCATACCCTTCCTCAGATTGTCTGAAAATCACAAAGTATTCCAAGTGTAATAAATCAATTTCCCTATATGATTGAAAAGAATTTTCTTAGATATTAAGTAATCTTCTGTTAAAGTGTAAATTAGACTGGTTCACTGTCTGTAGTTTCTAGTTTTGTTTAGTGTTTGTCATATCTTACGTGACAGTCGTCATCGTTTAAAGTTATAAAACTTTACCAGTTCTTACACTGCCTATGTCATCATAGAACGACAATAGTATTGATGAGAATTTCCCAAAAATCGTGTAATTTTGTTTTGTAGATCGATATCTAAATGACCTTTCAGTTCCTATAGTTGTTTGACAAGGACCAAGTACCCTAATAATGTTCGAGCAAAGGTATACGCTTTTAAGCCTACGTTTATCTTACATTTGATTTACAATAAAATGTTCTATCTCTCGGAGCAAGGTTTAAAATTGCAGTTGAACAGTATTGCTTATTGTACTGTAATCCATTTATGTGCCACCAGGAGCCTCTCTTTTTGCATTTTAATATTAGCCATAGAAGGTTTGACTGTTTTAGACATAATATACAATTGGACATCATTGTATATAAATATATTTTTTAGATTATTTCATTGTACGTTTGTGATTTAGTGATGGTCTAATTCATGTTTGACATGGTCAGAGTCTTCGGATTTTGGCTTGTATGTATATGTTTCATATACGCTTTGTGATTTAAAATAAGCCCATTTGTAACAGAAAACAACGTGTGTATTGACCATTGTCAGTTTTAGGTGGTTTAGCAGTGGCGTCTAACACGTCGTGTTATGTAACAGTCTGCTAAATAATAATAATTTAATCGTATTTAACAGTTGTTTTTGGGATTATCTCCAGATGTTGTGAATAGTGAAATAAGTTCTGCAATAGTATTAACACAATTGTTAAGAGGAGCAATTCTCACATTTACTTCCTGGCTACCTCCACAAACAAGCTTTATCAACTGTGCTTCCGTAAGGCTATCTATTTCATAGTAATCTGAGTTTTACTCTGGTGTATTCACAGATGAATAGATAGTTTCCAAAATTAACAGAAAAGCTATCCCTCTGAAGCACAACTTTTGTATGTATATCTGATAAAATGTTTACTCCCAGACGAAAGTCCCCAAATAAGTTCGAAACTGGTTGAAGAAATATCCGGTAAAATTTACGTGAGTCCTACTCGGTTGCTAAACTATATATTATTGTCTGTTATGTATAATTTTTCGGGGTGGGGTTCAAATACTTTTTGTTCCTTTGAACAGGTCCCACTTATCATTGTGAGGATCCTAGGTTTTCACCATAACAATACATAGCCCATAAAGGCCTTACCTGATAACAGTAGTGATGGTGCTCTAGCCATGATCACCAAATAGCGGTATACCTGCTGTCTGCACCGTTGTCATTCTTGTCAGGATCAAAGGGTGGTAGCACCACGTCATCGCCATGGTGTGAGCCAGCTGCTGCGTCGCAGATGGCCTTTAGCAGACCCTCCAAAACAGCCATCAGAAGCCACGTCCACACATTCTGAAAGCATTTGAAATAATATGAAGTATATGTGTTCTATCCCACTTCTGATGTTAGTTGGAATAATGAAAGTCAAAGTCAAAGTCAAAACTATTTATTAAATTTAGGCGTCTACGACGGTCTAATGAAATTTTAACATTGAAATATTTTAACATTACTGCCTCGTTCAGTAAACAAAGTTGTATAGAGCCACTTCGAGAAGAACGGGCAAGAAACTCGAGGTCATTCTTTTAAATGTCTTTTAACAATGTGATACTTACTTAAATTATACACTTCATTTACACTTATCAATTATTGATTGACATATTCGTCGTTATATAATACCAAAAAAGAGTATAATAAATTACTTAACTTCACAACATCTTGATTGGGCAGCACTTCGTCGTTATAGACTATTTCCATACCACCGGAGGTCTGCTTGGCACAGCGGTCCGACAGACACTGAATCGGGCAGCACTTCGTCATTAAAGACTATTTTGAAACCACTAGAGGTCCGCTCCGCACGGCGGTCCGACAGACACTGAAGCTACTCGCAGTGAGTTTAACAAACAAGGTGACAAAGCGACTACCGTCACAAACACATTACTCTTTATAATTGACAATTGTGTGATCTCAAGCTCACGTATGGCAATAAGTATAATAAAATCTTCAATGTTTTTACACATATAAATAAAGCACATAATATAAACCATTTTATATAAGTATCTCAACAAATGTCACATGACCAGTTAAACTACTTATAAAATATACTTACAGTATTAATAACATCAAATAATGATTCAAGTGATCTATACATATTGCAATAAGTATAATAAAATCTTCAATGTTTTTACACATCATAAATAAAGAACATATTATAAACTATTTTTAATAAGTACTTTACACTGTCACGTGATCAATTTCGCTACTTATAAAATATACTTCCAGTAATATTATCATCAAATAATGATTCAAGTGATCATGATAATCCATATATTATGCTTAATCACAGTCTAACAAACACAATTAGGTACAGTATTAAATTCACACCACAGATAAAGTATACACATGGATAATTAAACCAATACTTATTTTCCTCTTAAAAACCACAGAGTATATTTAAAACAAAATGAGAATGTCACATTAAACCAGTTGTTTAATCTTAAGCTTAAAGCTAATCAAGTGAAGATGAACAAATATTTCATTACATAGCAAGTCAATTTTCAAATAATCTATCACGTGCATTTATGAAAATTAGTCTAGAAACCAGGCATTATATTTTTTTAGCTTATCGGTTAATAGACTCAGACTTTATATAACACACACACTCCCACAGTAACACCGACAAACGCACACGCTCGCATGCAAAGAACATCCGTACTTAAAAGTAAATATATAAGGAATAAAGAAAGATATATATACGTACTATTGTATTCTTGAATATTTGTCCTCGTTAGAATGTTTCAATATAAAATATACAATATTAAAGTGTAGGTTTTGTTAACACAATTTTAAGTGTTAATGTTACATGTTATACCTGAAAAGTGTTTTTAAAAAAAAAATACGCTGAAGTCCAAAAAAAACATTTTTTTTCATTTTGTATCGATGCTTCGAGCGCAATATACATTTGTCGATAAGACACAAAAACCATTTCTACTTTTACAACCACGTAAAGAACCTTATTACTGTAAGAAATGTACACATTTCGGGTCAGAAAGTCAATATTTTTGATCCTCCTCGAAATGTGGCGGTCATATTTTACTGTAGGACCCTCGATCACAGAAGGTGCGTAAAAAATAATACTCTTTGCGACATAAATAAACCTCTTGAAAACAGGAGACCCGGATTTACTGGTAGACATATAATATAATGCCTCTATATGGATGTTTTATTATGTGTACGTACAATACATAAACTCAAAGCCATTATTTAAAAGTAAAATGTGTCGTATGAAATGATAATATTAATTGATTAGTTAAAATTATGATACCAATCAAAACATAGTGATTGTGTATTATTTTGATTAATGTTTATCCCGGTATCCCCGTGTTTTGCCTAGTTAGAATGTAGCCTCCCCATTTCTTTCTGTCGTGGTGGCGCCTTCTGAAGAACTGACAACTTCTACTGCGATCCTAAAGTCAAGATCTTGTTCAACGGTAAACATTCCAGTTGATGTGAATGCGTAGGTGGAGAGTGACTTGAATTCTGTTAATATAATACATAGTAATACTCTTTACTAAATCCAAGAGCAGTTTCTTTTTCTGCATTTGAATATAGAACTTCAGCAATTACCAAGAACATTAATTCCTATTTTTGATCATTGATGACTTGATTTTGTGTGAAATAACATAAAATAATTGATTTTTTAATGGTATTGTGACGGAACACGCACTAGGTCCTGATGTTAAGCGGTAACTTCTGCGTATAACAGATGTATTTCGTCACAAGTGAAGATATACTTATTATTATATTATATTTAAAATTCGAAACAGGCCTCTTAATTGTTGACTTTGCCTCTACTGGACCGGACGGTTTACTTGCTCAGACCCAAAAATCGTTTCTAGAATTAACTGACTCATATTATGACTAAAATTTAAACATATACCTACTATAACTGGCCCTTACAAAGATAGCGAGTTCAACAATTATGTATGTGTATACACTTTATCAAACACTATATCATATAGTTTCTGAAACCAAAATAATGTAAGCTTCAAAATTGTATTGTGACAATAAAAAGCATAAACACATCTATTCAGAAGCAGCTTCACTAAAAGGTTTAGTTCGTAGAGCCCGTTAAAAGCCGCAGCATGAATTGAGCCTTCGCCGGGAGTACAATGCCGTGGTAAAGTAACATTACGAACGGACTCCAGTCCTAAGTAACGCAATGACTTGAGATACTGTAATGTTGATTTCTTTGTAAAGCTTGGAAAGCACTAGCTAGTATTCTTGTTTTAGACACTAAAAAAGTGGCTGTAAGAAGATATGCATCATCATCTTCATATCTTTATCCCGCTCACGCAGGCTTCACATCTAATACAATGAGAAAGTTTAACTTCAGTTTTACGGCTGACACCAACCTTGGTTGAGAATGCTATTGTTGGTAGTATATCCGATATATTAGCTAGCAGATGTACTATAAGGCGTTAAGATGGTAAATACGCCGCGTATATAGCATGTCAATTTGTAATTCCCCTTGGTCGTCTTTTACCACATGAAATGGCAAGATGTGTTTATTAAGCCAGGAACTGTACTGCTAAAAATACATAGACATTAAAAGTATGATCTTAATTAAATAGACGCTAGTCAAACAGATACTTATCTAGAAGTCGTCTATGCAGTGTGTAAAATATTCTTGTATAGGTGTGTATTATGATTGACGACAACCTCCGGTGAGAGTGCTTTTGTTGGTAGTGTATTAATTTATTAATCAAGGCGTTAAGATGGTAAGGGTGTTGCTTAGCATGTCAATTTGCAACAAACCTCCACTCGTGAGTGGTGGAATGCTGTTCAATAGATTTTCCCCGTGGTCGTCTTTTACCAAATGAAACAAAGGATATGCTAATCCTTATATTTTTAAATGTACAGCTATAAATTATATACATAGACAAAAAAGTGTGACCATTATTAATACACGCTAGTCAAACTAATACTCATATAGAAGTCGTCTGTGTAAAGCGTAAAAAAATTTCATTTATAGGTTTGTATACTCGCTTATTACTATATAGTAACTTGCATGGCTGCGATGGGCAAGTTCTTTTTAGTATCAAGCTAAGGTTGAGTTTGTTAAGTAAAAAAACGTCTATGGATCTTTCTTCTACAGATCTACAGGTATTAAAAATAATGTATTTTCATGGTCTCTAATGTCAAACTTAGTACCTACATTAATTACTTTTATAAATAATTTTGCTTCTCAATAGTTTAGTTAGTCAGACCTAATTTTTCCTAAAAGTGTGGGTGGTTGTGTATTAAATTTGTATTTTTTAATGTAACAAAAATATATCGCTAAACTTTTATTGTGACGTTGGCTTATCTTGTAACATCTTGTCAACACATATCCGTTCAACTATAATAGCAAAGTCAGTTGGTTTTAAACGGCGGTATGCTTTTATTAAACAACATACTACGAACTATGTACAACACTACAGTTACTACAATAAAAACATTGAGACAACCTATAAGTCATAGCAGACTCACAGGCAGTCTAAATGGTCCAGCCCATTCCCAGTTAGCAGCGTGCCCAGCGTGCTGGCAGTTAACTGTAAGACAAACGACTATCATATCACAGATTCTAATATTCATTTATTGGTCAATTATTTCCTAATAGAAAAGTAAATTAGGTATAATGGAACATGTTAACCGAAATTGGAACTGTTACCGCTCCTAAATCATTGTCAAGCCTCTTATAATGCCATTAATACATAAATCACCAACATAAGCCCAAAATCAAGCGACTAAAATAAATTGTGAACGGTGACATAAGGTAGCGCTAAAAATTTTAAGAGCATCTAAAATTTCACCATCGCTACCGTAAAGAGATGCTTATTTGGTTTGATCCAGTAACTGTCCTACTAAAATATTTGTGGGCTACTCCCACTTAACATTTAATAATTATAATTTCATCCTTCACCATTCATACGTATCATACATAATATTTACGGTTCACAAAAATAACTAAAGTTCATGTATAACTATTATTTTTAATTTTATATATTAATATTTATAAATACAACAAATTCTCATATATTATAACATTATATATGTATATCCATGCATAGTTAAATTACCTATATTAATTAGTTAAGTTATATTTACATATTATACTTGAATCCATGTTATATTATATGAGAATTTGTTGTATTTATATTAATATATAAAATTATAAATAATAGTTATACATGAACTTTAGTTATTTTTGTGAACCGTAAATATTATGTATGATACGTATGAATGGTGAAGGATGAAATTATAATTATTAAATGTTAAGTGGGAGTAGCCCACATATTTGTTACTTTTAGTCTATCGAGTTGCAAAAAAATGCCAGCCCATCATGCTCTTGATTAATTTAGTGTAATGGTAGGGAATGGTAATGGCCCATTACATGCTAGTTTAATAAATGATCGGGTGGTCTCAGATCTGATCACTATCCAAGGCATACGATTTACAAGATGATACAGTTTAATACTGCGTACGGTTTACTATTATTTTTTAACCATAAACTCTTAATAAAAGTCCAGAGCATTGGAAATTTGTCTAGTAGAAGCTAAATAATAACTCTGGATCCTAAAGAAACGTGTCAAAATGTGATATTTGTACGAAGTCTTTATTTTTACATAACTACGAGTTTTCCTAATGTCCACGCTTGGCAGGCGTCTTATAAATCGCAGTGTAAGATGGTAGTTTTTCAGAAAGCACTGCTGCCTTCCTTCTGCTATTTTTTCCTTCGGTGGCGCTTATGACTCTCATAAAAAGATGGGAGGTGCTTTTCAAATACATTCAAATCATGATTGTCCAATTCAGTACAGGAAATATTTGAACTTAGAATGGGATCCAACGCTGTTACTTCTATCAATAGAGCCGGTTTATGCTCTTCAGACCTGAGCTACATAAAGCAGACAACATCGTTTAAGAATTTTTTGTACAAACAAATTTCAGAAGATGGTAAGGCTCGCACATGCGGTGACACTGGCCGTGATAGCCTGAGTGAATGTCCTGTTTAACGTGTATGATAATGTTGTGACTTTGAGCTTGTTCAGAGCGGAAGTTTCTATTCTGCAATGTTATTATTTAATCTTATGCTATTACCCTATTTATACCTATCTAAATGCACTTTAGTGAACTGAAGATAAAAGTGATGCCTAGCATTAAATTAATACTACAAACTCCTTGGTATCTGACCACTTTCATGCTCATAGTATCCGTGTTCCTAATTTGAAGTCATCATTTAAGAGCATGATTAGTTGTATACCGTTTTGATATTTTGCTTTAATTATTTTATAAAAATTTTAGACTAAATTGTTGACAACAACATTTTTCTTGTTACCCATGTAAAACATTTGATTAATCTTACTTAATTAATATGTAATTGTACAGCAAAAGAACTTGAGAGGCCTTTATTTTTTTATTTTGTCTAAACTTAAATTTTCATGAACATGCTGGATCAATCTAAACGATCCATAACGATTCTGGTCCAATGTAATCGCATCTGTTCTCAAGGCGGGCGTATTGTCCCCTATCTCAGGTAAATTACGTTTCAACGGAGATATCTTTCCCTTCTTGTTCCATTTTTACGCAAATTTAGTTTTAAATCAGGCTTTGTATAGACGATTATTTTGAATATTGTTCGCAATTTCTTATAAAATTTTATCGGTGAGTGACTGGAATAGTGTGAACCTAGTTTATCCGATTTAGATCCAGGCTTTTGTCATCTTTGTCTTTGTTTATTGTTTTATTTATTATATTTTTAGTATTTATTTAATATTCATAAATGAAAGACTGCTGATAAATGTAAGTAAATTTTACGGTGGTAAATATTATTGAATTGACAATTTGTAACCAGTATCATCATAAAATGTAAAAACTGAATGTGAGAAATCTGCTTATTGGCAGCGTGCCAATAGCCACGTCAATGTAAGTGAGGTGTATCTACTCGTACACATTGTGCGCACAGTAAAGCTACTTACAAAATCTCACACACCATCTCTTAGCCCAATATTAACCGAAAAAATAGCAGACACTCCCATGAAGGGCTTTCCAGAAGAGCGATATAACTGCTACGAGAACATCTAAGAATTTTGTTCATACACAAAAGATATTTTAGAGACACTTGGTTTGTTAAAACTTTTTACTGGGCTAATACCAAACCTTTCATTGCAATAGCATGGTAAAATTATTGAAACTCTGACCCCATACATCAAGATCCATGAACATAAGGATATCTACAATATTTTTCTAAGCATTGTCACGGCTTAGACGACGGAACTTACTTTAGTGGCTTTATTATTATTATAAGGAGTTCCTGGTTTATTGTGGCTTTGTTAAATATGTGTTGTTAATATAATTTTATTTGTTTCAATAATATGCAATATTTTCATATTAAATTACCATTTATTCCATTGATTTACATGCTGTACGTTGTTGTTTTGGTGATTATTAGCAGGCATTATTAGGTATTACATATTGAATATTCATTAGTTAATGAATTTGTGCAGCAAATTTACTAAACAAACAGAGACGTGTTGTGTTTGATTTGGAATTTAGATAACATTAGAATTATATTTGGAACAGAATGCAGAGAATAACAAACGTGAAACTAAATGTAATAAGTTACCTTACGTTCCTGATTTAAAATGATAAAATTAAACGACGTTCCATGTAAGTACTTCTAATGGGTAGAAAAATGTTATGTATACTATGGGTAGGTTAGTCTGACCACAATATTACCTGATGGTTGGTGATTTGGTAAACAGGCCTACAATGTGAACACGTTTGCAAAGATAGCTGCCGGAACACACCGTTAGGTCCTGATAACTATTTTTCAGCGACTGATTACTTTCTTGAATGTGTAAGCTTGCCAGGCGAGTATTCGATACAGTGTCCAACTGTTCAGAACTCCTAAAGGTCTTCGACATAGTAAGACATTATAAGAATTGCATGAATACAGTTAAAATTATGAAAAAACAAAATTTACTGGTTTAAATAGTACACAACTGAAGCAAAGTAGTACGAGGGATTAGGGGTAAATAAATATTCAAACCGACTTCCTACACTAAATATACATAAAACAATAGTTTATTGTTTTTTTTTTCTGATAAGTTTATCTTTCACCACTTTCTTACCTGATAGTAAGTGGTGATGTGGTGGAAGACGTTGTACAAGCTAACCTACAATTACTGGCTCTCAAGGACAGCTGCTGGAACACACTGCTGGGTGCTTGATTTTCTACTACGATCATGGTTGAGAATACGTGGAATGGTGCACAACGGCCTTGATATATCCATGAAATATGATCATCTTCCACATGTATACACCTATGCCAATATCTTCCAATCACAAAATCACCATATAGTTTTAAGATAGTACTGATTAAGACAGATTAGACTGCGATCTTTCTCTCGCATACTCACATGGTAAGTTTCACTAGATAGTTACGTGTTGCCTACAATTTACCGAAGTTTCGATTTTCGTGTCTCGAGCTACACTCTAGACAACGAAAATTGAAGTTGCGGTACGAAGTTCGTTGTTTGATATAGCCTATGGTCGGACCGCATCGCTCCTCAGTCATAAAGAGTATAAATTTATCTGGCAACAACATCATATACATTGCAATTCTTTCTTCTCGTGTCAATTCGTACAGTGTAGTATTTAGGCAATTTTAGTATTATTAGTGCTATAAGTACTTTGTTTTTTTTTTTTTAATGCCTGATAGGTTAGCCTTTGACCACTATCTCACCTGATGGTAAGTGATGATGTGGTTGAAGATGTTGTTCAGACTAACCTAGCATTACTGGCTCTCAAGGACAGCTGTCGGAACACACCGTTAGGTGCTTGGCGACAGATTTTCTACTTGAGGGTGGTAGCTAGCCAGGCGGGCATTCGCAAAATGCCCTACCACCATGCTATAACGACTGCCATTCTAAGACAACAACTGGGACCGACGGCTCAACGTGCCCTCCGAAGCACGGAAGCTCTCAGTAGTAATGTCACGAGCGGTCACCCATCCAACTCCTGACCGCGGCGGACGTTGCTTAACTTTGCGGATCGTTTCAGAATGGCTAAGCAAACTTCGCTACGAGCGCTTCAAAAACTTTTCATCTTGATCCAAGAAAGCATAATAATATTTGTACCATGCTCTTTGAGTTTTCGTCTAAACTCCCTATAAAAATTAAGTAATGTAGCCGAAGCAATAAATAATGGCCTTAAAACATATCACTAAACTTTGACATGACTATGATTTATTGTTTTATTTCTGCATATTTAGAACTTAACTTTGAAGTACATAAAAGCCAACGAATAAATTTTATAATAAATAATAAATGATTATTTAATATTCGAAAAATCTACAAACCATACGAATCCGATAAAAAAATGTTATTCAGAATTTCTTTTGAAGCGCTCGTAGTCAAGTTTGCTTAGCCATTCTGAATCGATCAGCAAAGTTAAGCAACGTCCACCGCGGTCATGACTTGGATGGGTGACCGCTGGTTGGGCATTACTACTGAGCGCTTCCGTGCTTCGGAGGGCACGTTAAGCCGTCGGTCCCGGTTGTTGTCTTAGGATAGCAGTCGTTACAGCATGGTGGTAGGGCACTTTGCAAATGCCCGCCTGGCTAGCTACCACCCTCAAGTTGAAAATCTGTCGCCAAGCACCTAACGGTGTGTTCCGGCAGCTGTCCTTGAGAGCCAGTAATTCTAGGTTAGTCTGAACAACATCCTCGACCACATCATCACTTACCATCAGGTGAGATAGTGGTCAAAGGCTAACCTATCAGGCATAAAAAAAAAAAAAAAAAAAATCTATACTGGCAAATTGATAGTCTATGCTACGAACGAATTTTTATACACAGGAATACTAAAACGTGTTTTGTGGATATCTTTCTTTCGGACCCGAAGTTCGAAACATCGACGAATAAGAGTAAGTATTATAATACAATAATTAAATAAATAATAATATTTGATATACTCAAATGAAAACAGAAGTTTTTCTTAATCTTTACATCTCTGAGAAAATTACTCTGAAGCAGTGTCTCGAACCTTCAGGCCATCAGTATAATTATTCAAGATGCCTGCAGCTGCGGTTTCCGTATGGTTGACCTTAAATTTTAATTAAACCATGTAACGCTTTAAGGGAAGAGCGGGGTAGCTCTAAGATGAAGATCGACATCAAGGAATGTACAGTCAAAGCATTTTGCTCTGCGTATATATTAATTATAGTAAGACTGCAAATGTCCGCTAGTATTTAAAAAAAAATATAGATAAAATCATGAGCAGAAACCCTTTTTTACATTTATACCATCTTTTTGAGGCATTATATCTTAACAGCGTCTGTAGAAATAAATAAAAATAGAAACAAGATCATTCTGCTGGAGCGTGAGAACAGACTACGTTTAGGTACATGTTTTCATGACATAAACGTTAATTATAGCTAGTTTTTATTTACACTGAATGTTAAAAAACTGAGAAATAAGGTAACGGAACAACCTTGCAAAACAACACTAGAAGCTATGTTACAAGCAGAGTTATAGCGATATCAATTACATACATCATCGTAGCACTATTTTACGTTGAACAATAAAAATGATAATGTGAATTCTAACAAAGGTTTTTTGTTGGAATAAAGCGAGTTAATAAAAACGAAATATGTAGGCACAATAATATTCAACTCAAACGGGCATGTTCTAGTGGCCGGCTTATAATTGGGACACGCGGGTTCAAATCCCGCCCAGTACAAACATTTTGGCCTCTTATAAAATTGTAAAAGTAATAAAAAAGAAGTAGGCACAGGCGCAGCAAAGCACACGATACAAATGAAGCCAAACTAGCACGGCTCATTTCAATCGGTATCTCTTACGCGCTTAAGTATAGTCGAGCGAGAAAGGGACAGATTGGTGGTATGTAATATATTAATTCATGATGATGTAAGCATACTAATTAAAATTTTAGGTTTATATGATCAAATCACAATTGCTACCATCATCATTTATTAATTCATAGAGTGTAAAGTGAATATTTTATGGGATATATTCGCCTATTTAATTTTTAATTAACAGACCTATACTTTTTTAAATTGGCCTTGGGTTCAAAGGCAATATTTCCGGAATCAATCTAATTATCATAATTTTTGCAAGGTCTTTTAACGCTATCTGAAAAGTTATTTTCAATAGCCCATCTTTTTATATTTTTAGTAAATATCAAAAGAACATTTAAAATATTTGACCTCGATTGAGAGAGCATGATTATTTTTGTGTTGACTTCTATCGCGCTCCGTTTAAATTTCTTTTATCTTTTAGATGCATAACAAGTTATTATACCACAATCTATTGACATCCAAGTAATATACGTATCCCATACAGTAAGTATTTAAAAAAACGACATGAAAAGTTAATTTTCGTTAACATTCTTTTTAAACTATCGTATTCCTATATAACCTTCTAAAAGACCTTGGTCTGTCAAAAACAACTGTGACATCCATCCTAGAACATGTATCTAAGGCGACATTAGTAGGTTCCTGACCAAATTTGGCTAGGTAAGGGAGGAGGCTCGAGCGGTGAAGGGCAGCATTGTTGACATCGTAAAGAGGTCCTTAACCTTACTCCCTGGTTTGCAAGTCCCAGACACCTTTGAATACCTTTGGGCCTCTATTCTGCAACGACCCGGCACTCGCACGGTGTATCCATGGAATGCTAAGTGATTCGTCTCACCACGCAGGTACGGATTTTTTAGTTTTATAAAAATACGTTGATTTAAATATAGAGTACATAGATAAATGTTTAAATATTTTTTAAATATAAAGACTATGTCAATTAAACTAGATCAATATTGGACTTAAAAATAAATTATAACTTCACCAGTCAGTATGATTTGATTTGAGTTAGAGTGAGTTCTTTGACTAAAAGCAATTTAGTCTGAGATAACTATTAATTTAGTTTGACCTTGAATTAGTTTAATGAGTACATATAATTGCTTGTTAAGTGGTACTCCTCCAAAAATAATATTTTTTATCATAGTTCTGTTTCTTCTTTATTTTTGGTAAGATAAAAAAACTGGCTCAATTACTGCTATGTTTTTGTATTCGTTATAATTTTGTAAAAGTTTTATAGCATAGCTGCTATTGTTGAATATTTTACATTTTAAAAATATGCGAGATTGCATTGTATATTTATAATTGCCTGATAATTATAAGTGCAGAGCTACAGAAGAGCCTAATGACGGTCATTATTATAACAAAGTACCTAAAGATGACAGCCACGACCACTCTGCCAAGAGTGTCCGACTAAGAAGAAGAAGAAGAAGACCTAATGATTATTATGATTTTTTTCTGTCATTGTAACGGGTCAAACTCGAGGCCCACCTGATGTTAAGTGGATAACCTCTGCCTATAACAGATGCATTTCGTCGCAAGTCACGAATTGCACTGCGCCTGTCACCTTGAGACGAAGTTGTTAAGGCTCATGTGCCTGTAATTTCACTGGCTATCAAGGACTGCTGCCGGAGCACACCGTTAGGTACTTGGCGACAGATTTTCTACTTAAGGATGGTCGCTAGCCAGGCGGCCATTCGCAAAATGCCCTTCCACCCTGCGGTGAAGCTCAAGCCCGCGGCGGGATTCGAACCATAGACCTGCTGCGCGGCAGTCCATAGCCAATGCCACTGAGCTGTCACTGATTCAAAACTAGTTAAGTTACTTTAAATTGTTTGTTTTTATTGAAATTTGTTAGGTTATCCGCTATACCAATTCATATTCTTTAAAAACTTCAGTTGACTACCTAATACACTTCCAAAGATAAACAACCCTTTACAAGTCGGACGGAGAGACGGATAGCCGAGAACTATTAGTGTACCTTTCTCTAGGGCGGAACCCTAAAAACAGTCTGTGTTAGATCGTTACACTTTTAATTGGTAACAGAATATTTTATGTGATATTTAAATACTCATTAGTGAATCTTAATTGTTTGGAAACTCAAGATTATCCTTATACTAAAGTGTTAATGTATCGTTTGTTTTTCTATACTCCATCGATAGAATCTGTATTGATAGTCACAAAAAAAAATCTAAAAATTAAATATCGAGCGCCGAGAAATCATATAATATGTGACACAAGTATATGCGTTTAACGCTAAACCAATCATCTTTGTCGTATTTTATTTTTTTTATTTTAAAGACTCCCCTCTAGCAACCTCAACCAGTATCGGTTTACGTGACGCATACATATTGAGATCAATTGTACAGTCCCCGTGGTTCAAGTCACGCCAATATATGCGCTATTTGCATTGTATTCATGCAAACGGTCGGTTCATAACGCGCTAATAAGACACCACGATAGCTTTATGACGTCATCTATGACGTCACCTCCGGCTGCGAACAACGCTTACGGAAAAGTGGTAGTGCAGAGTGTGCACAAACGTCAAACTCAATTTTTTACAGATAGATTAGGAGATTTTTGTTGTTGTGTTTAGAATGTTAAACGTACAACCATCTTGTTCACAAAAGAATGCCTTGAAATGCAATGCTTCTAATATCGATAATTGGTGAAGGTTATTTTGGGTTAATTGTGAAAAAGCAAATTGACAGTTAGCAGAATTATAAGCACAGCTACTTATTTGGTTTACATCGTTTGCGCGCAAACGGTGCTTATTCTCGTATTTCAGTTATGAACCGAGCGTTTGCAATGTATGAAGTGACAGCAGTGTTTGCGTGATTTAAACTGTAGTGAGAGTCGGTCGTTCAATTTCGCTGTCACTTGAAAGGTAAGGCTAAGCTAGCTTCTATGAAGTTTGATGGGCTCGGAAAGGCGAGACGGTATTTCACGTTGTCTCATCGCCTGCAACTTTATAAGGCTCAGCTTCGGCCTCAAATAGTGTACTGGTCTTACCTCTGGGCGAGGGTTCCACAGTAACAGCTTATTCCATTTGACTGCATTCAACGCAGAGCGGCTCGAATCGTTGACATGCTATCCGAGCTCTACGACAGCGATCTCTTACTTCCAGGTAAGGTCCTTCCTAGGTTGCACTTCTACCCCATAAAAAATTGCATTCATATTTTGATTTTCATTTCATGGATGAGTATGTTCTATCCCTTTGGGCGGCTTCTTTACTATATATACCTATTTTGCGGAATTTTTTACCACATTTACAGAACGTGGTAAAATATTCAATTTTAAATTAGTTTCAAGGAACAATTAAAAAGTAATAACAAAATATTATATTTATTCCGGCATAAGCTCATCGTATGGAACCTGTTCCAGTAAAACGGCCACGTTATCTACAACTGCCTTGCCAAGGGAGTCACAAATCGAAGGGCCAACATCTGCTAATATTTCTTTCCATAACTCGTTTAGAAGCTTGTTTATTCGGTCTCCTGGAACAAAACATAAAAGTGTAAACTTGTAGTATACATTTCAGTGTTACTTTGTAATAGTAGTTGATGTGATTATATCAAATTATGACATTATGACTTCACAAGTGCCGTTATACCACAATTGTACGTTTTAATTTGAATGTATACATTCACTGTCTTAATAATAGCCTTCCTAATCGACCAATTTGCACTTAAATAAGTTAGTCTGTATCTTTTCTGGTTTTGCTTTTGATTGGTATTCAACCTTACCAATATCAAAACCTATTCCAACCACTCAGGTAATGATAGAGAACACCATCATTGAAACTTATTTTAATGTATGTTTTTTTTTAATTGATAGGATAAAAACATACCTACTTGACCAAATCATAGGCACTTGGTCAATTAGGTATTTCATACAGAATGTTAAAGAAGTGTTTCAATACATGAAAGTGCTATTTGCTATTTGCTATTTAAACTTTTATTCCTAACTATATACCTATTTTATTGAAATATATTGTATCTAAATTTTATAAAACACAATTATTTGAATTCTTATCACGAATAATAACTACATTAAAATAACATTGTAACTGTTTCTACGTCTTAGTATGAATCAGCATTTAAAAATGTAAGTAATTAATGTTAATTCAGTTTTAGAAAATTATTGTATTTTACTCCGATTACTACAGGGTATAAGTAATCTAACCCTACACGTTTCCCTTAATAGATAGTAAAAAGGTAATTGATTTACTCGCACTTACCTATATTTTTATCATTCAGCAAGTTTTCCAACCTAAAATAAGCTCTTTCGACTTCGTATTTGATATCGTGCTTTAATATTTTCCAATGTATTTGTCCATCATCACCATTAACGTGCTCGTACCATATCCTCACATGAAGAGTTGTGTTTTCTAAAAAAAAAATATTTCTAAATGTAAAAATATATATCATTTATAAATATTTTAGTCAACTTTGAAATCTAAAGGTATGTATCATATTGGGAAATTTTATTATTTGGGATAAAGGCCGAAGACTGTTTTTGAAGGGTTCATCGCGGAATTTGGCTTGTCATTCTCAACTTAGGTATCAATAGCGATGTTTCTTTGTATTCATTGCGTGGATTGCTGACCATTAGTGGCATTTACAACCCAGCGCTTTTATGCTTCGAAGGAAGGGCACATTGAGCCGTCAATTTCGGTTGTTGTTTTAGGATGACAGTCGTTAGTCTATATCGCAGACCTTCGGTTTAAACTCCAACCTTTCCAGGCGGTAGAGCTTTATGCGAATCCCCCCCTAGCCAGCTATGCACTTTAGTAAAAATGTCTCGAAGCACCAAAACTTTGTATTCCGGCAGCATTCCTCGATAATCTTTACCATCCTAAGTTAAACGTGATTGTGGTCTAACGTTTTATGGCATGCAAGACGTAAAAAAAAACTATTAATTGAATTATTTTTTTTTTTGTCAATATACAAAAATTTTACACATATGACAAGTCTTGGCTATATCGTTATTTCTAATATGGCTATGAACGTTATAAAATTATTCTGTAATCGTTTAAGTAGCAATAAAACATGAGATATTTAAAAAAAATAAGAAATAAGGCGATAACGGCGGTAGACGTCATTCACAATTTTATTAAAGAATAATCCAATATTATTGTTATCTGGGAATAATATTGGGGTATCTGAACTGAGTCTTGCAGATGCATGAACAATAATAGAGTTGAATGTAAGAAGAAATGATTTTGGCTGACCCTACCTAGCACGGGATAAGGATAGTAGAAGACAGATCTTTGATGTTTCAAAGTGACAGTTTATGTACATGAGTAAATCCTGAATTTTAATATTGCTTAAAATACCTCATTCTATACCTCAATATTTTATGAAATCTACCTTAGTGTCGCCAATGACGTTGTAAATTGTTCCCTTGCAAGGATATATATATATATATATATATATTCACATAGTTCTCCAGTTTAATAAAGATTTATGTTCGTTCTCACCTCTTGTCTCATATGTCATTGATTATTAAATCAACGATATCTTAGGAACGAGGATTAGTGGAGTTCAGTATGCAACTAGACAATGGCTTTATGTCTGGTCGTCCGTATTTCAGTTGTATCTCGGTCTTAAAGAAAAGTTAGGTGAGTGTAGGGGATTTTTCCTACTCTTTCACGCCGAAACCTTTAAATCAATTTTGATGAAACTTTAATTTAATATATAATATGTAACAATAATTATTAATTTTAATTTCATTTGATATTTTTTTAATATAATAATTTATTTTCTATAAAAAGTTTTTATATTTCTGTTTATACATAATACACAGTAAGGTGGGCTATTAATATTAGGAACACTTGTTAACATTGAGACCCAAACTAGGCAAATGCCTGTGTTTTGGGGCTCATGCAGAGTACAGATAAAACGGTACACGCGATTATATTTTATGGTGAATTTTAAGGACTGAGAGTGTAAGTGCAATTTTTCACAGGAAGGAATGTTTAACAATAATAGATATTCTATAAAGTGTAGATTGATTTATGTCTCAATATCTGAGGATAACAGAGATAAATTGAAACTTAAAATAGAGTTGGCTTAGGTTTTGGATTAACAAATATGATTATTTTCATCATATGTCTACGCGGGTGAAACCGCGGGTGCAGCTTGTAATTTATGTTTTAATAGACATTGCTAGATTTTAGTTCTTTTTGTTGCAACTTTATCTTTTCTAAGGTCATTTTTTGCACTTGCTTTTTGTATAAAACATGTTTCATTTACATAATAAAAGTTGTCTACATAATATATTCCATATATTTTTAATTAATTTTGCGTGTAACAACTAATTTTAGACTGATAAGAATTTATAATTAACAAACACTACTTGAGTTTTTAGGATTATCAGGAATATCATTGGCATAGTAAATAGACTTGCTGTGGCCTCGTTGTGTCGGTATTTTATTTCAAATTATACCAAAATAATTTAAATTTTATATTATCTAGGTATTGTATAGAATACCGGATTATACAGATTCATCATCATCACCCGGAAGACGTCCATTGTTAAACAAAGATCTCCCCCATAGAGCGCCACAAAGAACGGCTAATAGCCGCTTATAACCATTGGGTACCAGCGACTTTCAGGATGTCGTCAGTCCACCTAGTGGGGGGCATACCAACTCTACGTCTTCCGGTGTAGTTATACAGATTACCGGTAACATATAAAATGTAAAATAATATGTTTTAGTTATTCGAAATATACAATAAATGTATTATAACGTATTTCTAAACATCTAATAAATAAACAACTTCATATCAAGGCGAAATAAACAATTTATTTATAATTTTAAATGTAAATTAGCCTAGATAAACGTTTTATATTGAACTGTTTTTAGGGTTACGTAGTCCTGACAAGGAACCCTTATAGTTTCGTCATGTCTGTCTGTCTGTCCGTCTGTCCGAGGTTTTGCAGAGAGACCGTTAGTACTAGGAAGCTGTAATTTCGTATGGATATGTAAATCAATTACGCCGACAAAGTGGCAAAATAAAATTTTGAAAAATATTTTTTTTTATGGTACCTCCCATACATTTGACGTGGGGATGAAATTTTTTTTCGTCGTCTATCTCTTTGTGTGTGGTATAGTTGAATAGGTCTTTTAAAATGACTTAGGGGTTGCAAATACTGCTTTTCGATTTAATACTCCATTTACGAAATATTAAACTTTAAAGTGCAAATTTTTGTTCCAGCAGGGCGTCCCCCCCCCTCTAAAAGCTTAACTGCTGGCTTGAAAAATCTGTAAAAATTCAAGCTGATAGTGCGTTTCATGAACTTTAAAGGAAAAGTATAGCGGTTGATATAATTTTATTAGTTTAGCAGTAATAGTCGTTTAACTTGGGTGTTGGATAATTTTGTACCAAATATAAAATCTATGGAATAAATCCTTTAAAGTGACTAAGATTAAGTAGTTGAATGTTTATAAGGGGTAAAGACTGACATTGAAAACTAAATCTAAACTAAAAATTTTAAAACAATAACTATACCCTATGTCATACATAATAGACTAGCTTTCCAGCCGCGGCTCCACCCGCGCGTATTGCGGTTATCGCGCAAAACCATTAACCTTTTTTTGCGCAGTTGTATAAAAACTTCTTAAATTAAATCCAAAACGGTCCAGTAGGTTTTACGTTTATTCGTTGCATACAAAAATACAAATCTTTCCTCTTTATAATATTAGTATAGATATAGTTAGGACAGTACAAAGATTTGACTTATATAGGTATAAAGTACTTTTTGGACCTCATCCTCGCCGTACACTAGAAGTGTTTGCTGTTTGTACCTGGCGTACCACGGTCATCGCTCACTTCATTTCACACATCATCAATTTGCTGGTTGTAGTACTTTTCAATCGTGTAATTTTTTTCATCGGTAAAGAGAAGATTTCTGTGCCCTTCATTTGCGTATCGCAACGGACAAGGCACTCTATTTAATTTTAAAGATTGATTTAGGGCATGTACTGTATATCGACGATAAGCACCGAGCTTCAGGTCTTGTTTTATAATACGCGACATTTTCCTGAATGCAGCGGGAATTTTCAATTCTCGCAATAAGATTATTGTTGAGTTATCATAATATGTTTACTTCCTAATGGGATTTCGACCAATTCTGGCTTTAACAGCATTAATTTGTAGTTCGAAGACACGCGGCTGCCCTGATCTTTTATGATCTTCGACAGAGGAAGTGTTGTTGTATCTGTTGATATGACGATATACGACCATACGGCTGATACCAAGCTTTAGAAGTGTCTGGAATATGACCGACGCGACGACGGCTCAATACCTACTTTGTACAAGGCGAATACTGCTATCCTATTTACTTTAAGACCTCGAAGTCATTTCATATTGTTATTCGATAATGAACACGAAATATTAAATATTAGTAAAAATACTAAATGGCGCGAAATCGAAAGAACATTTTAAAGTAATAAAGGCGTTCCAAATTCTAAATCATTCTAAAGCTGAAAAGTTTTTATGTTACAGTATTTATGGCCCAACTAGTTATTATCTAGTATAATAGCCCATTTATAAGCTTACTTGTGTGACGATTTTGTAAATTATGTTCAGTATTTTTATAATTATTTGTATTTTTTTAAGATTCAAATATTAAGTTGCTGATTTGTCTTTTATCGAATGTGTCAGTTACCAGTAAGTCTATTGATTAAGTACTATGCTGCCTTCTGATTGGTCGGCCCCACCTATCTGGATATCTTCCGATGACATGTTTAGCTGGGTTGGGAGAACGATCGTCTAAGACAGTCGGTCGGTAGAACTCGATGGAGTAACATCTATTACCCGTGTATTCTTGAAGTTAATAATTTACGGTGTGATTCTGTTTATATACGTATAGAAATATTAACCAATTACTGTGTGAACCATAAGTGAAATGTGCAAAGCAGAATAAATTGTATCAAGGTTTGTATCTGAGGTGTTTGATTTATAACACTTGCATATATAGGTGTATACTTTTTATTTTTCTTTCATATATATTTCAACTATTTTATAATACAATAATTATTTATGCTACAGCAAATAAATTAAATGACATTCAAATTCTTACAATGTACCAACGGATTCTGGATCGCGCCATCATTACGTTTTCATTCGATTATCTACCTATAGAATTCACAAACGAATTTTGTTTAATTTTCGAATAACAATTGAAAAATAACTTGACAGCAATCGTACTCTTATTTCTTAGATTTAGCAGGAAGAAAGTGGAGAATAAAGAACTACAGAATCGTTCTATATTATGATAACTGGCTTCTACGGAACCCTACATTGTGCGTGGCTCGACACGCATTTGACCGTTTATTTATTCATACAAAATATAACAAAAACCGACAAATCAAGAGTCTTTAAAATGAGTCACAAGGTCATACATGTATGCCAAAGTATCATGTTATTACCACGTTTTTATTAAGTCACTTTCTTGTCTATCTGATATCTTATAACAAATTATTTGAGCACTTCCTGATTGCAAAATTTCGAGAGGAAAAATTATAGTCATGTGAGGGATCCAAAACCGTGCCATCCACCCCTACAGCCGGGTCATGATCTGTCGGCTAAGCTAACATGACATATGACTCATAACTCTAATTTGTCCTTTCATTCTTAACCCTCGGATGGGGATGGAGCTACACCAAACAATAGTTCAAATTGCGCTGTACTACAAACAAGTAGCAGTTTAAATTTGTTAACGATTACGCAACCCTATTAAAATTTAAATAAAATTGCCGAATATAATATTTACTGGAAGGTTTAGCCTACTAAGGTTATCTTGAAACTCAAAATGGTTTATAGTCCATCGTCTGGTACCTATATAAGATAAGGCAAGGTGGAAACCATAGGACTTACTTACATAGAGCTTAACTACCATAAAGGATTTGCTCTCTTCCCTGGAAAAGTTATATTCCACGAAAATACTAATATGTGATGAGGGGGGATTCCATGTGCTTGTAGAAGACAACCACACTAGGCGGTAATTTAAATATTAAGGTAAGTATGTATGTAGTTTCTTACAAAATTACAACGATATCAAAGAAATTTGTTACAAGCGGGATACGAACCTGCGAGTATCTATACATCCGGGACATGTTCTGCCAATTGAACTATCGTAGTTAGTGAGTCATAACTCAAATTTATTCTCTTATCTAGTTCAGCTTTGAACTCGTTTACGATGATGCAACCCGATAATTCTAACATTGTAATGCTTGCATTAAGGCCTGCGAAGTTCACAAAGTTACACCGAAAGCAAAATTTTGACTACCAGCGGGATTTTCAAACTAATGCGGAATGCAGCGAAAAAAATCTATTTGATGTAAATTTGTAACCTTATTCGCCTAACGGGTGTTATTGAAAACATTACAGATAGAATCAAGGTTTTAATGAATATTAAAGGAATATTTTAATATTTGTAAATTGAGTGCCAATTTCGGCATAGACTATTTCTCTGTTACAGCTTAGTATATTTTAGCATTCTTAGCACTGGATTGATTTTTCTAGGTCTTAGGATAGTACTGTTGTCCTCCATAAGAATTTTATTGTATCTACTGTATAACTCGGTTCCTGATATTTTTCAAAACGTTTTTTATTAATAACCTTTGAAACTATTATATGGGAAAGACTGCCTTTTGCAACACAGTTTTCACTACAGCAAAAGGCAGAGTTTCAACAACTTCTGTGCTATGTAAGTTTTTCAAAAAATATATTACTATTGTTTCAATATGAAAATGTGAATCAATTCTTTTTATATTCTTAATTTTTGTTTTCTTCTTTGGCATCGATGGTGTACTCTGCAAGTTTATACGGTATTTCTTAATATTAGAGACCTCTATTTTACGGCTTTTTAGAAGGATGTTCATAAAAGTATCACTTACTTAGTTTAATGGAAGCATCGCCATTTGATGTGATGGGAACCATCAGAAGCTTGCCACTCAGCTCATAAAGATTTTTAACGTCCAAGGTTACTACAGCATCTAATGAAATAAGCTTCTTGTCTAGATTGAATCTGAAAATTGAAATTGTATGCGAGTGTTAAAATCATAGTAACAATAAATAATTAAAAATGACACATAAAACGTTGAAATAAACTATTCTTACGAATATTTTTGCAAATAAACTCTATTCTACTTATTGCATTGTATTTTTTGCACTAGAGAGCTTAGAAAATTACAACGAAAGAAAAAAAATGCAACAAGGAGCGAGATTTCCGGGACACGTTCCAACTGAACTGTCGTAGTGAGTGAGTCACAGCCAAGATTTATCGCTTTGGCTTATGGCTATAAGGACGGCTAGTTGCGGGTACAAATCTCACTCATAGAACCAAATTTATATATAACATGGTAACTTATTATTTACCCCTATAACATGACTGAAAATAATCCTCCGACGATGAGTGCCGTTACCTTGAACCTATTTCTCCACGGAGTTAGATGCGACATTTATATCCCCGGCTTTCCATTAGTAAAGGCTCGAGAACAAATACCTCCAAAAATAGTAGTATGAATGCGCATAAAAGCACAACTTTTTACACCCTTGAGCTACCCACACTAACGCTATCCTTTTCATTGGCAATGCTGGCAGCTCTTATTTAAAAGGCCCGTTTAGTGGGTGGCGACTGGCAAGTCATCACCTGCACCAACTCATTAGATGAGACTAAAATTGGCAGTCTCATTTCTTAGCGAATTATAAATTTCTAGTCAGTAAAATCAAATGAAATCATTTATTTGCTAGAATACAATTCGATATATATAAGGTCTTAAAATTACTTCTGTCCATGTATTCAGCCTGCAGGCAGGCGTGCAAATATTATACAAAGAATTAAAAAAATGTTATTTTACTTATTGCCAAGTTCACATAAAATTTCATCACAATTAAATACATCATACATTACAATAATTTAAAAATTCATATATTCATTAACACTATAAAAACAATTGTCCAGTAACCACTCTTTCAATTTTAACTTAAACTTATAGTTTTGTAATAATTTGATACTTTGTGGTAATTTATTATAAATAATTATGCACATGTTGTAAACATTTTTTTTTATAAATCTGTCTATGGCAAGTTGTCTGGTACAGTAGATTATTAAACTTAGCTCTTTTTTGCCTTACATAAACCTCATTATAATTTTGAAAATATTTTGGATGAGTTCTGACAAAAACACATGCGTCTCTAATGTACATACAAGGAAGTGGAAGTATATTACATTTCTCAAATAATGGCTTAATAGTATATATGAAAATATATATGAAATTTTGGCTCCTGCCTTACTCAGGCCTTTGTAAACGGTGTCCTAGACAGTTACGTATGTAAAATGACTTATTAGAATAATAATAATTGTATAATAATCGTTATCATCATAGAACGCCACAAAAAAGCCACTTATAACTACCTGCGACTTTCACGATGTCGTCAGTCCACCTATAGTGGGGGCCTACCAACTTCGACAAAGAGGTTGCCCGATGAATCCAACTCGGATGGACAGCGTTCGGGAAGCTACGCGACATCTTCTCGTCCAACATCCCACAGATCCTGAAGACCAGTCTTCAACCAGTGTGTGTGGCTAGTGATGACTTATGGCACTGAGACGTGGACCTTAACTGTAGCCTTTATGGACAAGCTCAGAGCTCACTCAGAGAAAAAATATTAGGTGCTACGTGCTATGCAAGCTGAAGTTATTATATATATACAAGCAGTTTATTGTTTTGTAGCTACAGTTGCTTATATATTGGTCCCTTTTATTATGTGGCTTCGTGTAGAATGAAAACGAATTGAAAATCGATCCGGTTTAATTTAGTGGTATTATCAAATAAATAATTTCTACAAAGTTACACCATATCCTATAAATATGTCGGTAAAATATAATAAGTCAACAACTAAAATAACACGCAAGAGAACAAAGTAAAAGTACAGAATTTTGTACAAAACACTACGAATATATTTATATTCATACGCAAATAAAATGCTTGTTGACGTTTAAGCCGTGGTCGGCGGATATTGCAACCGAATGCAATCGATTTGATATGTAAATAAATGAATATAATACCGAGCAAATTCAAAATGCGAGGTAATATTGATTGCGACACGAGGACGTCCGGCGCTCGGTTTTTTTTTGTTAAAATAACGACGTTGGTAAACACAAAGTATACTGAATCCTGAACTCACTTGGGTGTGGATTTATTTTATAATTCACAAGTAAGCTGTTTTCATGATGTATTTTTTTTATACTCATTCTTTAGTGTTGTAAACGTTTAAAAAGTTTTTTAGACTATTGAATATTTTATTATCATCACGTTAAACTGATGCGCCTAGCTCGGGCATTATTAACCAATATCAATGTTATTTTTTATAAATTCAAATCAAATTTTACTGACATCATAAAGTCTCAAATTAACTGTACCTATGTTTTTTTTGTACCTACTAGATATAACCTTTTTTGCTTGTTTGAGCCAGATTTCATCAACATCGGAGTTAAAATCAAAATATTGAAAAAAGTAGGTGATTTCCAATATGCCTATACATCGATGATATGGTAATTGCAAATCTTGTCGATAGTGACCAGTATCGTGTATTATGGGACAGATAAAATCGTTTTTACAAGCAGTGGTATAGTGATATAAATGCTCCAAAATCGATTTTCATTTAAATACAAATAAAAAATTTACTCTTTTAGCGAGTTGAATAGGATGAATTTTTTTTATCAAAAAAATCGGTACTGACCTCCACTTAAACGAAATTGGAGTACCTACAAAGTTTCGACTCGAAAGAGTGTGTTCCGGTGACCGAGTGGTTTAGGCATCGAGCGCGAAATTTATAGTCGCCCCGAACCAAATAAAATTGTGCTCCAATCAATTGTAAATCTGATATAATGATATTAAGAAATATAAAAGGGTAATGATACTATATGTGTTTGGCTGCGCTGTATTATGAGCTGTTTTAGATGAATTAAGGCACTGTAGTATAATTAAGCTGTATTGTTTTATGGCTTATCTCATCCATTAATTATTAACATGTTTTGGAAGGTCAACAACAGAAAGGCTAGTCACGCCCTTTTTAATTTTTCAAACAAAATGAAACCCTGCCGTAATGTGGTATACACATGTCACTTGTATTTAAATCAAAGTATCACCGGATGACACAGATTTCAAAACCTCCCATCATTTCCCCAAATGAGATTGATGTCTGATCAAAAGCGTGAGATCCGTCACTGCATCCATTAATTAGCCTGAGGCTGAAGGCTTTAGGACAAAGCTATAATGAACTATGCGGGTTCTAACGACGGCCTCACGGGCAATTAGCTTTGGGCCTTTTAATTACGAATAATATTATGAAAGCGAATCTTAAAGGGTCCGTTAGAACCAGAGATGATTCATTAGCAACAAAGGGCGTAATGGAGCGAAAGGCAGCGATCTGGACGTAACAACCTCGAGGAAAAATATTGTATCAAACGTCAATTTAGTTGTGATTTGTCGTGACAGATACAGCAGGATTTATTTTGCTTGACCCCATTGTTATTTATTTGTTTTCTTCTTGTATTATTTTGATGTAACAAGGGTATATTTTTATTGTATATATGTTGATTGTTATTATAAATAAACTACTTTTAATAGAGGTATCCAGCGGTCTGTGGTTTTGAAGACCAGGGGAGTGGAAGGAACGTGGGAAGAGACGCATCTGCAGTTTCACAGACGCGTCTCGCAATCTCCGGATGCGTCTACGTAAGTCAGGAGTCGGTAAGTTCAAAGATGCGGTGCAGGCGGTCATGACCAGGGTATCCATTCTAGGGTAGGTATTCTAGGTTTGGCTTTTCATTTATTAGACCTCATCGTTACTCACTCCGCCTTATGATTTGAGCCAGATTGCTGCTACTATAGCATATTCGCGACTCACTAACCTAAATTATTTGAATGTTTGGGCGCGTTCAAGTTATAATTATTAACGAAAGAGAGATGAAAAAACGAATGAAAATACCCTAACTTTATCTGTATTTATATACCTATACATCATAACCCGACCTAACCTAAAATGAAAAAGTAAAGAATAGCAAAAAAATTATATATAATTCATATTATATAATAGTAGACGTTGGTAAAAACAACTTAAGTTCCATATAATTTACATCTATTTACGAGCTCATTAAAAATCGATCTTACAAGCAGTGGGATATAATTAGTGATGATAACTGCTTCAAAATCGATTTTCACTTACCTACAAAAAAACACCCTATTCGTTTAGCGTAAAGAAGATGTTTTTATCATATAAAAACGGTACTCACCTCTAGCACTGAAAAGTATAAAATCTCGTTGAAGTCACTATATGTAATTAACAAATTATTAGAGAACAAATTTACAATAATTTAAATAATTTACTCTGTATCAACAACATTTGCTGAAGTTATTTAGTTTTCAACAAATACATACCTTAAACTTTGTATATCCATATTGGAAAATCCTGTGAAATGATTATCTTTGAACACTACTTTCAGACCATTTTCATTTGGCACGTATACAGTCATTTCCTTGACATATACAGGATCTAAAGGATGCAAGCCCCTCAGTTTGTCACCCAGTGAGAATTGCTGCAATGATTCCTTGGCTGATTTAAGAGCACAGTCATTTAGGTTTGGGTCGTTTCTTGAACATGCACGAATATACTCCGCTGAAAACGGAATAGCTTTCAAAATTTGGTCCATTAAATACATCCAATACTTTTATTACTTATTTGAGTTACTTCTTTGAGTTTAAAGTACACGTTTTATTCTTCATATTTTAAATAATATACACTCGTTATTTACGCTCGTGCACTAAGATTAATGCAATTTTTTAAGCTGATAGGGTAGCCTTTGAACACTATCTCATCTAATAGTAGGTGATTATGTGGTAGAAGATCTTGTTTAGGCTAACCTAGGATTACTGGCTCTCAAGGAAAGCTGCTGGAACACACCGTTCGGTGCTTGGTGACATTTTTTTTTACTTGAGGGTAATAGTTTGCCAGGCGAGCATTCGCATAAAACTGAATAAACTTTGATTGACGCTGCATTTGACAAGCAACTCACCTGTTGATCTAGTAATTTAATTGAAGAAGTAAATCAAAATAAAATACTTACCATACTACCAAGCATAGACCCTTGTTTTGACACTACTCTATCTATCTAGCCTAACTCAGTCTTCGAACTTCAATTGACTTGAAGTTCTGGCTGCACGTATCGTTTGTTCTCCAGTATATACGATTCAAGTTCAGAGTTTTTTTTTATCTCCTTTCCTAGCATTAACCGATATGGCACCTGTATTATTAAAACATCAAAAAATAGGCTTTGCAGACACGGAATACGCAAAATTACTACATTCGTAAACCACGGACACAACCAAACACGTCGGCACACGCTCGCGACTGTGCACATAAACTGCCTATCTCTTATTACATTATCGAAAGTGCAAGTGGGGTAGAGAAAACCAGATCATCCCAGCAGTGGGGCCTATCTTTCTTTCTTTTATTACAAAACCCTATCTTAACGATAAGGATCCTACCGCTTGCGTAGTGTAGTATGCATTTTAGAAGCAGGTGCTTGGTGATTTATTTGTTCTGATAGTGGCATTAGCTAGACCAGCGTTCTCAAATGCTCTACCACCAATTGGTGATGCTCAAACCTGTGGCAAGATTTGATACATGGAACACCTGCGTGGCAGTCCATAGCCATTGTCAATGAAATGATATTTGACAATAAAGATCAATTAAATTAGTTATTTTATCATAAATGTGCCCAGGAGGCTAATTTACCTCGCTGTACTATACTATAGCTGGCAGCATTTTGTTCACATGTTACCTCAACCAAACATACGTTTTGACAAAACGTATATTATGTCCTTAAATAGTTGATGGTCACAGGGCCTCCATATACCGATAGTTTTGAATCCACATATCCACTGTCTAAATTTTCATATTTGTGCTATTTAATATTTTAAGCATTGAAAGCAGCACAACCAGCCAAAACTTTAACGGAAGACTGGAAGAAGACATGATGCTAAAGCATATTGCATCCCATACTAAAGGCTAGGGAATTATAAATTTCATCGGTAATGCAAGCATTTACAAAAGCCTGAATCAGTAAAGCCATTAACTGAGCTAAACTGACACTTTGCAAGGAATGTCAGGTCTTAATCAATATTGAAAAGGCTGCCGATATTTATTGATAATAAAACTTGTGACCAAAGCAAAGGCAAGGAGAGGAGCATCATTTGCAAAACAGGAGAAGAGCATCCTTTGCAAAATCAGTTGACGTATCAATTGAGTCAATCCATTCAATCTCACAGTCCGTCCCATTGCTTCTGCGTAGGATATGGACATCCTTATAATTACCGACCTTTTGTGTATGGAAATACGGATATAGCCACATTGGACATTTGATTATTATTTTCTATTTAATAAATTCATTAATAAAATGGCATTTATGGATATTTCATATCCTTCTCGTGGATGTCGTTAAATGCGGCTATGATGAAATGCACCTAGTTAACAACATGCTACTATTTACGACGTTGCGTATGAGGTGTTGCTGCCCATAGGGCATATAACAAGGCTCTTGATAATTTTAACGCCCCTATTACCAGATAGGTAGTGGGTACCAAGTATATTGATTAAAGTTACTTGTATTTTATCTTCTTCAACGGAAAAAAAGCTCCTTTAAATAAAGCTACATTTTTTAACTTGACGAGTAGCACTTTTTCAAACTAATTAAACTTACGCAATCCCATGGTGTTGACATAATTCAGAGTTCCCAACAAAAAGAGAGCTTGCCACATATTTTACGGTTCACTTTTTACGCCTACTGAATGACACTCTGGACAACAAGACCGCAACTTAGTTGTTTGCTCGTCGTTTTATAAACAAACAGTTAAAAATTGCAGGTTTCCAGGTTTTCATTAGCAAGGGTACAATATAACATTAACGTCAATGTTGTACGCCACACGTGAATTAGAATGCACGTTGCTAGCGACAATTTCACATGGATTTGTCGCCACATTTACCTTTCATGACACTATTAACAATGACTGTGAAATTGTTCTCTATGGTTCACCAGCAATGTATATTAATTTGCAATGGAATGGCTTATGATCGGAGTTTGAAATGTTGTTATGGAATTCCTACCATTTATAACTTTATTATTAGTGTAATAAAGTTGGTAATGGTATAACAGTGTATATAATACAGTGACTGATGACGTTGAATGACGCAAGTATAATTTTTATCCAATGGCTTGATTCCAGTCATTTCTTGCTGCGGATATCATTAATGTTTCTTAACCTAATAATCTGTAATGATGTTAAGTACCTCCCTCAAGTAGTTTGGTCTGCAATTCAATTACCCTTAAGTTTGCGGTCGAACATGGTTTTGTCTATTTTAACCGACTTCCAAAAAAAGGAGGAGGTTCTCAATACGTCGGTATTTTTTGACTGCGTGAACCAATTTAGAAAATTATTTTTTGTTTGAAAGCTGATGCTTGTCGTTTGGTCCCATTAAAATTTTATCAAAATCGGGCTAGCTGTTTTCGAGTTACACTCCAATTACTGGCAAATATTTACCTATCTTGATGATATAGTCATTGACAATGAATGACAATCGATCCCGTAAGTAGCAAGGGTCACTAAAACAGTGAAAAACTATTTTTTTAGTTACTTTTTAGTAGTTATAAAGTCCAGAACATTGAACATATTTTGCGATATATGCCTAAATGTATAACTTAACCAAAGTGACGTCAGCCACGTAGCCTTGCCAGCATGGGCCAGCCAGTATTTTATAGTCTTATAATTTTCTGGTAAGGACTTGCCTTATTCATAGGTCTTACTATATTATTATCGTATGCTTACATTATTTACGTTTTCACTCCAACTAATAATGTATAATTTCATCAAATTTTCATCAATTTAATGATTTAAGGAGTCCTTTAAATAAATAAGTACGCACTTACTGCAAACTTACTGCTTTAGATTAAGTACTTTGATTTATTTACTCTCATTTGATGTATATAATGTGTTCTGGTACAAATAAACTATTATTATTATTATCGTTGTTTATTTACTAACATATATATATTTTTTACAACTTTAAGGTAAAAACAAATATTTAAAAAAACTTAAAACTAGGAAGCCGCCGGCAGCTGGGCAGGGCCCAAGCTACCGGTGGTTAGGGCTGCAGAGAGAGGAACCCCCGGACAATGCGTGTCGTGTCGATTATCACTGCTTTCTGAATCTGACCCTTGAACCAACCTTCTAGCGAGAGCCTCTTGAGGTGTTGGTCGAGGCTATTCGCTATTATGTCGTTCGCCGAAATTACTATCGGGACAATGATCATCGAGTAATCATCCCACCTGGAGGTTACCTCGTGAGCCAAGTTAAGGTAATTGCTGATTTTATCCTTCTCGGTCTTCACGAGGTTCTCGTCATGGTGATGTCGACGAGCACTGCCCAGTGCTGGGATCGGTCGACCACCACGATATCAGGCTTATTGCAAACAATAGTCCTGTCCGTGATGATAGAGCGGTCCTAGTAGAGCAGTGCACGACCAATCTCGAGAACTGGCGCCGGTGCGTACTGGTAGTGCGGCACCTCAGACTCAACAAGGCCGTATTGAAGAGCAAGTTGCTGGTGGATGATCCTGGCCACTTGGTTGTGCCTCTGCAAATACTCGCCGTTAGCAAGATGCGAATAACCGGAAATAATATGCCTGAGTGGCTCTCCGGGACGGCGGCATACTCGACAAATATCGACCGTACCGTCCTTCAGGATATATTTCCAATAGTTGTTCGTCATCATTACTTCGTTTGCAATTGCATAGGCAAACCCTCGGTTTCCCCAAAGAGGTCTCCGAAGCGTAGCCAGTTCACCGAAGCGGATTAGTCCACTTCAGGCCCTGTTAGGGCCCGGAAGAACCTCCCGTGCAGCTCCTTGTCTTCCCATATTGCCTTGTGGTTATCGGTGCTCAGCATCGTTGGTTTGAGCCAGTTATTGTTTGCCAAAGAAAGCGGTGTGAGGCCTATGTCAACCGCCACAACATCACGATGCATCCTACAACCGTGTTTACGGAAATAACCTCTGAGACTACACACTTCACGGTTGTGAAGGGTCTTGGCATTTAAAAAGCTACCTCCCTATTTCCGCGGAATGTACAGTCTCATAACTGACGAGTTTTATTATTATTATAGTTTTCAACCTGTTTCACTTCTACACGATACCAGAGTACATATAATAATACTACGATACGTAGCCTTGCCAGCATATTTATCAACCTGTTTCACTTCTACATGATCTAAATAGGTATATCTTTCTATGAAATATGTCTGACGAGGATTATCGTGATTCTGCCTCTCGCTCAAAGAGTCAAGGCCAAAATGCTTCGGTTTTTTTTTGGAATAATGAACAAGGACTTGAGACACCTTCTGCTGAGTAGACACTCGATTTAGTTGCAATTAACGGTGAGGAGCCTGCCGCCGTCCGTACAAACGTCAAATGATAGCAATACTTCTCTTTTTTGAATAATTGGTACGATTTGTAGACGTTAGGGCCTTAAAGCTTAACTATGCTAGTGAAGGATTGATGCCAGTTTGAAATTAAAACTAATTTTACGAAAGTGCGCCTGTCAGTCCTTGAGAGCCAGTTAGTTATCATGAAATTACCGGGAGTGAAATTCTCGTGGGCTTCACACATATTTAAATATTATACAATAACTGGCCGAAACACTCTCCTTGGGGTTTGAATACGGGAGCTCACAGACGCAGCTTCACACTCGCCCTAATGATGAGCATCTGATATGCACGAAACCAGGGTCAATGTATTCGATCTCCAACGTGAGTGTGTATACCGGTTATTGTATATCTTTTTTTATGTTATTGTGACGGGACAAGGTCGAGGCCCACTGATGTTAACCTCTGCCTATAATAGATGCATTTCGTCACAAGTAACGAACTGCACTGCGCCCGTGACCTTGAGACATAGTAGTTAAGTCTCATGTGCCTGTTATTTCACTGGCTCTCAAGGGCTGTGGCCGGAATACACCGTTCGGTGCTTGGTGACAGATTTTCTTCTTGAGGGTGGTCGCTAGCCAGGCGGGCATTCGCAAAATGCCATTCCACCACGCGGTGAAGCTCAAGCCCGCGGCGGGATTTGAACCATGGACCTGCTGCGCGGCGGTCCATAGCCAATGCCACTGAGGCATTATTGCTTCAAAAATTAAATATGTGTGAAACCCACGAGAATTTCGCTCCCAAAAATTATTAGCATAATATTTAAATTACCGGAAGACTTAGCAACTGTATCAATCTCAAGAAGACGGGTGCAGTGCGAAATGCAGCTGTTATAGGCAGAGGTTACCGCTTAACATCAGCTAGGTCTAGTGTATGTTCCATCGCAATTCCATTAAAAAGCAAAAAAAAGTAGCCATTTTGATTTGGAACTCCACAAAAATGATGTATCTTCTGAGTCCGCAACAAAATCTCATAAAGTAGGTGTTTGCAGAAGCTGTTCTAGCCTCGTTCTAGTGAGTGAAGGCTGCCAAAAAAGCCATGGTTAGTTTGAATCCAACTCGAGGACAAGAGCGCTTTACTTTGCATATTCGCCTTACTAGACCCTTTTTACTTGAGAACAATTTCAAGTAACAAGTCTATCGTTGAGCACCTAACGTTCTTTCCTTGAGAGCCAATTTTAATTCGAGATCAACCTTCCTAATATATAAACGCATAACCACTTGACAACAGTCAACGTATAGCCTATCACTTATGCAACAAACTTGACTTGCTCTGCATCCATATTGTTCCATGTATACTTCTAATATGATAATAGTATCATATTTGTTTTCCTTGACCAAGTTTAGTGATTAAAAACAAAAACTGACACTTAGCATCTATCACGTTCACTACACGTGAGAATAAGACCTCCAAATGACATTTAGCTAATTTTATGCTAATAGACAGGTTTAAAAATCAAACAAGTGTCGTTTCATCCAAAGTGAATGGAAGATATTTTATTGGTAAACATAACAGAAGATAGCCGTATTTTATTTTGGCTTGTCATAACAGTTTTGTACATGAAGTAATTTTGTACGTATTGGTATCAATGTTTTAAGAATGCCTGGATAGCTAACACGCTATATAGAAAATCAGTTATTATGCAGCTTACTTGTGTTCCGACTGCTGTCTTTTAGTCTTAGAGTCTGATATTTTATGATTAGTATAATAACATGTTTCACCAGATCGTCACTTCATCAACACCAACAGCCGAGAGATTGATTAAACTAAACTGTCAGTACCCCGCGTGGTGCTTGGCTATGATTGAAATTCTAAAGAATTGCTCTCTATCTAAGACTGCAATTCCCTAAACAGCCAAGCATGGAAAACCCCTACTTAATGGGGGAGGCATTTCTTACACCGTGGACGTGATGGCTAAAATGTACTAGTAAAAAATATTATAAAATAAAAATAGTATACAATCAAGAAAACCTTTCGATATTTCGTCGTTTCTTTACAATATTCAAGACTTCATTATACATTTAATAAGAATTCTGCGTTACGTTCTAATAACTATTAACTTTTAAGTCTATTTAATGTACATATGAAGAGATGTCCTCATCTAGATAATTTTTGGATGCACAATTATGGAAGAAAATACTAACGAATTCATATACATAATTAATAGCTATTTTAAAGAGACCACTTCCGAATGCGTTAACCATGACGGGCCAGTTTTCGTTCATCAGCGCAACCATTACTTTGCCTGAAAAAAATTATAATTATTACTTAATTTTTTCAGTATCCAGAATAAAATGTGATTTTATATAAATAGTGTCAGCACGTTAACTAAAATAAAACTGAGGCTTCTGAGTCAATAACCGTAGAATTTATGAGTAATATTCCCTTATAAGTTATAGCCCTCTAAGGCACAATCCACACCGAAGTGGCAGCGGCCGATAGAAACTGTTGGTTTTTTGGTTTTTCAGTAAAAGTGCAAGTCGTTTTCACTATTCCGCTAATCGAGAGTTAGTTTTCAAAATCAAAACGAAATAAGTTTTAAAGTGAAGGGGGTTATTATCTTACAAAGTGTCTCTTTTAATAATAATTTATAGATTTTAATATATTTTGAAATAAATATTTTCAATCCTATCAGGAAGTTGACAATATCAGATAATTAATGTTTAATAAATCTAAATCAAGTTTAACAATTTTTAACTATTGTAATAAACAAACCTCCCAAGTTTGATAAGTATTTCAGTATAAATATAATTTCATTGACGAACCTCTTTTATTATTTTGACAACTAAATATATTTCCAAAACAGTAACATAGTTTATCCAAACATAATTTTATCTCGAAGGTATTTCGATTAATTCGACGATATTCAGGAATAATCAAAGCAGGGTATACAACCGATATTATATATCTGTATTAGCCAATGTTTCAGCTATTGAAAATGGGCTGCCCTAAAAAGAAGATGAAGTCTTCGGAGGTAGTAAATAGTCACGCTTTCAATTAAGTTGACTAGTTGAGTTATTAAAGTGCGTAATCTCACTGCGTATGGTTTTGACAACTAATTCAAATATATTAGAAATTACACGCACATGAGACTCAACAACTATTTCTCATGGTGACGGACGCAATAGCAACGCAGAGCAATTCGTGACTTGTGACGAAATGCATATTTTAGTCCGCTTAACATCAGGTGGGCCTCGAGCTTGTTCCGTCAAATGACGTAAAAAAAATAAGCTCCTTATCAAAGTTGTTTATACAAAACGCAAACCCAAAATACTTACTCGATTCCTTTTCTCCTAAGTAAATATTGTCAGCTGCAAATTTAACATTTCCAAGAACTTCAAATGTGTACCGTAATTTTTTAATGTCAATTTTGAAATATGTGTCGTCTCCTCGTTTTTCAACTTCTATTGGAAAAAAGACATCAACTTTCAATTGCTCTGAAATAAAAGATTAAAAGGAGTATAAATCATATCGCAGCAATAACACGTTGAAATTGTCAGAGCGCTAAATTACCGTACTCGAAACAAAACTAGCAATTATGAACAAGCCTGCGACTTCCATTGTTTAATGACACTTATAGATCGTCGTACTTTATTGCAGATTTTGTTCCTCCACGATGTTTGCAGTAACAGACTAGACTGCCCAGAATTGACTCATCTCTTCTTACAACTCAGAGTTCCCACTAAACGAACTAGACATACAGTCTTATTTCATGTCCCAGCGAGTCGCACAAACTATGCGCATAATTCCATCATAAGCCGAACGCTCGACAGCTATAATAAATGTTTCTCAGCAGTCGATATATTTCACCTTCATAAATTAGGTTTTAAGAAACAAATTACTCAAATAATTAACAACAAAGCATGTTGTTAATACCTTAATTTTTGATGCTACATACACATTACACACTGTGTCTTCTGGTATCCTTACCCTTAGAGCCTTGGTACTCCAGAAGAACGCTCACATTCACTTTGCACACCATTCACCTTACACTACATTCACACACTTAACTAACACATATAATAACTCTTTCACATAATTAGGTACACCTCCCTATCTAAGTCCTATTCTTGGTGCGTGTCAAATACTGTTAATATTTTGATTTTAGTTGTTGATAACTTTAAGCGATATATAAATATTAATATTATTTTGTATAAAAAGTAAGAACCTGTCATTGGCAGTAAGTATTAATAAAAATAATTATAATGTAATTTTGTTAAGTGCTGTTGGTTCTATGATAATAAATAAAAAAAAAAAAAATTAAAATAAATAAACATTCACTCATATTTAAATTATACGATGTTAAAATAAATATGGTCTACATGACCGTATCACATTCGAGTTTCAGTTTTTAACAAGATGTATTTTCAGCCAGAGACCTAACAACATCTTGTCTTTGAAGCAGTACTGGCTCAGTGGTTAGATATGGACTGCCGCGCAGCAGGTCCATGTTTCGAATCCCGCCGCGGGCTGGAGCTTCACCGCATAGTGGAAGGGCATTTTGCGAATGCCTGGTTAGTGATTCCTTCGATTAGAAAATCTGTCGCCGAGCACCTAACGGTGTGTTCCGGCGGTAATTACCACCATTAGTAAAATGATCCTACCCTTATCAAGAGAACATCGATAATATGTTGTACAGAGTTGCACTGCGTTTACCCTAAATATTTATTTCATCTTATAAGTAGTGCCTGTAATTTTAATGTCAACTTTATAATATACTTCAGTCCACACTCTACCGCTTAGCAGGTGATGGTTGAAGGGAAGGTAGTAATACCCACTCAGACGTTGCCTCAACCGGAATCCTAACATTTATTTTTATTACTTGATAGGCTAGCCTTTGACCACTATCTCACCTGATGGTGAGTGATGATGTGGTCCAAGATGTTGCTCAGGCTAGCCTAGAAAATAATATAATACAATAATGGAAATATGGGAAACTGGTTATTGCTTACCTCTATACAAATCTTTAGGTTTCAAGGTATTTTTGAGCCTTGTGGTATTAATTCGATTATAAGTAAATAAAGTGGTGGAAAAAGAATTTACTGAATTTAGGCAGTTTAGGCATAGAATAATAACTATATAAAAAACTGATGGAATAAACCATTAAATGCCTGGCGACTTGCTGTAAATACTCACGACCACTAGGTCACCTCTGTTAAAATAGTTTTAGAAACTGCCATACGTATGTTAAAAATAGAGTATCTGTGAAAATTATTAAGATGTACGTACCTATTTTGATTTTACCATTTCCTTTACCATGGATTGGCCCTCCGAGAAGTTTTTGGATGACGTCACTAGAAGAACTAATGTCGTATTTTCCTTTCATGACCAAATTACACGTCACTTGAAAATGACCTTTTAACTTTTCTAAATCCAATCTGAAAAAAATATTGCTCTTACATAAACTTTATCTTACCACTGCAAATACTGTTATTACACTATATATTATACATTACTACACCCTTTGATTGGTAATACTTGTGGTAGGAGAGCATCACAATTACTGATAAGAATTGCTAAGTTTACTTATAAACTTTTCTTCACGTCTTCCAGCAGATATCATATTAATATTTTATTACGTTTTTACGGACGGAATAGGGTCAGAAGATGGTTAAGAAGGACTAAAACTAATGTGTATGTAACATGCGGTTGATGACAAAATGTCAAATAATAAAACAGACTGAAACAGTGGTGCCAACTTCACTCAGTGTAGGATAAAGAATGAAAGAACATGTTTTCATAGCCTATTGGAAATATTGTAGAATAAAGGGTATTTGTATAAAAGCATTAACATTTATATCGGAAAAATAAACTAGGTAAAAGCTATACGGGGATAACTTTAATCTCAGTAACCAAGAAAATATGTTTTTCACCATAGAGATTCAATTAATTTGCAGTATTTCAAATTTGCCATGGTGGACTTTTATGAATTTGAACCTCAGGCAAACGGCTGCAACAAACGAATGAATCTGAGCCATGATCAAAAAGTTATACCGTCAAATTAGGCAGTATAGCTCCTTATCTAAAACTGGTATTACTTGCAGTAAAAGTCCATACCAAGGAGTACCTATTCTTTTTCCACGACAGAAAGCCAACATATTCAAAAGCTGCCGCTAGGTTTGATAGCACAATACTATCACATTTTAATGGTTTAGAGTACAATGTTATGTGCAATTGAGCGTTAAATCTGGAACTATGTAACTACGCAGCAGTATATATATTGTTATTACTTTAACATAGAAACTCGCGTCTTTAGCGTAAAATTGTATGGCTCCTTTTGCTAAGTTTGGTTACTATTCTATAAGATTGGTATCCGTGAGACTATAATAATATTGTTCGTATTATCGTTAAAAATTAAAACGCCCATACACATGGTTCCATAAATAATATTCAAACCATCTTACCCCTAACAAATGTCATTAATTCCACGGGTAATAAAAAATATATTAGATACTTGCTATTCAAAAACTCCAAATCTCGTAGTTTACGTCAAACAATATTTCAATGTCCCAGCAACAATAACAAAAATTTATTTAGTTAGAACATTATTTTTTTTTACCTGACGGTAAGTGATGAAGTTGTCAATGGTGTTAACGGCTTTATACCTAGAATTACTCTCTCTAGTACCTTAAATAAATCTACTAACGCGATAAATATCATAACTGTTTAAGAAACTATATGAAAATAAAAATAATAAACAAGGTTATTTTCTTATATAATCATGACTAAGTATAGTTTCTCAAAAAAGTGATGTCAAGCTTTATTGTTACACAATGGCTAAGAAACTTCACTCCACACGTCGCCAAAGAAGTTGCATTAATAAAAGTGAACACGTTAGGAAGCTTCAATACATATTATATATTTACATGTCTAAACTACACCCACCACGGTATGGTCAGATTCAGGTGTTTTTTAGGTCCAATGGAATAGGGGTTGAGATATTTCATCAATAATTCTATCAATATTTTATCTCAGTTCAAATATTTATTAATATTACCTACTACATTAATATGTTCAGTTAAATGCAAATTCGAGTTCACATTTACTTTACTTAAATTCCTATATTTAACACAAAGTCTGGCTAAAGAATAAAAAAGACTGATCATTTCGTTGGATGATCATTAAGGGCTTCGGAAAGCGCCTAGAGCCGCATGTGCATGCTCAAGTCAAAGTGAATAGGGTACTGATGCACATGGCACACGACCGCGTTCATAAACATGGTTAGTCACACCTTAGTAAGATAACGGCTATAAAATCGAGTCTAAACCTTTCTACAATCTGTTCTTTTTTCGTCGTTTGTACTTTCTGTAAAAGTAAACATATTGAACCAACCCCACACTAAAAGTTTATTATTACATACTTACTCAAATTTATTAACAACAGAGTTTTTCAATCCTTTAACTGTGCCTTCTTCGATATATATATTGATAGCATTTGCGATAGACGCATTAAGGTTTTTTAATACCATTGGGTCGATGGGTGGGATACCGTACTCAGATATTCCACCGGCGGCTTCGGTCAGCATCACTTTTAAATTGCTCTTGTGGCACTCAGAATCTTTCCCTTTGCATTTTTTCAAGTTGTCCACTAAAAACCGGAAAAACGATATCAAAAAATAGCCAAGTGAAACGTAGTTTGAGGAGAACTGAGAATGCTCGTAATTTCTATATATGTTTGTATATGGTTTCCATTAGGGTTTTTGGGTGATAGCTTTCATAGATTTATTACCTAAAACTTTTGTAAACATTTCAGTCTAAAATATGTAGACTAAAATTTTCTGTTGTATTTGAAATAAATAAAATTGGAAGAATTCAAAATATTATTTTTATGGGCCCAGCTTATACAGGGGCTTATAGTATTGTTTATAGTTCGTGGTGTTTTGTTAATCAAAGTTAAACAACATACCACCGTTAAAAAACAATATCAGCTGGATTGTCCACTGCTGAACTCAGCCTCCCCTAGGAGGTATATGCCATAATCACCCCGCTTGGCAGGCGGCTTGGGATCGCATTTCACAGACCCACGTTTCTGTATTTTTCTCTTAGGCCTCTTATGATGCCTACGGGAAGATATGGGCAGGGGGGGTGCAATTCTAAGTCGGCATCCCAGGGGATTTTTAGTCTACTTAAAAATTAACTAAACTAAAATAAAACAAACTGAAAAAAAAATTCTGCAAACTGAAAAGTTACACTACACTGAATCTAAACACATATTGGCTCACAAAAAATACTAAAAAATCTTGAATGAGACAAGTAGCCTCTAATATATTTACGACTACATCCCTTTTATATAAAACCATATCTGATCTTATATATCACTTTCAATATTTTAGTTTATTTATTACTAATTCTCAATTATTGCCTCAGGCACTTACATGACACTTTAAACATACTAAATTAAACGATAGACATACATGTAGTATGAAATATTATAATGATGAAATAAAATTTACATACCTACTGACGCCGATTTACAAATTGAAACTAAACCTAACATAAATATTATAACTTTAAGAAAAGCCATTGTTCTTTGTTGCACCACTGCCAAATTCACTATAACCAAAACATCCTTATGTGGCTTATTTTATACGAATAATTTTACACTTAAAACACTGAGCTTATAAAAAGAAATAACAAAAATGCTCTTTGTCGAAAAGGTAGATTTTGAATGCTCCATACATAATAAATAAATATTAGCTTATGATACGAAAGTGTTTAAACTGGGAATATCATTATTCTAAAGAATAATAATATTAATACCATAATACCAGCTAGGTAGCTATTTATTTTGTTATGACTATGTACAATGAACAGGTATGCTTTCTTCACTCCTGAAAGCTTGCAAGGGGTTCATCACGTGTTACAATGCATTCGCATCATAAGGTCCATGCATCTGAAGGATTTGGCAACAATTAAATATTATCTCAATTAATATAATTACAGGTGAGTATATTTCCTAAGAGCATAAGAATAATTAGAATCTAAAGAGAATAATTATAACAGGAGAACCATTTATTTATATATATTTATATGTCTGATACATATACTCAAACATAATATTAAAATATAATTATACAAAATTATAGAATATAATCCTAGTACTTCAACTCTAAATTATTAAACTCGAATAAAAATAAAATTTTAATCTTTTAGAGTCTTCACTAAAATTTTATTAATTTTTCTCCAAGTAGGTACTGTATACAGGGTTATATGTAAAATGCTAACAACTGATTTGACGTGGGCTAGCCCTAACAAACATGTTTTAATTTTGTTTACTTATTTTTTTTGTGTTTTTATGCCTACTCCGAGCCAAGAGAGCCCGCCCCGGCGACATTGGACCGCGCCGAGCTCACTTTGCATCGAGTTTTGAATATTTACAGCGAGCAAAGTAATAAAAAATATTAAATAATACATTACAGGCACAAGAGACTTTTAACATCAAGTGGTCCTCGTACTTATTAGGACAAAAACATATCAACAACTCAAAAAAAAAAAAATTGTTTCAAACGGAAAAAAAATATCTCAAATTGTTCGTTAGGACTAGCAGAAGTCAACCCTAAGAGGTTGTTAGCATTTAACCAATAACTCAGAATATACGTGATAAGTAATTATTTTAAAATTACTGCATTACTTTAAAATACTTTAAAAAGAACAGTCAGGTTGATCTAATATGGGACTATTATGTTTTAGTAGTCCGGTTGTGCTTAAGCTTAAAAACTTCTTCTTGTTCACAATTATAAACATTTTTGAAGCGCTCGTAGCAAAGTTGGCTTAGCTGTTCTTAACCGATCAGCAAAGTTAAGCAAAGTCCGCCGCGGTCATGAGTTGACCGCTAGTAACATTACTACTAAGCACTTCCGTGCTTCGGAGGGCACGTTAAGCCATCGGTCTAGGTAGTTGCCTTGGGATGCCAGTTATAGCATAGTGGTAGGGCATTTTGCGAATGCCCGCCTGACTAGCTACCACTCTCAAGTCGCCAAGCAATTAGCGAGTTTCCGGCAGCTGTCCTTTTTTTTTTTTTTTTTTTTAATCTTTATTATTTAAGGACTTTTGAACAACATGTTCATGTCAGCCCTGTCATAATTATATATCATAATATATAAACACAAACCAAAAATTATAACTAAAGTGTGCACAGCACGGTGACCTCTTAACTAGCTTTTCTATACCTAATATTCTATAATGTACTCGTACTTATAATATACTAAATTATAAATCATTTTTGCTTCATTAGAATTAGGTACAGATAATAAACAATGAAAAATACCGATATTATTTACAGTAATATTCAACTCGGTTATTATTTTTTCTCGTTCAGCTTTGTTGCGGCCACATTCCACCAAGACATGGTACGCATCCTCCGGCTTATTACAGAGCTCACAGTTAGGTGACTCGACCTTTCCCATCAAGTACGCAAATTTGTTGAGTGGCATGTGCCCGGAACGAAGTCTGTGAGCAGCAACCATCTGCTTTCTGCTTATGTTACCTAAAAACCATGGTGAACTAGGAGGTTGGCTCTGAATTGAAAGCCAATAATTCTAGGTTAGCCTAAACAACATCTTCGACCACATCATCACTTAGCATCAGGTGAGATAGTGGTCAAAAGCTAACCTAGCTAACCTAAGCTAACCTAAGGCATAAATACAAATTATGTTGTTTTTGACGACACAACAAATGTAACTTTAAAAATTCACGTATCAAAATGTATATAAAAAAATAACATTGTACCTATACTTAATTAATCTACCTACTTTGGATAACGTGGGTACATATCTGAAATCTACTCAAATAATCTTTCTTACAACAAGGAATTACACATAATTATGTTAATCACTTACATTTGATTTAATTTTTAAGATATGAGTGAATATAATAAATTGTTTTATATTGTAATTGACAGTTATTTGATGCACGATTTTTTAACTAAGTCAGTAGGTTTTGATGCTTAATTAGTTATGTTTACAGTTCGGTCCCTTAATATAAATGTTATTTCTTGCATTATATAGTACTAACTAATTTTTTAAGCGCTCGTAGCGAAGTTTGCTTAGCTGTTCTTAACCGATCAGCAACGTTAAGCAACGTCCGCCGCAGTCATGAGTTGGATGGGTGACCGCTAGTGACATTACTACTGAGCGCTTCTGTGCTTCGGAGGCCGTGTAGACCAAACCGTGGAATCTAGCTAGGTAAATATTTTCAAAAGGTTCTACCACCTTATATGGCGAAGCTAAAGTTGCGGCAGATGTCAAATCATGGACTGACTCTGCGAGGCTGTCTGTAGTCGTTGCCAATTTTTGAAGCACTCGTAGCGAAGTTTGCTTAGCTGTTCAAAGTTAAGCAACGTCCGCCGCGGTCATGACTTAGATGGGTGACCGCTAGTAACATTACTACTGAGCGCTTCCGTGCTGCGGAGGGCACGTTAAGCCGTTGGTCCTGGTTGTTGTCTTAGGATGGCAGTCGTTACAGCATGGTGGTAGGGCATTTTGCGAATACCCGCCTGGCTAGCACCCTCAAGTAGAAAATCTGTCGCCAGGCACCTAACGATATGTTCCGGCAGCTATTCTTGACAGCCACTAATTCTAGGTTAGCCTGAACATCATCTTCGACCACATCATCACTTACCGTCAGATGTGATAATTTATTTATTTATTTATTCAACAAAAGTTCACAGCTGTAACATTGGTTTCTTATAACTATTAAAATATATTCTACACATGAGCCAAATAGAACCTTCACTTTGTAGGAATAGGTACATTTATAATATTACATTTTTTGAGGGGTAACATACTAATGAGCTATAATTAGATAGGGGAGTCACATTAATGAGCTTATAATTACGTGTGTAGCGAATATATTAACAGTTTTTGGTGTAACAACAAAAACAAATTAAAAGAAATAGAAAAGTAACATAAAAAAAAATACAGAAAAATCTAACATTAATCCATCAAGCAGAAATTATTAATGAATGCTATTACATGTATCATGTTTTGTATGTATGTATTGTCGTGTATGTAAATAAATGTGTGTGTGTGTGTGTGTATGTGTTTGAGAATATTAATGAATGCTATTACATGTATCATTTTTTGTATGTATGTATTGTCGTGTATGTAAATAAATGTGTGTGTGTGTGTGTGTGTGTGTGTATGTGTTTTCAATGTGGGAGGCGAAACGCTGTTGTAAGTTTTAGTTATAAACGAACAATAAGACTATAAAAAAAAAACTATAAAAAACTAATGGCTAATGGTCAAAGGCTAACCTATGAGGCATCAAAAAAAAAACTAATATAATGTCAGTAATAATAACCATTATCAGCTCATTTTAATTGTCTGCTGGACATGGTCTCTTTTTTATCCCATCCTTTACGTTTCTGAGATAATAAGATAAGAACGAGTGTAATTAATATATAAAATAATTTTGCATTTGCGATGCAAAAATTAGCTCCCGCCTTTTTTACTCCTCGAGACATGAATTGTTAATTCCTTTTGAGTACATAATTTCAATGTAGATTTCCGGTTATACTTAATCCGAATTAGTATGGATTATAAGCGGCGGTAATTGGCATTAGGGCCACTTCCGTTTGGCGTTGGGGCACCCCAAGGCGGTCGCGGTACCCTCCAAGCCCAAAAGCGTGCCGCTATAGATGGGGTGGTGAATGAAAGGTCCACCTGGACCCCCGTTGTGTAACACGCACGTATGAACCGACCCTCTATTCAGCAGAGTCAGTCCTGTGGCAATCGCCCACTCCCTGACAAATTCACCGCAAGTGTCAGCTTTTAGGGATTGCCCAAATCCCGTGCCTTGGTGTTTAGGTCCCTCAAGAGGAGGACCTATTGTGGTGCCTACCTTTCCACCACTACGACTGGGAGGTAGGAAATTTTGCAAATTCCCGCCTGGCTAACTACCACCCTCAAGTAGAAAATTTGTCGCCAAGCTCCTTATGGTGTGTTCCATGAGCCAGTAATTCTTGGTAAGCCTGAACAACATCTTAGCTAACCTATTAGCTATAAAAATAAAAAAGGAGGTCCACAACTCCTTACGGAAAGGACTCCTTGGCTTGTCTTCTGTATCCTTTCCTAGGAATTGAGACTTTAGCAGCCACCGTTCCTTCAGTCTCCGTGTCCGAGTCTAAATACTCGGACACGAGGAACGAAGAAGGCGGCCGCTTTCAGTAGCTGCTCTCTCCATCAGCGATATTCGTACCACTAGACATCGACTCAATGCTGCGCGTATGCTACAGCATGGTCCACAATTCCCGTTCCTCTACAGGAACCAGTGGGTTCTCTAACGAGTCTCTGGATTGAGATTGGCCCTGAATAGGGCCGTTTGTATTATTCTCTAAGTTTTCAACATATCTGTTACAGCACCGGCACTAAAAGCTGACTCGACTCGACTTACACTTATCACGTTTACGGGTCAAAGGCAGTTTCCAGGGGCATAACGTGGAATTTTTTGTGCATTTAGGGAAGCCCCCAGATTTCCAGTTATCAAGTTAACCCGGAGGCGGCATCATTGTTGCGGAAAATTTATACACCAACGTCAGAGTAATGTTAAATTCATAGAAACGGACGAAACGCGAGTTATGCCTACGCGCCTCGATCTCGGCCTGCGCTCGTAACGCAGACAGTCGCGTCTGTGCCGCAGTGACGAATGGACGGTGTGTTATTTTTTTTAACAATAAACGCCCGATATCTTCACTACAAATTAGTTTATGTACATACCTATTATATATTTAATAATAATAATAATTTAACTGGATAGAAAAGTCCGTCAAATGCTCACTATGGATAGAAAAGTCCGTCAAATGCTCACTTTGCATCGCATGCTACACCCGCGCTCGTCAGTTATGAGACTGTACATTCCACGGAAATGGGGAGGTCGTGGCTTTTTAAATGCCAAGACCCTTCACAACCGTGAAGTGTGCAGTCTCAGGGATTATTTCCGTAACCATGAGTGCGGGATGCATCGCGATGTCGTGACGGTTGACAAAGGCTTCACACCGCTCTCCTTGGCGAACGATAACTGGCGCAAACCAACGGTGCTGAGCACCGAAGACCGCAAGGCAGTATGGAAAAGCAAGGAGCTGCACGGGAGGTTCTTCCGGGCCCTAACAGGGCCTGATGTGGACTTACTCGCTTCGGTGAACTGGCTACGCTTCGGAGACCTCTTTGGAGAAACCGAGGGTTTTGCTAACGGTGAGTATTTGCACAGGCACAACCAAGTGGCCAGGATCATCCACCAGCAACTTGCTCTTCAATACGGCCTTATTGAGTCAGAGGTGCCGTACTACCAGTACGCACCGGTGCCAGTTCTCGAGAATGGTCGTGCATTGCTCTACTGGGACCGCTCTATCATCACGGACAGGACTATTGTTTGCAATAAGCCTGATATCGTGGTGGTTGACCGATCCCGGCGCCGGGCAGTGCTCGTCGACATTACCATCCCACATGACGAGAACCTCGTGAAGGCCGAGAAGGACAAAGTCAGCAAGTACCTTGACTTGGCTCACGAGGTAACCGCCATGTGGGATGTTGACTCGACGATCATTGTCCTGATAGTCGTTTCAGCGAACGGCCTAATAGCGAAGAGCCTCGACCAACACCTCAAGAGGCTCTCACTAGACGGTTGGATCAAGGGTCAGATGCAGAAGGCAGTGATACTCGACACGACACGCATTGTCCGAAGATTCCTCTCTCTGCAGCCCTAACCGCTGGTAGTTTGGGCCCTGCCCCGCTGCCGGCGGCATCCTAATTTTAAGTTTTTTTATAATATTTGTTTCTTTTTTTTATATATGAATATTGTAAAAAAATTAAAATTATGTTATAAAATAAATGACGATAATAATAATAATAATCTTTATTCACAAAAAAGTGTACATGAGTTCGTTCTTAAAAATTAGCTAGTAAAATTTTATATTATAATTGTGCAAGAGTATCTGCTGCTGAACTAGGTTCATCACCTGTGTTTCAGCATACAGCGCTCTTCCCCGTACGTTGGACTTATACTAGCAGGTCTGCTAATAATTTATATGAATCTATAGTACAATTCTTTTAACAACCTATTATAAAGCTAGTAGTAAATGGTATTTTCTTGTTCCTCTCTTTGTGTACTATGAAGGTGTGTGTGTGAGATGTAAGAGGGTGTGTATATATGTTAAATATGTCTTGTATTACCTTTAATCTGCAAAGCATAATACTATGCATCCAAAAATAGATACATTCATATTAAAATTATGTAATTAATTTCAGAAGCTCTTCTGTCTCGTCATATGACAGACTTTTTAACCAGTTCGTTACAATTTGTTTCATTTTTGATTTCGTACATGGATATATATTTAAATTTTTGTTTATAGAATTATATAAATACGGTCCTAAAAATACAAAGAATTTCTTAATAAAAGTGGTATTAAAACGATGTGGTTGGCTGCAAACACTGTGTTTCCGCCGTTTTGTTAAAAAATGGGGCTCGTAAATTAATTTTGTGTGTTGTTTTGTTATAATGCTTTCCACAAACAGCTGACGTACGGTAAGCACGTCACAAAATTTGTAAAGTAGTGCAGTGGGATACAAAAATGGTTTGTTCATGGCAACCTTTAAAACAGCTCGTTGAGCTACCTCCAACATTTTTAAATATGATTTTGGAGCTCCACCCCAAGATGAGATACAATAACAAATCAGTGATTGACAGAGACTTAAATATATACTCATAAGTATTAGGCTCGCAACATCCTTGAGTTTTTTGAAAATATACATAATTTTCCGAATACGTCCTGTTAAATTTTCAATATGTTTTTTAAAATTAAGATTTCTATCTATAATCACTCCTAAATATTTTATGTTTTCTACCTTATCTAGCTTATTGCAGGATCAGAATTTGTTTTCAGTGTCCAGGCACATGTTTTTGTGTGGATATATATAAATATCAGATATTGATGAAGTATCATTGATTGTAAATAACATATATTTAGTTTTATGAGTATTTAGAGATATAACATTATGACTTAGCCATTTTGTGACCTTATTAAATCCCTTTTGTGCCACATCAAAGACTTCCTTCCACGTATCTGCCGCAAAAACTAGTGCTGTATCATCGGCGTAAGATATAAGTTAGGTAGTTGGATCATACACAGATCATTTATATATATTAAGAAGAGTGTAGGGCCCAATATGCTGCCTTGTGATTACCCAATATGTCGAGTAGGATATATTGTGCTGTTTGGTTGCATGGTTTCCTCAAAAACGCATCCAGAGATAACGTTTTTAGATAACCTGGTAACTGAAAGGTAATACTATAAGTACTGTTATATTTTTTTATACGTAAGATTACTAGTAAGTAAAATTATCTTATATTCTACATAGTTGGCGGTACAGAATGTGTGTCTTTTTAATGGACAAGTATTTCCTTTAAGCCCCGAAAAAAATGTCTCGATTAATAAAATAAGTGAATAGAGTAAAGGAAAGTGATTGACACGAGTGAAATAGGTAGTTATAAGGTATATATTAGAATGCGGATTTTTAATACTTTAAAATATAAAAATAAAGCATTCCGTACGTCTCACAAATAATTTTCGGTCGCAAATTTTTAAGAACGATTATTTATTCGAACATAAACATGTTTTTTTAATTAAATCTACCTACTAGTCAAAAAACAACACGCATTTTTAGTGAAAACTTCCTGTTCATTTCACAAAGAATTTTATTTGTTTACCTATATAAGAAAAAGTATATTTACAATCTTAAAACTAAATGAAAACACAAAGTAGGCAAATGTAATTAAAATACTGGACCCGGGTAGCCCTATCGCATGTTAACGTACAGTGCGGCTGTAGGTAGTTATTTCGACGACAGAGCTAAGTTAAGATACTCTATAGATAACATTACCGTGCCAACGTTGACTGGACTACTCCAGTGTGACCCTATTGCAATTTACGCTATTATACAAAATTAAACTTATTTATTAAAGTATCTCTAAAAAAAATAGATATATTAAGCGTTTACGCCTATTTTTTTTTTTTTTTTATTTACGTTCGAAAAATGCATTCCCGTCCACCTCGGGGAGAGTGGCCGGGATATGTCGGGCTCGACACCAACTACTCCCACAGCAGCAAGTGCCCCTACCGACTAAATAACACACGGTGTTCCAACTCTACCGCTTCTCGGCGGGCCGCAGGGACGCTTTAGCTCTCGACCACGAATCCGCCCCGGTTGTCCGTTGCCGGACCCCTCCTGGGGTGCTACCCCTCACGACGCACCAGAACACATGGCACGTCGCTACCACCCGGGGACCAAGCCCGCAAATGGGCGTTAGACAACCCCCGCTCCTGACGCCCGAGGTCCCCCTACGACGGTCAGATAAGTAGCCCCGTCGCCTGTTACTTCGGCCGCAGAGGATAGGGAGAGCGGCGCCTCGCTATACCGACACTCCTCTTCCCCTGCGGCCCCTCCGCGTCAAGCGGTAAGGGGTAGGTTGCGGTGCTGTCCATACAGCACCGCAACCTACCCCTTACCGCTCCATACTGGACTTAGAGGCAAAGCCCAATGGAGCGGCCCCTCCGGGGCCGGCCGATGTCCCAAGTCGGCACGGCCCCTGGTTCCTCTTCGCTTCACCGTGGGTGACCAAGCCACGGCTACTAAGCCCCACCGCCACGACAAGGCGGGAACCGTCGGGGGGAAGCGTTTACGCCTACGCTATCATCGAGCATTTCGTATCAAGCCATCAAGTTATTTTTTTTTGTCAGGCGTTTATATTTATATGAACCATGCAGGGTAGCTGCGCTAAAATTTCTTTCAATCTCCATTCAGTGTCTATAGACTCTAGTGTACATATCATGCATATATTTTTGTTAATTACCAATAATTGTGGAAGAATCACATTATGTGCAGGAAGTAACTGGTTGTTATTCAATATAAATCAACTACCAAAACATAATTTTGGCGCCGAACAATAGGACTTCAACAAACAATAATAATTGCAATATTGTGACTACTGGGGAAACGCGGTTGTCAGCCAAGCAGAACTGGAAGTAGAAGAAGTAACAGCCCGGATATGTTGCCAGCCGGGCAGTGATTAGCTATAGCATCCCCCGCAGCTTCAGTGCATCATCTTCCATGAGATAAGTGCCTCTTTTGACCCTTCCTTTATATCCACAATTTCATTGGTAACCATTATTCATTTCGTTATCCAAATTACATACGATGTTATTCAATTTGCATCTATGGAAGTGTTAAATCAATTAACAGCGCAAATTCATCAATATTTTCAAGTAATTTTACAGCACAATGCTGCCATTTTGTGAAACGCAATTAACGTTAACATATTTACAGTTAGTTACCTACAGACAATTAAATGATTCTGGCATCTTTAAAATCAATTATTCGGCATCACTCAATTCAGATGATAATTAGTATATAGTATAACCTAATTTTCCCCCTATAAGACGGAAATATAACATTTTAATGGTGTATTTTAACCCAATTTTCCGAACATTTCCAAGGCACGTACCAACCATATAACGGCCCGTAGTCCCGACGCAGCATCGGGATTATGATCAACAAGTTTTACATCATCAGCGGTAATCAGCTGTGCCGTGCCATCCTTGGTTACCGACTCCTACCGAATTGAGAAGCGTGAGATACAATTTTCATTACTACTTGCTACTTTATACTGCTAAAAATTTAAATAAATAGTGCAAACGTTTTGAGATTACAACCAAGGCACATAAGTACGATACTATAATTAAGTAATAAGCAGCAATGACCAATAGCATATATACTTTGCATTAATTGGTTGTGATATTTTCCGGGTAATAATTGAAAACGAAAAACAGTCCTTTGAGTATTATTATGTGTTCTATGCCTTTGGACTAAATAACCCTTAATTAATTTAATCAAAATTGGGATGGTAAGCCGGGGTTCCAATATGTAAAATAGCTAACGTAAACAATAATAATAAAAACTAAAACTGACACTTTCTAAAATTCACTGCAATCATTCTATTATATCAAATTCATCTACTACGTCTTCCGAACAAAATGGAAGACTAACTTTACAAAAGAGTCGCAAAATTATACACTAAACGAGATTCCGTGGCTTTGGTTCGCCTTTGCCCGCTTCCAACCCTAGAAGATCTTCAAGGTTGAAAATGTTTCTTTCCACGAGAGAAAAGATGTTCACGCCTAAGCTATCGTCAAGCATTTCGTATGAAGCGTTCAAGTTCAATTGCTTCGTAACTGCGTTAAAATATCATTCAATCTCCATTCAGTGTCTAGTGTTCATCTCACGCTAAGATTTTTTTACCTGATCTCACGTCATATATCTTTGTTAAATACCAAGATTTATGGAAAACGTACAATATTTGGAGGAAGTAACTAGATTTTATTAAATATAATTTAAATACAAACACTAAGATACACAAGGAACTCACATGAAATAACTGCACTAATTTTAATTTTTCATCAAGACAAAAAGAAAGAGACAAAGCTGCATTGTTTACTCATTTAATGTTGAATCATAATCAAATTAGAATTTCTATGTCCATTTATTATCATAATTATCATGTATTAATAATTTAAATTCAGAAACACGTACTTGTAGTTGTAGTGTTTTGATTTCCGGGTGAACATAGGTGATAATTTATAGTAACGAATATGGAAAAAAAATTGGTGTTGATCTTTCCATTAATTGTTACTGTTACCTGTTGGTAAATACCTCCTATCTAACCTGTTGGTAAGTGATGATGAGGATGGTGATCCTGCCGGAACCAATCATCTAGGATCTGCTTGGCAGTATATTTTCAACATGAGGGTGGTAGGTAGCCATGCCTGCATTTTAATATTGCCATAGCCTTGAGAGCGCAGCGGACATCAAACCTTTTGCCCAGCAGTCCACAAAATCTTTACTGCTTTAACCTCGCGTTATAGTGTTAATAGTCTTGTTTGTAGTACAACGTAAGTTGAACTATAGATATTGCTCCATCCCTATACGTTGGAAGGAAAACTTGAGTTATAATTCATATTAAATAAATGCAATGTGGTTGTTTAGTACTGCAAAATTTTAATAATTATAATTAGGGATCAGAAAAGGCAATGACAGCACACATTGTAATACATTTTAATTTATTTTTATAATCTGTAAAGTATATTTCACTTAAGATAAAATAAGATAAAATTTACTGTGTATCGGATAATTATAGTAGAATATTAACAATCTACCCATTATACGGTTTATGACAATTACTAGTTTCGTATAATGATAAATGTTTCTAAGTTAATACATATCTGAGAAATTGTAGTTGTCTATATTGATATAATATGATACCTCTACCTTCTTCTTAGGCGTTTTAAGGAGCTGTTTTAATCAACTCTGTCTACTAAGTTCGATAAATCATCCGATAAATATTGACTAGCCGGTACATATTTGAAGAATAAGTCGTAAACATCGTAGTAGTACTGTGCAGATTTATCGTTGATAAACTTTCCAATATCTGACGCCATTAAAATCCTCCAGTTACTGTTTATGAAGCAGGTAGCTGACTTACCTGAAAGAATATGAGACCTATTATTAAATTATTTCAACAATTATAAATGTCAAGAACTTATGGGGTAACAGGTAAATATATAGTCGTATAAATTTACGAGAGGAAAAATTTAGGTCACGTGCGGGAATCAAACCCGCGTCCTTCCAAAAAAAATTTTTCCTTACGTAAATTTGTAATTTTTTAATGTAATCCGCAGAGCATGCGTTATTGCAAACATAAAAATATTAAAATTATAGTGTTGCGTCATCATTAAAGCAAGTTTAAAGCTAATTGCAAAAGTAGTCTTGTTTGTAGTACAACGTATGTTGAACTATACATGTCGCTCCATCACAATACGATGGTTAAAGAACGATAGGAAAAAATTATAAGTACCTACAGCCGTGCTGTACGTAAACATGCGATAGGGCTGCCCGCCTCCAACATTTTAATTACATTTGCCTACTTTGTGTTTCTATTTAGTTTTGTGATTGTAAATATACTTTTTTATATAAACAAATAAAATACTCTGTGAATTGAACAGGAAGTGTTCACTAAAAATGCGTGTTGTTTTCTTGACCAGTCTTCTTCTTCTTTTCACTTCTCCACATTCTAATAACTACCTGTAATATTATTATAACTTGCTTAGAGCTACTACCTATTTCACTCGTGTCAATCACTTTCCTTCACTCTATTTACTTTTTTTTATTAATTGAGACATTTTTTTCGCGGGATAAAAGGAAATACTTGTCCATTAAAAAGACACACATTATTACCGTCAACTATATGTAGACTATAAAAAAATGTTACTTACTAGTAAGTCAAATTGTTTTATAGTATTGAGTTAAATTATTTTATAGTATTACCTTTCAGTTTCCAGGAAATCAAAAAGTTATCTCTGGATGCGTTTGTGACGAATTCATGTCACTTAAAACAGCTCAATATATCTCACTCGTCATATTTTATATGTTAATATGTACTTGAACTTATCTTTGGTGAAAAAATCGCGCGGTTATTGTTAAAAAACAACAAACCATTCGCTCGTCACTGCGGCGTAGTCACGACACTCGAGACTGTCTGCGGTACGAGCGCAGGCCGAGATCGAGGCGCGTAGGTATAACTCGCATTCGTCCGTTTCTATGAAGTTGAAATTCTATATAGATAACATTACCGTGCTTGTAACGTTAATTTTCTAACGGATTTGTTAAGAAGTTCTTTTTGTTTAATTTGACTAGCTTAATGTACTACCACCGAGGATACACGTTTCTTAGTGGCATTTCGCCAAAGTATCGTCACTTGTGAGTATCACAATGTAAGAAGGGCCGTAATGCCACAGTAGAGGTAATAGCGGCTTGGCCGCGTCGTATACGAGAGGTAACGAATCTTCTTTTTGCTGGTAATTCAGCTAATTTAACAATAACAAATATTTTAAAATTAATTTAAGATAACATTAAATTAATATTTTCTTAAAACACTTTAAAATAGATTTAGTGACAAGTACACCAAATTTTCCTGTTGTGCCGATGTGACGTTACAAACTTCACGCAGCCAAACTGAAAGAAATTTTCAACGCGTTTCGGTTCTACATGAAGTATCCTTAGGAGGTCTTGGCTTAATGAGCGCGACTGATCTGATATGATTGGTAAATCTTTTCATTAATTCAGCTAAATGTTTAGCCTGGGCGAGATAGTGAATGCTAACGTAACTCCATCATACCCATTGCGGCGGAGGACTGCTTACGAGGAGATTTTAGTGAATGACAGTGAGAATGCATTAGCTGCACTCCTAAAACGCAGATGGCGAAAATTTCTACTTCTACTGCACAAAATTTCCAACCATCAGTGTTTAAATACGAATGCTTAAACACACGTGCCTATTCCATCGGAACTGTAAAAGCGTAACTATTTAGCATCCGCGTGGACGATATCGTCTATATATTATATGAATGAAATTCTTTTGTTCTCCTTATCTCGGATGCCAAAAAGGATTTATAATATATACATATAAGGACGCAAAATACTTTTGATTTGTCATAAAAATTCAGAAAAAAATGTAAAATCTAAGTTAGGTTAGTATAAATAAATTCTAAGTTAGGGTACAAAATCAAAATTAACTTCAGTAAAACTTTGGGTAAGAGAATTAAAAAGATACGAGTATAAAATCATACTGATACTTACTTATATCACATTTGCCTTTCTTAATTCCATTGGCTTGTACAATAACTTGTCCTACTCTGGATTCGTATACCGCTTTGTCAAACAAACCCTCTACGTAGATTTGTCCATTAGCTTTCTTCACTATTTCAATAGGATACCTAAATCTAAAGTACCAGTTTACTGCAAATTAAAGTAAATACAATTTTAAAACATATCATATTTTGTACATTAAGTAACAAATATAAAAATAGATCTATGTATGTGCTAAAATAGAAAAAAAAAAGCTATTTATATATAAATTTATATTCTATTGCTATTAATTAACTTCTGATAGTTCACTTCTGTTAGTCCTAATAAACATATTTAGTGGCATGTTTTTTTAAATGTTTTTGTGACGGAATTAGTACGAGGACCACCGGATGTTAAAAGTATATTGTGCCTGTAATGTATTACCTACCTATTTCATATTTTTTATTACCTTGCTCGATTTAAATATTCCAAAATCTATTTCAAGGGAGCGCAGTGCAGTCCAGTATTGCCGCGGCAGGCGCTCTTAGTTCGGATTAGGCATTGTCTTTTGTAGTAGTGGAAAAAAAAATAATAATGACTAAAATGTTTGTTAGGACTAACAGAAATCAACTCTAAGATGTTGTAAGCATTTTCAATAACCCTGTATATCTTTCCCCATTCTTCTTCAGTAATGGTTTAGTAAAAAATATTACCATATACCTAATGTTATGGTTCCATTTCCTGTTCCATGAAAATCAGCATAAGTGTTTTTCAATATTAAAGAAGAGGAGAACTTGTAACGTCCTCGGATAATTATTTTATCGCATATCAATCCTATTATCTTATACCTGCCTCCAACATTAAGCCTGCAAACAAAATGTTCATACTTTAACAAACCACACCCCCAGGAAAATAATAGCTGGCTAATTTGAATGTTTTAAAAGTATTGGAAAGATAGAAATATAATATACTTGTAGCCTCAAGAGTGGATAGAGATAAGTAACTCTGTCTGTCTGTCTGTTACGCTTTCACGCCAAAACTACTGGACTAATTTGAATGAAATTTGGTATGGAAATAGTTTGAGACCCGGGAAAAAACATAGGATAGTTTTTATTCCACTGCGCAAAAAGAGGTTAATGTTTTTGCGCGATAACTGACATACGCGTGGGCGGAGCCGCGTTTGGAAGCTAGTTATCTATATTTTACATACGAAGACACAAAACAGCTGCGCATACTCATAACTCTCCACTTTTCATCTCTCAGCCACCGAGTTTCTCTTATAACATGAAGAGCATTACTGTCCATTACAATTGCATTGTAACTCGACACTTCCAAACATTAGTTTTTTTGTCTCATTTGCCCAGCAAATTAACTTTCCGTCACGCCTAAGCACAGTTATGTTTATACACCACATATTCGAAGCAGAACAACTACACTGCAGTGGTTCCCAAAAAGACGGACTATTCATTTATATGTGCCAAATGATGCGTGCGGAAAGACAATTCTAGGTGCAACTGTCGGATTGTGAGTGCGCACATGCCATTGAAAGAAGTAATCCTTCCATACGCGTTTATCAGTCAGCTTCGTGTCTTTACCGAAACTTACTCGTATTCAGTCACCAAACACCTTGAAATTCCTTCAGTTTTTCCTTCTGTAAGTGTTATATTGAAAAGTCCAAAAATGAATAATGAAACGACTGGATTCTGAAAAGGCTCGATAACCGGTATTCCAATTTCTTTTCTACCTATGGTTGCTTGTGTTCTTCCTACATATTGAAAATATTTTTTTTGGCACTTTGAATCATATATGCTGCATTTGGCAAGCTCTGGAACAGAAAGTTTTATGTAGCGTTCAACTAGGTTATTGTACGTTTAAAAAAAACAGTACCTATTTTTAATTTGGTTAATACCCACAACTTTGGGCTTAATGATTTAGGAATCTTTTATAAAATATCTTCTCAATTACATTATTGTTTTAAAAAAGGTATCTCATGAAAAAAAATAGTTAGATATGTGGGGTACTACTAGAGTATGTCAAGAAGGAGAGTTGTCTTGGGATTTTTAATTAAAATAGAATAAAACTATAACCATAGCTAATTGCAAGTTATTTTTGTCATTATTTATATAAACTACAACAAAATTTTATTTTAATACAATAACTATATACGTATATATATTTTACGTCTGCTAATTATTACATACCATTATTATCAATGATACAAAAACACAATTTCAAATTCCAAATCCACTCTTTTTATGAATAGACTCTATTGTCTGAGTATTTGGCAAGATTATGGATATAAACACACTTTGTAGTCTTGATTATCTAATTAATTGAGAACATATTCTCAATAAGAATTCGCTTGGTTGGTTGAGTTAAGAAAGCGGCTGAACAGAAGCCAAAACTTTTACAAACTTTGTTAGTAGTTTTTTGCGATTGTGCCGTCCCATTCTCAGAGTTAGTGCAAAAGTAGATTTTTTTTAAAATAACGGGTAATAGTTCTGTACTAGAGAACCGCATTAATAAACTTTTGCTGTCCGTTAATCAGTCTGTTCGTTGGTACAGCTTTTAAAGGGCGGTCTTTAGGTATGGATCTTTAGAACCATTACAGATAGCTGTAGTTAATATTTTCATTGAAACTGTGTTAGCTTGGCGGTTCACCCAATTCTATTTCTCGAGCCGAGTAAAAAATAAAACAACACTGACGAACAAAAAAATATATTCTTCGCGGTTTAACGTATCGCAAACACGGTATTGCAATGCTAAACCAGCGGCAAGCATTACCGAAAAGCCATAAAACCGCGGTCTTATTAACCCGTCGATCACCCACTTAACAAGAAACGTGTTTTTAACGTCGTCCGTCTTTATCTTTCGTAAAAACGGTTACATCACGGTAATATATAGATAATATTACCGTGGTTACACCTACATGAGTCAAACTAGGGTGATTACAGTCCCAAAATTTACAACATAAAAACTGGCCAATCATTGATTAGACACCAGCTAATCCTTGACTCCTTTAATTGTATGAAAAGAATACTGATATTTTGATAGGTATTCTTTGTGTTAGTACGGAACTCCCAGAGTCCAACTCGCACCTGGCCGGTTTTAATAACTAAATTAATAACTAAAACACTGACTTTTTTCTAATAAATTAATATTAAAATATGTATTAATACTTACCCAAGCATTTGCAGTAACCAAATGAAATTAGAACTAGAATTATAGTAAGTTTCATTGTGATGAAAATTCCTCGAAATTGTTTTTTAATTTCTTTAGGTTTTAATTAAGCTGCCTATATTTATTTGTATGCAGGCCACGAATGTGTGAATTGAATTCTTGAAAGCCATTATGGGTACATATACACTTTTATGGTCCGATAACAGCCAATAAAGAAGCCTCATTGCCATATTGCATATATTGTATTTTTTTACTGAAATAGACAAGCCTTTGACTAAGACCTCACCTGATGGAAAATAACAATATAGTCGAAGAAAGAGCAAGTTTATCCAAAAAGTGCGTGTTTAATTTAGAATCCGTGGCTCATTGCCGAATCCCACAAGGCAGTGTTTTCGGACCCCGGCTTTTTAATATATATGTTAATGACCTTCCCCAAGTATCCCACCACGTGATACTTCAATTTTATTTAAGGACTCTAAATTAAGATGAAAATCTTAGTAATAACATTATATACTATACTGACAACTGAAATCAATTGACTAGACAAAAAAATAATTAATTGATTGTGGATATAACCAATTTAATCTATTTTAATCAAAGAACTGATGAACTGCTTCATATTGATATAATTATGTATTAATTACCAATGTTGAGGCATCATTTGTTTTGAAATTACATTAAGATAAGAAATTGTCCAAACGACTAAGAATATTTCATAGTGATTACATTGATATGTACTCGTATTTATATCTTCAAAACTGCTGTTTTAGTAGTATCCCTTCAGCTGCTAAGCGCTTTATTGGCATGATCTTAAAGTGTCATGACTGCCAATTTTTTGTTTTTTTTTGCAACAATGCAATTTGAGCTGTTAATACTAATCAACAGCTCAGCCGTGTCTTGTCTAGAGAAAAGTTCTTCGTGCCTCGCAAGATCCGAGAATTTATCGAAATTAGTAGGCGTCCAAACTTTAATAGAGACGGAGGATGGTTCTTGTCACCTACTTGGAAGCCGTGTCTTCATGGAACTGATTTGTATGATAAGGATGGGTCTAGTGGAGATATAGTCAGCTCCTTTTGTTGGGACGTTCCCCATGCCAGCCGGGATTTCACCAACGACAAAGAGGACTCGCATCAGAACTCGACGACACAACCAACTGCGACCCACCTCTCGCACCAACCGATGACGTCACGCGCGCTACGAGCTGCGACCCGCAGTGCTAAGCGAGACGGCAACGCGGGCGTCCCGAGCTCTCCTTGAAAAAGACCACCGAATTTGGTTGAAACTATAGTCGGAGCTATCTGACTGATTCACGTGAGTTATCCCGTATTACTTACTAAAATGAGTGAAAACCACGTTAGTTTTTATAATAAAATTGGCTTTTGATATTATTTTGTCTAATAATCGTTGACATTCATTTATTCACTGACATTTCTTTCTATTTTATATTGCTGGTTTAAAAAATAAAATTTTAATTTCTTATAACATGACATAGATCTGTAATTTATAATTTTTGTGTTATGTGTCATTTGCATGCTTATTATGGCAAAGATGTTATGGCACTTTTTATATTATAAATCTCACACCACTTACCTACTTCTTGCAAATCAAATCTTTGACTTTGACCAGATTTCCCTCTGGCCACGCGTATATAAGCACGCATCAGTAACACCATGAATAGAAGGGATTCAGGTTTGTAGTTTTCCTTCTCTTGACATAAGTCAGTATTTCCGGGTTGTCCTTGTCCTAATTGTGCCTAACACAAATTATAAATCTAGTTTGGTTTGAGAAATTTTCCCTTTGAATAATTACGGATCGTAGGGCGTGCGGCGCTGATTCCTCGAGTCGAATAAATTACGAGAGCAAAATATTTTCAAGATCTAGAGACAACACATTGATCCGACACAATCTATCATCTACTCGTTTTAAATTCAAAATATGTGGCTAAAGTAAGCTTATTTCTAACAAACTTAAATGAATTTTAAATAATATTAAAAAAATATTAAATGGAGAATCATTTCAGTTATTACAAATCATTAAAACAAACAAGCCATCTCGATGATTTATTTTTTCTATATTTGTAAGTATGTACCTGAAAGTACATAGATAAGCACTATCATACTACGGGTTTAATAAACCCAAAACAGGTTTGTGTGGTGCCAATATTTGAATACATTTGAAAATTATATATACAACTGCATTTGAAAACATGATCTACTTAAGTCACATTAATTATGCTTATTTATTTGTCTTACCACCAGACCAGACAAAAGATGAAAAATGCCTCCCTAAATTTTTTAATAATATTGCCAATTTTGGAGAGTAGTTTCAAAGTAATAGTAACTGAGGATTTATGGGAACTAGCTTGTTATTTTATAAACTTTACAAGTGGCCAGTTAAAATTTTATTATCAGTTAAGTTATTTTATATATTGTTTTAGTATACAACAAAAACGATACTAAATCCAACATCAAAATTCGATGTAATTTAATTACGATATAAACTCGAAAGTGTCCTATATCAGCATATCAAAATAAAACCAGTCAAGTACGTGTCAGATCCAAAATAACATTCTATGGAGCGGTAATTAGGTATGTTCAACATAGATAGAACTTAGTTTTCGATAAAAAAGCTTATTTACTTCCTTGTGATTAATATTACCGCCTCCAGTCAAATTTAAAGATTAGTTTAGCCATTTTGACGTAAAAGAGTGAAAAAAAATCAAATAAATTTAAAAATAATTGACATCAGATATAAATTCCGCATTATATTACGGTTAACCCAAATACTAATCGTTAGATCAAACTTAAATTTAAATGAGAACGCATAAATCAGCTATCGTATGTAAAAAAAATATCAAAATAAATTATTAATTACGAAGTAAACACAAAAATATTCATATATATATAGTCGAATTGAGCATCTCCACCCTTCAATGAAGTCAGTTTACAAAAAGAAATGCTATCATATTTGTATTTAATATGATGTATATTATAATTTATCTTTTAAGACGAGAGTTGTTTTAAAAATTATATAAAAAAATGTATTGGTTAAAAAGTTTTGATCTATTGGTTTTATGTGAGAAAAATATAGTCATGTGGGTAAAGCATCAAAGCCCCTAAAACGCCTATTCTTGTCAGCTTAATTTAATCTTTAATTTCAGGCATCATGCAAGACCAATTTTCCAAATAGCGTTCCTTCCTAATGTCAAGGTAAGAAGGCAGCAATGAAACATGACTGCAACATGAAGATCAGATTATCGTCGGACAAACATGCAAATGATCAGGTCCTCAACTTGTCACATAGAACCTAGCTTCATTTAGTTAACAAATAAGAAAATATACGCTACACAAGACTTATGGTTAAAATAGTTTATTTAATAAGCGCATGAAAATATTGTACATAATTAAAGAAATAATATTAACAAACGAGAGAAAACACAATATTACCAACCATCAACTGAACTGATTTTCAAAACAATATTATTTTCTTTTAAACTTATTTATTCCTGTGAAAAAGCTCCTTTTAGAAAACTGGTTTACTCAGGAAGAAAAAATGATGCAGAATTAAACTTTATAACTTTTGGGAAAAGCTTGTAACATGTGTCATCGTTATTTTGTAACTAGGAATCGCTTAAGCTTACAACTCATTTTTAGATTTTTTAGATTTAGAATCGCAACTAGGCAGCTTATCCTGTTTTTCTACTAAACTAGACAGATCATCACTGTAATATTCCTTTGCAGGCACATGGTCAAAGAATATGCTGTAGGTATCGTAGTACAATTTCATCGAATGATCATTAATAAATTTCCCGATATCGGAGGCCATGATCAACTTCCAATGATCGTTAACGAAGCTCACCACGGGTTTTGCTGTAACAAAATAAATTATATTATGCCACTGAAATGTATTAATTTTCATTCAAATTAATTTCAAATAGTAGTTATTTTTTGTAGCCCCGTGGGGTGCCGTGCTAGAATGTTTCTGCTGAGGCGACTAAGGGTAAAATACCAGAAGGCAGGCAGCAGCGCATTCTGAGGCACTGATATCTTAGACTGCGATCACCAATGCTCTTGCCAAGCGTGGGGACTATGGTGAATCTCCTCTTAATGGCCACCCGGCTGTGTTCAGCAGTGGATAATCTGGCTGTTACAGTATAGTAGTGTTCATGAAAATTTTTTCAGAGATGGGTATTATTTTCGAATACTTAAATAATATATATTGCACTTTAGCAAATAATATGTACCTATTTGTATATGGAATACTTTAGCATTCATCACACCTCTAATTGACCTTTAAATGTTTTAAATTATTAATGTATTGTTGTAGGAAGTTAAAAAAATAAAAATAAAACTCACATTTGAAAAAATATAATTAACATCAGTACTAATATTATAAATGCGAAAGTAACTCTGTCTGTCTGTCTGTCTGTCTGTCTGTCTGTTACGCTTTCACGCCAAAACTACTGGACCGATTTGAATGAAATTTGGTATGGAGATAGTTTGAGACCCGGGAAAAAACATAGTATAGTTTTTATCCGACTGCGCAAAAAGAGGTTAATGTTTTCGCGTGATAACCGACATACGCGCGGGCGGAGCCGCGCCCGGAAAGCTAGTTATCTATATTTAACTATATGGCATTTATGCCCAAACGAAATGAAATTCAACCATTCAGATGAGAACCACGGCATTTCTCTAATATTATTCTCTAATAATGAATAAATATTCATCAATAATTTATATACCTTGCTAGTTACATAATAGAGTAATTTATATATGATATAAAATGTTACTTACTGATATCAAGAATGCCCATTTTTAAACCGCTTGCTTCTAACGTAACCTTAGTCGTGTCAGATTTATAGACAGCTTTATCAAAATCTCCCTTGACATAAATTTCTCCGTCAGATTCTCTGACTATCTTTATCGGGTATTTGATATTGAAGTGCCAGTTTTCTGAAAAGAATAACACATTGTTACTAATAAAAAAAAAACTTGCGATCTTTGTTACAGTTGAGCCAGGCAACACAGACCCATTTTTTAAATCAAATACATCATGTTAATAATTTGCAAGTGGGTTCATATCAATCCAGTATTGATCAGGAACTGATACAAATAATGACGCTAGTCATCTTTCTCGACATTATCATAATTTAATCACTTTTGCTGTAGGATCGGTATATATGCCTCACTGTCTAAGCTTGCACATATTGTATTGTATGTTTTATTTTGGACTTAATCCTTGACAGTCTAACAAATGCCAACCCAAGTTCTTAACTTTTTGTCTCCATTATACAAGCCACCAGCTTGAAGAAGCTTTAAAAGGCTTAAAAGTGCCATGAGTTGTGCACCTATTGTGGATTGCAACAGAATTCATTCCGTGCATTATTTATTTTAAGTCACCTAATTCGAGGGTATAAACAGTCCTCAGATCATCAATCATCGTAGAATAAAAGTGAATAAAGAATGTATTGTTGAAAAAAGTTGTTACGCAACTTACATTTTATTTCTGCGGTCTTGTGCAATGAATGCAATTATTATTCACGATTTTGAAATCAATATATTGTGTAAGCTGAAAGCTCTTTGTTTGAAAGTTAATTTGAATTAACTTTTAATTATTGACTTCTAATTTCGTAATGCAGGAGCACACTTTTCTTAACATCTTAACGCCTTGATTATCCAACAGAAAGGTAGCGGACATACTACCAATAAAGGTGTTCCCAAAGATGGGCACCATAAGTTAGGCGGCTGGCTATAAAACTGAAGCCAAAATCTTTTACAATTATAATACCCTTGTGTTATACGTATAGCCCAGGTCACGGGCTAGAATTGCACCCTCCCTCTCCCCTTGTCGTAGAGTAGAGATCACCAAGACGCTTGCCAAGCGTTGGTTTTATGGAGCAGATGCTTCAGTTAAACAGTAGACGTCTTCTGGCTATGATATGATGATGATGAGACGTGTTGTCATGTGATTTATTAGCAAAAACATGTTTTTTGTGTACTTTGTTATCCTTTGTATTGTTAAAGAAGATATAGTACCAACTGAATCCCTTGGGTAGAAAATAGGAAGATGACGAAGTATTTGAAAAAAATAAAAATTACCTAAAGTTATCTTCGCGAAGCCTTCTCCATGTATGTTTGTAAATTCACTTTGAACAATTGGGGCTGATGTCAGTTTGAAATTTCCTTTAATTACAATTTTGTTGCATGTTATGTCTGGTTCCTTATACCTCTTGGGTACATTACTCCTGTAAAGAAATTAATACGTTATTTTTGTGTCTTGCCTTACAGTCCCTGGCTTAAGGATTAAATCAGGTATCATTTGGATATTTTTAAGAGACGAGCAAAGGATGTTTCATTAAGAAGCAGGATGTCTTGCTAATTTTTTAGGGTTCCGTACCCAAAGGCTAAAAACGGGACCCTATTACTGAGACTTCGCTGTCCGTCCGTCCGTCCATCTGTCACCAGGCTGTATCTCAAGAACGATGATAGCTAGACAGTTGAAATTTTCACAGATGATGTATTTCTGTTGCCGCTATAACAACAAATACAAAAAGTTGGCCATGTGCGAGTCGGACTCGCGCACGTTAAAACACAAAAAGGTTAAAATTTTAAGTCTAATGTTTTATAGCTAATGGTACGGAACCCTTCGTGCGCGAGTCCAACTCGCACTTGGCCGATTTTTATAGAATTGTGACGGAACATGCAATGGTCTCAACGTGCTAAGTAATCTCTGATTGGAAGCATTCCGTTGCAATTGACGCCAAACACCTTGAATAAAAATCGATAAAAACTATGAAAAAAGCAATAAATGGCTTCCTGCTAGACCTATTCTATGCTAATGACATACTACGAAGATACATAATTATTATTTGCCCACTTCTACATACCAAATTCTATTTGCTTTTTCATTCTCATAATATAGATTATCAGTAGCGAAAAGTATTCCGACTGAACGCCAAACGCTGTTTATAGAAATGTTGATACAAGTTGTGTGGAACATCGCCATCATTGTGTCATTGTAATATTTACGATACTGAGTATTTTTTATCGCCTAGTGTTGGTGTATCTTTAATTAAATGGCCATACCTTTGTTGCCTATAGCTTGAAATATCCACTTAAATGTTTTGATCTATTACAGTCGATTCTCTTTAATTTACTCGTAAAGTTACGAATTATCGAGTGTTTGAAATAACAAATGGTTCGAAATTTTTGAGTAAAAAGAAAACAATTCTTGCGGAAGTGTATGCCAAACTAATTAGGTATTACCAAACAAAGCCTCGTGTACGATGATACAAGCTTGAACTTGTTTAGCAATGTACCTACTATGTCTCCGCGTCGGGATATTATATTACTCGGAATTGTTTATAAGAGGATCAAGTGACTTATTCTTTACGAACTCTCGAGTGCTTGACGTCGATAAGTTTGAATTAACGCGTCATTTTGTTGCGTAGCATTGATTTTTTCGTTCGAATTACCAAGTGCATAAAATGTATTGATTTAGTTCGAAATATCAAGAGAATTATTGCAGGATTGAATTAACGAGAGTTGACACTTATAAATCTATCAATGCTTATACGACTAATTTATATAATTTTGCAAATTTGTGTGATTAACTCTTAATTAGATAATTGAAAAGACCGTTAGTTCCTCGTGTGATAAACTCTAAATTCGATAATTGAAAAGACCGTTAGTTTTACGAGTATTTACCTTGAGTGTCTTATTAAGTGCTCAGAGTCATACCATTGACTATACAGTGTTATTGAGAAAATGCTAACAACCTTAGAGGTGATTTCTGTTAGTCCCAATAAACATTTATGGAAAAAAAAAATGTATAATTATTTTGTGACATAATAAGCATGAGAACAAACTGATGTTAAAAGTCTTTTGTGCCTGTTATTTATTATTTCATATTTTTCATTACTTTGCTCAACCTAAATATTTAAAGGTTGCTCGGCGCGGTTCAGTTTTGCTGCAGCGGACGCTCTTATTACGGAGTAGGCATCCGTAGGCAAGCATAGTTAAAAATAATGGCTTTTAAATCAAGTGGTATTTGTGCTTATTCTGTCACGAACATATAAGAATGGTAAATGTTGTCTTAGGTTTTCGCGATTGTTGCACATAGTAATTAAACAACTTTAAACGGTTCGGTCAAACTAGTGCGCATGTCAAGGATTCTTACCATTTTGTCAGTCAAATGAAAAATCTACAATTGACTGATGATGAAGTTATGGTTAGCTTTGATGTTACAGTCGTTATTCACCAACCTACCTGTACATGATTGCATTGAAATTGTCAAGAAAAGACTAAGGTAGCATGACCTTCCCATGGAATATGCAGAACTACTGGAACATTGCCTAACATCTGGCTATCTATTCTGGGAAAATAACTTCTACATGCAGATTGATGGTGTAGCTATGGGCTCTCCAGTCTCCCTCGTTGTTGCCGATATTTTCATGGAAGACTTCGAGGAGAGAGCTCTCTCCACAGCTGTAGCTATGCCGAAGATCTACAAACGGTACGTAGATGATACTTTTACCATCCTCCCCTGTAATAAAGTTTCTGCATTTCTATCGACCATCTAAACTCCTTATATAATAAAATTCAATTTACAATGGAGCCTGAGGTCAATAAATGCTTAGCTTTTCTTGATGTTTTAGTCATCAGGAATCCTGACAACCCCCTTAGTCATACAGTGTATAGAAAACCCACCCATACAGATAAATATCTCAATGGTAACTCCCATCACCATCCATGTCAGTTGGCTACCGTAGGCAAATCTTTGTTACAGAGAGCACAGGGCATCTGCGACACTGACCATCTCAAGGAGGAGCTTCAGTATGTAAAACAAGTACTGCGAAGCAATAATCACAACGAATGCGTCACAGAAGACGGCCCAAGCCTTCCACAGTTGAGCGACAACCTGCCATCTTACCTTACATCAAGGGTGTCACGGACAAAATTGGTAATATCTTAAGACGAGCTTCAATAAAAACTTACTTCAAGCCGCACAAGAAGATCAACCAATTTTTAGGACCTGTTAAGTGCAATATTCCCCTACAAGATGCAGGTGATTACAAACTTGATTGTGAATGTGGGCTGTCATACATTGGGCAAACAAAGAGGAGCGTTGGTATCCAGATAAAGAAACACATTGCTGACATGAAGAACAGACGCTCGACCAAGTCTGCGGTTTGTGAACATGCCCAGGACAAACCCAACCACTATATTCGGTTTGACAACCCACAAATCCTTGCCAGAGAGACCCGGTTTATGCCAAGAATGTTACGCGAGGCTATTGAAATCAAAAAGTACCCAAATTTCAATAGAGATGATGGTTGGCAAGTACCACCTGCTTGGGATCCTGTTATTGAATTAATTAAATCCCAAGGCTGACACAAATCTGCAAGACCTCTGGACACTGTGAGCGAATACTGCGTGATTAGGGAACGTTATGATTAATATGAAAAATTCTGACGGTAGACCAAATAATTTCTTAATAACTTATGTGACAAATAAAATCAATTAGTCACCCCGTGACCACGATCACTGCAAAGTGTTTGAAACGTCGGGATAAAATAATGAAAAATATACGCGATTTAAACCGTTTAAAGTTGTTTAATTACTTTATAAGAATGTTTGTTAGGACTAACAGACGTCAACTCTAAGAGGTTGTTAGAACGTTGTTACTCACTCGTATTTATTAACATCGCATTGCTGGATTCCAACAGCTTCTCCATCAATTAAAGTCACATTCCAAAGTCCTAATATCGACAACACCACATTTTTCAATTCGAAAGGATCAATAACCGGGATACCCACTGCAGGTATACCGGTAAATGCCAATTTTCTTCCTATATCTTGAAAGAAATCTTTTTGACATTGTGAATCATATAAACTGCATTTGGGTAAATCTGAAATAGAGTAAAGAAATTTATAATACTAGCATGATTAATTTAAAAAGATATATGTGAATGTAGCTTCACTGAATCATGATTATAAAAAGAATGCCGTGCTAACGAGGCTAACATCGAAAATTCCTGTGAAAAGACAATTGCGATTGGTCGTTATACGATTCGCCGAAAACGTAGACATTTTTTAAAAATCCGTGACGTATTTGAACTGAATTTTTCATATTTTAATTTTGAACAAAGCCTAGGATCTAATTTGTCAAGAATCATTCATTAAATCAATATTATATTCTGAGAGTATCAAAATTTGATTTTCAGCTGATACCGGCATTTTTCGGCATCTCTAAAGCACAATTATAAGAATCAAAAGTTAGAAGCATAATATGCCTACAACTTAAAAAAATGTTGGCAGTGTAAATTCTGGAAGGAAAACAAGGCACACGATCATACTAGTTTATGTTGCTTTGGAGCCTTTTTAACAAAACAGGACTGTATAGATTTTATATAGGTCATAAAAAAGACCTGAGCACCGAGAGTTCCGTGTCATATATTTTTACAAAGTAATAGTTATTTTTTGTTCAGTTCGTGTTCCCTAGTAGGTATATAATTAGTACAAGTCCGTCTCGCAACGCAATCGGCTTGTTATTAAGATTTGTTGCATTACTTTAAATGAGCGATTCAGATCAATCAGGAGCTCGTAAACGAAAATATATATTAAACAAAGTTCAATTTCTATGCGCCCTACATGTGGCCTTTGTTTGTCCATTCTGAGCAATATTTAAAGAAAATAACACGTTAGTGTGGCTATTGCCCAATTTTAACAAATTTAACACATATATTAGGTATAATGACTTATTTGGTCACATTAAACAGAAAATTAGATGTGAAAATTATTTATAGTTCAGGAGGAGTTCGAAAAAATAATTTTAACACAGCCGTTTTTTAGTGCTTACTAATCAGGCAGTTATGAAATAAACCTTGTGCAAGGATTTGCTAAAAAAAATTTAACAAATCCATGCACATTTTTAATTGTTTACCAAAATTTGCCAAAACGTCCGTATATAATATGTATTTTTCTCAATTCATACAATTGAATTGACAAGGTTTTTTACTAAAATCTGAAATTGATGCATGAACGAAAATGAAACTGTTCGTATATATGAAATTTTAGACTTATTGGCATCACAAAGAGACAGACATTCCACTTGTAATTTTTGTAAGTATTGATGTAAACAAACTATTAAAGCAAATAATAATGTCGATTGGGAATTAATCAAAATCTAAGAAATAAAAAATTAAGTCTAATATTGTTCTAACTCAATTGATGAATAAACTAAATAAATTTGTTGATGGGTCAAAAATCGAAAATAAATAAATTATCATCTTCAGTAAATTATTTATTAATTTCAATTTATTATTTTCAGTTTTATTATTTAAAGTTCAATGACTTCAACGGCATGGACTTTGGTTGTATCACGCTCCTTAGGTAACGAGGTAAATTGGAATTAAAAATCGATCTGTTACTTCATTGCAAAGAAAACTAACCAACACACACATTCTAGCACAATAAAATCGTGTAGTGGGGACTTGCCCGCGGCATTCATCTGACAATAAATACACCACATTTTCTATAAAAGAGTTTAATTGTAACGTATAGCACTTACCCAAACAAGAGCAACAAGAAATTAAAACTAGACCAAAAATTAAATTAATAGACTTCATATTGGTTGTCATTTGCAACCAATATAATAAAACTAGGACACAGTAGTTGATCGCGACGTCCTGTGTCAATATAAGGCTAGTGAGGTAAACCGGGTGATTTTATAACGCATTGACAGGAAAACTAACTGTCATGGAGGACAGAAAAAAACTATACAAACGTTTTGCTAATTGTATTCTCAACTCCATAACAATATGTTTATTAGTGTTATCACAAGTGAATAAAATCATAATAGAATAATGTAGAATTTATATTCTTGAATAATTTTATGTAACATCACTATATTGTGTAACATCTCTATATATACATAGTGTTCAGTAATGAGTAGACAATACTTTACCTGTGGGTGGAGGGGGTCACGACTAACCAAATAAAAAAACATTTGTAAAAGTGCCACGGTTTTTGAGATATTTGACATTTTCTAAATTTTAAGAAAAGTCACACTCTTGGCCACTATTTTCAATCCTGTGACCTGCAGTCTCGGAATTTTCTGTGTCTGTTCTTTGCAAAGTAATCTCGGATAAGTTCGCTATCAAATTCAAACCGCCACTTTAGTGTCGCATCGTCAGTATTTTTGGTTTCAAAATATTTTTTCAAAAATTTTCAAGGAAAAAACTGGTGTTTAAGTTTGGAGCTGGATGGTGAAAACCAATGTAAGACCATCCAAGTGTCCATCATTCTAAAAACTTGCCTAATTCACTACGGTCCTAAAATAGCATTACACATTACATTTCGATCATCCAGGAACAGATATTAGCTCATAAAGTGCACCAAAGTTGAAAATTTCAAGTTCTAAATTCATACAATTATTGTTTTATTTTGTTCGTGTCATTACGTTTTACTGCTAAATCTATTAATAATTCTTGGAAACTGATAGCAGCTCATACGCCAGAGGTACTGTCCTTATCTCTTTGGATCTTGTTAGCATTTTACCAATAACCCTGTATATGCAAAATAGTTTTGTGGTTAACATCCGCTGGTTCACATTTTTTCTCACGCCTAATATCATACAATTATTAAATTATTAAACTAATAATAAAATAAACAATATTACGCAACTAGGGTATAGAAACGAAAACGTACTGAATGAAACTATCATACAGCTGCATACTTTTTTCTACTTTTAGTAGCAGTAGAAATCTTCATGAAGGCAGTTCGTCCAGTATAAATCCGGGGAAGTAATGCCATGTTTTTTTCTACCGCCAAGCAGTATGCTCGCATTACCGTATTCCTGTTTGAACGGGAAGGATGCTGGTGACATTACAGGCACATAAGACTTAGTCGTAACAACTGTATTTAGTCCTAAGGTTATGGGCGTAGTGCGTTTCATCACTTGTAATGAAATGAGTCTGTACAAACATATAATAATACATATTTTGTAGTATGGATATACATCAAGTATAAATTAATTAAGAAAGTAAAAACACGACTCCATATTTTTTCTATCGTTAAGCGTTTTATCGTTCCATTGAAATAGTAAATATAATAAATCGCTTTTTGCAGCCTTTCATTTTGATACCGTACTTTGGAAGGAAATGTATTTTTTCTCGCGTCTAAAATCCACCAGTTTAATTTTTTTTACAATTTTTTTGTATCAGTAAAATATTGCCCCATTTTGTGCTGGTGTGGCAATTTTTTTTCGAATCTTGAACAGAAGTACTGTTCAAGACTTGAACTGCTACAAATAATTTTTTTATCAGCAAAAAACATTAGTTGGCTCGGAAATCGAACCCAGGTCCTCAAAACTCAACAGCGGCACTTTGGCCGAAAAAAAAAAATTCCCACACCAGTACAAAATGGGTAGGTGTAAAATTTGAAAAACGTGTCTGCAGAAACGTAAGTCCCTGCATACCTTTTTGTTTTAGATGTGCGTGAATATATATTATTTCATGGCATGTGGAAACTACTATATATAATAGAAATAATAATAACTCTTTTACCTTAAACTACAAAACACTTACCTTATCACTTGCAAATCGTTATAAAAATCATTCGTTATCTTGATAAGAAATTATTTTGAATTTATTAATAAAACACCCGTGCTTTAGCGTGCAGCCCGTGGGGTTCCGGGATAGAATGTAACCCCCATCTCTACCCGTGAATGTCGTAAGAGGCGACTGAGTACTGGTAATAAAACACACTGTGTTTAGTTATACAATCACGAAAAACGTTCAGGCAAATGATTGACTGAAATTTTGATTGTTGGTAACAAACAAAGAATATTCTATGCATTATAACCTAAATATACCGTGGTGATTATGAATACAGAAATGTTAAATCATCTTTTTATAAAGTTATTTGAAAAAATGGGTCCTTATTCCAATATATAGGCCCCATGGGGTGCAGGTGAGAGTAGCACCTCCCCATAACATCCCATGGGTGTCGTAAGAGGCGACTAAGGGAAAAATACTGGAAGGTGGGCAGCAGCGCCTTCAAAAGAACTGCCAACTTACACTGCGATCCCCAAGACGCATGCCAAGCGTGGGGATTATGGCAAATACCCCCTTAATAGGGGAGGGAAACCACGAGCAGTTGAAGCGAACGATGAAGCGTAGCAAAGCGTCGACCATACGCACTAAGTGGCCAACTTATCAGTATTTTAGACAATATATTAATAATACTATTAAAATAAGCATTTATTAAATGAACGCATTTTACATTCACTGTTGATGTTACAATATATACAGAAGAAGTAAAAAAAATATAAATGAGACCTCATTTATATACATACTCGTTACTCGTACAAGCATATTATTCATAATTTATTAAATCATCACATTTCACAAAACCACATTATTATATTATTAATACAATAACATTAAAAGGTAGGTTAATTACACATGCCGTGGTTCTGCAGGAAGAATATTTTTTCCTTGTACATTATTGGTAATATATACTTATATACTTTTAAATTCGTACGAAATGCAGAATTTTTAAAATGGACCGTACTTAAATCTTTAAGGGCCGATTTTACCAAAGAGACTACTACTTCTAAGTAATAAAACTATACGAGGATAAATTTAATCTCTGTAACCAATAAAATTTAATACCTTTGTCACCACAGACGCTCAATGATGTTGCAGTATTTTAATAACCCTTTACTGTACTGTAACAGCCGGATCACCCACTGCTGAACACAGCCTCCCCTATGTAGGGGGTATTTGCCATAATCCCCACGCTTGGCAGGCGGCTTGGGGATTGCAGTGCAAGATGACATGAGGTCCTAAGAAAGCGCTCCTGCCCACCTTCTAGTAATTTTCCCTTAGTCGACTTTTACGACACCCACGCGGGAAGAAATGGGGAGATACAATTCTAACCCGGCACCCCACGGTGGAATGACCCTGCCATTAACAAATGTTTCGTCACAAGTGATTAACTGCGCTGCGTGAATTCCCCTAAGACATACAGTAATTAAGTCTCATGTGTCTGTAATTTGTTAGGTGCTTGTCGACAGACTTTCTACTGGTAGCTAGCCAGGCATGGATTCGTATAAAAGGAATAGTTATCGCTGCATTTACGTAACTATGTAACTGTTTTTCTGAAAGCTATTTCAATCCTGCAGGTTCTTACTGCTGTGCGGTTCTTACCGTTGGCAGCTAGCGACGATGTATAGGTACTCTCATTGTAATTACTTTTAAAAAATCACATTCTAATTTCAAGAAACGAACCCATACATACTCATAACTATTAACTACCCTTAAAGTAGCATCTATAAAGTTGCCACAATGTATTTTTAACTACGATATCTGAGTATTTAAAGTACTTATTTCTGGTAAATAAGAAAATAATAAATTGTATATAGTTTGTAGTTTTTTGTTAAATAAAGACATACCACCGGTTAAAAAAGAATGAAGCAGTGATAGCTCAGTGGCTTTGGGTATGGACTGCCGTGCAGCAGGTCCATGGTTCGAATCCCGCCGCGGGCTTGAGCTTCACCGCATGGTGGAAGGACATTTTTGCGAATGCCCGCCTGGCTAGCGACCACCCTCAAGTTGAAAATCTGTCGCCAAGCACCTAACGGTGTGTTCCGGCAGCTATCCTTGAGAGCCAGTCATTCTAGGTTAAGCCTGTTAACACCTTCGACCACATCATCACTTACCATCACGTGACATTGTGGTCAAAGGCTTACCTATCAGCAATAAAAAAAAAAGGTTATGAAGGAACTTATTCGTTACACCTTTAAGACAATACCTATCATAAGATCTTGGTATATAATGACATGGTATATATGACAGTATATATAATATATATATACTGTCAGTAAGGTGGGATAGAGGTGAGCCCGGCCATAGTGCAGTGCGCACTATACACTTCCACCTTCACGTAAGCTGTAAGCAAGAACTGTAGCAGAGGGCCGTGACTAGGAGATTTGAAAAAATATTGTGATCCAAGACTGTTTGGGGTGCATATATTGCGTACTCGTTTCAATTGTCACCCCACATTAAAAATCCCAACGACGACGGCTGCACCGTCGCTTATGAGGGCTCAAATAGATTGGAGTCAAAATTAAGATTTCGTCTAGTCAAGACTCGATTACAGAGTGGTTCAGGCACCCAGGACGTAAACAAAGGAAATGCGTGTTGGATTCACTATAAAATGAAAATTATGTACTCAAAAAATTTGCTTACACTAGCTATGCTCAAAATCATATTTAGTCTTATTTACTATTACAATATCTTTGATTTTTGTTATTCTAAATAAGAATTTGCAGCGTGGCTTGCTTATTAGTTCTAAACCGATAAACTAGAGTAAGCAACGTCCGTTACGGCCATGACTTTGATGGGTGACCGCTAGCTCAATAGGCATTAGTACTAAGCGCTTCCATGCTTCAAATGCACGTTAAGCCTTCGGTCCTGATTGTTATCTCAGGATAGCAATTGTTACAGTATAATTTTAAAGCATGTTGCAAAAACCCGCGTAGCTAGCTAATACCCTCAATTAGAAAACTCGAAAGAGTTTTTTTGATGAAAATCAATTAATCTAATCTGAGCAACAGGTTAACTATGTATTTTGTAACTAACAAGTTTGATTGAAATCAAATAAAACTGGCAAATTTGCGATTACGTTTTTACATTTACTACTAATAAAAGCTGCTAATGGCTATTATTAGTAACGAATAACTGCTTCAGTAAATAACAGCTTTTGTTGTAATAGATGTGGATACATAATTGTGATACTACTATCTTTCTATGACTTCAATCAGATTGTGACAAATTACATAATTGGGACCAGATGTCCTTTAGAGCCCATTATTCTAGGTTATCCTGAATAACATCTATGAATACTTCACCAGATGCCATCAGATATGATAATGATCACTGATTAGCCCGTCAGCAATACAAAAAGATCAATAAATAAATTTTCACTCGCACTTAGCAAAATTTACCTTAATTTCTTCCTCAGCGGGCAGGAGAATTTAGTAATGTTTTTTATCGAAAATACGGCAGGAAAAAATATCTATTATTATAAACAATTTAATTTTAACAATATAATTACTTAACTAGTAAAGGACCTCTATCAGCTCGTCTTCACCATTATATTCCACTTGACACTGACAGTTAGTTGCACGTTACTTAAAATTTTCAGTGATGTCTTGAAATGAGGCCAACTGGGCTTGGTCTATTTAATTCCAAGAAGACAATTATGTGTACCGCTAAAATGTCCCTCTATGAATCCTTGCGTTTCAAATACAATTATCTTGCCTTAACTAGCCTTGCTTACCTAGTATTGTAATACTGGGCGTTGAAATATTGAGCGTCGTTCAATTTTGCTACCTCTTGGAAAGTAAGACTAAGTTTGCCTCTAAGCAGTTAGGTTTGCTCGAAAAGGCGAGACAGTATTTCATGTCAGCCCATCGCCAGCAACCTTATAAGACTCAGGTTTGAACTCAAATGGAGTACTGGTCTCACCTCTGAGCGGGGTCCTCCCAGTACCAGCTTCTTCCAATTGACCTCATTCAACGCAGCATCTTTTACCGAATCTATCAAGGGAAGTGTACTGAAGAACTGTTCCGCTTAATACCTGCAGCAGAATTCTACCATCTGACGTCTCGACAGAGCATATCTTCCATAACTTTCATGTCGACGTCTGAAAATCCATAACCGTGCAATTCTCACGGCAAAGCATCCTCAAGACCTCTAGTATTGCTGATGTTTGTAGGCGATGGTGATCACTTACCACCAGATGAGCCCTCTGATCGTTTGCCTGTTTTAAAAAAAACTATTTCACCAGTGAATGAACGATTTTGATTGTCTTTGCAAAATCAGTCGAATTTAAAGTTGCTCTTCAGAATAAACTATATATTCTGACGATAACCTGCTATCAGCAATGTTAACTTTGCTATATTTTAAATTACAGGAAACCTTATCCAGTGCAATCAGATAGGCAATCTGACATGTGTTATCAGCAGGGGCATCAGCTAAACCCGGAGCAATGATTGCTCCCAGGTTGTCAGCTGCCGTGCAGATGGTTCATTGGTGGAATCTTGCCACAGGCTTAACGTTACTATAGTATAGTGGGAATGGATTTATTTTAAGTAGGAAATCTAAAGGCAAGCACCTGCCTGTGTATTCCTTGACCAAGCTCACCTCGATTCGGTGGATGCTGAAGTCGAACGTAAAAGCTCTGTGGTCACCTCTGAACTCCCACCAATCACCTTAGCGACTTACGCTGAGGTGGCGAGACTGATCAAGGCCCTCCGACCGCGCAAATCCCCCGGTGCCGATGGCATCTCCAACAGGGTTCTTAAAACCCTCTCTCCTCCTCTCATCCATCTCCTAGTCAGCATCTTCAATGCTGCTATGAGCCACTGCTTATTCCCAGACACCTGGAAATGTGCAAATGTCATTGGCATTCACAAACCAGGCAAAAGCTCATCTGACCCCACCAGTTACCGCCCCATCAGCCTCCTCAGTGCCTTAGGCAAACTTTACGAGCGGTTACTTGCAAACCGTCTCCAGTCCCATGCTAAGGAACACCACCTTATCCCAGATGAGCAGTTTGGCTTCAGGCCCGGACACTCATGCGTCCAACAGGTGCACCGCCTCACGGAGCACATCATTGAGGGCTTTAACAAGTACCCCAAACCCCAGACAACGCTAGCAGTCTTCCTCGACGTAGCGAAAGCTTTTGACAAAGTCTGGCACAATGGCTTGATTTACAAGCTATACCAATTTGGCGTGCCAGAACGTCTTGTGCTCATCCTACAAGACTTCCTTAAAGCCAGAAGCTTTCGCTATCGCGTGGAAGGCACCCTCTCCTCCCCCCACCCAGTCAGAGCCGGAGTCCCTCAGGGCTCCGTGCTATCACCCATTCTTTTCGCGCTGTATACCAGCGACATCCCACGCTCTCAGCCTAACGTCCTATTAGCCCAATACGCGGATGATACCGCTATTTATACCACTGGGTGGCATATCAGTAGAAAGTCCATTCCCGCCCTCCAACGGGCCATCACCGAGATCGGTGACTGGTTCCGTAAATGGCGCATCGCGGTCAACCCAGTTAAAAGTGCAGCTATGTACTTTACTGAGAAGGGCCGCCCCCGTTACCCGCAACCTTTAACTTTGTTCGACCAACCCATCCCCTGGGTTAGTAAAACAAAATATCTCGGAGTCACCCTTGATCGGAATCTCACCTTTAGCGATCATATAACAACCGTCCGTAACAGAGCGGCCTTTGTAATGGGTCGCCTTGGTCCCCTGATTCGCAAAGAGAGTAAAATGTCTCTTAGAAATAAGAAGACACTTTACACTGCCTGCATCCGCCCCATCATGACTTACGCATCAGTAGTGTTTAGTCATGCTAGTGAGGCCCATCTCCATAAGCTTCAAGTCATTCAAAACCGTTTTCTTCGTAGTGCAACCGGCGCTCCGTGGTATATCCGGAACACCGAGTTGCATTGCGACCTAAACCTTCCCTCTTTAGCGCAGTTCAATAAGGACTGCGCCCGCCGATACTTTGATCGAGCGCCCCACCACTCGAACCCTTTGGTTGTCCAGGCATCGAACTACTCGACCGCCTCTTCTATCCCATTTTTCAAACCCCCCCGTCGCCGACCACGGCAGGTATTAGACGACCCGGATGACCCCATCGCAGTCATTACATTGGCAGCTTTAGCGTTATCCGCAAGTCGTCGAGGTAAAATCCCCAGGTGTGAGGTAATTAGAGGTCACACAATCAAACACCGAGCTCGCCGGCGAGCTCGAGGCAAAAACAAGGTCACGATAAATTGCTCTCCAAATAGTCAAAGAGTATTATTCAGTAGGGCCCAATTGTGCAACACTGCAGTTGCACAGAGGCATTTTGCTCCGATCCCCCCCATGTCTCTCGACAGCGAGACAAGCCGAGGTCCGAACCACAGTGGTGCCCTTGAGCTCGCTGTCAACCCCTCCTATAATAGCGGTACGTTTTCGGCGTCCGCAGGAGACGGAGGTAGAAAGCGCTTTTCGCCTTCTACGCCCGTCTCGGGAGAAGTGCCTTCGGCACTTCTCCCTCCCGGGCTATTGTAGGGCCAGGCCCTCGCCCAAAACCCGGTGGAGCTGGACGACCGCACAGGCGGTAGCCAGCATCTATGTCCTCCCTAAAAAAAAAAAATGTGTATTCCGGTAGCAGTATTCGGAGTAAGTTTTATTGACAGTCTCTATTTTAGCGCACTAACTAAACTTCAACCACGTCATCACTTACAACACTGGTGCGTTCAACCGTTTTTAATGATTATTAATTATTGTTCTTAAAGTGATAAATCTTAGTATATTGGTTTGTAAATAATTTTTTGGTTAACCGAAATTAAGATACAAGAGTTTTGTAAGCGTGAATTTTGAATTACAACTTTATTGATTTTAAAAATATGGCATGATTACGCGCATTTTCGTATCTTTAAATTTTTATTTTCTACTATGTTCCTATACTTCATAACCAATTTCATAAGAACCTACATATCTCTCGACAGTGCACTCTAGTAAAGTAGGCACGCTTGGGTTACTCTTACTAAACTACATCAGTGATTATTCCAAAGCTTTATAATGAATGATAAAGAGTATTGAAAATTAATCAGATGAGACTATGATCAAGAAATTACGTAACAATAATAAAAAAAAATATCCAATATAAAAAATTCTAAGTCGTATCGGTTAAAGCCGTTTTTTTTGCCTTTACCTTAAGGTAAAGGGAGATTATTTCCTCCTCAAAGTGCGCCAACGCATCCTCGAGACCTTTGGTATTGCGGAAGTTCCCTGGCGACGGCGATCACGTACTATCAGGTGAGGTGGCTAATTGTTTGCCCTCCTATCCCATAAAAATCAACACTTTTATAATTATTTTTATTAATCTTGCTACCGTAAACGTGCCGGCTATTCTTGAGCCGAACGGTATCGCACGTAACGATGGCAAGAGACCTGACGGAATGACCTTAACTCCCTGGATTCGTGGAAGGCCGCTAGTTTGGGATGCCACTTGCGTTGACACGCTTGCGGCGTCTCATTTACCATCCACCTCGAAGACGGCGGGAGCAGCGGCAGTGGCAGCAGAAAGCTCCAAAGGGCGAAAATACGAGAGTCTCGGCGATAGTTATGTATTTCTGCCTTTTGGAGTAGAAACGTTAGGTCCGTGGGGTCCAAGCGCATGGACTTTATATAAAGATTTATCAAAGCGGCTGATAGAAAAGACAAACGACCAAAGGGCTGGCGCTTACCTCAGCCAGAGAATTAGTCTTGCCATACAACGGGGTAATGCTGCCAGCCTTTTAGGCACTCTACCCGAGTTCTGTTTTCTACTTATGATTGCCTCCTGGTAGAAAACAGAGCTCAGAATTTTTAAATGTAATATTTTTAGGTTATAATTAGATATAGTTAAATTATTTATTTATTTTTGTATTAGTATATGTACTGTTAATTTTTTCTTGTAATGTACAATAAATGAGTTGATAATTTAATCAAATCAACATTTTAACGAAATTGTCGAACTTCAATTTCCACGATGATGAAGTCGAGTGAATGCAATCGTACTAATGTGGGTACATTTTAACTTATGTAATTATTTTTCTCTTAAATTTGAATATATAATCTATGTAGGTACCTACGTAAGTAATACGGTTGTTTTTATTTAGTACAGGATAAAAAACCCTGTATACATTTTTGAAGTCTTCTAGACTTAGGTTAGGGAAGTACTTAGTACAATAAATTACAGTAGTGTAACTTTTCCTTATTTTGAAAACGATCGCAAGCTTCAGAATCTAATTGTAATGTATATTTGGATTTTAATTAACATAAGGAAAACAATAAAACATCAAAACATCCTGGGTGGGAATAATATTATTATATAAAATAATAAATAATTATGGTGTGACATTAAGTATGATATCATGTCACATTCCTACTATAAGGAAAATTAAAACCGTTCACCCACCAGTTAACTAATACATTTCTATGTACCAACTTACATAATAATAATTCAGAATATTGAGCCAAATATTACAATTAAACATAGCAACCTAACTTCTGGGTACAAAAATTGTAAATCCACTTACAGCTGGTAATTCAAACGCTCTGTTAAATATAATATAAGAAGTTAAAGTATGAAATTTCCAACGTGTACTGAAATATATAAATTAGTTATTTTCAATAAAATAAAAACAACTGCAAGTCGATAATCGAATGTTGCATATTTAAAAAAAAAACAACCTCTAAGGTACAATGTGAAAAAAGTGTCACTCAAAAATCTGAAACCATGAAGGTTCTATGTCAATTCGAAGCACCTATTACAATAAAACGGCAATTTCATACTTTAACTCCTATTACAATGATTCCACTGAATATTTAAAAAATGTGCAATATATACCTTATCGTGCCCGTGGGATGAAGAACTAGAATGTTACCCCATCCATACCCTTTGGTGTCGTAAGAAGCGACTAAGGGTAACACAACAGAAGGTGGGCAGCAGCGCTCTCTGAGAAACTGATATCTCACACTGCGATCCCCAAGACGCCTGCCAGGCGTGTGGATTATGGCAAACCCTCTCATAATGGGGGAGGCTGTGTTCAGCAGTGGACAATCAAGCTGATACAGTACACATTGCTTACACAACACATTAGTGTTATTAATAATCATAAAGTATTACAAATTTAATAGTTTTAGGGCCTGTTTCAGAATGTTCGAGTAAGTTCCGGTTTTACTACCCAGAACATATTTATTAAATAAAACACTATCTTTGCGTTTCACAGTCATCGATTTAGCCTATCCATCGGTTAAAGCTTGAAGCGCGCTGCATGTTTACTGTCATTTTTATCGTTCAGTTATTTTATGTGTTGCATAGCAACCTGAAACTTTATTAGGACATTCTGAAACGGGCCCTTAACCTCACAAGCCCAAAGAGGTGTTGTTTATTATTAAATATCTGCGTGAAAAAGTGTTTTTTATCCTGTAGCGTGGAAAAGGTTTTCTAAATTCGAACCTCTTAAAAACGTTCCAGAAAAACAATTTTTTTATATATGTGCATATTTAGTAATGTAACTTTTAATTATTTTTTTGTACCGGGGGTATGCCTTTATTTAACAAAACGCTACGAACTATATACAACACTACAGCTACTTTATGAAAGCACTTGGACAGCCTATAAGTCATAGCAGACTCACAGGCAGTCCAAATGCTCCAGCCAACTATCAGTTGGCAGCGTGCCCAGCATGGAAAATTAAAATTAGAAATTAAAAGAAATTTAATACAATATGCTGCATTTCTTGCACCTAACATTTTTCTTGCTGCAATGAAATTTATCTGAAATAAATGATTATAATTATTATAATGATATTTTGCGCCTCATACCTTGGAAACTTTCTGTACGCTCAGGATTCTATATTTTGAACAATATATTTCTATCCTAGAATCCTTCGCTTCCTCAGGTTCAATAAAAGTATTCGCGCCATGTAACAACTTTGGAGCATAAAATAACAAATAACTTTTTCCTTCAATGAATCACCGCTATGTTTTGGACTCATTTATTTTACTTGCAGTGATTGCTCGGTGGCATTGGCCATGGACTGCCGCGCAGCAGATCTATGATTGTAATCCCGCCGCGGGCTTGAGCTTCACTGCATGGTGGAAGGGCTATTTGCGAATGCCCGCCTTGCTAGCGAGCACCCTCCAGTTGAAAATCTGTCACCAAGCACCTAATGTTGTGTTCCGGCAGCATTCCTTGAGAGCCAGTGAAATTACAGGCACATGAGACTTAACAACTATGTCTCAAGGTGACGGGCGCAGTGTAATTCATCACTTGTGACGAAATGCATCTGTTATAGGCAGAGGTAACCGCTTAACATCAGGTAGGCTACGAGCTTGTTCCGTCACAATAAAAAATAAAATTAACTTAACTTTATATAACTAATATACTGAGTACTTTACCATTGTATAATATTTCACGGAATGAGTCAAAAAATATTTAGGTATATAAAAATAATAGTTCCATTTCTAGTCTTCAATAACAAATAAAGTAGTATAAATTACAAGAGGTATCGCAATAAATTTTATTAGTTAATATAAAGTGGAGGCTCTTCCTCATTCGATTTTCATCTTCAAGCCATGTAGAATTCATAAAATAAAATACTTTTTTTATAACATGTAACCTGCAACCTCAATCCCGTAGTTAACACTTGGGGTGCCAGGCTAGAATTGTACTCTCCCACATCTTCTCGTGGGTGTCGTTAGAGACAACGAAGTGAAAAATAACGGAACATGGGTAACAGCGCCTTCTGAGAAAATAGCATCAGTAACTGCGAACCCCAAGAAGCTTGTCAAGCGTAGGAGTTTTAGCAAAACGTCCCAAAAATGAAAAATACAAACACCACTCGGCCGGCAGTATCTAATTATTTCTAGCTCCGGCAGCAGGCTAACGCTGGAGCAGGAGGTGCGAAAAATACCGGCACATGTCCGGCTCATCATCATCACCGGAAGACGTCCACTGCTAAACAAAAGCCTCTCCTATTGAACGCTACAAAGAACGGCTTTTAGCCGCTTGTAACCAATGGCCACCCGCGACTTTCACGATATCCTCAATCCACCTAGTGCGGGGCCAACCAACGTCTTCCAGTGTAATGTGGTAACCACTCGAGAACCGTTCTTCCTTCCGTGCCCTTGTCTTGTAATCAAATCGACATTCCCGGCTATCATCCTCTAAAAGGCTACTCTTAGCCCTGGCAACATACAACATATCCGTTCTTATTGAAAGTCCGCAGATATCCTGTTTTTACATTGGACTTCTGCAATAGGACTTATAAACAGTAGCCCAAGCATGAATATTTCGATAGTCCGTAACGTAACCGTATCGAGTTTACAGTACGTTTACGCAGGAGGCGATGGTTGACAGCACAACGCATCATTTGTTGGCTAACGTGAACTCGAAAGTGACGTTACCCGGCGTAAATCAAATTAATTGTACCTTCTTTCTAAGATCTAATGATTCATTCCAAAAGAGGTTTGAATTCTTTTTAGCCTATACAAAGTCCTCTATGTTAAATATTTGTAAATTTTGGCGTTTTATTTGGGGAAAACCAAACTATATTTAATAAAACATCTTTAGAGGTACATATTTAAAATATAATTTGATATATAAATTAGCTAGGAATTCCCAAGCCTAAAATCATGTACAAGCATAATTATATAATATATGTGAAATTGAATTGCATGGCCACATTACTTTATATGCAGACGACACTTGTTTATTTTATTTCGGATCTACAATTCATCATTTAATTTCACAAGCTCAACACGATCTCAATAAAATTTTCTTATGGTTCCAATACAACTTATTAACAGTTAATATATCAAAAAACGTCGTACATCATATTTAAGGCAAACGATAAAATAATTCCGAGTCACGCTCCATTAACAATTAATAATGAACAATTACAACAGAAAAACTGTTAAAAGTATTTAGGCTTACGATTAGATAGTATGCTAACGTGGAATTCTCAAATTGAGTATGTAAAAGATAGACTTTCATCACTTTTAGGCTGTCTTTGAAGTATAGCCCGATGTATTCCAATTCGGTTGAGGTACACTGTATATAACGCTTTGGTTAAGCCCCACATACTTTATCTCATTGAAATCTGGGGAAGTGCAGCTAAAACAAAATTAGCCGCCCTTTAAGTTTCACAAAACAAAATAATAAAAATGCTCTTTCGCTATCCCTTTTTAACACCTACTACCCAAATATATAAAGAGACAAAAATTATGAATATCAGACAATTAATCATACACAATACATGCATTTTTATCCGTAAAGCACTTAGCAATAGCATCCACACTAACACATCATTCACAAAATATAAACAAATTCAAAAACGTAGTAGTCGCCGGGCTAGTTTTCTTGTCTTACCAAAAATAAGAACTACACTAGAACTACATTAAAAAAAAAGATTACTATTTAATTCATTTAAGGCCAAACTAAACGAATACAATATATCACATTGCTTTTAGTCAAATAATGAACTAATGAGTTCTCACTTTAATTCAAAACAAAAGTGACCGACGACGGCACGAGTGAAAATGTTTATACTTTTAAGTCCAATATTGTTCTCATGTAAGTGACATTGTCTTTATGAGAATAAATTCTTTAAACAGTGCTATATATTAATTACAAACAACTACTATCAAAATCTAAACCTTCAAACAGAGGAAGGAGTCTCATGAAACCCAGAAGGCTGCCTGCCGTCGTGAAGCGTAGCGTGCGCTAAATTTGATGGTGTTTTAGTAGAAAAAGGCTATTGAGTTCAAGCAGTGAACTCTCTAAGTTCTAAATGTTCACTGAAGGTGATTCCCGTCAGAATTTTGGTCCTCAGTGGTTCCGTCTGTTCTGGGAAAGAAGAATACTGTGACTAACTGGAGCGTGTAGTGATGTACCTAATAGTTTGGCATTCCATTAATGCACCGTTACAATAAATCGGGAGTGCTGTGACTTGCAACCGACTTGATAGTGTTGTTTTAATTCATAATAATTTTAGGACCTTAAAGTGTTTATATTGTATGAGTCAGTTTATGGTTGGATTATAATTTTGGATCTGTTACTAAGAATATTTATTCGTAAGTCTGTTATTACTTTGCCAAAATAAATTTATTACTACTGCTGGTGTAGCTTTGTTTTTTATTCATCTATTTTTCTGTATTTTTAAGGAATAGAGTACCCACCATACGAAAAATACTGAAAGTCAAGGCGAATGGTGTCAGATGGAACAGTGTGCGCCAACCAATAGGAGTGCACACACTGATACATTTCATCAGCTGCCTAATGCCCGTACTTGCCCCTAATGTGCAGCAACACCCCCCATTCACACCGACCTGAGTAGTGGCAAGATGTCTCGTATTTTATCTTAGTCGCCTTTCACGTTATCCAACAAGAGCATATTGAATAATTCTTATATTCAAGTGTTGTCGAACTGTTCTGTATACTAATAAATAAAACGCACAAATGCACTACGTTTATTTTTATTAAGAACGTAAAGTCCAATTATACACAAATTCTACATTTCATATTAAAATTTTCTCTTCGTAGTGATTAGACTGTTGGCGTGAGCATGGTCTGACGATCCGTTGGTATTGCTTTAGTATTGCTGCCTCTATTCTTCTGGTGCATTTGTTTACAGCCTTGGTTGATCTAAACGATGGGTGATCTGCTGTGAGCTTTATTGTTTTTGATTTGACCATGACAATGAAGAATTTCATAGCAACATTGCAGCGCTGTGAGATATATTCAAAGCGCGAAGTTGGTGTAAATGTGGGCTGGGACGGTGGAATATAGAAGCTGTGTGATGCAGAGTTTTGGAAAATGTCCTGATTTGGGTCCATCGTACATTAGAATCACTTCCCCTCTGACAAAATAGAAGAAAAGACGGAGGCTCGTAAAACATAAAACTGAAGCCTCGCTTTTATACATGTGTGCGATAGAAGTGTTGCAGTATGAAAGCAAAAATTACTAAATTGTAGGATTTATGGGAGAAAAATTTGTGAAGTGAAGATAAATATACAGAAAAATATGTTCGTAAGAATACTTCGCTATAACATAATATTATTTATATTGTGCAATATTATTATAATATTGCACAATCTTCACGATTATTGTTTAATATGTTTCGCAATTTTTTTAAGATATTCTAGACTTTACGTTCTCTAGGACAATAAATAATTGACTATGCATGTTAGCTTACGTATATGGTATGGTTTCGCCGCAGGTGCCGTTTTTTTGAGTGATTTTTTATATTTTTTTGACGGAATAAGCAGAAAGTACTTTAAATTCAATACTTACGTGTGAAAAGTAATTCCAGATAACTTTTTCTCCACTGAATATGTTCTGTTTTTGCAGTGTTTTAACACGCAAGTGGGCATTTTTAGTTTATTTATTCCGTTGTGTGACGTGTGTAATGTGCGACGGTCTATCGTGTACTCAGAGTAGGAGTGCACGATATATATCGATATTACAAAAAATATCGATATATGAACACCATATATCGCTACCGATATGTATATTGATACATCAATGATATTATTCAACCGATACAACACCATAGCTCACTTAACATGTTTGACCAAAACCTTTACATTTTCAAAAGGGATTTTGGCAAAGTTGTTTTTTATGGCAAATTGATCGTAAACGTTGCTAATACCACTTTAATTTTATCATTTTCTATTAACTTTTAACAGTATAACATAACTGCATACTGCTAATTATGTTGATCATAATGTGTACACATATTTAGGAATATAATCCGGCTCTTAAATGTTAACCTATATCATATGTGTTCTTTGTGTATCAATATAAATAAATACTGTTTTGTGTATCAATATAAATAAATAAATAATTAGATACTGAATTATGGCTGGCAACGAATTTAAAAAGTAAAAACACGAATTGTGAATAATTAGCCTTCACAGTTACAAAAAAACCTTCGCAATGGCATTTTTTTATGCAAGTCTTTATTTTTAATCCAAGGTGTAGAGAAAAAAATATTGCGAAGTAAAAAAAAAGTTGATTTGTTTATTTACCCTGGCTGTTTTTACATATATCAACCTGTCAAACATTTAACAAGAAAAACATTTTGTACATTATATCGAAAATATCGATATGTTTCTCCGATATATCGCAAAGTATCGATACAACACTACAATATTTCATATCGAAAAAAATATCGATACATTTTTTGTTTGGACATCCCTCAAGTCAGAGCACTAAGTTAGTGTGAGGGAGTCTAAAGAAAATCAAAAGCTACAATAGCCTCTTAGATTTCACTAATAAACATTAGCTTGTTTATTTAAAGTATACAACCTTAGTAAGTAGTGATACGTACACCGACATTTGAAAACCGCACACTTTTGGAAACAATGTATGGTTGGCAACAATTTTGTTTACATTTTAATTTGAAATTATAACCTAAATTGCGTTGTTAAATATTAAAGAAAGTACATTATGTTCAATACCTACGTGTGTTTTAATACTCAACATGGTTTTTATTTTATTTATTCTGTTATGTGTGACGTGCATAGCGTGTGATGGTCTATCGTGAATGAGGACAAAATTGGCCGAATTTGGATACGTTTGTGAGAATGAGTGGTGTCTTACATAGAATTGGCCGAATTTGATGCTTCATTTTTGATTTTCATTAGACTCCCTCTTTCTTATTAATTTCTCTGAGCACTTCCCTCCAGTGCCATAGATTAATCAATACTTACTTTGTTTCCGGTAAACGAAATGGTATATTTCTAATCTTTTTGTAATAAAATAATCTTGTAATCATGTTGCCACGTTTGTAACTCTTTTCATAGTTGAAATATGAATGAAAAAACACATTAAAACATGAAATTACGATGTTTTTATTACAAATTCAAAACATTTCGTCAGCTATCTCACTGAAAACTTCTCAGTGACACATTCGTAGGTTTTTGACAGACTCTCGATAGCCAGCCTTCGAGCTTACGTTAAAATTAGGTTCGTGCTCGCGATTTCATACAATTTTTTTTACGTAACGAACCGTTCACGTTAAAATCTCGATACGTTAGATGTCAAAAACTTTCAATCTGCCCAAATTTAGTTCCTTTTACGCACTGTAGGGGCGCTGATCAAATCCTATACAAAATGGTCACATTTCGATACGTTAACGAAACAGTTACGTTTTCGCAAGTTATTCGTGCTAGGACTACAGATCTGTCCATAAAACCTTGACAAAATTTTTAGACCAGACTATAAATTTATTCATGAAAACCCGAAAAATATATTGAATTTAATCAGATTCTTTGGGATATTTGTGGAATCAAACATTTAATTCTGTACACACCTTAAATCACTAGTCGTTAAGAGTTACCAACACTTTATCAATGAAAAGTGGAAAAAGAATCAAAGACTATATTTAAACGAATGCAATTAACCGCTAAGGATTGCAATATATATACAGCAGAGCAATACATTTTTATTCTAATTAATTAGGAACCGATATAAGGGTTACTAAGATAGGTTAATATATAAGTTAAATTATAGTTATTATGGAACAGTTGTTAAGTGGTGGTTGAATATAACTGCTACGCCTGGTAACGCTCGCCAATATACCAGTATATTATTAGTAATTATTATAATATAATAAAACAGTAGTAAAATATTTTTTTCAAATTAATGTATTAAGTACTTATAACGAAAATTAAAACAGTAATAATATTCTGTATTGATTTTCAAGTTATCGTGAGACAAGAACAACCACAATAATGTTAACTAACAGTCAAACTTATAATTATTAGTAATATTAACATTGTCATACAAATCTTATTCATTGAATATCTTGTCAGCACAGATAAATCGCATCGAAGAAAAAGGTTTTTGTGCCACAAAAACTGTTGAGATGTGGTTATTTTATGGTTTCTTATAAATTACTTACACTTATAACTTATTGATGAATATTTTTGCATTATTAGTTACTTAAACCTGATAATCTCCTTAAGATTTTACACAATATTATTAGCACGGCTGCATATCCACTTCGTCAACTAAATTTGAGAGATCATCGCTGTAATACTCCTTAGCGGGTACATTGTCAAAGAATTTTCTGTAGGTATCGTAGTAATATTGCATTGATTTATCATTAATGAATTTTCCAATATCAGATGCCATTATAAGCGTCCAATTTTCGTTGACGAATTTAGTCACAGGTTCACCTGTAAAAATTAAATATCAGAAGCCTGTTCAATTTCGTTTAAAATGTACTGTAATATCTTGCTCATTCTTTTTGGTAGAGGCACTACTATTCTTTCCGAACGCAGCTTTAGTTTTTTAAGTACCGATTTGGTACATTGCATGGTGTACGGCATTTAGCAAATTCTCGCCTGGCTGTGGTAGCTATAGCTACTACCGTCAAGAAGAAAATCTACTGCAAAACACCATACGGTCTGTTTGAGAGCTGTCCTTAAGAGCCACCAATCGATGTTAGCATGAACAACATCTCGACTATATTGTCACTTACTATCAGATGAAATAGTACCAGTAATAAACAAAAAAATATTAGGTAAAATGATATTTTAACAGTTACTTTATTTGAGAAAAAGAAATTCAAATAATTTCACTTCTTGCTCTATGCAAAATTATGTACAAGGGGGACTATAACCATTGTAAAACCACACAAACGAGAAAAAATATTCTGTTTCTTTTGACTTGAAGCCACCAAATTCCCTTTTCTTTGGCGTTTAGAATATTTATAATAACAATAATAAATTATCTTACAGACACAAGATTCATTTTAATATTTGTGATTAGAACTAAAATACTATTAAATACAGAAAAGTAAATGTACTTTAACTCTAAATAGCTTTAGGTAGCAACGGTAGACCCAGAGTATTTATGTAGCAGACAGCATGAATCTTTCAAGTTGCTTAATTTTAGCTTTCTCCTTGGTGTACCGGACAAGAATTTCAGGCGTCCTATCTTCTTTTGGAAGTCGTAAGGTGACGAAGGAAATACCCGAAGGTAGCTGCGTCTTCTGAAGAACTGTTATATCAAACTGATATCTCTAAGCGCCTGTTATTCGTGACAATTATGGCAACCCACAACGACCCCTTTGTCCAACGGTGAAAGTCACGAACTATTGAATTATTGAATGAATTTTTAAACTTATAATGCATATATTTTAGATTTTCTACGAGATATTGGAGTGCAAAATGTTTTGCCCCGGGCGGGAATTGAACCTGCGTCCTCCGGTTTCGCGCTGGATGCCTAAACGGCTCGGCAACTAATTAATTGGCTGTTTCTGCCGAAATTTTGTGCTCCAATTGTATTTCTTTAACCATCATATATAGGAGATGGTGCGTGACCCGCACCGATCCGGTGCTTAGCGGCTTAGGCATCCGGCGCAAAATCGGAGGATGCGGGTTCAATTCCCGCGTAGGGCAAAACATTTTGTACTCTAATAATTTGTAGAACATGATTTTCGCTTAGCACGTGGTGGTACCTGTAATCATTTTCACCAAATATTTTACTATTCATGCGCAAACTAATGTAGTTTTTCTAGGTTATGAAATAAACATCAGAATATTTGACACAATATAGTAACTTTAACTTATTAACAATCTCGTCACTTGAATAATATGGATGCATAAATAGATTCCTGATCTACAATTTATACGTACTGATATCAAGGATTCCCAGTTTTAAGCCACATGCCTCTAGAGTGACCTTAGTCATGTCACTTTTGTACGTTGCGTTGTCAAAATCTCCCTTGACATAAATTTCTCCATTACATTTTTTTAATACTATCTGTATAGGGTACTTGATATTGAAGTGCCAGTTCTCTGAAACAGTTACATAAATATGCATAAACAGCTGAAAAAGTTTTAAAACTAATACCTAACCATACGATTAAATAATGCTTATTTAATTTGACCCATAAATGAAATCAATATCTTGTAAAATACAGCTACTTGATTTTTTTGTCAGATAAAAATTATGACTTTGTAGCCAATCCAGGAATTGAACTTGGGACTTCTAGATTCTATAACGAAGCTTAAAGCTACTCCACTAACGATCAGTTATTATTAATATTAATATACAGGGTTATTGGTAAAATGCTAACAACCTCTTAGGGTTGACTTCTGCCAATCATAAGAAACATTGTGAGTTATTTTTTATTATTTGGTTTTTTATTTTATTTTAAATATTTGTTTAGTTTTTTTCTGTTTTAATGCGTACTATGAGCCAACAGCGTCCACCGTGGCAACTGGACCGTACCGTGCCCCCTTTGAATAGAGTTTTGAATATTGACATCGAGCAAAGTAATGAAAAAATACATTACAGGCACAAAAGGCTTTTAACATCGTACCAGCCTCGTACTTATTCCGTCAAAAACACATAAAAAACGCAAAAAATATGAAAAAAACAAAAAAAATTATAATAATCAAAACAAAAAAAAACATCTAATAATGTTTGTTATGACTAGCAGAAGGCAATCCTAAGAGGTTGTTAACATTTTACCAATAACCCTGTATAATACCACAGCTGTTCTACAACGAAAGCATTAAGGCAACCTAAAGGCCATTGTAGACAGGCACTCAAATTCCCTATCCCACTGCAAATTGGCTACCTGCCTAGCATGCTGGCAGCATTGCCCCTTAAATTGCAATGCTTATTCGTCAACCAGCATTAATATCACGCGTCGCATCGACGCAGGGCTTTGAAAAACTTTGTAAAATAAGAAGGGCTAAAAAAAATATTAACCGAATGTTAACGTTGCCAAGCCTTCTCCGTGTATGTTATTCAATAGATTTTGAACCACAGGTGCCGAAGTCAGTTTATATTTTCCTCTGATAACAATCTTATTACATGTAAGATCCGGTTCTTTATATCTTTCTTCAACATTACTCCTGTAAATAAATAAAGTTTTATTGTTTATGTGATTTAGTTCGCTCCCTAGATAATCTAAAATAATAGAGTTGGTTTTTTGATACAATTCATACATATCTTTCATATAAATAATTGGTTCAACGGGCACACAGTATACAATGTCTTTTCTTTAGCTGGATAATAAAATATTCATAAATTATATTGCGACATATTGAGGATTTTGACAAAGCCTGAGTGTTATTTATTAAACGTTAAATACTTGATTGTTTACAAGTTTTTAAAATCATTCGTGTGGATTGTTAGTTAAAATCACTGTAATACTTGGACTATTACTATTTTTTTTATGTTATCGTGATGGAACCCTCGCGGTAATCTCTGTCTTTAATATATGCAGATCTTCATAAGTGGCGATATTCACTGCACTGAGATATTTATATTATCATCGCGCATAATTACATCCAGGTTAATTAATCCCATCCTAATAATCTAAGTTAGATTTGTTTAGATAGAAGCGCTCTCGTGACGTCATCATGATAGCAAAAAAATGTATAGGTGTATAATTATATTCTAGTAAGTAAATATAAAAGTACATCGTCGGTCGCGCGTTTATTCCTTCAGCTAAAACAACATAACTTACATAAATGTGTTAAGCCTCATATGCCTGTAATTTCACTGGCATCAGTATACTTAATACCATACCCTTCAAATCAGACTCAGTAATGGGAACATTACTGCTTGGCAGTATAAATAGCCACCATACGATGGCAGGACTTCCCGGGACAAACTCGCACAGAATTCTACTACTACCTGCAAGTAAACTACTCGTATATCTAATACACTACATATTATACACTTTGTACTATTTTATGGTGTAATTGTAATCACATACAGTGTAATTGTCATCTAAACCGATTTAAACCGTTACATTCAAGTTTTAAGGTGTCAACCCATACACACTTCCTTTTACACATATAATATTGCTATGGAATGTGACTCACATTGTATGTAATGTTAATGGGGAGTTAGCGATTCCTGAAACCATTGAATAAAAAATTTAAGAACTGTTAAAAAATAAAAGTTGGGTATACAAAGTTGTAACTTTATATACTCAACTTTTAGGGACTTGGGATAAAATACCGGAAAGTGGGCAGCAACGCCTTTTGAGGAACTGATATCTTACCTACACTCCGATCTCCAAAACGCTTGCCAAGATGGGCATAATGGCAAACCACTTCTTTATAAGGCAGGTTGTGCTCAGCAGTGAACATAGAGGATAATACAGTATTTATACTCTTATTGGACATGTGGAGAGAATGACTAAACATAAATAATAATAATAATGACTATACATTGGAAAAGTAAATGGAAGTGTTGGACGGGGTAGAGCTAGGCGAACGTCCCAAAATCAGACTGAAGACGTTCTAAAAAAGGCCAGATCAGATCACCCTAAACCGACGCTCATATATGAAAGGATTGATGAGTGTAGATGAAGCGAAAGATATAAGTAAGGATCATAGTAAGTGGAAATCTGTGGTCTCTGCCTACCCCAACGGAAAATAGGCATGATTTTATGTATGTAGTATAAAGTTATGGTAAGTTAAATACCCTCTCTTCGTCCACTTTTGGATTAAACCTATAAATAATCATATGATATACACCATATGATTATTAATACAAATAATGAAGTTTTCATCAATTTATAAGGTCACATTTGTAACATCTATACAAAAACATACTTACTCATATTTGTTGACATCGCATTGCTGGATTCCTATGGCTTCGCCATCAATTAAAGTCACATTCAAGAGTCCCAAAATAGACAAATTCAAATTATCTAACTTGAATGGATCAATAACCGGAATACCGACATCCGGTATACCGAAAAATGCCAATTTCCTCCCAATATCTTGAAAAAAGTCCTTTTGGCATTGTGAATCGTATAAACTACATTTGGGTAAATCTAAAATAGAATACAGCATTATCTTAAAAAAAATTCGCACAGAAAATATTCAAAAACAAAAAATGCACTATAATGTAAATAATCCAGACCATTGTTACTTTTACATCGATGTGTATATAAGAACATCCCTAATATTTATTTTTTAATAATTGTCATCAAATTTTTTGCACAAGCTGTTTCTGATTTGTTGTTCTAAGCTTCTTGGTAAACCATTTTTTAAGATATATTAAATGTCTCGGCAAACAACCGCTCCAGAACAGCATATAACTATATACTGAAAAACAGTGCAACGATGCTCCTCTGACAAGAGAACATCTATTTTAAGAAAACATAGAACTAAATATTCTGTGAATAGTTAAAGCGTCTACCTGTCACCATTATTAGTATCGAGCAAGAAACGGTAAAAAAATCGAGTTTGTTGTATGGGAGCCCCCCTTATATATTTATTTTTAGTATTTGTTGTTATACCTAACAGCAATAGATATCCATCATCTGTGAAAATTTTAACTTTATCTATCACCGTTCTTGAGATACAGCCTGGTGACAGACATCCGGACGGACGGACATCGAAGTCTCAGTAATAGGGTCCCGTTTGTATCCTTTGGGTACGGAATCTTAAAAATTAACAAGCTGATCATAACCCTAATGCCTAAATTCATTTTGAAATATGTGATAATTTAGTAATTTGGTAACTTTTGAAGAATGTAGTGCGATATTTTATTTATTATTTTATTATTAATGTAGTCGATGCCAATCAAATACAAATTATTAGATATAAGTCAAATTTTACTCGTCACATCTCATTAAAATTTTAACCACAAGACAAATATTACGCTTCGAATATTAAACAAATCATCAAAATTGGTACACCCTGTATAGAGTTATGAGGAAACACACAAAATAAATACAAATATATACTGTCAAATTGAGAACCTACAGATTTTTTGAAGTTTGTAAATAATTTTTACGGTAACACTGCGTTGCCATGTCTGTGTATTAGTGTGTCATCTGTTTATATTGAAATTTATAACAATGTTTATGATGATATTATTATAGTTAGCATCAAATATTAATAATTGCTGTCAATACTATGATTACTAAAAAAATAATAGCTGAAAAGTTATACTCGGCACGTTTACTAAAACATGTATTTCAAAATCTGTTCGTACGTGTAAAGTCTCTTGCACAGTAGTTGTATGGAGCTAAGTGTTCTGTTTGCTCGTGGGTTTAATTATTTGGAAACCATAATCAATTATTTCCTAATAAATATAAGATTTCGTAATTATTTTATAGTAACCGGCTAGGACTCATCAGTGTAATATTTACCGGATATTGGATATTATAGTTACCAAAGCAAATTCTTACCCAAGCAGACTTCTACACTATTGTATTAAAATAAACTGAATCACTAAACTACTATACCAAAACAATTTCTGGATTTTATTGTCATATTAATTTAGACAATGACTCAATATATTATTATTCAATATTGTTTCGTTGAGCTTGAGCATTTTGGAAGTTTCTTTAACGATACAACACTCATCAGTGACAAAATAAAAGCACACCGCGGGTTCCGTACCAACAAACAAAATATTTGTTTTATGAAATTATCCAAAACACTTTTTTTTAAATTGCATCCAATACAAAAACAATAGACACAAAAAAGGATTAAATTATACAATATTTGTAGTAAGTCTTACCCAAACACATGCAGCAAGAAATCGAAACAAATATTGGTAATAAATTAAATAACTTCATATTGGTTTTTGTTTTCTACAGCATTCGATAACGACGTCCTGTAACAATATAACCCGTTACAGGTAAACCAAGGAGTTTATAACATGCTATAGTGCCCGCGTTATCAAAAGTGTCGTTGGGCCATGAATCATAGTAATCAGTCTATCTCGCTCGCGCTCATTGAGCTAATGGAGCGCCATAATGAAGTGCATAATTAAACAGCAGGGCGTCGATATCGATGAGATTTTTTAATAGCTTGAAATTATGAAATAACACTATATACTTAACAAAATACAAAATATATTTATATTAAATTACGTAATCATACATAGTAGATATAAGTTGAGTACTCCAAACAAAGTATGCACTAAGTATAGTAGATATTATCATCCGATATATGTTGATATTACTGACCGCAAAATGTCTGAGGATATTTCTATATATTATGATTACAAGCACTACCGCGTACTAAGCGAAAATCATAAATTTAAAAATTATTGGAATACAAAATAATTTGCCCCGGGCGGGAATTGAACCCGCGTCCTTCCGATTTCGCGCCGGATGCTTTATCTATTAAGCTACCGGGTAGCTTAATAGATAAAGCATCCGGCGCGAAGCTACCGGGTAGCTTAATAAATAAAGCATCCGGCGCGAAATCGGAAGGACGCGGGTTCAATTCCCGCCCGGGGCAAAGCATTTTGTATTCCAATAATTTGTAAATTTATGTCTGAGGATATTCAATCAAATTGGGTTTGTTCCATTTGTCAAACAAGTAATAGATATGGGAGATAACTCCAATACGCCTCGGTTCGTTTATATGATACCTTAGAATCCACCCTTAGCTCCCTGAAAACTTACCCATAAATTGCAGTCGCAGGGGATATAAATGTAAATTTCATCAATACATCTAATAGTCATCACTGTAAATATCCAAACTTGCCTTGACCATATATTTTATTAAATCTAATTCCATGAAAATGTATATGCAAAACATAACGGATCATTGCATCACAATAACCTGTACGTACACGCATATCGAAACCTGCTGCCCAAAGCCAAATTTTATACTTGAAACAAATGTCCATTCTGTCGTGGCTGAAATAAAGCTATACTTACTATTCTGTGATTTCTAACATACTTATGTAACGTAAACTTGACAGTCGCACGTTTTAATGAAATTATGTCAAATATACTGGCTAAATATGAGTTTTAAAATGTCACGTTCATAAACACTGTAGGCAGACTTCAGGCCAATAGCGTATTGTAATAACGGGATATTAAGCGTGTTTTCTATTGTTTTAGAGTTCTCGATATTTCAACACTGTTGCAAGCGCTATGATCACGAGTAAACTGAAGTATATATGCGAGTGGATGGTAGTCGCTAAGAGCAGACGAACCCATCTACCCTCTTTCTAGTACGTTTTTTCGGCAAGGCGATGCTACAAGATTATTGTCACTGTCACTCACACCACTATTTGAATTTCGACATGCAATAGTAACGATATCAGATTGTGAACTATTTGTAACTCTTTTCCGGTTCTTGCATAGGTTAAACACTGCATTTCATACTATCGACAGTTGAAACCCATCTTCCCTATTGAAGTTTCAAGTTAAAATATGCAATAAACTTCTGAAAAAATTAATGAAGTACTATAGTAAACAGATAGAAAAAAGTGCATATGATACAAAGAAGCTTATAAGCAAGAAGCAGTCAAAAACATCTGTCACTTACTGAAACATAGTTCTAAGATCTTGGAACTCCTCAACCTCATCAAGGACAGCCCTTATTTATCCTTATACCAGTATCACCAACCTTTTGTATCAGTTTGCGAAACTCTGGCAGATTCTGTAAACTGAACTAAATTGGTTGGAATCAAGATAATCTGATAGCTACTCACAAACCTTTAACATCATACAACCAGTCACTTTTTAAACACCCACCATCCTTACGAAATTTATTTTTCTTACTGTAAAATCGCTGGTATATCTCCAATGTATAAAAATGGATCAAAATCCGTACCAGGGAACTACAGGCCAATAGCTTTACTTAGTCTTGTCTCAAAAGTACTCGAAAAAGTTGTAAATAACCGCCTGGTATACGTCTGGAGAAGTTTAATATGCTGTCTGAAAGGCAATTCGGTTTTCGACGAGGCAGGTCAACTGAAGAAAATGTAATATCGGGGTAGAAGAGGAGTAGCTGTGGAGTTGTTCAATTGTTACTTGGAAGGTCGAAAGCAGTTTGTAAAAAAAGGATCCCTTTCCAGTTCACTTTACACATACTAAGTATGGCAGCCCACAGGACAGCATTTACGCTCTAAATAGAGGATATCGTAAATTACTGTCTCAAAATGCAAAAATAGTGACACATGCAATTGACACTGCGATAGTATTCTAGCATAAAAATTGGTTGCATGTACGTATTCAGTCTTGCAGATAAGGGTCTGGAACACATAGGTAGCTTCCCGATCTTATAAGTTTACTGTTTCGAGATCATGGAATGGTTCGTTTTTGTCTCAGGAGAGGCATTTTAGTCGATGTGTTTGCCATATTTCCTTTGTAGTCTGTCTTGATATCTTTTGAATAAATTTGTATTTTTTTCTTCTATAAATACCTACGTACCTGTACATTCTTTTGTAACGTTGCATTTGTGACATATTAGGGTAGTCCTTTAGTAATCATGCGTAAAACTTTGGAGCGGAACTACCATACTATCGCAGTCCGACAAGCAAAACTAACTGTGTCAACCATCTCCTGCTTCACATTTTTCAAACCTCCATGAAGACAAGTTCTCCAGCTTTGTGACAGCGCCCACCCTCTATCTCTGTTGAATTACTGCGATCTCCGAAAGATAAGGACTCACTGGGAACCCCCGGAGTCTACATGATTCCATGCGATTGTGGTGAATGCTATATAGGAGAAACAAAAAGGAACGTGTCCACAAGGCTCGGAGAACACATTCGCTCCATGAGAAACGCGGACAGCCATCAGTCTGCTGTGGCAGAGCACGCCCTGACATCTGGGACGACGCACTACATCCGTTTCGACAAAGCCCGGGTTTTAGCTAAGGAGAAGTTTTACGTACCGCGCAAAATCCGCGAGGCTATAGAAATTAGTCGTCGTCCTAATTTCAACAGAGATAGAGGGTGGGCGCTGTCACAAAGCTGGAGAACTTGTCTTCATGGAGGTTTGAAAAATGTGAAGCAGGAGATGGTTGACACAGTTAGTTTTGCTTGTCGGACTGCGATGGTGTCATCTGAAGAAAGCAGTAGCGATGAAGATGGTGCATCGCATCCTCTACCGAAAACGCAGCGTTCGCCACAACACTCCCCGCAGCGACCCCCACCGCCAGCGCCGTCGGCTCAAGCACAGCGAGCTGCCGCCCGCAGTGTGAAGCGCGACGCGACCGCGGCGGACGTACCACACTCAAAATCCTGAGGAAGGCTTCCGGTAGAAGCCGAAACATTGTCGATAGCGATATCGACTCATAGTAAGTTCACGCTCAAACACCCGTGTTTTTCATATATTAGATATAAATATGAGCGTAAGTTTTTATAATATGATACCATACTATGCTTAGATTTGATGTATATGTGGTTTCTCAGAGCTGGATTCTGTAGCAGTAGCGTTTTTGGGATAATTTTGTACATGTAGTTTCTTCTAGCTTTAGGCTTGCCTTTTTTTCCTATAAGCCGTAACTTTTTCTAGCTTTACGGTGTTTAGGAAATAACTAAAATTAAATATAAAAAACTAAAACTATTTTCATATTTCAAAAACAATACTTAGATTAACAGGGTAGAAGTAGTTTATTTTAAAGTATTGGGATTTATAATAGAAGGAAACGATAAAACAGGAAAAACAATCTTAAATAATATATTATACACAGATTGTACTTCATAAGTTGTTAGAACCACGGTAAAATAATATACCTATATTTTCTTGTATCATGGTAAAAACATAAAGCAAAATTAAATTATGACATCACGTCACATTTCTGACAGGGAAACTTTATTGTTACCATAACAAATACTCAGCCTATACTTCAGCTACTGGCTGATAAGTCTTAATGCTATACTAAGTTATTTCATTGTTTATGCTGAATTGTATTCTTGATTCAAGGCATTGGAGAAAAAATGGTTTTAGAAATGAATACATTATTACCGATACCATAAGTACTTTCGATGAAACAAAAAAATATAAGAAAGTATCATATATTATATCTTGCTTTCGGAGATTATATTGATTCTTTGCACCTGTGGAAGTGCAAGGCAATAACCGATCTTTTTATACAAAAATAATTTTCTATTGAAACTTTTGAATACATATTCTAACGTAGTTTTAGAGCAGCAGATAGAGCTTCATATGGTGTTATACCGAATGTTTCTGAAACTGCCCACTTACAATAAAAAAAACAGTTACTATTAATTTCGGAAACTCACATTTGTTTTATCTTTGTGGCGTTTTTTTATAAAATTGTATGTTATTATCACAATGAATTAACTCGTGAAATTTTTCCATCAATGACTGTCACGATTTTCTACTTCAATTTTAATTTAATTTCGTACATTTTTATCTATGAACAGATGCATCTAGTCTTGTTGCAGAGTTTGCTTTGTTCAAAGCATTTGTAATAAGCTCTCTCCGGACATTGCAAACACAAGTTGAGGTTAATGCTCAAAATATAGATAACTTGGAGATGCACAATCGAAAAAATATACTTCTTCTACATGGAGTCCCTGAAGACAGCAAAGCAGACATCTCCACAATCATTGTGGATACAGTGGTGCAGAGGTTGAAGTTGCCCGAGTTCAAACTGGAAGCTATTACTCGCTATCATAGAATGGGCCGCTCATCAGATGTAGGCAAGCCTAGGCCCATATTATTTCAACTGTGTGATCACTTGATGAGGAGTAAGATTTGGGCTGCCAAAAAGAAGCTGAAGGGATCAGGTATCACTTTATCTGAGTTTCTTACAAAGCCTCGGCATGATACTTTCATGTTGGCAAGGCAGCGGTTTGGTGTGACCAAGTGCTGGTCGCATGAGGGTTTTGTCTACGTGCTGAGTGATGATGGTGTAAAGCATCGGGTTAGCTGTGTGGCGGATGTTGACAAAATCAATGTGCAAGGCGTCACCGTTGCTGCGCCTCCGATTGTGCATACACGCTCCGCCTCAGCCAAACCACGACGTGCTGCTGCCAAGAAGTGATGTTAAATTTTGTCTGTCGGTAATTCATGCACATCTCGTGGAACTACTGCAAATATCGTACTGCACCATATAACTTTGTGTCTTTGATGATTGTCCTACCCTTTATGTTATGAACAATTTCGTATCGGTTCTAGGAGGTATTTTTACAGAGTTAAAATTGTTGAAAATGTATATGTAACGTAGGTTAGGTAAAGCAAAACAACAACTTCTTCTTCTTTTGTGACTTTTGTGTTGAGTAAATGTCTGTGTCTGAACTCTGATCAATTATGTGTTAAGTGTCACTGTCATTGTCATTCATAGTTAATTTTAAATTGGTGTCGTATGGTTTGTACAGTAACATTACTCTTTTACATGCATATAATTTTTAAAAATAGTAGGTACTTAGCTTGTTTTATGTAACGATTCTATATTTTTTTTGGTTTTTTATTTTCTTTTATTATAAATATTATTGTTTTTTATTATCATTATTATCATATTTTAATATGATATTTTCATGTAGTTTTTCAACAGGGTGCAGTATGTTCACGCTAAATACCGTGTATTATTATGTACTGATTGGAATACTTTGCCTGATCTTTCGATACTACGTATAGGCATGATTAGTCTTATTTTTTCGTCATGTATTTAAATTTGTTGTTTGTGAATTCATTGTTGATTACTGTAAAGAAACCCACAGGTAGGTAGCATGTAAAAGTACCGAGAAGGTACTAGACTAAATTAGTGTTTTTTTTATGTTTTATGTATAATTAATATATTATATTTTATTTTGTAGGTAAGTATTTTATCTATTTGTATATTTTATTTTTTTTATTTTTTTTATTTTATTTGTAAAGTATATATATAACACATGCTAAAATTGCTGGATAGTGATAGCGATAGTGAATATATATCTTGTTCTTCTACACATGACTCGAACTATAGTGACGATAGCTTCATAAGTATTCCGCCTCTTTCTGACTCGATATTGTCTCACTTTTCTGATGTGCCAAAAAACCTCAATGTCATCCACATTAATGCCCAGAGTATTCCGGCTCATTTCCCAGCTATGTTAGCTGCTTTTGAATGTCAAAAGAACGTCCACGCTATATTAGTCTCAGAATCCTGGCTAAAACCTTGCCTGCCTTCGATTTGTTATCCCTTGCCCGGTTTTCACCTTATTCGCAATGACCGGATTGGTGGTCGTGGTGGTGGTGTAGCGATATATCTCCGTGCTCATATTCCATTCTCTATAGTACATATGTCACCTCAACCACCGCCGGGTGATGCTGGTGAAAACCTCTTCATTGAAGTCATCCTTTCCCATGCAAAAATTCTACTTGGGGTCTATTATAGCCATTCATCGGAAGTTAACTATTTTTCCTCCTTTGAAAACATTCTAGAAGATCTTCTCCCTTCTTATAAGCATTCCATAATAATGGGGGATTTCAATACTTGTCTCCTCAAAAATGATAACCGATCTTCTAGACTAAAATCTTTAATAAACTCAATCAACATGAACATTCTTCCACTCAATCCAACACATCATTTTCCAAATTGCACTCCTTCACTTCTAGACTTAATTTTAGTTTCGTCAACAATTCATGTTGCTAAACATGGTCAGTACGCCGCTGATTCTTTTTCCTATCATGATTTAATATACCTTTCATACAAGGTTCGTCCTCCCAAAGCTAAGCCCAAAATCCTTCTGCAACGCAATTTTGGTGGCATGAACCTTGAGAAGCTTCGTGATGATGTAGCTCGTGTTGATTGGTCTTCATTAATCAACAATGAGTCAATAGACGGAAAAATTAACATTTTCAACACCATATTAATGCAGATTTACGACATTCATGCTCCAATAAGACCGGTAAAAATGAAACATACTCCTACGCCCTGGTTGACAGCTGATATAAGACTACTGATGCATAAAAAAGATGTAACTAAATTCAAATATAAGCGTTGTCCTAATGATGTGAATAAATCTAAATACCATTCCTCTCGAAATCACTGCAACAGGGTGTGTAGGGATGCTCAACGCAGACACATTCACGAATCTGTTAACCACGATGATCCAAGTAAGGTTTGGAAATTCCTAAGGTCATTGGGAGTTGGTAAATCCCGTCAAAACTCTGTTCCTCACGACTTGGACATTAATTCTCTTAATAGAGACTTTTCAACAGCAACTAGCATAAATATAGCTACTAAGGCAAATACTCTCAACATTCTTTCTACCACTTCATCTCCCGCCTATATTCCATTTAGATTTTCTCAATTTACGGCTAGTGATGTTACAAAGAGTGTACTCTCTATTGTGTCAAATGCCGTTGGTATCGATGGCATAAGTCGCAATATGATAGTCCCAATTCTTGATTTAATCCTTCCTGCTTTATTACACGTTCTAAATTTTTCAATACTGGAAGGAGTTTTTCCTTCATTGTGGAAGGATGCTGAAATTATACCTTTACCTAAAATCTTGAACCCTAAACATTCCTCAGAATATCGTCCGATATCTATTCCCCCTTTTTTATCCAAAGTCTTGGAACGCTTAGTTCACAACCAAATTAGTAATTTTCTCACGAGAAACGATCTTTTGAATCCTTTCCAGTCAGGTTTCCGCCCTTCCCACAGTACAGTTACTGCATTACTCAAGATAACTGACGATATACGTGCTGGTATGGAGAAGGGTGAGTTAACCGTGCTTACCCTACTTGACTTCAGTAACGCGTTTAATACCGTTGATTTCGATATCCTCCTAAGTCTTCTGCGCTCTATTAACATATCTCCTACCGTTATTGACTTTTTTCACAGTTACCTGTTTGGACGTCGACAGAGGGTTCGCCTTGAAGATTCATGTTCTTCATGGTGTAACACGACAGCCGGCGTTCCACAGGGTGGTGTTTTATCTCCTCTTCTTTTTGCTGCATTCATAAACTCAATTTCTAAAGATATCACTTCGTCTTACCACCTTTATGCAGATGATTTACAGATTTACTCACAAGCATCTCATGACAAAATCTCAGATTCTATAGAAACAACTAATAGTGATTTAAAACAGATAGCAGATTGGAGCAATAATTTTGGTGTAAGGGTTAATCCAACAAAAACTCAAGTTATTGTTGTAGGCAGCTCCCGAATGTTGGCTAAATTGAACTGGGATACAATGCCTCCAATAGTTTTTGACGGTGTAGTCATACCTTATAGCAAGCAGGTAAAAAATCTTGGTATAATAATTGACCAGTCCTTGTCATGGGGCCCTCAGTTAGAGGCAATTAGTCGTAAAATGTTTGCTTCTGCGGGTTCTTTAAAGCGGCTTCGTAATTTTCTTCCTACTGCTACCAAAGTTGCGCTTGCTCAATCTCTTTTACTTCCTATTTTAGACTATGCTGATGTTTGTTACCTTGATCTTAGGGAGGACCAGCTAAATAGACTTGAGCGTCTCCAAAACTTCTCGATCAGGTTCATATTTGGTTTACGCAAATATGACCACGTTTCCAAATTTCGTCATAAGCTCAAGTGGCTTCCCATTCGCCTTCGCCGGAATACTCATATTCTTTCCCTACTCTTCAATATATTGTTTAATCCTAATTCTCCGCACTATCTTAAGGAACGCTTTGAGTTTCTTGAATCGGCTCATGCCTTGCCATTGAGGTCATCAGAAAATCTTCTACTCAAAATTCCGTCACACAGTACATCTTTCTACGATAATTCATTCTCAGTGCAGGCAGTTCGACTATGGAACAGTATGCCAGTCTCGATTCGAAAATCTCAGTCACTATACATTTTCAAAAATAGAGTCTACGAATTTTACTTGTCCACTCTGAGCTAATCTATTTCCTTGGTTATTTCTAATTATATTTACTTTGTAAGTAGTATTTGGGTACACATATGTATATATTTATAGGTATATATTTATTTAAGTGTATGTATGTATATAAGTATTTATTTATATTATAATGTATATAAGTTTTCTTATTTATTTATTATATGTTTAATATAGGTTTTTATGTAACATAAATAGTAATTCGTTAATAATTCTTATGTTTACCTAGTAAACTGCCAACCTGGCAAATTTTGTAGATCCTTTCTGTTCGTTTGTCTGGAAGAAATTGCTTTAAGCAATAAGACCGCCCTTTGTATACCTAATATGTGTGTTAATTTTCTGTAATGTTTTTTTTCATGGTATGCAAATAAAGTGTTTCTATCTATCTATCTATCTATCTATGGAGATTGCTAAGTAATTCTGCTCATCATTTATAAAAACATATATTTGGATTATTTGGCAGGGTCCTAACAATACTGCCTGCGTTTCTGTGTGCGAACATTTATGATTTTTTTTTAAGAAAGGCACCGTAGTTTTTGACTCTCTGGAATTGAATCTTATGATTATATAATAAAAAGTGTATATACTTCAATAATCCGTTTATTCCTACAATATGTGTATAGGAAATAAAATTAAGTGCACCTTATTAAATTAATTTAACTTTTAACGTAAGACGACAAGTCATCACTAATAAAATCTTTGGCTGGAATAAGCTGGAAGAATTTTCCGCAGTAGTAATAAAACACTTCCATAACTTTGTCACTGAAATTCTTCCCGAACCATCTGTCAATAATCTTCCAGTTGTTGTTCATAAACGTTGTAAGTTGTTGACCTGTAAATAAAATTAATTGATGAGGGTCAGCCAAAAAGATGCTGAAAATGGCAATTTAAATTCGATAATAAGTAACAGGTAAAAAATATACAGTCTTGGTAAGTACTGTACCAGCCGGATCGTCCACTGCTGAACACAGCCTCCCCTATTAAAAGGGTATTTGTAATAATCCCCACACTTGGCAGGCGTCTTGGGGATCGCAGTGTAAGTTGGCAGTTCTTTAGAACTGTGGCACTGCTGCCCACCTTCCAGTATTTTTCCCTTAGTCGCCTCTTACGACACCCATGGGATAATATGGGGAGGTGCAATTCTGACCCAGCACCCAACGGGGCAGCTTTTGGTAAGTAATTAACTTAAATTACTAAGAGAATAGTAACAAATAGTAACATAGTCTACTTGATCACAACTAATCAAGTTCAGATAGCTGAGTAAAAACCATAGCGTGTTCATACTCTTTGATTTGAAAACTTTCCTTCTTTTTGAGGGCCGTTTAATGTATCTACATAATTGACTATATCAGCCGGATTGTCCATTGCTGAACACAGCTTTCCCATTATGTTTGCCATAATTCCCACGCTTGGCAGGCGTCTTGGGGATCGCAGTTTAAGATAGTAGTTTCTCAGAAGACGCTGCTGCCCATCTTCCAGTATTTTACCTTTAGTCGCTCTTACCGGTGTGGTAATGGGTTAGGGATGATATTCAAGCCCGGTACCCCACGGGACATGTAGAGTACCACTGTTCTGATAATTTTACTTTCCAGAATAATTCAGATGTCTGAGATGTGAAATGAGTATCGTAGCTCAGACCTATCCGAGTGACTAACACCCCTGCAAGATTATCAAGCTACCAAACATTATTAGGTTTAAGGATTACTGCTAACTATTTATTTCTATCTACATCAATTATTCATCCATCTCAATTATTTTAATTAGATTTTCGACACTCTTGATTACCATCATTAACAGCCATGACGTCCACCCGTTAAACCAAAGCCTCACTATTTTTTTTGTGTTTTCGTATGCAGGTATGCTATATTCCCGCCGCTTGGCAGCCGTCTCTCAGAAGTATTTTTCGCCGCCTCTGTATTTTTCCTTTTGTCGCCTCTTACGAACCCCACAGGGAGATATGGGGGGGATGCAATCATAAGCCGGTATTGTCAGCAATAAAATAAATCTTTACTGAAAGTGACTGTTAATTTCTAGTTTCTTTCATAAATAGGTACTTACTGACTTCCTCATTGCCCATCATAAAGTTATTGGCTCCGAAAGTAATTTTTTCGACTTCATAAGAGTATACGGCCTCTGAGAAGGTCGGTGTAATATATATTTCATCATCAAGTTTTTCAACTTTATAAGGAATTTTCAGTTTCAATGTTAATTTATCTGAAAGTGAAATATTATTAGGTAATTAGTTGTTGTCTGAACTTGGTGAAAAATAATAGGTGACACGCAACACACAAGATGTAATATAATACTTTTTAAATCTTTGTATATAAAAATTACGTGTCACGTTGTTTGTCCGCGATGGACTTCTAAACTACTGAACAAATTTTAAATTTGATTTGCACACCGTATGCAATTTGATTCAAATTGAAAGATAGGATAGCTAACATCTCATTTTATAGTCGCAATTACCCGTGCGAAGACGGGGCGGGCCACTAGTTACTTTATAGATAGCAGCTTGCCGATCCCTGCAGACATTTCACACGACTGCCCAAAAAGGAGTGTTATGTTTTCAGGGTTCATGTATGTATGTTTGTCAGTTTCTTTACTCCACCATAACTTCTGATGGCTTAGCCGAATTTGAAATGTTGGATATCGTTAGATTCGACTTTATAGCGCAAATGACGGTAGATATTGTTTATGGAATTGGTTGTAATGCATTTTTTATTTAGCGGTTTTTATTTTTCATAGTCGTACCTAATTGTTCGTTTATAACTAAAACTTACAACAGCATTCGCCTCCCACATTGACAACACACACACATACACACACATTTATTTACATACACGACACGCAATACAAAACATGATACTTATTGTTATATCATTCATTAATAATTTCTGCTTGATGGATTAATGTTAGATTTTTCTGTAATTTTAAAGTTACTTTTCTATTTATTTTAATTTGTTTTTATTTTTACACCAAAAACTGTTTATATATTCTTTGTCAACAGACACGTTGACACACAATTATAAGCTCATTAATGTGACTAACTACCCCTCAAAAAATTTAATATTATGAATGTACCTATTGCTACAAAGTGAAGGTTCAATTTGGCTCATGTGTAGAATATATTTTAATAGTTAAAAGAAACCTATGTTACAGCTTTGAACTTTTTTTAAATAAATAAATAAATATTTAAAAAAAAACTGGTGGATTTTGGACTCCATATTGCATGTGATATAAAAATATATTTTTTCTTCCAAACCCATCGATTGGGGTATCGAAATGAAGAACTTCAAACAAATATTCCTTAAATATATATAAGATGCAGTTTTAATTTGGAAGGATAAAACGTTTCATGAACATAAATAATTTGCAGTTGGGTCTTATTACCTTTTTAAATAATTTACACTTGTTAAAAGTTTTTTTTTTCTTAAAAGCTCTTGAGTAAGGTTAAAAGAAAAGAACGAAAGAAAAATAAATTAAATTTGCCTCATAAAGAAAAAGTTACCATGAAAAATGACAGTTAAAAGCAGCATTAACCCAAATAGGCCCTACCTCAGCACAAATGCCAGGTGCTTGCAAGCAACTGACGCTGATTTGGTTAGATATCTGACACTGGGGTAGTCACCAACGCAGTGTCATATACTTTTCATTAAAGCGGTAGTATGCAATAATTATTTTGGGTTTCAAGAGCACTTTAGTAGAAATTACTTGGGGGCATTAACAGCATCTCTTGGTCACGATAAATTGCTCTCCAAATAGTCAAAGAGTATTATTCAGTAGGGCCCAATTGTGCAACACTGCAGTTGCACAGAGGCATTTTGCTCCGATCCCCCCCATGTCTCTCGACAGCGAGACAAGCCGAGGTCCGAACCACAGTGGTGCCCTTGAGCTCGCTGTCAACCCCTCCTATAATAGCGGTACGTTTTCGGCGTCCGCAGGAGACGGAGGTAGAAAGCGCTTTTCGCCTTCTACGCCCGTCTCGGGAGAAGTGCCTTCGGCACTTCTCCCTCCCGGGCTATTGTAGGGCCAGGCCCTCGCCCAAAACCCGGTGGAGCTGGACGACCGCACAGGCGGTAGCCAGCATCTATGTCCTCCCTAAACAACAAACAACAGCATCTCGAAGAACGATGGCAATGCTATTGCAATGGGCAAGCGGGACTAACCATCAGGGAAGCTACTTGTCCATTTCACTATAAATAATATGAAGAGTAATGATGTTGAATGATGACTTACCAATAATTATAGAACCAATTCCTTCGCCAGATATACCGTTAACGCTAAGCGCTTGTACAAGGGGTCCAGAAGTAATTTTATAAAGCCCAGACATCTTGATACTTTCGCATAAAGATTCTGAAGTGGTTATTCCTTTGTCAATGTCATTTCTGAAATAAAACTCAACTTTATTTTGATTGTTAAATTCCCGGTTGTTGTCTTAAGTTGGCAGTCGTTATAGCATGGTGGTAGGGAATTTTGCGAATGCCCGCTCGGCTGGCTACCACTCTCAAGTAGAAAATCTGTCGCCAAGCACCTAAAGCTGTTCTCTAGAGCCAGTAATTCTAGGTTAGCCTGAACAACATCTTCGACCACATCATCATTTACCATCAGGTGAGATAGTGGTCAAAGGCTTACCTATAAGGCATAAAAAAATGATACCCTAGATTTTTCCTGCGTAGAAAATAATTTTACTGCGCTTCCTTGGGAACTAAATAATAACGAGACACGAATCTATACTTACATAAATGAATATTAATTTCTTGATTAATCGATTGTATATTGTAATATAAAGATATACATTATATAGATATATATTATACCTATTTCGTGTAATTTTACAAGAAAGAAATATTATAAACCCATTATGTTGTAATTTTAAATAACAATATAACAATTTTAATATTTTTTTATGTTTACAATTACGCATGCTCTGCGCATTACATTACAAAATTACAAATTTACGAGAGGAAGAAATTGATTCATGTGCTGGATTCGAACCCGCGTCACAAACCAATACGATGGTTAAAGAACCATTGGAAAAAGTCGAGTTATGACTCATTGTGATTTTAGCTCAATTGGATTAGAGCATACCCCGGCTAAAGGGGTGGATAAACGCGAGTTCAAATCCCACACATGACTAAAATTGTTCCTTACGTAAATTTGTGACAATATAACAATTACATCATAAGTAATGTATTTCATATTTGAGTAATTGACTAAAAGTTCCTGTTAAAAAAAATAGTACCTAATAGTAATCTTACTCATATTTGGACAATCGACAATCGGTGAGTCCTTCAGCTTTGCCATCAATCATTATAAGGTCCATCATGCCAATAATAGAAACTGTGGTGTTTTTTAGTTCGAATGGGTTGGTGGGGGGAATGCCAATAGCAGCGATTCCATTCTTCTCACTATAGCGCGCCAATGAGTGAATGAGTTCTATTTGACATGTTTGATCTTTTATACCACATTTTTGAGGAATATCCACTAAAACCAATAATTTTTATAATTATTTTAATTTTGACAGTAATATGAATAACAATAACAGATGTTATAAAGTGGATTAACAATAGTATATGATGATACAAGTGAGCTAAGTTGCTCGTTATACACGAGGTTGTGGGTCGCAGCCCGAGCCTTAGGCGAGGGCGTAAATCAGCCAAGTGTATAATGAGCAAGTTGCTCACGAGTTCTATATGCACATTTTCAACACCCTTGAGAGGAAAAAAAAATTGCACAAATGCGATACAAACAATATACGAAAATTATGGAATATAGCGCGCAAGTTATTTTTTTTGCGCGCGGCAAATTTATGGTGGTTATATCATATAAACCTCTATGATGTTACAAATCTGTATTACCCGGTTAAATTGAAAATGCTCTGTTTACTCGGATATAATATGCAGTTAGGTACTAACTTAACTTTGTAAGGATAATTCTATTACGCACTAGTGTATAATATTATTATGCAAGAGGGTGTTTATAGTTCGGTTTATGGCCCTAAGAACGATATAACAAAGCTCACTGTACGAGCAAGAGTGTTGAAAATAATCAAATCAAACGATAACTGAAATAACACAACGAAATATTTCTTCAATACCGAAATTAAAATCAAGATTGGAATTTACGATTGAAATTCTTGAAGCAATAATTGTCTAAAAATATGTCTATAATATAAAACCTGCGTCGTGTTTAAGCTTCACTGCATTGTATTGTATGGGTATTTCTATTTCCCAAGTGCTTAAATATGAATCTGTTGCTAAGCCTCTAACGATCTACTACGGCAGTTTTTCTGAGAGCCAGTTCTTTATATAAATTAAGGCTATTAATGTCGTCAACAACATTAACTACTTAATGATAGGTGATACTGGCCAAAAACTGGCCTTACAATTTTAAAAGAAGTTAAAACACGAATCCAAGTTAAAACATTTTCAATGCAACTATGCTACATATACGTAACCAGCTTGGAATACCAAATATTATTTATTATTTCAAAAATTAATATTTGCTTACATATATTACTGTTATTGTTCATGGCTCATGACGTATCTATTCGTAATGAAATGGTTATAACATTTAACTTGGAATATGGAAAACTAAGCAATATTATCGATTAAAACAAAAATAAATAATAAAGTTATTATTACAGTAAGTTAAATTGAAAAAAATTCAATGCTTTACTCTAAGGTAATGTTTGACTTGATTTATGTTACTCACCTTCGATGTTTCCAGCTTCACACCAACAGAATATTGCAATTATTATAAATATAAAACAAAAGGTCTTCTTACTAGAAACCATGATTCCTTAATGTCACGTTTGTGTCTGTAAGCTTCATTTTTAACGGTTTGGGACTTTTATACTGTGTCTGTTTTTACAAAATATTTAAAAGCTTATAATATTAAACTAGGCCAATACGAATATTAATGGGCTATGGTTCCGCACATGTATATTTTTTATTTAATTATTATATCGTCAACTTATTTCTTATATTATTCCTTTGGAAGCGCTCATAGCAAAGTTTACTTAGCCGTTCTAAATATTTCAGCTAAGTTAAGCAACGACCGCCGCGGTCAGGAGTTGGATGGGTGACCGCTGCTGGTGATATTACTACTGAGCGCTTCCGTGCTTTCTCAAGACGGCGTGACGGGCACGTCAAGCCGTCGGTCCCGGTTGTGAACTTAGGATGATAGTCGTTATAGCATGCTGGTAGGGCATTTTGCGAATGCCCGCCTGGCTAGCTACCACCCTCAAGTAGAAAATCTGTCACCAAGCACCTAACGGTGTGTACCGGCAGCTGTCCTTGAGAGCCAGTGATTCTAGGCTAGCCTGAAGAACATCTTCGACCACATCATCACTTACCATCAGGTGACATGCTGGTAAAAAATTATATAAACTAAAGCTTGAAGGGAATTCAAAACAAAGTTAATAACGTTTTACATGTTTCAGAAAACAAAACGATAGCGAAATGTAGCAACATTTCCAAATTCTCTGCCATTACTAAATAAATCGGTATTAAGTCATTTTATATTTGGTTCAATTACTCTTTGATCCTAAATAGAAATGTAGTTTCTTGTAAGTTTATTTTTTTATTTATTAACTGATTTGTTGACATTATATTATATCATAGCTGGATATAATTTTTAGTAAATCCAAGATAAAATATCCCTTCCGCTAAATAGGTATGTCCGTAATGTACGGTGCACTATTTAATTTATCTGACTTGTTATCCTTTCTTTGCCAAAACTAAAAGATATGATTTCGATAATCAAATCTTGTTACAGATCTAGCAATGACATTTGTGTCTGTTTGGGAACAAAGGAAGCAAATGAAAGGCTACCGCTGGTTCAGCTCACCCCGCATGCTAGATGTTACTCGACGTGTAGTATTATAGTTGGTGTGTTTTCCCTTGCATTCAACGCTGTTTGTCTTTGAAGCTATTAAATATAACTTTAAATGCGCGATCGCCGCGGCTGAAGCTGATGTTGAGGATCCGTCGTTTAGGCAATATTTCGAAGAAAGTTTCCGGAGCTCTAGACTCGATCGCGTGCCGGTTAGACGTAAACAATATTTTTCAACTACCTGCCAGGTTAACTCGAGGAGGACTGAAGGTAGTGAAAGAAAGGTTTCAATAAGTAATGAAGATATTAAACAAAGCTGCGTTCTTAACACGTCACGCACATTGATGTTGGTTTTGAAAGGAAAAGTTTATTTGTTTTTATTTTGGTCAGTTAAAATTGTATGTAATTTTTTTTATCTGATTGTAAATAAAAGCATCTAAATGAAATCAGCAGATAATAAAATAACGACTGTTGCTTATAAATTGGTTTTTGCAACTCTGTCAATAAAGTAAACATTCTATATAGACATTCAACGGTGTTTCAACTTCAAACTTGTGGAACACCAAAATCTAGTTTTGGAAACAAGAAGATATCAGAAACAGGGTAATTTTATGTTATTTTTAGCATATTTTTTCTTTATAATGCGCAGAATTTACATACAATATCAGATAAGAAGCATCGATGTGATATGTATAATGAGTTTGAGTTGACTGACTTCACTAATACAAACATTATCAATACGAGTATGTACAGTTATACAATAAAAATACAGTACATTGACATCGGGACATGCATTTTGGACTGTTATACAAAACTATTCTACCAGGTCAGATTATTCACAGATATCAACATTATTTTATTTTCCCTTTATCCTAGTTTTTAGGATAAGGTTGGAACAATGTCTTTGGTTGATGAAACTTAGATTTTGTAGTGGTTTTGAAGAGTTTTTTTTATTTATTGCTGATAGGCTAGCCTTTGACTACCAGGCTAATATAGAATTACTGGTTCTCAAGGGCAGCTGCCGGAACACACCGTTAATAGCTGGGCGACAGAATTTCAAATTTGTTTTTCAAAAAAATCTTCCGTTTTATGGCTAGCTACCAACTTACCTTGAGTGTTGGATTTAGACGTGAGTTAAAGATCGAACAGTGGATGTAATATTTTCCACAGTCCAGCGAGTACGAAGCTGGTTCGAAGATATTATGTAGGTCACATGTATGGAGGTCTAGTACGTACAACAGCACGGGAACACAGATGTATCTTATCGTATTGCTCGAAAATCAACATCAAACGAAGTTGCGGTAGTGCAACAACTTATGCTCTATAGAAGGTATCCCACAAGTGAATGAACAAGAAGAAGAAAGTTTGCTAAAAGGAAATTGAAGCCTTATTGATCAGGCTTACTGTCTATAATAAATAGCCCCTATCTACCTTATATGGCTACTAGTGCTATATTTGGTTAAAAGTTTTTAACGTAAAAAATACAAGGCCTGAAAGATTAGAGAGACAAAAATAAGATCCTATTCAATAATAGGTCTTATTTTAGCGACAGTATGCTGATAAGCTGCTCCAACAAAATAACTTAGGTCACCTTAAGCCCATTTCAGGCCCGCAGGTAGTCCAAACACTCCAGCCCACTACCAGTTGGCAGCGTGCCCAGCATCGGCCCATTGCATTGCTTCGATGAGCTAATTATGTGCCAGCATTTTGATCACGCGTTGCCTTCACCAAGCCCTCTGATACATTTTGGAAATAAGAAAACCTAATGATTCCTGTATCTCTAACAAAACGGCTCAAATATGTAACCATTACAGAGATTAGCATACTCTCGCCGCTTGAGTCCCTAAACCGAAGAAGCCGCAGCGTCAACCCTTACTTTTCTTCATAAAAACTTAATTGCGCTTAATTGTCAACGCACTTAGCGTCCCACACTAAGGGCAACCCTAACTTTCATGAAATCATCTACTATTGTAGTGAGAATAGCTGCACCTAATAATACTGGCGGGGTGGGAAGTTCAATCAGCACTTCGAGAGCAGTAAAAGCCATGGTGACCAAGTTGATCACCTACACTTCTACACTAACAGTGATGGGCAATACAACATTTTGCACCAAAGCGTAAGCTAAAAGTGAGTTGAAAAATGGATTTATAAGCTAATAAGATTTAAAAGGCTCGCAGCGAAGTTCACTTAGCCGTTATTAACCAATCAGCTAAGTTAAGCAACCTTTGCCGCGGCCAGAACAACATATACGACCACATCATCAATTACCAACATGATAAATAGAGGTCAAAATCTAGCTTTTCAGCTATAAAAATTACCACTATTGAAGGAAGAGAAATAGCGAAAAGGTTTTTCATTTAATATAATATGATAGGAAAAAAAATATTAAGTATTTTTAACAATCAAGGTCTGGCGTACGGCGTCAGATCATCAATAATGTAGTATTTGGCAGGAACAACATTAAAGAATTTTCCAGCGAAGTCGAAGTAATACTCCATAGCTTTATCTACAAAAGGTTTTCCAAATGAGCTCATGATAAACTTCCAATTTTCATTCATTAGCGGAACCAACTCTTTGCCTGTAACAAAAATATTCCAAATTAGGTAATAGAAATATTGATTTTTCTCAGCATGCAATAACTATATTTGTAAATAAGTATGATAACATATCGGGTGGAGCGCAAAAGTCACTTGAACACATTTAAATTTTATAGCTTTTACAAATGATTAAAAACGGGACCCTATTACTGAGACTTCGTTGTCTGTCTGTCCGTCCGTCCATCCGTCTGTAACCAGGCTGTGTCTTAAGAACGGTGCTAGCTAGAGAGTTGATGTATTTCTGTAAAAAACGGTTAAAATATGAATTCTAATGTTGTATAACTAATGGTGCGGAACCCTTCGTGCGCGAGTCTGACTCACACCTGGCCGTTTTTTTAAATTTATGTCTCAAAACTCAATATTAAATGTTATGCCTCTAACTTCAAAAACAAAGAAAATTAAAACTTTTACCCCGAATTTTAACCCCTTTCCTACCATTCCAAATAACCGGTTCATAGTTGATATTTTCTATCCATAAATTACCTAACTAACCGATATGCATAGGGCAAGTAGTTTTCAACCTTATCATAAAACTTCAAAATAATTTGTAACACCTGATTTGTCCCTATGATACTAAATTTACAATACAATACAATACAAAATTCTCTATTGATCAACAATCTTAAGTAAAACAATAACATTTTTACAAACAAATTAAAACATTAGATTGGACAATGGGCGGTCTTATAAATATTCAGCTGATGTTAGATAAGTAGTGCTTCTTCACCATATCTTTGAATGACGAAATGGACTTATCTTACCTGATGTCAACAGGTAGTGCATTCCACAAGAATACTGCATGTTTGGTAAATGATTTATTAAAATATGTAGATGACGATACGGGCATATTCAAAAGCAGTGTATTCGTGGAACGAAGAGAGAGAGAATGTGTTTGGTGCAAAAATTGAAAACGTTCCTTGAGATAAAGAGGAGTAGAGGGATTGAACAAAACGCTATAAAGAAGAGAAAGGACATGAGCATCTCGGCGACGTCGGATAGGTGACCATTCAAGCATATTGCGAAATTGAGAGACATGGTCATACTTGCGCAAGCCAAATACGAACCGAATGCAAAAATTTTGTAAGCGCTCGAGCTTATTCAGCTGTTCTTCGGTTAAGTCCAGATAGCAAGCATCAGCATAATCTAATAAAGGGAGCAAAAGAGATTGTGCTAGAGTAATCTTGGTGGATTTTGGAAGATTTGGCTGGTGCAAATATTTTTCGACTAATTTCAATTAATTGTGGTTCGCATGATAACTGCTGGTCCATGATGACACCTAAATTTTTTACTGTTTGCTTGAAAGGAATATGACTGCTGTCGAGAATTACTTGTGGGAGGCGGAACCAGTCAATTTTGGAAATCATTCTTGAACTGCCGATAATAATAATTTGGGTTTTTAGAGGATTCGCGCTTAGGCCGAACGACTTACTCCAATTAGAAATTTTCTTTAAGTCTGCATTTATACGATCAATAGCACAGTGCATCTGGTTGAAAGGAGAATGTCACACACATTCTCCTTATTATTTGTAGGTCGTCTGCATAGAGATGATAGGAAGGAGATAATTGATTTGAAATTGAATTAATGAAAATTGCAAAAAGTAAAGGGGATAAAACGCCGCCCTCAGGTACACCAGCAGACGTATTACACCATGATGAGAAGATATCATCAAAACGAACACGTTGCCGGCGGCCATACAGGTAACTATGAAACCAGTGAATAGCTGTTGGAGATACGTCAAGAGAACGAAGAATAGCAAGTAAGACGTCAAAGTCAACACTATTCAAAGCATTACTAAAGTCAAGTAGTGAAAGCAAAGTCAATTGCCCGTTACTCATACCATACCGGATATCATCCGTAATTTTAACTAAGGCAGACATGGTACTGTGACCAGGGCGGAAGCCAGATTGAAAGGGATTCAAAAGAGAATTCTTGATAAGGAATGAAGAAAGTTGTTGGTAGACAAGGCGCTCAAATACTTTTGAAAGAAAGGGAAGAATGGAAATTGGACGAAATTCTGACAAACAAGAAGGATTGACTTTTTTGGGAAGGGGGGTTATTTGAGTTTTTTTTCATACTGAAGAAAAGTCACCATTAATTATGGAAAAGTTAAAGATGTATGTAACAGATTACTGGAATGATTTCATCCAGTATGGGTAAGAACATCTTACGACTTATGCTATCACTACCACTTGCATTTGACGAAATAGAAGAAATGGCTCTCATAACGTCACAATGAGCTATTTCACTAAAAACGAAAGGAGAGTGGTCAGGAGTTGGCATTGAGGACAAAGAGTTGAGAGTAGCTGATTTAACAGTATTGTCAAAATTGAAGGAAGAAGAGAAGTGCTTATTTAACTGGTCAATATTTATGATACTAGATATTGATACTTGGCGAGACTTTCCAACTCCCATCGACCTTAGAAATTTCCACACTTTAGTGGGATCTTCATTTTGAACTGAATTATAGAAATGCTGGCGCAATGCGTTCCTACACTCTCTATTGCAGCGATTACGACATTCTACATACTTTTCCTTGTTTTGATCGGTTGGACGAAGTTTGATCTTCGTTTTAGCCACATTTTTTTTTATGCATGAGATTCTTGATGTCTTTTGTAAGCCAAGGTGCTGGGAGATGTTTCACCCTAACTGGTCTTACAGGGGCATACACATCATACAAATTTATTAAAATTTGGTTAAATCAAGAGACTTTATCGTCTATAGATTTTCCATTTAGCACTGGTGCCCAGTCCAACTCTTGAGCATCCTTATGCAAGCAACTAATGTCAATTCCACCAAAATTACGTAGCATAAGGACTTTGGGTTTTGGTTTTGGCGGACGGATTTTGTATGAAAGGAAAAGCAAATCATGATATGAAAAAGCATCCGCCAAACATTGACCATGCTTACTGACATGGTTAGGTGATGAAACAAGAATAATGTCGAGAAGAGAAGGTTCACAGTGTGGAAAATGATGAATACCATCAAGATGGTCAAGTTGTTTGATCTTGTAATGGATTCAAAGTTATGAGACCGAGTATTTCTTTTCAGTAAGCAACAGTTAAAGTCACCCATGATAATATTGTGATCATATGAAGGGAGGTGATTTTGGAAAAGATGGTCAAAAGATTGAAAGAAGTTGATGGTACGTGAAGGAGAATAATAAATACCTAGAAGAACTTTAGTGTGAGAAAGGACTACTTCGATCAATATGTGTTCACCAGCATTGAGTGGTGGTGGCTGGGCTGAGGTGCTAGGAATGGTTTAGGGAATGTTTGCACGAAGATAGATAGCCACCCCACCGCCACGACAGTCAATGCGGTCATTTCGTAGTATAATGAAGCCAGGCAAAGAAAAAGCAATAGATGGATGGCAAGGTCTAAACCAAGTCTCTGAAACCAGTAAGGCGTGTACATTTTTGTGATCAAGTGACGCTAGGATATATGGGTAATGAGCCGAGATGCTCTGTGCATTTATATAGAGGAAGTTTTTAGGGAAGTCACCAACAAACGAGTCTATGGTGTCAGAGAGTGAGGGTAAGCTATGGAAGCTCTCAGTGTCTACCGGAGAAGTAGAACACGATAGATAATCAGAACTACTATCATCACTACGAAAATTCAACATATTATTTTAAATAATATAAATAAACTAAATATCAAAATATTTTAAATATAAACAGTAATATATATACTTATATAATATAATTAAATAATAATATAATATAACAAAACAAATTATAAGTTCTTACTAAATATTAAACCCCCCGGCCAGTTGGGTTATGATTGAAAATAAGTTTAAGTTATAAGTCAGAATTTATGCTGTATTCAAGATTTAGTAAAATTTACATTTTATTTTATATACATTTTGCAAATGAACAAAATGTACGAATCTAAAACAGGAAAAAAAAACTTAATGACATTGGCAAGACACTGACGGATGACAGCTAATACTCACGTCAACACTCGGGTCGACAGCAGTGTTACCACCCTGGTGGTTTTTCCACCAGAACTGGCGCTTTTTCAATTTAGTACAGTACTGTGTGATTTAATGTGACTAAACATAATATTCATTGCTCCTAACTTCAAAATTATAGGACTTTTATTCAAACGTTCATCTCCAACTTAACACACTTTATCTTTCTTGCCCTTTCATAAAACCCGTTATTAGCGGACGTCTTTACCACGGTAATGTTATATAGATAACATTACCGTGTCTTTACTTAATAAAGTACATAATGACAAATTGTACTTTCATAGTTCAACAACAAACACCTTCATAATCAGGATAAAACTCGCGATTGTTTTCAAAGTGGAGTTGAAATCGCTTGATTATTATACAAAAAACTTACTCCAGGGGCTCCGACCGCATAAAATTTTCTTATATCGGGAACTACTAAGAAAATCGAGATAAATTAATAAATTGTAATTTTTTTGGTATGTAACTTAAATTTGGACATCACGCTATTCCAAAAACAAAGCAATAAGCAGACAAACATTATTATGTGTCGTAATCCGTGACCTTAGGTGTTGATTGATAGTTATAATGTTAATCAAAATAACTTTGAAGCGTTTTATTCCATGTTAATCGAAAGTCATTATAAACGAGGTTCATTTGATATTTATGGTTAGCTGTTAATATTTATGACCTCAATTAAATGATCCTCAAAGACCAACTTATTAAATATAGAAGTATAATATGTATAAAGAATTAGTTTCCATTTCATCAATACCAAAAAAAAACTAAGATAAGCATTACGATAGCATGAATGCGATACGAAAATAGCTGGTTTTGAACCGACTTTCAAAAACAGGTGAACGTATATTTTTCCACCCATAACTTTTACTGGGTCATTCGATCTTAGCGTTTGTTTTATTTAGGTAAAGAATATCACAACTTGATCTCATTTTAATTGCTTCAGGGGTGCTATTTTTAATGTGAACCCATTAAAAAACTTATGATTGGGTTCCATTTTACGCAGCCTATATTTTTGTCAGTTATCACCTTATACTTAGTATTTGCCACACACATACACTCAGAAAGCCTAGAATACTAATTATTATGCATTAAATACTAACAATAACAGAGTAAAAAGAGTGATACAAGACTTGTGAAAAGCTGACTAACGTCTGAGTTTAAGCAGTAATAAATTATTATTAGGATTCTCTATTACAGAAATACGAAACGTAAACTTAAGTTACAAAATAATTATCTATGTTGAATATAGAGGAAGTTATTTCACCACTCAGATTTTCTTATAAATATTTTTATCTATATCTATTCTAATAATTCAAAGAGGAAAGATTTGTATTTTTGTTTGTAACGAATAAACTTAAAACCACCGGACCGAATTAAAATATTTTTTCTACATTAGAGTACGTATTCTTAGAGAGATTTTTTATTAGTGTTCATTATCCGTGATTAACATAGGCTATTTTCAAAAATTTTAGGAATCCGTAAGAAAACGTATATAATACATTGAACCACACCAATCCATACCAAACGTGTGAAAAAAATATCAAAAAAATGTTTATATCGCGATGCGGAATTGATCCATAATAGAGCAAAGTAATGTACTACAATTTATACAGGATATCAAATTCAATATCTACAAAAAAGCCTGAGCCAGCCGCTAGTTATAATAATAAGGGGTATTTATCTATTTGTTAGAGTGACTGTACCTTTATACATAATGTACTGAACTCTATTTTAGTGATTGCGTAAAGCAATAATGTTACTAGTTATATGAATTCTGTTCCAGCAAGTTTCAAAAATAGCATTTCTTGGGAATCGGTGACTTTCGGCCATTTTGATAATATTTATTAGTTCCAAAATCGCACCTAAGTATTTCTGACTTAGCATGATAGTCACTCCAACAAGTTGGATCCCTTTCTATCTTAGTACTGTGACAGTCTTTGAAGGAATCTTTATGATATTTTCGCACGCAAAACAATTATACTTACCGACTTCCTGGTCACCTAAATAAATGTTGTCCGCAAAGAACTTAGCACCTCCTTGAACTTCGTAGTCGTATATAATCCTTTTATAGTCGCAGTTCATATAAATTTCACCGTTGCTTCGCTTTTGTGCGTAGTTAGGAAAATCAAACTTGAGATGAATCTTGTCTGGAAAAGGCAGGTATTTTTAGTTAAACATGTGTCATAGAAATTTCATTGATGACAATGTTACTACAATTCTATATTTATAAATATGATAAGAAGCACTATCACGTGCTAAGCGAAAATCACATTTTACAAATTATTGTAGCACATTTTTTTTATGTACGTATGTTTGTATGTGTTATTCGAACCCGCCCCCTCCAACAAAGCGTCGGATGCCTAACTCACTCGGCTGCCTGGAGACATTCTGTTCTAGCCGAAACTTTGAGCTTCAATTGTATTTCTTTAACTGTCATAGGGGAGGGTGCGTGGCCATTTAGGCTATCAACCAGGATAGTAGACTTCTTCTGGTTGAAAGAATTTCGATTCCCGCTCGAGACATAAAATTGTGGGCTGCAATAATTTGTGAAATATGATTTTCCCTTAGCATGCGATAGTGCTTGTAATCATATTTAGAAATAAAAATATGTTCAAATCCACCATTTCCTCGTGAGTGACTGGCTAGAATTGCACTTCGTAAGAGGCGACAAAGAGTAAAATACTAGGCGTACAGCAGTGCATTCTGATCTACTGTCATCTTACAAGTCATTTCCAAGACGTCTGCCAAGTGTAGGGATGGCAAACCCCCTCTAATACTGAAGGCCTTTGGTCACTTTATGGCTGGTGATGTGTTGTTCAAATTCCAAATATTATACCTAATGAAACTTTCGCATTGCCATCTCCGTGGATGGAAGAACTTCCAAAGAAATTCTTTACAAGTGGACTATTGGATCTCAGCTTGTATTTTCCCTCAAATTTAATGCTGCAAGTGTTCTCTTGATACCCTGAACCATTGATAAGATCAAATCTGAAACAAACCATAAAACAAAATGTTTAACGTCATTATTTCGACAGATGCGCGCCCCTCGACAGTAAATTATTGATGCATATTTGTCCGTGTAGGCTTCGTTAATAAACAAGGTCTTAATGGCGTTAATGCTAATGGTACATACAATAAACAATAAAATATGTTCGATTGGGTAGGCCGTAAAAGTTATAGACACACTCAAAAAGTTGGAGGGGCGCGCCTTAGTAAAAAAGTTTGAACTGTAAACTGATAGGTATAATCTACACGTTGCCCTAATAAGAGCTTATTAGATAAAAGAAGATTTAAGGACATATACCCGCCAGCCAAAGTGTGAAGTTTCATATAAACTCAACTTCTTATTAAAAAAAAATTCGCCTGTAAATATAGTGTATTATTAGACCTATCGTTTCTGGCTTAAATCCGTTTTTCTTTTGGACTATAATTATTTTTTTTATTATATAGCGTTTAGTATACAGCACTCGTTTATAAGAGTTTGAGCCAGTTATTCGTAGCTCCAGATTAATTTAAAAAGTATAGTACACATGTATAAATAACTTCACATTATAGAAAGTTCATTATATTCCCCATGTTTGTGGTGCAATAGAAATATTTAAAAAATGCTTATTTTTCTTGAAAGAGATGCTTAAAGTTGGGTCTTTCTTTTATCTAAAATTACGAGTTTTTGAGCTAGTGTAATTTCAAAACTGTATAATTTAATGAAAATCTGATGCACCACAAACCTAGATATTAGGGTAGTGATTACGTAGGTAAAAAATCATTGAGTTTTATTCGCTATTTTTGAAATGAGATTGGAGCTGCGTTTGGTATGGGGGCGTTCGTCTAAAATATACCCTTAATAGATAAAGATAACTCTGATATATATGAAATAAAAATTCTGTATCAAGACACATTTTCATTTTAAAATCATATTAGGTATTCTGATTTGAAGGCCCATCTGGAAAGTGTTCATGTCCTCCTTAGATCTTGTAGGAGCAGACTAGGGACTACGTGAGTAGAAAGTTGTTGCACATTAGACGCATCTTAGGGCACTTTATCTCACTTTTATAGAACCGAAAAAAAGCGACTATAATATCAACATATCCAAAAATTTTGTTTTGAGATCCCGAGTTTTTTACGGTAGCTTCCGAACTAGTGCAATAGATCCAATTTTCATAAGAGTTAATCACTAACTAGAAGCGAAGCTAGTCTTTTACAAAAAACGCAATTACAAAAATGAAAATCCTTAATTTTATATTTATCACAATGGTTGTACAAAAAATTCAGAACAACTGTCAAGGTTATAGGTATACTAGCACACAACAAGTGCGAATGGCACTTCACATCGCCCTACTCGCCAAACTTCGGGGTCTTGTGGTCAGCTGTTGTTAAATCTGTGAATATCTTTTTTTTATAATATCTTTGAAGAGTTATTAAAAACTCAACACTATCGTTTGAAGAGATGGCCACAGTGATGATCTAAGTCGAGGCTTGCCTGAATTTTCGGCCTTTGCCAAGCAACCAAGATAATACAGACGGTCGATTTTGATGTTCTGAGTACACGGACATTCTCATATCAGGGAGACTAGTATCCACACTGGATTACAATTTCGAAAAACAAAACTTAGTTAGCCTGAAGAGGTGGCAAAAGACTCAAAAATGTTGCAAAAATTCTGGCTATAATGGTCACAAGAATACCTAACCTAATTCTTAAAACGCTACAAATGGTCTGTTAGTGATAGTTCTCAATCTCATATCTGGGACATTGTAGTAGTAAAGGAGGAAAATCCGCCTCCATGGCACTGGCTCAACGACAGAGTCATTGCTGCGCATGTTGGAGCAGATAATATAATATGAATAGTGACACTAAAAACAATAAACGGTCAAATGCGTGTTGGGCCACGCACAATGTAGGGTTCTGTAGTAGCCCGTTATCATAATATAGAATGATTTTGTAGTTCTTTATTCTCCTTCACGTGTTTCACGAAGAATATAATGCGCCCGTCACTTTGAGACATAACTATTAAGTTTCATGTGCCTGTAATTATACGGGTTCTCAAGGACTGCTGCCGGAACACACCGTTAGGTGCTTGGCGACAGATTTTCTACTTGAAGGTGGTTGCTAGCCAGGCGGGCATTTGCAAAATGCCCTTACACCATGCGGTGAAGCTCAAGCCCGCGGCAGGATTCGAACCATGGACTTGATTAGTATTCTTATTTATAGTAATTATTGTGAGAGCAACTTCATGGACCACAAATTAAGTAAAAAATTTTTTGTGAGTAAGGCATAGGTTGAGAGTACAAGTTATTTAACCATTTAAATAGGCCCTATTCATAGATTGCTGTTTTGACTACGTCTAGATATATAAGTGCTTATTCGTAGTTCTTGAACTCGTTTTTATTTCTAGTTCTCTTTCTCTAGGAACTTTATTCTCGGCGAATATCTTAGCCCGAGTTCAGGAATTCACTGAAAATCAGTTTATGGTTGCACCTTAACTGGTGTGGCCATAACTCAAACTGAGTGCTATATGTTGTATATTGTTTGTAACAAGTTGTATTTCATTTAATTTATTTTGTGTAGCAATAAATAATTATTCAATTCTATTCTAAAATAGTTGATATATATATATGAAAGAAAAATAAGAAGTATACAGCTATAAATGCAAGTAAGCTTATAAGAGGGTTATCATACTATATAACTAGTCTGGCCATATATACTGTAATATAAAAACTTTTCTTTTTTTCAACTAACAATTATTTTGAGTTAGGAACGCGTTTATTATTTTAAAAAATTCATTCGATTTCGCGCCACTCGCACATTTTTCGTGTTCATTATAAAATTACAATATGGAATGGGGTGTTAAAGAAAATATGAGTGCATTGATCGCCTTGCACAAAGTGGGTATGGAGCCGTCGGTCATATTCCAGACACTTCAAAAGCTTGGAATCAGCCGTATGTTTGTATATCGTAATATCAACAGATACAACAACACTTCCCATGTCAAAGACCATCTGTCAAAAGATCAGGCCAGCCGCGTGCATTCTAACAGAACTTAAAAGGCTGTTAATGTTGTTAAAGCCAGAATTGTTCGAAATCCCATTACGAAGCAAAAATATTATGACAACTCAACAATAATCTTATTGCGAGAAATGAAGATTCCCACTAGGAAAATATCGCGTATTATAAAACAAGACCTGAAGTTTGCTCCTTATGGTCGATATACACGATCCAAATGCCCTCCGTCGCGATACGCAGGTGACGGGTAGTAAAATGTTATTTTCACCGATGAAAAAACGATTGAAGAAGCCTACAATTAGCAAAATGATAAACTATTCTAAATGACAAGCTGACATTGAGTCTCATATAAAATCTCTGAAGCAGGCAGTGGCAAAATTTCTCATGGAAACAGTGCGTTAACCCATAGATTTATGGTCAGACAGGTAAAGGTGGCCGTTTCGAATAGAATATTGCTTTTATTTTTTGCTGAGGCTTTAATGAATATGTACATGTCAGTTTTAGTAATAATACATAACTTCATTACCAAATTGCATTTTCATTTGTAACTTATAACTTATATTTACATTTATTTTTAACTAATGGCCGAACTAGGACTACTATATGCCTTCCAGCCTTGTGTTCGTGGCACCAGAAAATACTTCTTGTGTACGGTACGGCGAGTATGAGGTCTAAATACTTATGGTATTATTTTTTTATTTAAGATTACATTTACAATACGAGTATTTAGCCTTGAAAAACAACCAACTATTTCATATTAGTCACCTAAAAGGATGTATTCTTAGGATTTTATATTTGGTACAAAATTATCCAACACCCAAATTTAACGACTATTACTGCTAAACCAATAAAGTTCTATACTTTTAAACCGCTTTCTAAACCGCTATACTTTTCCTTTAAAGTTCATGATTTGCACTATCATCATGAATTTTTTCAGATTTTTCAAGCCAGTAGTTTAGATTTTAGAGGCGGGGGGGGCGCCCTGCTGGAACAAAAATTTGCACTAAAGTTTAATATTTCGTAAATGGAGCATTTTATCGAAAAACCGTCTTAGCAACCCCTAAATAATTTCAAAATACCTATACAACGATACTATACACGACGGGATAGACGGCAAAAAAAAAATTATCCCCACTTCACATGTATGGTACACTTCATATGTATAAAAATATTTTTCAAAATTTTATTTTACCACTTTGTTGGCGTGGTTGATTTACGTATCCGTACTAAATTTCAGTTTTCTAGCGCTAATGGTCTCTTAGCAAAACCTCGGACAGACAGACGGACATGACGAAACTATAAGGGTTCCTTGTCAGGACTACGGAACCCTAAAAAATGGAACATTTCAATGACCAGTCTCAAAATAATGTGTAGCCTGTATCAAGGGACTAATTTGTCTTCAATTTTTGATGGTGTCTAATGGTTGTATTTCGATAGTTATAAGAATATTTGGATGAAATTTGTATAACAACATGCAGTTGCCGCATGACTGGTCTAGGGAGAGGTTTGCATTATTCTAAATCATACCCTTAATTATTGAGGTTATTGAAGGACAAAGTTCACTTTGCCCTTGGACGCGATGTATGTGAAAATAGTTTAGTCCAACTATCCAGGCTGGCAAACTAGATGGCAACACGTTGGCAATATAGATGGTTTGAATAACATATTTGAGCCATTTGGTGTAGAGACGTTGGGTTCGTAGGGACCGGGAGCTTCTCGTGTTTTCCAAAACTTATCATAGCGCTTGGTTGACGCGACGCGTGATCAAAATGCTGACACATATTTGGCTCAAGAAATAAGCGTTGCAATTCAATGTAGCAATGTTGCCAGTATGCTGGGCACGCTGCCAACTGGTACTGGTGGGCTGGAGCATTTGGGCTGCCTGTGAGTCTGCAATGACTAATAGGTTGTCTAAATGCTTTCATTGTAGTAGCTGTAGTGTTGTATATAGTTCGTAGTATTTTGTTAATAAAGGCATACCGCCGGTAAAAAAAAACATAGATGTGCTCCTTGGTACCGTTCATACATTTCTAGATCATGGAGACGAGATGCTTCGCAAGTTTAGGTTTGTCGTGTTGGCAGGTTTTTTTCATAATTGATTTAGAGTGGGACACCGGTGTTTCATATGAAAACCACCTTCCTCAATAAATTATTCTTAGGATCTATTTGAGCACCTATTTATTATAATGAATAGATTCATGCATTACTTTGCGGAAACGCATATTTATAATAACATTTTTATGAAATATTTAAAGATATATCTAGTGACAATTCTGCCATATTTCCTGTAAAGCCAACGTGACGACATAAATACCATGGAGCACAAACGGAAGAGGACTCAAGCGCACGATGTAGGAAATTTCTCGATGGTGCGCTTGAGGAGTCAAAACTTTCTCAGGATGCTTCCTGTAGGAGCAAAATGCGTGAAAAATTCCTCAACTTTGTTTACGTGGCTTTTATGACGCCACGTCGGCTCAACAGGAAAATTAGGCGGAATCGTCACTAGATACATTATTTTATGTATTGAGTGTTTTCTTAAAGTATTAATTCAAGGATGATTTTAGAATTATGAAAATATTTGTAAATATTGCCTATTTATTAAGTGTACAATGGTTTCACGTAATATTTTTTTGTAAATCTTTTGTTTTTGTTTCACATTGCTCAAGTCGAGTTATAATTACGTAATATAATGATAATTATTAGTGACTAAAATTAGCTTTGCCGAGACCCACATACTACTATATACTCTGTAAGGAGCCATAACATATATTTTTGATGGCTTGTTTTTCTATCTCGTATCTGCAAATTATAGCAAAAGTACCAAGTTGAATCGACTCGGTAATCTGAATTGTCGACTTGATATCCCGATTACCAAGTTAGTTCAACTTGAAATATAGATACTATAAGGCTTGATTAACATAAAAATACATAGCGATTTTTTCAAAGCTTTGTATTAAATTTGAAGTTAATAAACGTGGTTATCATGAAGTGGTCTAAATAAATATGATTCCTCATGATCAAAACCCTCAGTTTTTTGAAAAATCTGTATGATTTTTCTTATAAAACTAGAAATGGCAAACAACATAGCTAGCAAGATATTGCAAATATACTAAAATGTAAACGTGGTTCTTAACTGTGGTCCTAATGGATAAGCTCAGTGTCGCTCAACGCGCTATAGAGAGAGCTATGCTCGGAGTTTCTTTGCGCGATAAAATCAAAAGAACCAAAGTCACCTACAGATTTTGCAAGTTGAAGTGGCAATGGGCGGGCCACAATGATAATCGATGAAGAAGAAAGTTTCTCAAGTGGGTACCACGTTACACCGGAAGACGTAGAGTTTATAGTTGGGCTGACGACATTGTGAAAGTCGCGGGTAGCCTGTGGTTACAAGCGGTCAATAGCCGTTCTTTGTGAAGCTCTGTGGGGGAGGCTTTGTTCAACAGTAGACGTCTTCCGGATGATGATGATGAAGGAAAATTGGTCTAACTGCTATTTACAATGATTCCAGCGTATGCAACAATTTATAAATTGGAAGGGCATATTCTTTGCCAAAAATAATACCATAAGTTTGGTCTTATTTATCAGAATCCAGAAACTATCAATAAAACCTTATCAGAATCCAGAAACTATTAATATGACCTTATCGAAATGCAGAAACTATCAATATGACCTTAGTATAAATTGCAGTCACAACATACATGTGCCGCAAAAAATTCAACGTCGTCGGCAAAAGCTTTGCATCAAACTATATTATGCATTACATTATGAAATGACATTTAAAAATGACAATTTACATTTTCCAATTAGTTTATATAACTTTTCTTGTATAATATGTAATAAATCAATAAATATGAATACACTAAATGTTTTATTTTGGCAAATGCCACTACAAGATAATCCTACGCTGTCATAGGTCAAGATGGCTTTAGCGAATGGTTGTAGTTATTTTTATTCAATAATGGAATAATCACTGCCTCTAACAGATGCAGTTCAGCCCAAGTAGCGAACTGCACTGAGCACCTGAGACACCGTTGTGAAATCTCATGTGCTCGTAATTTAATTGGTACCCATACCCTTCAAAGCGACATACAGTAATGTGAACACAACTGCTTTGTGGTCGTAATAGGTGTAGTTGCAGTACTTCCCAGGAGTAACTCACACATAAAGTTCAACTGCTACTAATTACTGATAAAATTGAAAAGCAAACTACTTCAAATTCTCGCTATTGATCCTTATGTCAGAATATGTGTCACATAGGTGGCATTAAAAAAAAAATTGTATGTTACTGCAGTTGATCAATTCGGTCACCATGGCCCTTTATTCAAAACGCTACTCAAATTTCCTGCTACCCCAGCCTTCCGCCGAGCTTCATCCAGCATTTTACCTATCTTACGCCGCATCTTACCAGCCCTAATGTTGCAGCTATGTCGTACCTACTGCTCTAATGCGTGACGATGGTATAGACCTGACTATATGACTTTGTTTCCAGAGAAGATAGGTGAGACGAGGTGCTAGTCTCGGTAGTGGGCACATCTCATCTTATTTTCCAAAACTTATCAGGGCGCTGGAAATTGGAAAATGGAAATTATTTGGCTCAACCAATGAGCATTGCAATCTAACGGGGCAATTCTGCTAGCGGCAGTGGACCATGGGCAAGATCATAGGGCTTAATACTGGTAAGTGTCCATAGTGTTCTATATCTCGGAAGGAATAATCACCAAGTACAAAGAAGTCAGATGATTGGCGTCACGTCAGATAATTGGATCACGTTGGCTGTTTTTGCTGCTTATTTTATTATTCTTACTAAATATAAAACTTTTTCATTAAATTATGACCTCATTTCACATTTTTCTTCTGTCTATTTGAAATTATAATTAAAAACAATCGCAACAACGCATCTCGCTCTTTTGATGCATTCATCCACTGAGTACTGAGCATAACAGCACTCATTATTTGTTTATTTAATTGATTAGCGAGCAGCAAGATGCTGATTATTATGCTCTGTAGATATTAGTAATGTCCACACACTGAGTTAGTTTACCCGTGGTCTACCGATTACCGTAACTTGTTACAGTTGTGAAAAACTCTGTTGCTGAGAATATGGTGAGCAGTGCTCGTGTTAGAAAGAACACGCAAAATTTTCTGGTAATGGCTTCTGACTTATTCGTTGCGGTTAATTTTCACAAACCAAATGTGAACTTCTGGAACTTTGTAGAATCTATTAGTGATTCTGAATGTCTATATGAGATCACCATGTAACCTCCTTTTTTCTTTCGATTATAAATGTACAGAAACACCTACTAATATGGTCATATTAGTAGTGTTACTCGTGATTAGTTATTTTCTATTGTATTGATAATCTCTTGTATTTATCATAATATATATTGTATTAGTTCATACTCTTATACAATATATCCAATTGAAAAAAAGTAAACAAAGTGTTTTCGCGCCTCTGTTTTTATTTCTCTATACATCCAGTAAACTTTAAGTCGCTGACAAGGGCTAAATAGAACTTGAAGAGATTATTAGCAAATGTATTAGGTTTGTAGCAGTACAAAAATTATATGTTAATCTGATCACTTTATCTAAGGCGAAAAAAGTCCGCAACACGAGACCTTAAAATTTTCTCGATAGAATGAAATTGCAAAATTGACTCTAAATAACGCTTGTAACATAATTATCTTAATTATTTACGTATAAATGTTTATAAAAATATATTTGAAAAATAGCAAACCTTATGAAAAGGGACAAGAAAAGTTACATTTTCGATTTACGTTACTACTTTCGAATTTTACCTAAACTGATCGTGATTTCACCATCGCTGCCTCTCTTTCACTCCAACGCAGTCCGATGGTGAGAAAATTTCAGCATTTAACAGCGTTTAAACGCAAGATCATTTTTTACGTCCGTTTCTCATTTCGCAGTAAAAATATATTAATATTTACCACATTTTTGTGTTTAATAAAAATTATAGAATAAGATTTTGCTTCCAACAACATTCAGTTCTTATGCATAAATTTTTCGACTAGGTAATTTTTATAGTACTGTAACAGATGGATCGTCCACTGCTGAACACAGCCTCCCCCATCAAGGAAGTATTTGCCATAATCAACACGCTTGGCAGGCGTCTTGAGGATCGCAGTGTAAGTTGGCAGTTCTTTAGAAGGCGCTGCTGCCCACCTTCCATTATTTTTCCCATAATCGCCTCTTACGACACCCACGGGATGATATGGGGAGATGCAATTGTAATCCGGCACCCCAAGGGGCATATATTACAGTAATAAAAGTATATTATAATGTTTGACTAGATAAGGCATAATATAACAGCTACAAGAATTACATGTTATTTTATCAACATTATCATATAACATTAACACTCCGTTCCACGAGCTCTTATTTATCACATCATTACACGCGCAGGGCACTACCGGGCCCCTTTTTAAAATGAAGATTACAAGAATGAATTTAAAGTACTTGGTATTGAAGTATGCAAAATCAGCGTTTATTCGTGCATAGAACGGTGAGATACAAAATTACTTCTCTGTCGGAAATTAAGAAAATATTACAATAATGTATGGTCCCTACACATTTCATTGTAGTGTTGTTTGGGTGAATAATCGCTCTTTCTATTCAAAACGTAGGCAATAAGGGAGCTCTAGTATAACTAACGTGTTGATGGAAAATAAATCGGTGTGTTGTCGTTTTTGCCGACTCGACGACGACGATAGCTTTTTTAAGAGACAAAGTGAAACAATTGCTGGCCTACAGGCAGACCAAATGCCTCCAGCCCTCTACCAGTTGGCAGCGTGCTCAGCATTCCCAGCATTTTGATCACGCGTCGACCAAGCGCGCTATTATGTTTTGGAAAATACGATGAGCTTCTGGCCCCCATATACCCAATGTATCTACGCTTAACGGCTCAAATACATAACCATTACTGAGATTAGCATATTTTCGCGGCTTGAGTCGTTCCTCCGAGGTAGCTGAGGCACCAGCCATTACGCATTAGACTATTCGGTTCGAGAATATCTGCAACATTGGCGCCGGTAAAATCCTGTCGGATGATATTGTTAAGGCTATACGGCGAATGATATAGTACTTAAAACAAGTAAAACTTGTTTAAAAGTATTATTACATATAATTACTATACAATCAGCTGTAATTTCGGGTAATAAGTATGTATTTTTACTTTGTTTTACTTACATTTTGTCATAAAATGTGTTTTTTTTTTAAACTTAAATGTAAATATGTTGACAATCTTTTTAGTAATCATTACGGTAATCGTTGAAATTTCAGATATATATTTGATTTTATTCATATTTGAGACTTATATATTTTAGAAATCACAGCTTATTTATATGTTATTATAGCGTTGAAAATACAAAAGGCAAAATTAATGACCGCCCTTGTTTTTCTTTAAGGTTAATATCCCGTAGTTTGGCGGTAGTACTTACCGGGTAATCATTAAAAAGTTGGATGATACAAGCAACTTATGAAATTACTTACTGCATCAGTACTTACTTAAATTTATCAAAAACACAAGTTTTTACGCCAGTACCGACGCCTTTCACCAAAGTGATGTCCAGGAGACCCAGTATGGAAATAGTAACATTTTTTATCTCTATGGGATCCACAGGAGGGATATCTAAATCTGGAATGCCTTTCTCGCCAATGCTTTGGACGATGTGTTCGTACAATTTTCTTAAACATTCTTGATCCTTTAGAGCACACTTGGGAAGAGAATTTACTGTGGAAGAAAAAATGAAAGTGTGAATATATCTTCGTTTAACTCAAAGAGTTCTAATTAAAATTTATTCAACGTCGTCGCTTTGTACCAAATTCTTATAAATGCAGTCAATAGTCTAGCTATCCGATATTGATCTCATCAGGCACATCTTAATTCGAAAAGGTATGGCCAAACGTCAAAAGTCTGTCCTGACGATGTCTTACGTAAGTAGGTACAAGACCTACCCCACGGTTTGCAGAAACAGTGTTCGTAGTGTTATTACAAATAAGCGATGAGCAGTCGGGACCTAATGCCAATATCAATATCGTTATTTGTTGGAGTCTGTTGATTGATATTCAACTCACCGCTAAAGTATACTTATATATTGACAAGTAATTGCAACAATGATCTGAGACTATTATCCGCTAGCGTCTATTGCATCGACGTATCTAAACCGTAAATAATATTTTTAATACGACTCATAAATAACTTTTTTTTTTATCAGGACTATTTAACATAAATATTAAAAAATACTTTAACTAACATAGATATTAAATTAAATTAAACACAACTATGTACAAAGATTCATTATATGTTAATAGTTTTATGATTAATAAAGTTATTATTATTATTTATTGTTAAAACAATATTTATCCTCACCGATTAGAAACAATATTTTTTTACTTATTATAGTTATTATTACTTTTCCAGCCCAGGGATTTATCCGAGGACCTTGAGATACTAAAGCGGCGCTTTACCCATTCACATCGACGAGGCAGTATACAACTATTAATGGACATAATAAACGTATTTTTGCGATATGTAGATACAAGTAGATCATCGTATTATGGAACCTTCTAAAACCGAAAACTTAGAATTGAGTGCCTCTATAATTTACAAAACATTTTTAAGCTAGGGACGAAGTATCATATTTATGATAAGCAATAATAACAGTGTTAGGAAATATATTCAGATCAAGTTGCAAAGGTGCATTGAGAACAAGCGTGTTGTTTAGATGGCCGCATACAACATATCTTCAGCTTATTCAGATGTGTCAAACATCTGCAAATTTGCATGCAATCAACATTTATTTATTTATTGTTAAAACAATATCTATTCTCACCGATTAGAAACAATATTTTTTTACTTATTAGCTCAAAGATTTGACCCAGGCAATAGTCTCATATAGCCGGTCGGGTGCCGGGCTAGAATGTCAGTATGAAGAATGTGGCTAGAATGGCTAGAACTACAAAGGTAAAAACAGCAAGGGCAGCAGCACCTTCTGAGGAACTATTATCATGTGCTGCGATCCCCAACACGCCTGCCAAGCGTGGGGATTATGGCAATTATGGGAGAGGCTGTGTCCAGAAGTGGACAATTCGGCTGATACTGTACAGTACAGAAGTTTTACTGCGGCTTACGGAATAGTTCCCGATGGAGATAAAAAAAATCTGGGCCTACGAAGCCAAGGATGAAATTAAGTGGGTAAAAAGTTAATACAAAAAATACTAAATTATAATATTAACAAAGTAATAAAAATAAATATTAATAAAGTTTTAGTATACATTCATGTATCTATAAAAATAGTTTAGCAAAGACATTTCAATAAAAGGAGAAAATAAAGAAATTAATTAGACTAGACGTATGGATTTGTTAATTTGAAATGTTATCGAATTTTAGTGTACTAATACTTACAATATTCCTGCTTATCAGCCTGGCAGTATACCAGATATGTACACAAGAAAAATAATCTGAGCACTACCATTTTGCTACGTCTTAAGTATTCGACTGAGTATATTTTTCAGATGTGTTCTTAAAATATGTTTAGTTGCTGCTAATATACCTCAAAATATCGAGGTTTAATTCATAACCGGCTTCTTTAAGGTCATCTAAATTCAAATCTGTAGTTAGAGATCCTTAGCTGTACCTAAGCATAAAAATCTAAACACTGTTCCACATCCTCGCTAAGAAGCTTGCATGAGGCGCCTCAAATAAAAAACCGCACCGAATAAGAAACACGCCACTACTAATGTGAACGTGAGTACTATATATCTGATCTCTGTTTCATTCGCGTAGACAACGATGAAAGTGATAATAATGATGAGGATGAAAAGTGTCATAATCTGTGTTATTCCAGGGCCAAAATTGTTTATATTCCTTATTTCACCCTGAAGTAGTAACAAATGTACACACTCACAAACCATCGCATTTATAATTTCTACTTACTTCTTACACTGAATTCTATATTACTTGTAATCAGTACAAGAAAAAGTAGCTCAAATTGTTTTGAATCGACATGGTACCCACTTTAACAATTTATTGCAGTAGAGACGGTTCTGTTTTTATTTTTAAAATTAAAAGCTTAGCATACAGCTTTTCACAGGATTTTGATCGAATAAAGGAAAATATAAGGTAATTAAATTAAATTATAATAACATATAATATGCCTGATCAGATTTCTTTAATCAAAGTTAAGAACCCCCGATCAAGTCACATTTCAAACAAAAAAACTATATCGGGAGAAATGATACCGCAGGTGTCTATGTGTATCGTTTTCTGTGTGTACGCACGCTATGTGTACACACGCTGTGTGTACACACGCATAGTACCCCTTTCTTGAGTCGGGCTTTAAAATAGCCAGCCATTAAACTGTAGTTAATTAAACATTTTTACTCTTTACTGAACTTTCAAAGAACAGGTTAAAGAGCAACGAACTACAAAAAATAAAATTGAGAGAATCAACCAATTAACCAAGTAACCTAAATTCAAAAGTAGAGATGATAGGAGCATTTTAATGGTAGGATGATAGGCTTTCCACGCCTGTCTCAGGAGAAGTGCCTTCAGCACTTCCCCTTCCAGGGTTATAATAGGGCTTTACCTCGCCCAAAGTCCGGTGGAGTTAGACGGCCGACAGCGGTTGCTAAAATATGTCCTCCCTAAAAAAAAAGTGCGAATTTGCTGGGTTGCAAGCTACTTTTAATGGCGAGTTACGTGTAAGAAGAGTTTCTGCAGCCTTCTTCATAGCCTTCAATTTAATGTGATACAAATTTGATTAAATGATACATGGTTTTTTGATCAATATTTTTATCAGACTTTACCATCATGTACAGACTGCACACCCACACTCTGTAAGACTTTGTATGGCCGAACTTTGTAACAATCACGAAGTTTGTGCCGATTCGAGTATGAAATAAGGACTGAGTCAAGAATAAGCTGAAGATAATATTGAGAATCACAATAATAAATATTGTTAAAATACTGCACACTATACACAGCTACTACTACTAAAGCATTTAGGCAACCCAGAGACGAAACTAAATGTTGTCCAAACGCTTGGAGCGTTACCACTACCAGTTGGCAGCGTGCCTAGCATGCTAGCAATATTGCCCCGTTGGATCGGTAGGATTATTATTATTTTATTTTTTTATGAAATTGTGACGGAACAAGCACGGGGCCCATCTGATGTTAAGCGGACTAACCTCTGCCTATATCAGATGCAATTCGTCCGAAGGAATTGCACCCGTCACACCGAGACATACAGTTGTTAATTCTCATTTGCTTGTAATTATTCTGGCTCTCAAGGACTGCTTCCGGAACACACTGTTAGGTGGTTGGCGACAGAATTTCTACTTATGGGTTGTAGCTAGCCAGGCGAGCATTCGCAATATGCCATTTCACCATGCATTGAAGCTCAAACCAGCGGTGAGGATCGAACCATGGACTTGCGGCACAACAGTCCACAGCTATTACCGCTCGGCCATCATTGCTTCAAAATTATTCAAAATTATATCTTATTTAAGGTGTTACTGATAAATGTTCATTGAGATTATACATTGACGGACCAGTAAATCAGCCAAAAGCAAAGATTAAGGACACTATTTCTGCACACAAATAAAAAAGTTTATGCCTAATAATCTCCTAAAATTAGTTATACCTTCGACAGATACATTTCACGAAAACTTTACAAAATTACGAGAGGAAAAATTATAGTCGTGTGCGGGATTCAAACCCACGCCATCCAACCCTATAGCCGGGGTATGCTCTAACCGCTAAGCTAACGTAACATTTGACTCATAACACCAATTTGTCCTCTCACACCCAATAGTTCTACTTTCGTTGTACTACGAACAAGACTAATTATTGCAATTAGCTCTAAGCTGGATTCGATAACGTAACCCTGTAATTATAACATTTTCAATTTTGCAATAACGCAGGAGCAGTTGAGCCATAAATTCTAGTCTTTATTCCGCTAAAAATCCCAGCTGAATTATTTTATGATATTAACAGTTTTATTTATAAATTGTCCTGTTAGTTACTTGTTATTAATTGTTAAACTTATCAACTTTTATCTTTTCTGAATACTTCTGGGTAATTTCTGGGTATACATATTTTTAAGTTAGTTAAAAGTGTATCCTCATACAACAGGATAACTTTGGAAGCGGATGTACGGAACATGTTGGTGACCATTGAACTACGAGAACTAACATATTATGTACCTTATGTTTTCTGTCTCCCTGGTACTTATGATCAAAAACATACCCCATTTTATCTATAAGTTTTGCATATCAAGTTTTATTTGCAACGAAGACTGCCTGAACGTGAACATATAGTAGGAAAATTATAATTAATTAATTTAAACATAAGTTGAATACATCTGCATCATTATTGTATAGCGGAAAGATTTGTATTTTTGTATGCAACGAATAAACTTAAAAACTACTGAACCGATTTGGATGAAATTTGGTATAAAAAAAATTGTTTGAGACCCGAGGAAGGACATAAAATACTTTTTATCTAACTGCGAAAAAAGAGGTTAATGGTTTTGCGCGAAAACCGACACACGGGCGGGCGGAGCCGCGGCCGGATAGCTAGTTAGTATTATATAAGTATACATAAATATGTTTGTATCAAGATTAGTATAATATTGAATAATTAATGAAATATAATGTTTTTTATTTCATAACTATTTATTTTAAGATTTTTATAAACGTACAAATTGGGTACCTACATTTTTGAAAAAAAAAATCTATTACGGAGATACTTGCTGAGGAAGATTTTTATGGCTGTACGAGACACCGCTACAAAACGTGCAATACTGACTTGCCACTAAAGCGAAGTTACAATTGGGTTCAAGCAACTTAAAAAAAACGGTTAAGTGCGTTATTGTACTTTATTCCCTTCCATTTCCTGCCTGCTAAAAAAAAATAGTGTACGATTGCTGCCAAGTTACCAACCATAGTAAACGTTTGTGTATAGCGTCATCATGAAAAACGTATGATAAATAATTATGATTTTTAGTTGTTTTCTTTAGATTTTGTTTTTCAAAGTCATTACCCGTTTTAATAAGTAACTTCTGTATCTTAGTTACTTTAAAGGATTTATTGTAAGGATTTTGTATTTAGTATAAAATTATGCAACACCTAAGTTTAACAATTATTTCTGCTAAAGTAATGATATCTTAACCTACTTGATTACTATGATTTTAAATTCATGAAATGCACTATCACCATGATATTGCCCAGATTTTTCAAACAGCCAGCTGTTTAGCTTTTAAAGAAGGGTGAGCGAGGGGGGGACGTCCTACTGAAACAAAAATACATAATATTTCATAAATGGAGCGTTCAATTGAAAACTAGTGCTATTACTATTACTAGTTCAATTGAAGCTCCGAAGTCATTTTAAAAAACCTATCTGTTCGTGAACAAAGGATAAGACGAAATAAAACCACCTTTCACAATGTATACCAATTGAAAATTGTATCATTTGTTAAGGATATATACCCGCCAGCCAAAGCGTAAACCTATACTTATGCAAACTCAACTTCACAAGTTTAAAATAAACGCGCAAATATAGCGTTTTATTAGACCTATCGTTTCCGGTTTGAATCCTTTTTTTTGGACTAATAATACCAAAGTTTAGTATAAAGCGTTTAGTATATAGCACTAGTTTTTAAAAGTTTGAGCGTGTTATTCGAGCGTATTTCGTAGTTCCAGATTTATTAAAAAAATATAGTACACATGTACTATATTTTTATAAATAACTTCGCATCATAGAAAGTTAATTATATTCTCCATGTTTGTGGTGCAATAGAAATATTAAAAACATGCTTATTTTTCTTGAAAGAGGTGCTTAAAGTTTGTTCTATCTTTTATCTAAAATTACGGGTTTTTGAGCTGGTGTAATTTCAAAACTGTAAAATTTAATGAAAATCTGATGCACCACAAAAGTAGATAATTAAGATAGTGATTACGTAGGTTTCGCTATTATTAAAATGAGATTTGAACTGCGTTTGTATGGGGGCGTTCGTCTAAAATATACCCTTAATTGGATCATTTGCGCTGTGGACCAATTGGGAAGCGGTTCATTTGCAAAGTGGAACTGTTTCTAATTCTCTAGAAGTCATTGGAGTGGACTTATTGCCATATAACATATAATTATTGCTAAGTCGACCGGACCGGAGAACAAATGAGAAAATCAGAACAACAATAGATTCAATTAGTTCAATTAATTGCCTATAAATTAAGAATTATACTTTTATATTATTTTTGTTATTTGAATGTGGCACCCCAACTTACCACATTCAACTTTATCAACAATAAAAACTGTACAATAATTATTATTACAAGTAGTTTTGTTACAAATTACCTCCCCAGGCGCTCAAAAGTTATCACTCATACGCTCGATAAGTTAACGTTGGTAAAACGAACATATATCAAGATCCTTTGGAGTCCCTGAAAAAATATAATGTTTTGTAGACAATCAATTATTTTTATTATGTATTATCATTTATAGATTGTCAATATTACCCCTATTTTAAAAGTTACCCTCCAGAGCATGTAAGATTTTAATGATAATGATGGCTAGTTTTATAATCATATATCGTTATAAAAACGAAAATAAATGAATTTCTATAAAATTTATAGTATAAATAAGTCTAAATCTTAGTGGTTTTCTGGAAGAGATCGCTTTCAGCGATAAGATTACCAAGTATTACATTATTTTGAATAAAGGCGTTTCAATAAAGTATACATATATTTGTCTTTCCATCTATAATAATCACTCTTACATTAAACAATATAAAATTACAAATTTAATCAACACCTGTCATTGTTAAAATTTTCAGATAATGATTAATTTTAATTGTCAAACGTATTTTTTTATACATTAACATATTGAACGAGTAATTTATTACAAATCATACAACTTAAAATATATGTACTTACATAAACAGTAGGAGTAGTTAATTAATACTGCATTTGTAGTTTTATGGTTTACCTATACATATAATTTTGAGGAAAACTACTTATAAGCATGGTTCAGAAATGAGCTAATCCGGTTATTCTTTAAAAGGTTTTTTTATCCCTAAATAACAAAACTTTATGCACATTCTTATGCTCCATGTCCATAGAAAACCACTGTTAATGACGATATCAAACAAACTTTGCATAAGAATTCTCTACGAAAACGTTTCCGGGTGCTTTCAAAAGGTCCAATGTTATTACTTCATTATGGGTGGCTTTTAAATTTTTTAGGGTAGCACTGACAAGGAAGATTTATAATATTCATCATGGCCGTATGTTTGTTCGTCTGTTGGAGGTTCTTCTAAAGGACTGTTAGACTAGAAAGCTGTAATTTTGATTTGGGTGTGTATATCAATGAAGTGGTAAAATAAAATTTGGAAAAAAAATAATTTGTGGTAGGTTTCTACATATGAAGTTGGGATGATTTTTTTTTCGTCGTACCCCATTGTATTGTATTGTTGAATAGTCTTTTTTTTAAATTATTAGAGGCTACCAGCACTATTTTTCGATTTAATGCTCCGTTTATGAAATATTTAACTTTAAAGGGTAAATTTTTGTTTTAGTATTGCGTTGCCCAACCCCTTCTCTAAAAGCTAAACCGCTAGCTTGAAAAATCTGGAAAATATCACGGTGATAGAACATTGCGTGAACTTAAAATCATAGCCGTTAAAATATTTTTAGCTTAGCATTATAGTTGTTAAAATCGGGTGTTGGATAATTTTGTAACAAAAACAAAATCCTTATAAAAAAATCCTTTAAGGTTTAAAGAAATTTATTCCCAAAAAGACTACACAGTCACTTATACATGCGAACAAGAACGATAGCATATTTCTTACTATCGTTCGTTAATACTAATACAAGTACTCATTTAACGCATAAAAATTCAGGTAGGCAACACATCAACGCCTTGTTTAAGTATAAGAGATCATTGTTGACGATGACGTGTTGAGCTAGTCGCGATTTAAATACGTTAAATGAGCTTATTATTTTATGTTTGGCGGTAATGTGTTATAATGTTGTGCACCTTCGTACGTAATCATTTATCTCCCGTAATTTGTTCTTATCTTGGGTACTTATCACTAGAAAACTTGCTCGGCGAGTACTTCGTTTTGTTATCTGTTTTACCTTCGTAAAGGATACATTAGTATGGATTGTGCTTTTTAATATTTTTCTGACAAGTATGCATGTGTTAAAAACATATAATTGTGTAACATTCATTATTTTAGTTTCTTTGTATATTTTGGAAGTAGGCGTGAAGTAATGGAAGTGGAATAGAGTTTTTATAAGTTTGTTTTGTAGAATTTGTAGATTAGCTAGTTTTGTTTTGCAAGCAAAGTGAAAAATCTTTAAAGTGACTAACATGTAGTAGTTACATGTTTATAACGTGTAAAATTATTTATAAATATTTGTTACTAGTACAGATTGTCATAATATTAAAGCATAGGTTAGTGTAAGAAATGCAAAGTCCCTGGGCAGTGGACGGTGGAGGCCATCCGCCCGGTCCTTCGGGCGGATGGCCTCCACCGTGAGGGTGAGGCGGCCGTTCGGGTCGCTGACTTTCCGATTGGTGCAGGTGCTTTCCGGACACGGATGTTTCGGGAAGTACCTGCACCAGATCGCGAGACGGGAGGTGACCCCAGTCTGCCGAGAGACCGACGAGTGGCAGACTGGGCCTCATACTCTAGAGGTGTGTGCCGCATGGGGCCCGCAGTGACATACGCTTTCGGCCCTCATAGGTGGGGATCTCTCTCTGCCAAGCGTTATAAATGCCATGCTTGGCGGAGAAAGATCGTGGCAGGCAGTGGTCTCCTTCTGCGAAGCAGTCATGGCGCAGTAGGAGGCCGCGGAGCGGGTCAAGGAGTGCGACGTCCATGCTGCCCCGCTCCGGCGTAGGCGAACAGGGGCGAGGAGGCGGCAGTACGCCCGCCACCTCCCTTCTCTGTAGTGGGGTCACTGGTGGAGATTCGGGGGATTCTCCACCGGCTTGCACGGTCCCACACGTTTGGGGGCGGCCTTGGTGAGCAAGGTCGCCCCTCCACAGGCGGAGAGGCCCTATTAAGTTCGGGCCTACCGCCGCTGGGGCAAGATGGTGAATGCTAATGCGACCCTGTCTTGCCCCACCTCGGCGGAGGACTGCTCACGGGGGGGTTTTAGTGGGTTCAAGTCCCACACGTCCCCTTCCACTACCCCCGTGGAGGGGCAGTGCGAAGGCAATTCCCCCTCAAAAAAAAAAAGCAAAGTATCTTATGGTAGGCAGAGTTTTAATTTATTTTAGTGACTGGTACAAGTTATGAATGTGTAACATTCCATATTGACTAACTTTCTGGCTGCTTCTTGGTTGGTCTGGTTCTCATTCTATCACTGTATTTACATTTTATATTTATTGTATTTCTATTTGAAATTTATATTAATTTATATGTGTGTATTGATTTTTATATTTATCTATTGTACTATATATTGTATATATGATATATTATTGTTGGTCGTACATGTGATATTGTTTGCTTATAAGTATTTAATTATTGCATGGCCGTGTGTCACTTAGGCCTTGGCTGAAAACCAGCGCTGTAGGTTCGCCCACAGCATCATGCTGAGCCAGGACCTTTTTTGGACTGAAGGTACACGACGGCAATATTCTTAATTTTTTTTTGGTTTGTTTCTTATTGTACATATATGATGTTTTGCTATTGTGTTCCTTATGTTCAAAATAAACTCTTTCTTTCTTTCAAAGAGAAATGCAATGAAGTGGCCTTCTAAGTAGCATATATACCACTAGAAGAAAATAAATCTACATATTACCATTTTAATGTCACCAGTATCAAGCTTTCTCTGACATAATCATTACATTATTATTGCCACATGCACTCTGCTTCTTTTTTTGACCAACGTTCAGATCTCTCCCCCGTGACCAACGTTATCTTACCTTTTCTTAAGCGACCAGCTAAGTTAACCAACGTCCGCCACGGTCAGGACTTGGATGGATGATCGTTAGCACAGCCGTTAGTCACATTACTACTGAGCGGTTCCGTGCTTCGGAGGGCACGTTAAGCCGTCGGTACCTGGTTGTTGCTTGATGATAGCAGTCGTTATAACACAATGGTATGGCATTTTGCGAATGACCAGTCAGGCGGTAATTCGCAAAATGCCAAACCACCGTGTTATAACGACTGCTATCTATATAAAATTTATCTTTAGAAATCTTTTAATAATTGGTTATGTACAAAATTATATGGTTACCTAAATATGATTTATTACGTTTCTAATGGATCCAAGAAATATATATAATTATTATTATCTTTTAATTTGTATTACCTAGTCCCTGATCGTCATCAGCCTGAAGACATTGTAGTACAAAAGCCTTCCCCATAGAACACCACAAGGCGTATTAGTCACTTGTAATTTATGTACTTAATAATTTAAAAACTTTTAATTTAGGTATAGGTAGAGTTTAGGCCATAATCTTGACAGGCGTCTTGGGGAGCGCAATTTATGGTAAAGAATTTCAGATTAATCTAAAATAAACTATATCAACGTTTTACCAACTTACTATGTATATATGTAGGCAGTGTCGTGGTGTTCTCCGCCCAGTTTAACGTTACAGGTATTTTTTTATTGTTTATAAGCTAGCTTTTACCTAGTTAGCTGATATTAATTGATGATGCGGTCGAATATATTTTTGAGGTAACCTAATCATGTAAAATTAGAATTGCTGGCTCTCAATGATGGCTGCTGGCACACATCGTTAAGAGCTTGGCAATATATTATCTGATTGTGGGTGGTAGTTAGCCAGGTGGGCTTTCAGAACGGCCCAATCATCAATTCAATTGAAACGCTCGTAGCAAAGTTTGCTTAGCCGTTGTAAAATTATCAGCAAAGTTAACCAACGTCTGCCGCGGTCATGACTTGGAAGGGTGACCGCTGGTGACATTACTACTGAGCGCTTCCGTGCTTCGGAGGGCACGTTAAGCCGTCGATCCCGGTTGTTATCTTAAGATGGCAGTCGTTATAGCACGGTGGTAGGGTATTTTGCGAATGCCCGGCTTGTTAGCTACCACCCTCAAGTAGAAAATCTGTCGGCAAGCACCTAACGGTGTGTTCCGGCAGCTGTTCTTGAGAGCCAATAATTCTAGGCTGAACAACATCTGCGACCATATCATCATTTACCATCAGTTTAAGATAAAAGAAAAAAAAATGTAGAAGGGAATCAAAAAGTACCCCTAGCACATTCACTTCAGCATTGTAGTTGTGTCATGGGTTTGGAAGGGTGAAATGCCCAACCACCATGCTACATATAACAACTACGACAATAACCGGCACCGACGTCTTAACGTACCCTCGAAACAAATAACGCTCTAAGTATTTAGGTAAATGCGACTAGCAGTCACCCATTCAAGTAATGACCGCTGCGGATGTTGTTTAACGAAGTTGATAAAGCAAGCACCGCTACGAGACAATTTTTCACCTAAAATGAAGAACGCAAAGCCGCCAACGCCATATTATTGATATGAATGAGCAGTCTGTACCAATCAATAGCTGTATTATTGATTTTAGGCCAATATTACGTTAATACTGCTCAAGCAACTAGTATATATAAAGAAATAGAACTAAATAAATGTATCGTGAGTTCTTCGCTCAGTTTTACACTCTACTGATTACACCTTGAATAATTTGAATTGTATAATGCAATAGCAATTTGCTGCTATATGCACGCACCTTCACTGAAACTACGTATGCATGAAGACTTATTCTATCAGGAATATCCATGTTTCCTTTTAACTTTGATTGATGATTTGAGTTATGAACGGCTTGTAAATATCTGATACAGGGGGACTGTTAAGTAGATACACTTCTCAGGGTTAAGTAACAGTAACATTTTGTCAACAGAAAGATAGTATGTAACAGAAGTGCAGGTTTTGGTTGTGAATAGGACTGTAAAAACATTGGCCAAGTGCGAGATGGACTCGCGCACGAAGGGTTCCGTACCATTAGCTATACAACATTAGACTTCATATTTTAACCTTTTTTGTTTTAACGTGCGCGAGTCCGACTCGCACTTGGCCAACTTTTTGTATTTGCTGTTATAGCGGCAGCAGAAATACATCATCTGTGAAAATTTCAACTGTCTATCTATCACCGTTCTTGAGATACAGCCTGGTGACAGACAGACGGTGAAGTCTCAGTAATATGGGGTCCCGTTTTTACCCTTTGGGTGCGAAAGCCTAAAAAGCTAAGTGACTCGTGGAGTTGCACTAGAAAGAAAATAATGCTCCTGATTTTTAAAAAAAACAGCCTAGTGGGACTCAAACTATGTCTGTTACACATAGCTACAACCCATAAAAATGCTAGCCAGTTTCGATCATAGTTATAAAACTAAATTACTTTTTCAGTATTTTTTTGGTTAAAAAAATGTTTCATAACCAACTGAAATCCTTAATTCCTAACTAGATAATTTATCCTATTTATATAATTTATAATTTATTTATTTTGTTTATTTTTACAGGTAAGATAGTAGTGTACATTTATCATAAAATGCAATATTAAAAATTTGATGCTATATTAGCATATATATAGCAACCCAATATACTTATGTAGCTAAGTTTTATGATCAAAAAAGGATTAAATAAAATTATCGATAAACCCTCAATTAAAAGGAAGTAAGTAATCGTAAGTACTATATGATAACCCTTTATTGTCACCAGATATATAATGGAAACGATAAAAGTGAGTTACGAAAAACTTTTTTTTATGGCACTGATAAGTAGTTATTATAATATTGAAACCCAAACAATTCGCCGAGTATGTTCACGATAAGTTTAAAACATAGACATATTAACAACACATTAAATTATTCACGTACTCAAATGTTCATACAATAGTCACAGAATCGGTAATATTTAAGTCATTCCGAGGCAGGGGATGGCAGCTTCCGGCGGATCTTTTTGGGTTTCTATATATTGTTCGACTTGGTGACAAATCAACCATTTTAAAATGTTTTAATAATATTTAATCTTTTTTTTCATTATAACACTTAAATCCCCGTTTGTTTTACAACAAAGCTATGTATTTTAATTGAAACTCTTAAAAGTATAAGTTAAGTTCTTTACCATCGAGGTTATTTTTAAATACCTGGTAGTATAAACTTCTTGTATTGACCAAATGCTGATTTCTATGTACTACCCTCAGATGTGGACGATAGTCATGGTGTAGTGAGAGAAGATACTACAATGGGACGACGATGATAGTGGTATAACTTGGCGCCATGGAAAAGCACATAACTATCAAAATCAATCAATCAATCAGCCAATCCGAAACCTGACATTGCTTTTTTATTTTTATTCCAAATATTGTTATTGTGGTTGGCGCAGTTTGATTTAAATTTACGTAAGTTCTTCCAAGCATACAAGATATTTTCAAAAATATATACAGACTAGGTAAATTTATATATGTTGATTTTTGTGACACAATCCTTCAGTGATTAGGATCTATTCCATATATAGCCAAAGTTAAAATAATTTATTCAATGTTGGCGTCTACGACGCTCTTATGAATGTTTTTGATAAATTTTTATATAATATATTTGTCCGCTTTTGGAGGGTAAAGGTGATCTCTACATCAGCTGCTGCTCCCCAACAATACATTTTACGACATATGTTGCATTAAAAGTATTTCTGTTTCGTCTTAAAAAACTGATATTCCGCTTACAATTAAAACTATTTATGTAAAAACTACATAAACGAGTATACGTACAATAAGTTTTAAGATTTAGACCTTTTGATTTTGACAGCTGTCATTCTAAATGAAGATCGCAATAAGAATTATCACTTCTATAAACAATTCAGTAATCAAAAATCAATAGTTTCTCTTAAAAAAAACATTTTAGCGAAATGAATATCTCAATAATACCTATTGATTTCTGTAAATAAACCAGTAGTTTATTTTTTATATTTTTATGCTTCTGAGATGGAACAAGTACATGGAACACCTGGTGTTAAGCGGTAACCTATAACTATAACAGATGTAGTCCATCACAGGTGGCGAATTGCACTGCACCCATCACCCTGAGACATAAAGTTGTTAAATCTCAAGTGTCTGTAATTTCATCGGCAACCATACCTTTCAAATCAGAACACATTAATGCGGACATTACTGCTTGGCAGTAGAAATAGGTATAGTTGCAGTACTTCTTCGGACGAACTCACACATTTATTAGCAGCAGACCTCCTTCTACTGCTAATAAATACATTCAGGCGTTACTTTGCGGAGATCTATATTTAATAACCTCTACTGCTATTCAAAGTCTAGGATAAATAGTTTCTAAAATGTAGCCTCATTTAAATTTGACAGCTGTCATTTGAAATGATGATACCAATAAGATCTGTAACTTCTGTAAAGGAACAAGTAGTCGAGCTTCAATTGTTTTTGAGATTAATTTTTAGGGTGCCGTATCTCAAAAGGAATAAACGGAACCCTTATAATAACAATTTGTTGTCCATCTCTATGTCTGCCAAGACCATTTTTCTCAGGAATGCGTGAATGTATCAGATTGCGAAAAGCATTTAATTTTAGTTACAAAATATTTGAAATATTTTAAAAATGTTATGGATTTCATTTAGCAATAAAAATACCATAACTTTTACTTATATACCTACATGTTTGTACGGAACCCTCGGTGCGTGAGTCCAACTTGAACTTGGTCGGATTTTAATTTCATAAGCTTGAACAGTTATTTTTAAAATAGTATTTAGGTATTGATCTTTTAATGGAAAATCAAAACTGAAAAGAACCACCTAAACTGTTACTTTCTGTCATAACAATTTCCCATTCTAGGTGCTGGTTTATGCAACCATTTTAATGTTAATATGAAAAAAGACGACCAGAACGGTCACCTTGACTGTAGTCTTATCAATTTTATTTTCAGGTATTAGTTTTAAGTTTTATCCTGAATTAGTCCAACCGTTTTAGAGATAAATGTATTGCTCTAAGATAATCTCAAGCACCGACTACTCTGGCTGCTTCAGCGCCCTCTGGTAGTCTACAACCATTAAAACCTGCTCCGATCTCCGGACTATTATTAGTATTTTTGATTGGACATTATCCTGTTATCCATTTGTATGGACCTTTTGGCTAAGAACAGACACTATAGTACAAAATATATAAGTTTTTAATATGATATGGGTTTAATAGCTTACACCTGTTAAAATAATAATATCATAGATATATTGTATCAGGTTTTTAGACAAGCCCTTGTTCACTATGGTCTACCTTAAATAGCTTATAGAATTATTACTATTTAACTTATTAAAAACATTATAATAAATTAACAATATGTTATTCTAGAAAATTTCTCTGATACCTTGCAATCTCAAAACCAAATTATCCTCATAACATGTGCGCAGCAACCCACCGTCCATCGACTCACAATGCAATTGAAGCAATATTGTTTTATTGATTCCCTCCACTGGCTTAGAAGTTTCGGTATCCAAAGACAGGCCAGGGTTATCGTGAGAGATGTGTCCGTGAAGCCAAAATCATCGTGATCGTGAAAAAAAACAGTATCCATTAGCGGGCCAGAGTCATCGTGGGAGGAAGAACCGCCAAAATCCATAAAACGTAAACGCAAATAAATCAAACGAGCGAGCTGTTAATCACAATACCGGGAAAGCAAAGTGAAATGAATGACATTGACATGACATCGGTGACAGCTAAATCGTTTAATTTCTTCATAATAGTTTTTTTTTTCTATGGATGGACTAGTGTGGTTTGTACAGTCGCCATTCGTAGTTGAATCGTGTTGAATATGTAACAAAATAGTCGAGTCAAGTCACAACAGTTATGTTTGGGCATAGAACATATAATAATACTACGTTTGAGTCTAGCCACAGTGATCACGAAGTCATATTTGACAAAATCCTTATTTTCTGTATTATATTATTACATATTATATACATTTTATACCATATTTAGTTACGTTATCGTATTTCGTTGTTGGAGTTGTTGGCAGCACTGTATTATGGAATACCGATGTATGTGTGGCTAATATCTAATAAATATCTTTATTACTTATTTTGAATAGGTTTAAGTTCATGCAAAAAGGTAAGACACACACACATTAATTTTAAATACGAGTAGAATCTGATTTATTTACAAAATTACTTTTTTTCGGGCACCTTGTTATTTTAAGCCGAAAATGGACAAACCTCTTTAGATTTAGAACAAACATTTTTTTTAATATGAGTCATACATCTAAGGGCCTGTTTCAGAATGTCCTAATAAAGTTTGGGGTTGCTATGCAACACATAAAATAACTGAATGATAAAAATGACAGTTGACATGCAGCGCGTAGGCTAAATCGATGACTAAAACGCAAAGATAGTGTTTTTTTTAATAAATATGTTCTGGGTAGTAAAACCGGAACTTACTCGAACATTCTGAAACAGGCCCTAAATCTAAAATCTTCAAGTTAACTTGCGAGTAGGCGAAGTAATAAATCTGTGTGCGTGTTAAGGGCAATTTTCAAAAGAAAACAGTGATTTATGCAAATTGCCTCATTCTGCAGCAATTTACTTCTCAAGTAGGCAGCAAGGTACTTTGATATTATTATATTAAAAGGCGTATTTTCTCATGAGCGCCTTAACGTTTTCCGTGTTACCGTGCTCTGTTATCTGAATTTTGAACTCATATTACATTTTATAATAGGTTGATTAAAATTATTGTATTACATGATAACGAGAACTAAGTACAAAAGGTACGTAGGTACGTCAAAGGGTCGATGCAATGTATCTTAATAAATTAATAATTAATAAAACAGAAAATTATAAATTATATTTTTACAGTTATTATTAATATATATGATGAGGCCGAGGGTAATAAACAGGCTTAGAAAGGTATTTTATTAAGTTTTTGCAATTTTAACACATTAAAATTTAACAACCTCAAAGTATTAAATCGTGAATGCTTAAGATTTCGCAGGAATAAGGTCAAAAATTATTAAATATCACTGGCACTGTTACCGTTATAACCTTATACCGTTCACAGATCATACTAATGCGAACATTCCTGTTTGGCAGTAGAAATAGATATGGCAACAGTACTTCCCCGGACTGTTCGTCCGTCATTTACTTCTACTGCTGCTAGTTCCTGTTTCTTGTACGCTGTTTAGAGACTATCGTGAAATATCATATAGCTCAGACACCATCGGTGGGTTTGTGCGGCGGGCGGTGAAAGCGAGATCATCAGCCACAACTTAAAAATGGCGATAAAAGACCGTAACGAAGAGGTCGTGGAGGAGATTCTAAAGGCAAAATGGACCCCGCAGTCAGTGGCGGGTCCTTCCGGGACGTAGTGAAATTAAAATGACACTTAGCATTAACTTGAAATTCATCTATGTAGTGCGTGGGTATTTTACAATGTAAAAAACAAACGTTAAATATCAACACGCCAATATAACCCGGTGGGTATTCATCTTTTCGCGAAGATTACCCATCTTCGCGAAAAGATGAATACCCACGTTTCCCAGACATGTTTTGAACCGCTCGTATCGAAGTTGGCTTAGCCGTTGCTAAACGATCAGTTAAATTAAGCAACGTCCGCCGCGGACATGACTTCATGATTTGGATGGGTGACTGTTAGTGACATTACTTCTGCGCGCTTCCGTGAGGCACGTTCAGTCATCGGCCTTGGTTGTTGTCTTAGGATGTCAGTCGCTATAGCATGGTGGTAGGGCATTATGCGAATACCCACCTGGATCTCAAACCGAAAATATGTCACCAAGCTCCTAACAGTATGTTCCGGCAGCTATTCTTGAGAGCCAGTAATATTCTAGTTTAGCCTGAACAACGTCTTAGACCACATCGTCACTTACCATCAGTAAGTGGTGAGGTTAGCCTATCAGCTATAAATATTTTTTTTTGCTTTCGTGTAATAGACGTTGAGGCTATTGCCATCTACTTGGCAAAGTAAACTACTGATAACTATATCCTTATATTTGAACAATTTCTTAAAAAAATTGCAATATTTTAAGATGTTTAATGCAGTGATGGATCTGCAATAATTCTTTGCAATAATGCTTCTAAATACCTTTTCCTAAATGACTTATGAGTTTAATCGTTTAACAGGTTTATGATCTAAAGTAAACATTCCCACTCAAAAGCCTTGGACGCGGATTTTGAAAGCTATCATACCGGCACAATACAGCGGTACATTAATAGTATGGACGTTGCTTATTGAAACTCTGTTTCCACTAGGAGGTAGTTTTCTTGAGGAATCTGTTTTAGCGAATCCCTATCTACTAATAGTAAGTTTAAAAATATTCTGCTTACAAGCAGTATAATTGTTTTTGAATTGAAAGGTGCTGTAGCATGGGAAATCACTGAGCGACCGAGACATCCATATAGCCATATAATATTATCTCGGAGTTTTTTTTATGCCTCCAAGTGAACCAAAACCAACAATTTTATTGTAATGTTTTTAAGTTATGTTTTAATAAAATCATAATCGCGCGGGCGATTTGTCTGTCTCAACTCTTCGTATCATACAAAAAGAAAGACTTCTACGAATCTATAAGTTTGATTGTTAGCTTACAGTTGATAGGTTAGCTTTTAACCACCCAGTTTGGAGCCAGATTTTCTACTATCATCATTGTACAAGAAATTGTATAACAAATTACAATTTTACTAAAGAATAACTTTGCAAACCCTATTTATACACCATATCTTTCCGAAAGGTACCGGTTTAGAATGTAACCTCCCCCATTTTTTCCGGTAGGTGTCAAAAGTGACGACTAAGGAATAATTACGTAAGGTTGGGAGCAGTGCCTTTTGAAGAACTGACAACTCTTACTGCGACCCCCAAGACGCCTGTCAAGATTGGAAAGGCCTTGTTTAGCGGTGGATGTTAAGTTGAACTGATAATTATTACTATATAACATAGTATGCCTGGCTTCCTCTTAGTCACAGTACCTGTTTTTCATTAATTGAAAGCCAGGCATGAATCGAATCGTAAATTCTAAGACGTCTGATTCAACTCTGCGGCATGAATTGTGTGCACTGGATTTTAAGAAAAAAATATTTTGCTATTAATTGTTACTATTTTTTATCCTAATTACTGCTCATCAGTCTTTACAATCTTTATCTTAATGATTGCTATTCAATCTTAACAATTTTTATCTTCATTTATATATTCAATCTTAACAAATATTAATATTTAATCAGCGAGGGCATGCGTGTCGTACCTCATAAATTCTCTCACAGCGGTTAGTCCATACTGGTTTAGCGTGGTATCCGCCGATAATGCAATCGCGCTGAGCACGCGCCAGTCATCCAGAATAGGTCCGCAACTGCACACAGTTAAAACCACTTGCTACCATTCTACACCAACAGCCAGCGTACCGTGAAAACTGGCACATTGGCAACCGAATTTATGCAACTAGAAGAAAGAACCTGCTGTATTTACATAAGTGTTAGAACCTGAGGGTCAAAGAAGCAGTCAGTGTGGTTCGGTGCAACATATTGTTTACATGGTTTTGTGATAAAGCAGGATGTGTGAGAGATTTGTGATATACGCTCTGGCGGTGGTGGTGAATGTGCTCGGTGGTTCTGCTAAGTTTGCGCGTAAGTATTTTTTTACGTTATTAAGAACAAACTAAATGGGTACTTTTCAAAGTACACATCAAGTTTAATAATGTTAATTAAAGTAAAGTGTTAATGTCGTAGCATTTGTTCTTGTATGTGTCATTCAGTGATAGAGTGATGACCAATAAGTTACAGATTATTTTCTTTTTTATAATAAATTGACAGGTATTTGATCACGATCTTATCTGATTGAGAGCGCAATGGTTGAAGGTGGAGCATGCTTGTCCAACTTGTGCCGGTTTAGTCTAATATTCAAAATTCCCAAGATTATAATTATAATCAGGAAATAAGGACTCAGGTAAACAAAATGACTAAAAAAAAACTTCGACGCACAGAAAATAATAACTTTTTTTTATAAGAATGTTGAAATATAGGCTTGCGGTTCATCTGCAAACTTCTCACCGGTTATATTTTATGAAACTTCATACAGTCAAAGTCAAAATAATTTATTTGATTTAGTCGTTTAGGACGCTTTATGAACGTCAATTACAAATTTTAATATTGAAATATGCTACACTGTACTGCCACGTTCAGCAAAAAAAAATGTATAGTAATTGAGTATATATAATTGAAGCGCTCGTAGCGAAGTTTGCTTAGCCGTTCTTAATCGATCAGCTAAGTTAAGCAACGTCCGCCGCGGTCAACAGTTGGATGGGTGACCGCTATTGACGTTACTACTGAGCGCTTCCGTGCTTTGGATGTCACGCCGTCGGTCCCGGTTGTTGTCTTACGATGGCAGTCGTTACAGCGTTGTGGTATGGTATTTTTCGAAGGCCCACCTGGCTAGCTACCACACTCAAGTAGAATATCTGTGGCCAAGCACATAACGGTGTGTTCCGGCAGCTGTCCTTGAGAGCTAGTAATTCTAGGCTAGCCTGAACAACAACTTCGACCACATCATCACTTACCGTCAGGTGACATAGTGGTCAAAGGATAACCTATCAGATCAGAAAAAAACTCAAGTAACAACTGTATGTCTCAAGGTGACGGGCTCAGGTTGATGAAATGCATCTTTTATATAGGCAGAGGTTACCGTTTACCATCAGGTGGGCCTTGTGTTTATCCCACCTCACTACCAAAAAAAAATGCAATTGCAATCGATTTAGTACATTGCAAAATATACAAATTCGAGAACCTTATATCTTTAGAAATAGCTGTTACATATTAAGATAGATAATTATAGTACTTAAGAGTATGTACAGTAATGATAAAAAATTTGACGGGTTTATGTATTTCTATAAGAAAATTCACGAAAGCATCTAAATTAATTATGAGATCTTTTCAACGGGATTCCTATTTCAGTTCAGAATAGTAATATAGCCCTAATACAGGTCATATGGGACCGTGCATCTCAGGCGAACGACGGTCTATCTTTCGTGTTGTCCTAATTTCTCGCACGGATGATGTCACAAATAAAAAACCAGAGAATTGAGTTATATGGTTTGTTTACATTCAACAATAGTTCAACTTTCATTTATTGCTAGACAGTTAGGCAAGGTCAGGGTTTCACTTCTTGACGTAACATAAATGATGTAAACAAAAGACGTAAAAATAGTAAGTAAATTAGATTATCAAGAAGTCTTGATACTTTAATCAATTCAAGTACGCCCAACCCAAACATGCTTGATTAAATAACCCAACAAAAATGTGGCCGAACCTAATCAAATCCCTGTTTTCCGGGAAATAGAAATGTAACAAAATTTTATGAAATATTTGGGGAATAATAATAATACATTTTCAATAAGGTTTATACTGCCAATATTGGTTTTATGTACCTATTCTTAGTATTCCAAGAGTCGGTCTTATTTCTCATAGCAATGCCTTCTAGAAAACTCGTTCAAAAGAAGATAGTTTACTTAAAACACGCGGTGAATAAGTAAACAAAAATAAAAAAAAACTATGGTTAAATGTTTTTCATCGAAATCAAACAAAACTTATCGCAAACAAGACGTAGGCTCACAGTATAACACAACAAAAACATATATTGATCCCAATGTCTTACTTAAAAATACCTGGTTATTATAATAATAAAATATATATTTACATAGAATACATTTTCTCATCATATTATGTCCATAGAGGTAGACAAAGGAGTCTAAGTATCGTTTAAGAGTTTCGTCATCAAAGGGTATGGAACCTATTACTGAGACTTCGCTGTCCGTCCGTCCGTCCGTCCATCTGTCGCCAGGCTGTATCTCAATGACGGTGATAGCTAGACAGTTGAAAATTTCACAGATGATGTATTTCTGTTGCCGTAACAAATACAAAAAGTTGGCCAAGTGTAGTTTTGTGATTGTAAAAATACTTTTTTTTATATAAACAAATATAATTCTTTGCGAAATGAACAGGAAGTGTTCACTCACACTTGTCACTTCACACTTCACTCATACTTCACACTTGTCTACATCGTGGAATCCTGTAGTAAGAAAGTGCTCGATTCGTAATTTGCCTCCGCAAGCAAGTTCCGAAACTGTTAGTGTAGTCTGTCGAGGAGACAGTGATAAAGACATTAACGAACCTAACGGGGGTAGATTTAAATCGCTCCCGCCGCTCCTCAAGACGATGACACTCGCTTCGTCAGTCTACTCGTGATCACGGTCAATGCAACTTAAAATTCGAAAGGTCGAGGTCAGTCAAAAAATTAATTTTAACTTTATTTCGTGCGTGAATAGACCCGTTAATGTTTCATACCCGAAACGACTTTGTAAAAGTTTGTATCACTAGGCAAACTCCTTATTTTGCAGTCAAGAATTCGTCACTACGGTAGCATTACATTTATCGGCTCTTAAAACTAGAATCTCGTGATTTTTGCGAATATTGTTTGATGGCAACAGTTCGTTCGAAGCGGTTGAAATTAAGAAGTAAAACAATTCAATCGGGGGAATGGATTTCAATTGTCTACATCGTGACAAGAGTGCTTTAGTCTTTATTTGCCTCCGCATGCAAGTTCCGAAACTGTTTGTGTAGTGTGTCGAGGGGACAGAGACAATAAAAACCATACGGGTGTAGATTTAAATCGCTCCCGCCGCTCCTCAAGACGATGACACCCGCTTCTTCAGTCTACTCGTGACCACGTTCAATGTAACTTGATTGAAATTCGGAACTTCAAGGTCAGTAAAAAAAATAATTTGACGTTAATTCGTGCGTGAATAGACCCGTAATTGATTTAGAAACATGAGTTTAGTTCACGAAAGTTTAAAGAAAACTATTATTTATAATCGTCAAGGGCACTGGTGCAAGTTAAACTGGACGAACAAGCAATATGAACTAACATCTAACAGTGAAGAGCACGGTGCAGAGTCAAGCAGAACGAATACAGTGACACTGCAACTGAAATCTTCAAACGTCAATTGGCGGGTGACTTGTGTTTCTCTTTACTTCATCATAACTTCTCTCTTCTTCTCTTTACTTCATATTCTCTTTACTTCATATAACCGAAAACGCTGAGAATAACGGCAAAGAGTATCACTACCTTTTCAGCAACTATTGCAGCAGTGTCTACATCTGTCATTATAGGCACTAGAGATACTGTACTGCAATGGTTGGCGATTGTACAGCTGTTTCGTGCACAAAAACGTGTTCTATATGACACTCCACCGCGATTGTAACTCCAAGATATGTAATATCTTGTCTCTTAATCGGTTCGAAGAAATTGCTAGTGCCGGTTAAGTTTAACATGCAGTATTACGCATTACTGCATTTTGATCATCATAGTAATGGCGGTTATCATAGGTATTAATCGCTTCTTAATTCTATCTATGCTTTCCATTAGTAATGTACAAAAAACATTCAAATTTAATTTATTTATAGCTGATAGGCGCGGCCAGCGGTATTATGTGTATATATCTAGCTAGGCGAGCACTGGCAAAACTTTAAAAAGCATTATAAAAAAGCATATTGCCCTTAAATAAAAAATCTGTCGTAGTGCGTTCCAGCAGGCGTAGTGTATTCCAGCAGCTGTCCTTGAGAGCCAATACCTTCTTGCCTGTCTTCCAGCACTGAAAAGTATGAAATACCTTGTAGGAGTCATGCTGATTCAAATTTTTTTTTGTCATGAAAACTATTTACAAAATCATTCATTCGCTTAGAATTATAGTTAATATATGAAGAACACGGGTGTTTGAGCGTGAACTTACTATGAGTCGATATCGCTATCGACAATGTTTCGGCTTCTACCGGAAGCCTTCCTCAGGATTTTGAGTGTGGTACGTCCGCCGCGGTCGCGTCACGCTTCACACGTCGTGTGAGGCGGACGTACCACACTCAAAATCCTGAGGAAGGCTTCCGGTAGAAGCCGAAACATTGTCGATAGCGATTTCAACTCAAAGTAAGTTCACGCTCAAACACCCGTGTTCTTCATATACCTATTATATATAAATATGAGCGTAAGTTTTTACAATATGATAGAATTATAGTGTTCATCGTCGACAGCATCCATAAAATACGAGCATTAAATGATCCAGGTAAGCTAATATATTTTTCAGTTAATTGACCATAACTACTTTATTACTCAACCGATTTCGATGAAATTTATAATACCATATAAATATAATTTAATAATAATTGGAAAGGACGTACATAACCACTTTGAAAGTATTTCCTTTCCAATAAAAAAAATTATCAAAATCGGACAACTCTGTAAAAATGTATGCGTGGTCGGTCATTCGTAAAAAAATATACGCGTCGAGCATACATAAAAATGTCGCGCGTCGCATTGTGAACCTCCTCCTCTTTTGGGAGTCAGTTAAATAATAACCCAATGACAGATACCTGTTTTCGTTTAGTTAAATAAAAGTTATCGCACAATTTTAACTTTCTAAGTTATCTTTTACACTTAGTTCTCGCTTAGCGCAATAAAGCGAGATATATTGAAAGCGTGTCCTACAAATCCAATGACATTACCGGTCCTTAGTTGGATACCGTGCGGTCCGGTCCAGCTTTATGTAGAAAATGTTCGACTAAGTACTATCTATATTAGGTAAAGACTTGGTTAGGTAATAGTCAGACTTGCTGACCTTATCTAGGAATATTATTTTTCTTTTTGAATTTGGATACTAAGCTATGGAATATACGGATCTACTATGTATGGAATATCATTAAGTGGCAGGCCACGGATAAGCTACATGAGCCAAATAAAACAACAAGTCAGTGTCATGTGTGTCGTACGAAGAGGTAAAACAGGTCACCTTATATAGAACTAGCTTTCCGGGCGTGGCTCCGCCCGCGCGTATGTCGGTTATCGCGCAAAAACATTAGCCTCTTTTTGCGCAGTTGGATAAAAGCTATCCTATTTTTTTTCCCGGGTCTCAAACTATTAACTCTAGGTTAGTCTGAACAACATCCTCGACCACATCATCATTTACCATCAGGTGAGATAGTGATCAAAGGCTAACATATCAGGCATAAAAAAAAAACATACCAAATTTTATTCAAATCGGTCCAGTAGTTTTAGTGTAACAGACAGACAGAGTTACTTTCGCATTTATAATATTAGTACTGATGGAGAACATTGCGTCGGCTGCACCGACAAGAGTCTAACTCTTAAATTAAAATAATAATGATAATCTATGGAATTGATAAGACACATGTTTTTGTATTGACGGTAACTTTTTTTATGTAACTGGCTATTACGTCTTAAAAACGTATAATTATATTTACTTAAGCATTATGAGTAGTATATCTTCTGTAACGTAGTAGTGAGTGTAGTGGTGCTGCACATTAGGCGTATATTAACTCTCTTTACCATCGTCACCCGAATGATAGTAACGTAATGTATATACTGCAAACGCGAGCATTCCCAAGAAAGATTGGCGCCTGATAGGTAGCCGGCTATAAAACCGATACCAAACGATACCAATTAATGTGGTGCTGCACATTAGGCGTATATTAACTCTCTTTACCATCGTCACCCGAATGATAGTAACGTAATGTATATACTGCAAACGCGAGCATTCCCAAGAAAGATTGGCGCCTGATAGGTAGCCGGCTATAAAACCGATACCAAACGATACCAACTAATGTGGTGCTGCACATTAGGCGTATATTAACTCTCTTTACCATCGTCACCCGAATGATAGTAACGTAATGTATATACTGCAAACGCGAGCATTCCCAAGAAAGATTGGCGCCTGATAGATAGCCGGCTATAAAACCGATACCAAACGATACCAACTAATGTGGTGCTGCACATTAGGCGTATATTAACTCTCTTTACCATCGTCACCCGAATGATAGTAACGTAATGTATATACTGCAAACGCGAGCATTCCCAAGAAAGATTGGCGCCTGATAGATAGCCGGCTATAAAACCGATACCAAAACTATGCACAATTATGATGGTGTTGTCGTGTAGGTTGGTAGTAAAGACATATTGTACCAACCTCATATGAGCGGGATAAGAGTAAGAAAAAGATAAAGAATAAAAAAATATGATGATACATAAATCCCTATATAATCACTAAGTACATGTTTTTTCCAACAACACATGAAGATATTTTGTGGAATAGTCAACTATACTCGTAGCATAAATTTGAAGCGCTCGTAGCGTAGTGTGGTAAGCTGTTCATAACCGATCGGCTAAGTTAAGCAACGTCCACTGTGGACATGACTTGGATGGGTGGCTGCTAGTGACATTACTACTTAGCGCTTCCATGCTTCAGAGGGCACTTTAAAGCATCGGTCCCGGTTGTTGTCTTACGATGCCAGTGGTTATATAGCATGACGGTGGGGCATTTTGCGAATGCCCGCCTGACTAGCTACCACCTTAAAGTAGAGAATCTGTCGCTAAGCGCCTAACGGTATGTTACGGCAGCGATATTGAGTGCCAGTAATTCTAGTTTAGCGTAAACAACATCTTCAACCACATCATCACCCTACCATCAGGTGCGATAGTTGGCAAAGGCTAAACTAGAAAAAAAATTACGTAACCTTCTACCGTATCAGCAATAATTCAAAACTAATACAATAGTTAATTGAAAGCAACCGAACCAATGTCAATTGTAATAGTTTCGTGATTTGTATACCAACGGATTAACTATTGCCACTAAAAAAATGCACTATTTCGGTAACCGGAATTACAACTTAACTATCAAAAATAAAAATAATAATAATCACGTTTAATGAAGGGTTATGCACTTATTGACAGAAAGACTACTACGTTTTTGATGCGTTTTGTTACGGACTAAATTTATTTTTCAATACAGTATGTCGGGTCCCTTATTAGGCTCGGGTACATACAACAATGATCTAAATGAAAACTGTACCAAACCCAATAAGAGCCTTAGATTTTAATGGTATAGTTAAATATTATTGTTAAACAATGTTAACAAAATACTCTTTACAGAAAATGATCAACAACCCACATCTCAATACCTAGATTAAATAAAAGTTAAACAATCTAGACATTGTTATCCCTGTGAATTAAGTAGTGTATATTTATAAACATTTCATGAAAATAACCAAAAGCAACAAGAAATAGTATATGCATCAAGATAACATGGGTACACAATGTTACTGTCATCACAACAAACAAGCCATGTCAAGGCCGTTCATTTTAACATACATTGCTTTAGTTCAAGGTCTTACATGTGTAATGTTTACTTTAAGATGCAATGTACAGATAATTTTGCAGAGACGGGTTAATGTTTATTATTCTGACAGTAAAAAAGTATTTTGGTGTAAGTTTTGGAAAATACTATGAGTTCCCTGCCCTCACAGACCCAATATAACTATGTACTAAAGAGCTCAAATATGTAACCACTAACTGAGATTAGCATACTTGCGCCGCTTGACTTACTCAGTCAATAATAATTTAATTGACTTGATAATTAAATATTACTTTTGAGGTCAAAACTTCAAAACATATTTGTTTATATACCCGTAATATATGGAATCGCTCGTAGCAAAGTTTGCTTAGCCATTCTGAACCCATCAGCAAAGTTAAGCAACGTCCGCCGCGGTCATGAGTTGGATGGGTGACCGCTGGTGACGTTACTAGGTACTGAGCGCTTCCGAGCGTCGGAGGGCACGTTAAGCCGTCGGTCCCAGTTGTTGTCTTAGGATGGCAGTTGTTATAGCATGGTGCTAGGGTATTTTACGAATGCCCGCCTAGATAGCTACCATCCTCAAGTAGAAAAATCTGTCGCCAAGCACCTAACGGTGTGTTCCGGCAACTGTCCTTGAGAGCCAGTAATTCTAGGTTAGCCTGAACAACATCTTCGACTACATAAGGTGAGATAGTGGTCAAAGGCTATTCAGCTATCCAGCATAAAAAAAATAAAATAAAAAAAATGGAATGGAATGGTCAGGCAAACAGCAACCTACATAGTGACATTAATAGCGCTCCATATTGACCCTTATGCATATTAAGACGTTAGGTAGGTACCGAAAGATACCGTGGGTAGCATTCAGTTTAATTCCAACTTAAGATTCATAGAAGACGCTGATAAATGCTGAAATTCTGCCAATATCGGATTGCATAGAGTTAAATAAAATATAATATATGATAAGTTTAAGTTTTGCTATTTCATCGTTATATTTTATTCATGAATATTTAGGATATTTTCGTTACAAGTCTAATGTAGAATCAACTTTGCAGTTTGACTCCATTAAGAAAATTGTGAGGAAACGTATTTTGGAATTGACTTGGCCCTAGACAATACGATCTAGATAAATATATAATTTTCTACAAATTTGCTACAAATTACACATATTTTCAAGAAAAGCTATTTAGCTCTTGGCAGCATCTTAAAAGAGCTTAATACTAAACAGACATTCATCAATGATATTATATATTAATATCAGTTATGAATACTTAGATTCATGGCTCTAGAATAGATAAGTCGGAGTGACTTGTAGTCTAAGAATAGCTACAACGAAAAAGAATGAGTGGCCGTTCACCTGCACTTTGGACGGATTTGATTATGGAAAGAAATTCCAGCACTGTCCAGTGTTCCACTCAACCATCAAAGATTTAGATAGGCAATATATATCCCTCATCAAAGAAACTGAAGACGGCAAAGGCCATCTATGTACACAATCTGTAACATATGTACAACCAAAACCACTCTGGCAAGAGAATCTCAGCTCATATGACATTATTTGTCGCCTGTAACACAATTTATATACTAGCTCAGGCGACAACCAATTCCTTTAAGTAATCCTTGAGTGCCATAATCAAATCTGTGAATATCATTCAAATTATTACAAATTACTGTAATAGCATAAGATCTGTCCTTTAATAATTATTATTATTATACACTGTATTGAACTTATATAATTATTTTATTTTTGCTAATAGACCTTTTACCACTATCTCGCCTGATGCTCTGTGGTCAGTCAGTCAGTAGTCTCATAAAGCCCCAGGGTGAGTCTGGATCCACGGTGTCACCGCTTACCTAATTATTGTTCTTTTTTTTTATTGAATCCCTAATTTATATATCACTAGTCAGGAATTTTATAATATATTATTTTTTTGTATATGTTGAGTAGCTACAACATTATTATTTCACTCCACTTTTCACCTCATGATCCACTTGTTTGTATCTCCTTCGCTGGATGACTGATAAATAATGCTTGAACATTAAGTCCTTCATTTGTGTATTTTTGTACCAACAATACAGCATTGCAGCCATCATTGCTTTAGAACATATATAAATTATTATTAATGACACCTACATTTCATATTACAATCTGCATTCATAACTCTAAATGAAACCAAACCTGACTAAGCCAAAGAACCTTTCAATATTGAACAGCCATATGGAGTCCTCAAAATCATAATTACGAAATAATTCTCAATTGTACTTAAGGCCATTATTTCAACTATCAGCATATCAAACCCTAACATTAAGTCGTTGCACAATTTTCGCATTAGTTTAAAACATTCATTGCAGCCAATTTCCCTTAATGCATCGCGTGATACAAACTCGAGGTGGTCTGATCATATTCTTGCCCAACCATAAGCATTTGGCAACCATGCGTGTATTTTGCCCACTTAAATACAAAACCCTACGATAGGTAACTCTAATATATAGTGATTTCTAGATAACTCAATCTAATATTTTGAAATAATGTATATTGTTAAATATAGCAGCCTATTATATTCCCACAGGGAAAAGGTTCTGTAAGCAACTACGTTTTACACACGATTTTTATGTGTTTTGTCTTATGCGATAGGAGGTGAGCCTATTGCTGCTTACTCAACAATGCAAAAATTAGTCAGTCAAACCTAATATCTGAGTTCAATATACCTATCTAGGACCTCACGATTTCACAACAATGCTTACGCCACTCGATAAGTATATATTTTTATATTATACTAGCTTTACAGCCGTTGGCTCCGCCCGCTGTCGGTTTTCACGCAAAACCATTAACCTCTTTTTGCGTAGTTGGATAAAAAGTTATTCTATATCCTTTCCCTGGTCTCAAACTATTTCCATACCAAATTTCATCCAAACCCGCCCAGTAGTTTTTAAGTTTATTCGTTGCATACAATAATACAAATCTTTCCTCATTATAGTATTAGTGTAGATTAAGATGTAGATTAGCGGGCTGCGCCGCCTTCGCAAGGGTATTTAACATAAATAATAAAAAAAAAATATAGCCTATTCTCTTCAAGTATTTTAAAATCGGTCTAGCAGTTTTGAAATTAATTGGTTACATACAAAAATACAAATCTTTCGTCTTTAGAATATTAGTGTAGCTTGTATATATAACTACCTATCAGTCACTAATAAAATACATCATTGCTTCCAGCTGATTTCATCCACCCCTGCAACACCACAGAGCCAGAATGCCTAATCAGAGCCACCAGAGATGCAATCCCAGAGTTCTCAAAAGGAATGCCTCACCTTGGAGTACCTTCCTTGGATCCATTCGTCATTGATGAGCTTCCGATACAACTCCCGGGGATCAAAGTCACTTTTTATGGAGGGAAAGCGACTGGTTTGAGGAATTGCCAGGTGCTTAACGTGGAGTAAGTTATAAGTTATCAAATACTTTTTACTATTATATAAGATAATGTGACTAATGTGAGCATGCAAGCATTAGAATGATGACTGCTTCTGTGCCCGAGTGATGCTATGCTTCACATTGAGATCTTGGTGTGATCAGTCATTGAATTTTTTCGACATAAATATAATCAATTGCAAACCGGAAACTGGAACTATACCCGTCTTATCGCAATCGGCTCGCCTCGTATTACCAGACCATAATAGACAAAACGCAAGTCCTCCGCTTTCCACACTGCACCTCACCTTCGGAGAAATACAGCCGTTACGATACGTTTCACAATTAGTTAATCACTATTTTGAAGTAGTGGTAATACAGTGCTTGTAAGTGTCGATGTAGACACTGGGTCGGGTGGTGGTAGATTGAAATTTACATCTACCCACCACGCCATTAAGCTTGACAGCATATTGTATTACTGGTATTTTAGTGGCCTATCTAAACTTTTTAACCGACAAAAAAATGTATGAATCTTCTTTTAAACATTGTCCCTAACAGGCTTTGGTCAGTTGAAAGCATAATAACAAATTCTGTCACATCTATAAACAATATGTAAATTTCGGTTTCGGGAAATTGTTCTTAATATTATTTCTTACTAATATGAAGTATTCTAGCTCCTATCATTACCAAATAAAATTAAAAACCAGCCAAACGTTATTCAGCCTCGTGCACCAAGAGTTTCATAAAACCTCACAATATGACAATACAGTTAGGTTGAATAGTTGTTTAATATTGCCTGCTGTCACGAAACTAATTCGCCAAATGGAAACGGAAGTTTGTAATCACACGAACATATATTTCTTTATTGTAATGTAATTACAATTGCAGTATTTTTTTTACTATTAGAAGAATTTTTTTGTAGCGCTCGTAGCGAAGTTAGCTTAGCCGTTCTGAATTAATCAGCAAAGTTAAGCAACGTCCGCCTCGGTCATGACTTGGATGGGTGACCGGTGGTGACCGGTGGTGACATACTACTGAGCGCTTCCGTGCTTCGGAGGGCACGTTAAGCCGTCGGTCCCAGTTGTTGTCTTAGGATGGCAGTCGTTATAGCATGGTGGTAGGGCATTTTGCGAATGCCCGCCTGGCTAGCTACCACCCTCAAGTTGAAAATCTGTCGCCAAGCACCTAACACAACCTAAGTGTTCCGGCAGCTATCCTTGAGAGCCAGTCATTCTAGGCTAGCCTGAACAACATCTTCGACCACATCATCACTTACCATCAGGTGAGATAGTGGTCAAAGGCTAGTCTATCGGCAAAAAAAAAAAAGAAATATTTGCACGTTGCCAACCTCAATATTCTATAAAACACAAAGTACCTTGTAGGTTATGTTGACGAAGTATCAAAATATGTAACATTAATAGTACCAGTTGATTGACTTTTCTGACAAGTAATATTTTGATAATTTCGTCTGATTTATGATTAGATTTCTATAATTTTAATATTTGATATTGTTATTAATATGATAACTCTACACGTTCTCATTAGCAAACATATATTAAACAGACGAAGTGAGAACTTCCTAAAAGGTTTTGATAGATGGGGAACCACAAAAATGTTACCCTATAAAAGATTTCGAGTTACGGTACGAACTCCTTCAAATAAGCTACAGAACCAAAGAAGCAATAAACTAAGACATATTTCACGCACAGATCAAAAACGCTAATAACAAACAAAAACGAGTCAAGTCACTCATAACAGCAGATACAACATTAGAGGAAAGTCTCATACGTCAGCAATTTCACGGAAATTCGTGTTTATTGTGCACATTTGTGAATATTACACATATTAACACAGAGAAAGACCTGACAGTTGTTACAATAGAAGGGTAAAATGTAGGCGTACGTTCGTAATAACCATTTCAGGGCACCGGCAGTCGTGTTATTGTTTGGGTAGAACATCGCAGGTGACGGTGACTTCATAAGCATCCCTTGATTGCAATCTGCAATGACTTCGTCTCGACTGACACGTTTTTCAGAATGAGATTTGATAAATTTTGTTGTAAGTAGGATGCTTGAGTTTGAACAAATATTTTTCATGATTACGTATTTTTTTTTTTATTAAATTTTTCTTTTTTATATTTGTGAGGGTATCCAGAAATGTTCACCGCCCAATTTGGCTTGATTTCCGGTAGGGCCTATTGCTATCTACCAGGCTCATTTCAAGACAAAGGTATCTACTAGAAATTTGTCAGGAAAATCCAATAACTCTCTGACCCGGGCAGTAAACGCAGTATGTATATTGAGATTCCAAAGGTTATCTTTACGGGAAAGATAGAGACAGAAATCTTTATTTAAAATAAATGCTAAATGCCTTTAGTACTTTTATAAGAAATTCGTCAGACTTCTTAGTCGAAAACCAACTTACGACTTTGGGTTAATTGCTAACATTTGCGTTTGTATTAAGGCTATTTTTAGATTGTTCAAACTGCCAACGCTTGCATCATTAAAATCGTCTTTAAAGTTTCAAGTATGTAGTTTAGTTTCTAAGACCAGACAAAATTTTAAAATATGACCTTTAAAATAACTAAAAACACTGTGGTTAACAATTTGCGACCTAAACGAACAACCGTAAACCGCAGCTGCATGCCAACAATTCACATAAATTCAGCGCGGACTGCCACGAAGAATACTTTACTTTACAAACTAGGTAGCAAAGTCGTGGATATTATTGAGCTAAGAGAGATTCCATGAGTTTCCATCAAGGTATAGTTAGGAATACTTTGTGATCATATATCTTCCCATTCTCTTGCGGATTCGATAGGTACGACATATTTTCGCTAACAATAAACAGAACAACTCAGTTATGGCTTCAGTTGTATAAGCCAGCTGCCTCCTTGATGCCGGCCTTCCTTGGAAGTTCTTCCACTGCTGGCTGAAGCGGTGGTGCCCATAACCATAAAACCGATACATTCTATATTTAGTTCTGGTATTTGTGATGTTAGCGAATACATTGTGCCGACCCTAAATAAGGGTAGAAAATAATCGTAAAAGTTTTTTGTCCATGTTAAGTGGACTAACCTCTGCTTACAACAGTTGCATTTCATCACAAGTAACGATTTGCACTGTGCCCATGACACTGAGCCATATAGTGGTTAAGTCTCATTTGCCTGTAATTTTACTGGCTCTCAAGGACTGCTGCCAGAACACTCTGTTAAGTGCTTGGTGACTAGTGATTTTTTAATTGAGTTTTTTTTTAAATCTGATAGGTTATCCGTTAAAGCTTAAGCCGGCGGCGGCGGGAATCGAACCATGGACCTGCAGCACGGCAGTCCATAGCTATTACAGCTCAGCCATAATTGCTGCAAAAAAATAAGTACCTACGTCTCTGTTGGCGCCATTGCCCTGTCAATTAATTAAGCTACCAATCAGTAGTAAAGTCAAGGGTATTCAAAGTGTACATGAAAGTTATGAGTTTTATTAGAATACTTTCACAAAATGATCTAATTTTATCATATATCATATTCGCCATTTAAAAAACCGTAATATAAACATCACGTGGTTTAAACGACCCCAACACTAACATAGGTAACAATAGCCAGGGTCCTATCTTACATAGATTTTTCTAGATCAATGTTATACTGTCTCAATAGTTACAAAAAGTTATGCAGTACAAGTTTATTTTTATGCGTACGCATAGTACATCCTCAAGGCTGTTCTGCGTTCATTCCAAGCCTCTGTTTAACCAAAGAAACCTTGCCGAAGCGCAATAATGTGGTTTTATTCTCACGGTTATTGTGTGCATTGGGTTGACGAAACCCTTTGTATTCGTACTTGCTGGATAAATTAACTTTGTGAGACCAAAATACGAGTATTTATACTCGTTATTATGAGCGTTAATCTGACTCATGGCGTTGTTCTGCTATTTATTCTGTAATCATGGTCTTGGGAGCTGTGGTTGATTCTAATCACCCATAAACATTTATTTTCTCACAAAATATGTGTAAGGATGGAATCGTGAAACTGTTTTTAGCTTACGATAATAGGTGACATGCAGATGACAGCTAGCCATGCTCGCGGACAATTACAAGTACGACCAATCACTGTGTACAACAAGACCTTAAAAGCCATTAAACTTAACAATACCATATTTCATCGACATTCGGACCTAACATAAAAGATATCCTGTTTATGATTTATTTAGAAAAAACATTTATAAATTACATATGTATTTTTATTAGTAATAACTACAATCATGTTCGCTACTTTCAAACCTTTGTGACGTTTTGATGAGTTTATTTTACAATTACCAAAATACAAAAATCCTTATTTTCACCTTTTATTCGACAATAACGTTAGAATAGTAACTTTAATTTCTGAATCGCAAATGCAAACATTGATTGCAAAAATTAATAGAGACCACAAATCTTAATATTTGGCCGTAACTAGACTGACCTTAAGCTTCCAACCTATCAGTTCCTGAGTAGAAAATATTACGTTAATCTACCTCGTGGTCTTTGGAGTTATGGAGCGATGGATTAGAGGGTCCCTATTGTTGTTAATGAATAGAAGGAATGAGGATTGAAAAGGGGGATTTTTATAGCTTTTGTGGTATTCGCATTCTTGAATAACAGGGAAAATGTACAAATTTTGCGGCTATTTTGTTTACCGGTAGAAAAAAGAAAATGTTTTGTTATTGGACATTTTTGCTGCACAATATCGAGTATTCATCTACTGAGAAAAAGTTGGTAATTTAATTAGCACAAAAAGCGTAGACTTGAGAATATCATCAGTAAAAAAATCTTGAAGAGTTTTCATTGATTTTCCTTTGTATGTGTATAAATTAAAATAAAATAATACTATACTGTCTAAAGCTTGGATAATACTATTACAATAGGAACACTTTTGTTGGTACTGTATATCTTACTACATCATTCACACAATGCCTGTTACACGATAAAAAATAATATTTTTTTTAGCCAACAATTATTTTCGACTTAGGTAAAATTGTTTCGTAAATTAGGAAAATTAGGAATACAAACTGAGTCAGTCTTAGCTAACTTACTCATTGCACCTTGGCATACTAAACGATTTGTTGGATGTGTTTCCTTTGCTAGAATTTCGCAAAGTATGAAGGAAGCGGTGCGTTTAAATGAAGACTGGACCATTACGAAAGAAACCTTGCGGTTTAGAGATCTTATAGAAGGACAAGTGCTTTCTAATGTTTTTATAGTTATTAGAAACTTAACTTATAAAGACCTTAGATGTCTAAACTCAAGAATCTGACAGATCTATACCCGTGATCATTAAAACCGACTAAGAAAAAATAATGGGTATACTACACACAGTAGATGGTGTCATGGTGTATTGCTGCAAATCAGGCACACACCAGCAGAAATTAGCTAATTTCAATACAAAACTCTCATCAAGATTTTCCTTTCAATTGATATCCTATCTAGGTAATATAGTTGCATTTGTTTTGAATATAGGTCAAAGTAGGACGTTGAGTTGTTTTTCCTACTTGTTCTATTGGTAGACCTGTTCGTTTTAGTCAGTAGATTAGCTAAAACATATCCAAATTATATTATGAATTAAGTTTCTTTATTGACAGAGAAAATGCACACTTCTATATAATATTTCTTTTTGTAGGATTGAATTAAACTTTTGAAATTTATATTATTTTAAACGCAAAACTTTCGAGGCAAATAAAAACTAAAAAAAGCGAAAAATCCTACCACTTCGAGCAATATTTTCATGGCTGTGGCCTTTTTTTGAAACCATATTATTATTATAACCTACAACGAAAAATACTTTTAGGCTTTGTTCTGAAAAGATATTCATTGTAATCAAGATTTTAATTTCTAACTTACAGGGCTTACTTAGAAAAAAACGTTTTCACAATAGAAGTCAAATGCAATATCACCATCAAAGGAAAATATACAGCTGTGGGGAGGTTACTTCTATTCCCTATTAACGGAGAAGGTGATTCAAAGATAAAAATTGGTAAGCAAATTGCCTATTATATACCTATAACAAAATGTACTAATATAAGCAAAAATTTAAATTAATGAGAATATAATGGCGTACGTTTCCTATGCGATTATTCTCACTATAAAACCCGGCCGAACGTGCAAAACAATAAAACAGGTGTTTGTTTGTATGGTCTGTCCGATTAGCATTGCTTTCGCCACTTTCGATACAAGGTAGTAAATCCAAGTGAAAATAATAGATCCCTTTACGAAAACATAATCAGAAAAGAAAATTTATTAAAATTATAGTTTTTGGCCTACCGAGTAAATAACCCTTAATCTCTGGTGACTTTGTCCTTCAATCTGCCAGTCAATTCAAATTCAAATTGAAAATCCATTTATACAATTTAGGCGTCTACGACACACTTATGAGGGTCAACTACAAATTTGAATATTGAAATATTCTATATTGTACTGCCACGTTCAGCAAAAAAAATATAGAGCCACTGCGAGAAGAACGGGTCAGAAACTCGGGGCCATTCTTTTAAACGTCTTTTAACAGTGTGTTATATAAGTAAGGATGGTACATATTTGTGTTTTTCTATTTCTGAATATTGGAGCATAATTATTCTATCCTTAATATAAATTTTCAGTTTAAGTAAATAATAATTATATATAATCACTCATATAACAATTGTCATACAAATGCCACTACAATGGTGGACTGCCACGCAGCAGGCCCATGGTTCGAATCCCACCGCGGGCTTGATCAGAATGTTGGAAGGGCATTTCGAGAATGCCCGCTTGGGTAGCTACCACACTTAAAAACAAAACTTGTCGCTAAGCACCTAACGGTGTGTTCCGGCAGCTCCATTTGAGGTTAAGCCTATTTAGCGCCTATGATGCGCTATTCTTCAATTACCATCATTGTCGTCAAAGGCAAAAACGATATTACAAATAACCCTACATCAAAAACCTTGATATTCATCCATAACCAAGAGTAAAGGTGTCTCAGTAGGTTGAGATTCGTAATACGCTCATCGCTTAGTAAAATAAAAGGTAATCCACCGGGACCATGCCTAGTTTACTTTATTTAGAATCCAAGGTAGAACAAGCTTTATCAGCCTTATTCTATCATATAACTATATCACTAGACTCAGCTATATCCCTAGCGAAATACTCATCTTAATAAGGACACCTATAACTCAAATGAACCGAGCAAAATGAATTCATTTAACTATCCCACTCGCAGTAAGATTACAACGAGTACAAAAATGTAAGGATTTTTCTATCTTCAACTATGAACTATGTAATCATATTTCTTGCGTCACATATTATATTCCTTAAAAGAAATCTAAGGTACAAACACCAAGAACAAGTTACAAGTTCTAAGATAAACTATCGTACGAAAACATTAAAAAGCCTATTTAAATTTTCCAGTGAACTCCATCATCAAGCTGAACATAAACACAAAGTACTACAAGGACTCAGCGGGCAGAGACCACTTCGGCATCAAAAGCTACAAATACTCCTTCGATTACGGTGAAAGGATACATTACACCATCACTAACCTATTCAAAGGCAATCCTGAGCTCAGTAAGTATAACCCTAGAATAATTAATAGCACTAGGTCTTACGCAAACACACACGTTCGTGAGTTCAGGTGGATGCGTTTAAATAGAAACTTGATGCCATAGATAGGCGCTACTGATTGAATAATAGGTACTTGTTACTATAGATGGCGCAGGTCTACAGCTTACAGTAGTTATATATTTGAAAACAAATATTATATGGTGAAGCCATAGGTATGCACGTATACATTAGTTAAATTTAAGACCACGTAAAAATATGATTGTGAGGTTTGCTAGTCTGTAGTCGCTGATGTATATATAAGAATTTACTGAACTGAAACTGTAAGTGAGTTATAATAAACTCAATAATTCTCTATGTAGAAAACGAACCGTGAGAGACGACAACAATTCCAACGTGGTGCTTTAGCCGTTCAATCAAAGATTTTCGGTTGAAAAAGAAAGCTAAAATACAATAGATTCAGACAATTATTTTTCTGGAGATCCAGTCTCCAAAGAGACCACAAGATTACTTAGATTTTTAAATTGCAAAAATAGCATGGCTACGCTAAAAACGCCACGTTAAATATTATTAATGAATCAAACCTTTTGCCCATAGATCCTCTATTTCAAATGCAACATAACGACTCTCGCTTGGTGTACCACTACAGTACGACAAAACGCGCAGTAATAAAATTAGATTGAAATCTCAAGCCGCTAAACGAAATAATATAAAAAGTATCTATTGTCAATAATAAATCTTAAGCCCGGGTACTGCACACTATGTAAATTCCTCAAGATCGTGATAGACCATCCATCAGCAATAAAAACGAAACGATGGATTATTGTCTCCTAAAGAAATGCGCGTGGTGAGTCCGCCTGCGTTTGTGGCAAATTTACTATTAGAAAATGACAGACTATGCACGCGAGCATGTATGTAAAACAGAATTTAATTTAACTTTGTTAAATCAACAAACAGTTGACTGTGAGAGGATAGCCAATCCGTTGCTCTTCTCAAGCCTAACCAAATGTTTACTCGTTCCTGACACAATTGTTTTGTGTATTTCATTGAGTCATGTCAAGTGTATCTTCCTAGTTTCTGACAAAGGGACGGGAAAATTCCACCCGTGATGTACAATAGCAAACTAACAATTTCTCAATGGCAATTTAATGAATATGGACAGGGGATGGTTGGTTCGTCAGTTCAAATCCACTACCCAAGTGTTCATTTGCAAAACTGGCTCGGGATACTCCATTCAAATGTACGTTGTTTAGACTAACCTAGAATTACTGGCCCTCAAAGACAGCTGCCGGAACACACCGTCAGTTGCTTGGTGACAGATTGAGGCAACGCCATATAGCCGATAACGACTGTCATCCTAAGACAACAACCGAACTCCAAAGCACGGAAGCGCTCAGTAGTAATATAACTAGCGGTACCCATCCAGCTCTTGACCTTTGTTGCATAACTTTGCTGATCGGTTATGATATGAACAGCTAAGCAAACTTCCCTACGAGTGCTTCAAAAAGTATGCAGTTCTTCCCCGGATGAACTCGCATAAAGAGTCTGGAGATTTGGATCACCTTCTACCGAGAAGCAATTAATCTTTTCTGGAATAGAGAAGCTAGAATTTTATCATGTTACTAACACGTTGCGATGTTAAACTAACATGTATTTGTAAGGCGCTTTTTCCGCAGAGAGCTACCTGTGTACATCCAAATAAAGTTTTCTTGCGAAACCCATACGGAAAGTGTTTTAACTCTGCAATAATATTGGTCCACAACACCGCTGAAATGTAATTCTTGAATGCAAATATTTATCCCATTTCATTCCCTCAGACAAACAGTGCAGAAAGGAATTTCCATTCGATTGTTGAATGAATACGTTCCATTTTATATTCGAATTGATTGATGAGTAGTTGTTAAATAAAAGTATTGGTAGTGTGAAAGAGAATTTATAACTTTTAGGAAGAATTTAATCAGAATTTATAACGTTCCGTACGATAAATCTGGATCTTATTACTAAGCCTATGACGACGTAACTGCTTGGCCGTCCGTACATAATTTTTAAAAATTTTAACATATATTTGCGGTTTGGATCTTTTGAACCATAAAAAGTAACCGGTTAAATTTTTTATTATATATTGTGTTATTATGGAGGATTTAATTGGCAAAGCATATTTAAAAAAGTTTAGAATGGGAGTTACTGTACATGCAACGAGTTTAATTCAATCTTTTCGTTTTAGCTTTAACTTAACACCGTAACATATTATATTTACCTACAAGCGTCTTAAGCAAAATTGCGGAAAAGAGCCCGCACACAAAGAAGCGTCAACTTGGTGTCATACATTTTTGTAATAAAATTAGTCTTAAAAGTAAAATAACGACTAAAATTAGTACCGGTCCGATTTGTGCTAGAGATATCGAATTTAATAAAGAAATAATGCCGTTTTTATTGCCGTTTAAAACTTTCCGTTTTGCACTTTATTATAAATATGCTCAACATTGTTCAAACCCGCGCTGATAGCTACAAAATCCGTCTGACGTCATCACGTAGGATAGCGTGAACATTGAACATTCGCAAAAGTTTATGTACTATAAAGATTGAAGCATTAAATTCAATTTAGCTATTATAGTTTTTAAATAACCTCTTATGTAATGACGTGCTATCTGCGTGCTATTTCACTTCATCGGATTTGTTTATGAGCGGGAGTACTGTCTGCCCATCTTTCATTCCAGGACCAAGTTGATCGCATGCCCCCACAAAGGGTCCCCTCCTTTATACCTTTCCTTTGGACTTTTAGGCAATTAAATTAATTTAATTAATAATTAGGATGACCAGAAGCTGAGCAGTTGCGCTGAAGAACTGATGCGATTTAACACCATGAACCCCAGGATGCCTGGTCAGTGTTGGGATTATAACCTTCATGACACCCATTTGTTCAACTATTCTATGGACATTATGGCTCATGAGAGAAAGGTGGTTGGAGACGTCCTTGAGAACGCAGTAAAAGTATTGACAACTCAGAAAACCGGCAGTTGACTCTGCCATGTAAGCGCCTGGCAGAAATTTTCTAGCAATACTAATTAAACAACCAACCCATACATTCATATAGGCATGAGAATTTCACTTGTTTGTTACAAATTATAGTCTTGAAGTGATGACCATTCACTTTGGGAAATGCATTTTTTTTAAGGGAACGTGTTAGTAATTGCCAACTTGACGTAAGATAAGGTAGTCCCTCGGAGTAGAACGTCCATGTCTGCGTTACATGTGCCTACATCACATTATACGCAGCTCTGTGTTTGCTCATTCATTGTCCTCTGCTCTGCACAGCTCTGCTTTGCGTTACCTGTGTCTCCGCAATCTCTGCATACACTTAGGTTCATTCATCTCGTTACATATATAAATATAAATAAAAAAATATTATAGGTGAAAAAATCTTATATTTATTCAAAGGTTGACAGTTCTAAGATATGGATCGAAAAAACATCACACTACACAACCTTAATACGATCGAAGTAAAATGTTTGAAATTGAGTAATCCCAATACCATATTTACCGTGTTAGTCGACTCATAGCGGGTATACCACCGACGAGAATTTCAAAGCGAATAGGGTCTGACAGGAGACTGTCAGATCCTGTCAGTCCTTTCAGACTCAAAACCCAAGGTTTTACAATAATATTACGCGCCATTGCGCATAAATTTTGTTATTCCTATCCTTATCCCACACTAGATGGGGTCGCCACAAACCAGTACATTTTTACACTCTGCTCTGAAGCTCGTCATGACTCTACTTTTTTTAATTTTGCTCACATATCGTTCTTCACGCAGTTCATCGAAACCTCCTGTGGCCTTCCTTTACCCGTGTACCCATCCACATTCATTCTCTATATTTTTCGTCTCTCTTTATAACGTGCATATGCCATGCTACAAATTTTAGCTGAACAGTAATATTACTCTTCAAATCTCTGATATTTTTCTGCATTTTCGTGTATGCTACACTAATCTGGACCATTCCAGTTTAAGGTATATAAAATAAAAGATAGTTCAATTCTCATCCATCATCTCTACCTCACGCAATTTCCTTTCATCTTACTCTTTCTTTATTACATTACATAATTATTACCTTATAAAGGTTTTTGATTATAATTTCCTTAAGCTTCGTGTGAATAGGTGGTTCAAATGTGTTCTCAGAGATCAGTCGCCGTTTGATCTACCCCTTTCCTCCTTTCAGACTCAAAACCCAAGGTTTTACAAAATACTATGCGCACCATGCGCATAAATTTTTATTCATTTCATTTCAAATTTCAATTTCATTTCATTTCATTATTTTTTTAATTTTGCTCTCATAAATTGTGTCAAAAAGGCATAGTGTACTGATCCCACATAAAAATTGATTAGAGTTACGGTAATATAATTCATCAAATGTATTTTGTTCTTCAGGTAATACAGTTCTTCAGTTCCTGAATGAAAACTGGCGGGTGGTGACGGAAGAATTTGGCCAGCCCGTTGTCGATTACGCCATCAATGTTACTGTCCATACAGCTAAAAAGTTCTTTGATGCTGTTCCTTACGATGAATTATTACATGTGCCTATCCCTAAGTATTGATACTAAGAATAGTTTTTAAAATCAAAGATTTTGTCTAAGATTTTATGTTTTTTTAGTAAGAATATACTTACAATGTATTATTAGGTGTTACTTAACACACAATTGTGAGCTAAGTGGGTGAAAAATTGTGTAAATAACGGCTGGTTTTCTCTTTTATTCGTCGCTGTGCGATAGCCAAAATTGAAAATATCTTAGTAACATTTATCTTTGATGCAATATTATGAGCCTAAAATCACACGAATGCAGTGTGCTAAATAGTAGAATGAGAAAAAAAATGTTTATTATTCATTTGTGAGTTTTTTCCTAAACATTGATTTTTTTATACAGAATTGGTAATTGTAGACATTACGATTTGTCAAGAATATTCAGTCAATAAAAAGGCTAATATAATACCTAAACATTATTAGGATATGTGTATTCTTAGATATTATTAAGAAAAAATGATAAACAGACAGACACAAAGACTAAGTTACCTTTAGTTGCCTTTAATCTTAAACATTATGAATAAGCTTACTTACGGTTTTTATTCCATATTATGAATTTTTTTTACTATAAACTTATTTAATAAGCTTAATTACTATTTTAATAACCCACCTGATAATCAAATTATTAGGTTTCTTTATGTATATAGAGATAACTTTGTAATGTATTATATCTGTGCGTAAGGTAATGAATAAACATACATGGAAGTATTACGTACCTACAATGATTACCATAAATGAGAAGAGGAATAAGATGATATGGCAACACACTATATGAGATCGGGATCTAAGTTTGGTTAGTTCTTGTTTATGATGAACCTTATTTATACCCATACCATTCTTACATGAAATCTGGATAAAGGTCCAGCCCTTCTAGGCACGTCAGAGCTATTAAACGTGGCCTCACTAATGTAGTAATATCAGATTATAAAGATGAAGACTCGGCGTATCCTCAGGCAACTAATGCTCAAACTTAAATGCTATTTAGCTGTCATTAAGACTAGTTTTGCTATAAAAACTGTCAAATAATAACCTCTATACAACTTCCAAGTAAACTTTTTTCAAAAATAACCTTGGAGTTCTAGGACTTGTGTTTTTTTTATTTGTATCATATGAATATTATACTTATATAACTTGACAAGGCAATTACAGCTCTATTTTTAATTTTTGTTAAAACTTGCAAGTCAAAAGTCAGAATCATTATTATTTAATCATTTGCAGTGTATTCAATTAAAATACCTTCGTTTTTATTATGAATAGACATTATGTTTAGGAAGAAGTCGATAAAGCCACATGAGTACGCAAAATGAAACGTCAAATTACTTAATCATGAATTTTAAACGGCATCAAATGAATGCTTAATTTTTTCAGTTTTGGTAATTCAAGGTAATCAAGTTAATAACTATTTAATCATCTATTATGATATGATTATATTTATACGGTGTATTCAACGCGTGAAGGTCAATTATAACTACCAGTATGTATCGTGAAATGTTGTACTTTTACATTTAGGAAAAAGTCGTTAAAGCCACGTGATCACGGAAAATGAGCCAGCAAACCACTTAATTATTATTTAAACTTTTTTTTTAGAATCAAGTTACAAAGTGTTAAAAATTGTAATAGTTGAGAGAACATAAATGTATCTAGTATATTCGGAATTAATCCCGCTAAGCAATTCCGCACGGGGTCAATAATATTTTAATACCAATCGAATGTGCGTTTTTAATGATGAAACCGTTGAAAAACAAATTCTAACGTTTTACTCAATTGGAACGACAATCATTATCAATAATTAAGAAGTATTAAAATTCCATCATCTCCTACCCATATCCCACACAATGTGGAGTTGGTACTATTTTCTTGTTGCCTTTTTAAATGGGGTACGAGTATCTTTATTCTAAGTTTGTTATATGATAAATTTGTATAATGATCATCTTAGTTACCACGTTTAATTATAATTAGATAAAATAATTACATTTTTGCATACTGCTTTAAAATTGTGATGCTGTGGTTAATATTATTACTTTATTAAAAATAAAAGTGTAACTAAGTAAATTGTACTTAAATTTAGTTAATAAAACTTTTATTTTATGATCTCCAATTAATTGTGTTTAATTTTTAATCTGACTTTAAAACATTTCTGGTTAGCTAATTTAATTCGTGTATTCGTGTGTCATGTAATGCGTGTCATTAGAGTTTCTGAGCAGATGGTCTTCAAATGAACATGGACAATATGAAAATTATGTCTTCATTTCCATTTTACTACCCTACAAGTAGTTTTTGGGAACGATAATCTATAAGTGGTTGAGCATTATATAGGGTTTTTCAACCGGGAGTTTGTTTTTCAATCGGGGCAACACCAACAGCATGACAGACATTTAGATTTTTCACGTATCCTTAGTAGATGCTTTTCGCTCAAAACTTGCATTAAAATAATTAAAATCCATTATGAAAATGGTGGTTCTGTTAAAGTTAAAGTTCGGGGAATTTGTGATATTTTCGGACAACATAAACGTATTTCTGAGACCGCTATTTTAGCCCATTTTTGATGACGTGGATATCATTGACATGTGGTGTCAACAGGACCGTGCCACATGTCACACAGCCAATGGAACGATCAATTCATTGTAAACGAAATTCCCCGTTCGCGTGATTCCACGAAATTCAGCGGTTAACTGGCCAGCCAGATCGTGTGATTTAACATCACTGGAATATTTTTATAGGGCTATGTTAAGGACAGAATCTATACGGAGCCAAACCACTCAATTGCAGCCTATAACCCAAAATCCGTCATGTGATTAATGAAATAGACCCTCATTTTGCCAAAAAGCGATTAAAAACTTTGATGGAAGAATCGACATCTATCAGCGTGCTTGTGGTGGACATTTGCCAGATATAATTTTTCATTCATAATTTCCAAACTTTTCTCTTTGTAATATAATAAGATATTTAATCATGTTCATCTAAATTCTTTGATTTAGAAAACAAAGTTCTTGTTGAAAAACCTTTTATTTACCTAAGATAGACTGTCCAGTTAGGTAGGTCCAACGTCGATACAGATGTCGCTCGAAGAATCCAACTCCGGCGGATACCGTACGAAAAATTATGTGACATCTCGTCGTCGAACGACCTGACGATTAAAATCTTTAACCAGCGTTGTCAGAAATGATGATGCACTGAGACTTGGCCTTGAACTTTAGGCTTTATGAACTAGCTCAGAATAGCTCAGCGAGCTTTTTATTTGGACGATTAACGCGATGGAGGAAAACGTTGTAGCATCAAAGTCACATACGAGTAGCTTTCGGAGTTAGTCAGATGAAGTTGCAAGGGACGGGCCATATAGCACGACACACAGGGAATGGGTAAGAAAGGTTCTGTAGTCGTTACCTAAAATTATGTCTTTATATTAATAATTCTTAATACATACCAAACTTTCATCAAAAAGCGTTACCTTATCATGCCTAAGGAACTTACCATCTAAGTTATGTAGTTTTCGAAACCCACTTACTTTGTGCATTGTTTTGACGTTATATATTTCAATATTTACGGATTTTTCCATGACCATTTACGATGTATCGAATTAAACACAACTTATTAAATTTAAAGGTGATATTTGATAAGTGGCAATATACTATATATTTGTGACTTATTTAAAGTGCGAGGTCAATAAAGCTCATCTGATTCATTAAGATTTATTTTAACACTTTTGTGGCTACAGTTTATACTACAGTTTGTATCTTTATTAAAATTGGCTATTTTGAAATAATAAAAGAAGTATTTAATAGGTGAACAAAACAATTTTCATAAGCTATATTTTTTAATACAGTAAAATATACGCAGCTAATAGTTGTCCGCTCCACACCTTTTAAAGTAGAGTAGTGGTATTAGAACGTTGATTTAATTACTAACTACCATTATTGAGGTAACCTTTAATAATGACATCCTTTGAGTTTAAGAAAATAATCATTATCAACCTATATATGTATACACAATCAATTTGCATAGTGAAATACCTAACTATTATATTCATTTAAAATAAGAAATGATCACTCGTGATGATGCTCCTATGATGTACCTCGTTAATCGAATCAACCCTACTCATGTAAATACTAAGACTGGAAGCTATATCAATATGTACTTGTTACTAGTAAATATAATGTAAGGATATCAAAATTTGGTTTGTCTTTTGAGGACTAGTGCTGCCACCTTGTGTGGTTTGCGGTGTAAAGCATATGCGGTGCTAGCTTTTATAAAAAATAAGGCATTGATCGTGCTTTCGATCCTGTCAGCTATAGCACGCGGTTTCATTTTACTACTGCTATATACAGGGTAATTGGTAATATGCTAACAACCTCTTAGGGTTGACATCTGCTAGTCCTAACAAACATTATGAGATAATTATTTTTTTTTGTGTTGAAAAACAAATATTTTTTTTGATTTTTAATTATTTTTTTTGTGTTTTAATGCCTACTCCGAGCCAAGAGCGCTCACCGCGGTAACACTGGACCGCGCCTTGCTCCCTTTGAATAGAGTTTTGAATATTTTTACGTCGAGCAAAATAATGAAAATATGAAATAATACATTACACGCACAAGAGACTCTTAACATTAGATGGACCTCGTACTTATTCCGCCAAAAACACATAAAAAACACAAAAGAAAAAAGAAAAAAATATAAAAAAAAAAACTAAAAAAAATATTTCTCAAAATTTTTGTTAGGGCTAGCAGATGTCAACCCTAAGAGGTTGTTAGCATATTACCAATAACCCTGTATAGTGTAAATGTACCTACTTTTCGTATAAGCTTACTTACATTTATCTGTGTATACTCTTTATTTTTCTTTCATGTATATATATCAACCATTTAAACGATTAAATAACGTTTGTTCTTTTTACCTGTGTGTAACTCCACTACAAACGTTTACTTAACTTGTGGTCAACGATGTTGGTTTCACAGTTATTATTATAAATACCTAAGAATACTTTTACATTAAGAAAATATTGTGGAACTGATTGTTGCTCCTTAAAAACAAATAAAAAAAGATCTCGAAAACAATTCTAACCATTATTATAAAATGTTATATAATTAATCTCATCTTTGAGTAATCTCATTTTACAACGATACAAATTTTCTACCAATACATTATCAACAGCCATTACATCCTCCGTTGAACAAATGGCTTTCTCATTGGAGGGGATTTCCATTATCCCTCAGCTTGGCAGGCGTCTTGGGATCGCATTGCAAGATGGCAGTTCTTCAGAAGGCTCTAATCTTCTTCCCTCCTTCTGAGATTTTTCCCTTCATCGCATCTTACGGAATCGTAAAGAAGATATGCTAGGGGAGGGGTAGTAATGTTACTTGATCGATACTGTACGCGATGACTTAATACTTAATATAACTGTTTTCCGGCATTATAAATATATAAACATATACCAAGTGATATATTATATGTATATGCTACCAGCTACTAGAATGTCAAGCAAGTATCAACAACCTTGAAAACAAAATAAAATATCTGCTGTGATTTTTAACGGTTGTTGTAGTCGTAACAGAGACTATAACCAAGATAATAGAGGTAAAAAATACTCGACAAGGAAGCCAGAATTCACATACCAATCTTTTTACAAATGATATATGTTGATAATTACATTTTGATTACAGTGTGAAGCCAAATTTAGCTGTAGGGAAAAAAATATGCAAATTTTTTTTACCATGATGATATACCTAATGGGTTTTGAAATCATCTTAAACCTTTTTTATTTAGCTTAAGTAGTATGATTGTTATCTTAACCTTCAAGTGGTCGCGCGTCGTTGAATCGACCATACTTGATACATTTTTATTCATGATATCATGTACATCTTGTTACATGCAATACATTTCACATTCCTAGTAGCCTGTCCTTGTTTCTCTGTGCACGAGATAAACAATTTACATTTCTTCGGTGAGCCCCCAGAAGAAAACAGATCGTATGTGTTTTAATCAGGCGTCGCAAACACGCCCCGCAGATTTCTTTGAAAATGTTAAAATATATCATCGAAATACGCTTGTAATAATTTTTTTTATTAAAAGAGTGATGCGTCGATTGGTACCTAATAGTGCAATACTTGCGCAAATAGAACGAAAAGATTAATAGAATAAATCGGGGCGCAGCGATATTGTGTTGGCAATTGCTTTCTAATTCAAAGAAAATTTGAGTTCAGTTCTATGATATAATTTTTTTTTGCTATCTGAGATGAAGATTTTTTAAGAACAAATTATGTCCAAACGTAGTTATAATGTGTTTGTACAAAAATATAACATTATTGATTAGTATTTAAAATCCATGAAGTATCGCATAGATATTTTATATTTCGCGTGCCTGGTGCCGTCACAAATGACCGCGCGACTGCTTGAAGGTTGAATTTGAGCCTTTGTTCAAAGATAACTCAATTATGGAAGCAATAAAAATAACGTTGTATCAATAAATTTTATAGATGTGAAAATAATTATAAGTTTTTAATTCCTTTTTGAAATAGAGAAAAACCTGAAGTATTTCTAATTATTTTGACTTGGAGAATGCGAACTTCAAAACTGAAACCTTATATTAACCGAACAATGCCAATAGGAAGTCACAGCTAGAAGTGAAGTGAGTAGGGTGGAATTTTAAGGACCTGCACTGCGAGACATTAAAGTTGTTAAGTCTCATAAGTACCTGTAGTTGTGGTATGGAGAAATATTCTGCTTATAATGAATATAAAACTTGAACGAGCTTTATATATTACCAGATCTATGCCTATCTACCACCTTTATGAAGCCAAGCACCTAACAGTGTGCAGCTGCCATTTATAGCCAGTAATTCTAGGTTAGCCTGAATAACGTCTTCGTTCACAACATCACCTACCATTGGGTAATATAGAGGTCGAAGGCTAGCCTATCAACCATTATAAAAAAAAAAACAATAAATTTTATTATTCCTTTTGCTTTAAAATTTATTTTTTCTCTATCTCGCTGAAACTGAAATATAGTTTCAGCCAGGAGTACTGTACTAATTTATTGAAGCGAAGCATAATGTAAAACTGTCAAGCACGATACCAATACTACCTGGGGTACTTAGTAGTACCAACATAAGACACAGCACCTAATGGGTGGCAAAAATATCAAAAGGAAAAAACAGTCAGACTCTTTCAAACACATTATTTTTTTATTTCTATTTTAGTTCGGGATCATTATCTTCAATAAGATTTACACACGGCTGCTTTTTATATTTTTTTGTTTGCGTACTGTATAATATTCCTTACATACAAATTCATAATCTGAAACTGAACTTGATGAAAACCACTTTTTTAATTTCAGAAACTTTTGATAATTACTTAATGTTAATGATCATAAGTTAACGATATGCTACGTTAAATATTAAAATATTTTAAATTTAATTATAGATTTTTGGTCCACATTCTACATCTCGTATGTAAATAAAAGTTTCAAATTTGTAACTCAATCCCCTATACCTACAAGCTAGAGACCCGTCACATTTGAACGAGCAGATGGACAGACAGCAAGATTCTGCTATTTTCTTTGGGCATGCAATCCCACTAATACGACGCAGATTTATATATGATGTTGTTGGATGGGTAAACTGCTAGAGCAAACCTAAAACTTTTTTTAATGTTTTGCTTATAGGTAAGCCTTTGACCACAATCTAACCTGATGGTAAGTGATGATGTGGTCGAAGGTGTTGTTCAGGCAAACCTAGAATTACTGGCTCTCAAAGACAGCTGCTGGAACACACCGTTAGGTGCTTGGCTACAGACGTTCTACTTGAGTGTGGGCACTAGCCAGGCGGGAATTCGCAAAATGCTTTTCCACCATGCGGTGAAGATCAAGCCCGCGGCGGGGTTCAAACCATGGTCCTACTCGTACTGCGCGGCAGTCTATAGCCAATGCCACTGAGCCATCACTGCTTCAAAAATCAACATGAAGTTCATTCTTATTACCATTCTAATTATACAACTCACTGTATTATTTATCAGGAGTACAAAAGTAATCATCGGCCAAATAAAGAATGCTCGTGGCACTAACTTGCCATAAAAACCTTGCTATGCTCGTTCATAAAAAGTAGAAACTTATAAATCATCATTTAGAGGTTAAGATGTACGAACTATGATGAGAAATTCAAAACGTACAGTTTTTGCTCATTAAACCTGTTAGTGTTCTACTATAACAATATGTTCTTCAATATTCACATTGACCTTCCAAGTGTCAACACTACAAAAGTTAAATTTATGACCTAGGATCTCTTCCGTCAAGACAATTTTTAATCTATAAAATTTATTTTGTGTCTGATATTAATATATACTAATAGCCGAAACTAAATTGAATAAATACACCTAGTCGTATAGAACATAAGGGCTATAACCATTTGTATGCACGTCGGAATACTGGTGATTAGTTAATCGGATTACTGCTCATTGACGTTCAGTCGTATTGTGAAATAGCTAAATAAACCTCAGCCAGATTGTCATCCTCGAATACATTAACATTTGACCGTCATTATTAACATTTCAGGTGATTACAATTTGGCACGTTTTGACATTTCTAGTTCCACACTGTCGTGCTCTTTAAGCTGACCATGTAAAATATTTGACGAATTTTTAGAATAATTCTTTAATTCACACATTAATATGCACACTTGAGATTCTGCACCAATACAAACGCAGTTTACTTACTTTTTCTATTCATCTAGTCATGTCTACTAACATTTATATCATGTATAGTATGCTGTACCTGCACGTTTTTGTAAGTCGGAGTCACGATGGGGAAGCTGTACTTCCTGTTGTTGCAGCGGCCTTACTAGTGGCTTTTTTAGACTTGGCATGCAACCTCCACCGTTCCAGTTCCGATAATGAACTTCAGCCTCATCGCTCCGATGTCATAGTATATTGTGCTCCAAAGGGATACAGCTTACATCACGGGCCTGTGTTTAGTTCTACCTCAAGATATTTTTTTACGGTCATATTATGTTACCTATGGTAAAATAGATGTTTGCTTAAAATGCAATAAAGCTTGAAGTCTTATTTAAAATTTTAAAAGGCAAGTGTTTTCATTACGAAAGTTTTCTTTTTATAAGATGATGTCCATTAGTCTTGGTCACATCGTCCCCTATGAAAATTTAAATTTAATTTAAAAATAAATAGAACACAAAATCCAGTGATCTTGCTTTCCAACCGGTTAAAGCGCGTGGTGCGTAAAACTATTGGATTACATTTTATGGTTGTAAATTTCAAATTTGTATTTTATTTATTATCATGTATTTTTTTTCTAATATTTTACTTACAACACACACTACAAACTAAATACATCAGTACAGTACTACAACACGAAATCATTAAGGCAATTTTAAACCAGGCCTATAGGTAATCCAAATGCTCCAGCCCACTACCAGTGACAGCTTCACGTTTGTTTCAGAAAGATGTGACGGCTCTAAAGTGGCAATGCACGTAGCGCCCACACTACGGGCCGCCCTAATTTCCGTGGAACCAGAATCATACCGTTAGATCTTGTACCGTCATCTCGCTTTAGACCATCCGGTTCAAGAATAGCTGCTACATTGACGCTGGTAAAAGCCCGGTAAATGATATCGTTAAGGCTGGCGTGGTGGGAAATTCGATCAGCACTTCGATAGCAAGAGTCGCCATGGTGACCGAGTTGATCAATGCAGTACTACAATGGCAGTGATGGGAAACACAACATTTTGTACCCAAAGGTAAGCTAATAGCGAGAAATTAAAGAGAATTAAAGTAATAGCGAGTAGAAAAGGGGATGGATCTGTAAGGTAAATTGTATTGAAAGAAGGGATTGCGTGTTATCAAAGTTCAGATCGTCACGCATAAACAACAAGAACAAGAGCATGATCTGCGACGCTAGAACACGTATCTAAAAGATCTTTCCATGCTAGTTGTCACTGGGGCCAATCTATTATCCATAGTTAATAGAATAAGAAAGTATAAAAATAAGTTTTAAATTATTTTTGACGCAAAATGACAATAAAAGAAGAAATTTTTCTACGTATTGCCGAATAAGATTTTAGAACATAATTTTATACTAAGCAGAGCCGGTACTTATTTCTAAAAACTTTTATAAATGAATCATTTAAGTGCGAGTCAGATTAAGAGGATTCCATTTCATGTTTTTTTTTTACTGTTTAAATACTTTTCGTAAATATATTAATGTTGATGCAAGAGAATATTAATTAAATAACACGTTGTTTATTTTTGAATTCAACAATGCTGTTCGATAGAATCCTAAATACGAGGGCTAAGGTTACGTGATAGCAGGATGTCATCTTATTTCATATTGACTATTGTTAAAAAGATTTCTGCAAAACAGAACATTATACAAGTTTCTGGTAAGCTAGCAAAACTCAATCTTGCCTCTTCAAATAAAAGCATCTGACTAAAGATTACACTTTTGTGGTTTAAAAATCTTTTTTGGAACCGTTAGCGATCCAGAGAAACACACATCTTCGAAAATAAGGAAAATATCAAAAGGAGAGCAAACAAGGCAAAAAGATTTTGGAAATCACTGTAGAGGACTTCGGAAGAAAATAACATCATAGTCTGGGAACTGAAATAGACTAATGCTGCTTTAAGCCAAGGAAACCACAAACCTTCGAAAAATAAATAAATTTCAGGTAATTGAAAAAAAAATCATGAATCTTATGGATCTGAAATCAGTCACAAAAGCTGTTTATGGCGCGGAAGACTACAATCTTCAGAACAAAAAACTAATATCAAATGTAGAATAATCCGAGTGGAACAAAAAATATTGTTGCTTATATTAACTTTATAGTCACTCACTGAAAGCAGCTTGTTGCCAAAGAAACCGAAAACCTATGACCCACATAAATGTACAGCGATTGAAAATAAATCAAAAATCTATTTACTTGAAAATTACTTACGTCAGTTGCTTTCGGTTCAGCAAACTACCTTTGAAAACACAACGACATCAAATTTAGGGCAAAGAAAATTATAACCGAAAATCTGTGGCTTAAAATTCACCTAAGCACTTGCATCCTAGCGAACTTCGCACTTTGGAAACAAATAAGCATCATCACATTAAAACAAAAAACTTGTGCATTGGAACTCAATGACATGAGCCGCTTGTGCCTCAGCGAACCACGCACCGTCGACAAAAAAAAACAAAGTCATATTTGAGAACTGCTCTAAAAACCTTGTTGCTAGGAATCCAAGGGGTGAACCACGCACCTTTGAAAAACAAAAAAATAAAATTAAGGACAAAAGAAAAGAATCGAAAATCGTTTTGCTTGGAATTCAAAGGCACTTGGCAAAGAGTACTTAATATATATCAAGGTACAGAAAACAAGCGTGTTATTTTTGTACAGATAATATACTTAACTAGATCGCCAATTTATTTTATGTAAGCTAACTTGCAAAAAAGGGTTAATATTTAGATAGTGCACATCTGTATGTTTGTTTGCGTGTATGAATGAAATTGTATGTTTCTAAAACCTTCTTATTGGTCTATGCTAGAAGATTTTTAGCAAACTTTTTAACTCTTCAAGAAGTATTTTTAAAACTGTGATAAATGTGTCACGAAAGTACGATATTTCGTATTCATATGACTCTAATAATTATGAAAATTGACCAAGCACTTTACGGTGTGTTCCGGCAGCAGTCCTTGAGAGCCAGTAATTCTAGGTTAAGCCTGTAAACACCTTCGACCTCATCATCACGTACCATTAGGTGTGATTGTGGTTAAAGGCGTATCTATCTATTGTATTTATTTATTCTAATTAATATAAGTATTTATGTTTACATATAATATGTTTATATATATATATGTATGTGTATTCATTTATTTTTGTAGTTTTTGGTTAATTATTTTATCTTTTGGTAACATCACTATTTATGTATAGAATTATTTAGACCAAAAGAAACTCCGCCCGATCATTTTTACACTATCCCTTATTGATGGGTTGTCTGGAAGAGATCGCTCTGAGCGATAAGACCGCCCATTGATACACTTGGTTTTAAGTTATGTTTTAGTAATAAGTTTACTGTTGTTATTATGGTGTATTCAATAAAGAGTTATCTATCTATCTATCAGCAATAATAAAGAAAATTAAAAATTTCGATTTAAACTTAGCACCGAATTTCCTTATTTAAGGGTGGATTTCAAAAACCTTTTCGTTGTTTATGGCTACATAGAAAAGTGCAGTGCTTTCTGAAGGACAGCCATAATACACTGCGATCCCCAAGCCAACTAACAAGCATGGCGATTATGGCAAATTCACCCTTGATGCTGTTTAGCAGTGGATATGGTTTACCAGCTCATAAAATACAGTCAGGACTTTGACATTAGCTCGCAATATCCTATCATTTCCAATACGTTAAACCTACCTTAAAATCATCTCAGTCAATTGCTTATTTTCTTCTTGCTTCTTATTGTGATTACAACGAAGCTGTTCAATGAATCGAAGTCTGCAATTATAGGAAACTATAATTGATATTCAATAATTAGGTATCACATCTTAACAATGTATAATCACAACAGTGATTCGTTGCTAAGATCCGATCGGGACCGGTTGTCCGGTTTATATACAGAATAGTCAGTACTGAAAGTAGCTACGACTTGCACAGCTATGCGTTTATTAAAGCAGTAATATTTTAGTTTATGTACATGTATGTTTTACAGCTCTTTTTTGACGGACTTGCAATGAATGGGGCGTTAGAAACAAATTATTTTAATCAGTCCAGTAGTTTCCAAAGAAAATGGTAACCGACTTGCAAACAACCCCTAATCCCAAACTCATATATCGCCTCATTTCCATTCCGTCCGATAAACTAAAACAAGATATTTAGTATCTTTGTTTCAGATGGCAGCTGTCAAACTAAAATCGGCTATAATCTCAGGAGCAATTGATCCTAGGCTAGGTTTATTTATAAAAGTAATAACTATCATTGTGATCTTAGTTTCGAATGACAGCTGTTAACGTTAAATGACCTACATCTCGACACATATTCAATGAAGATTAGAGTTATCTTTACGAATATAAAATTCTCGTTAGCATTTTAATTTTGGATGAAACTATTTATCTAGGAATCTTCTATCAGTACGCTGTGGCCATCGCCTACATTCATGGTATAGATATAGTAGATATGTAAATAGAATGCATTGCACGGCCATCGTGCAAAGTGAATACCACCACTTAAATGCTAATAAAAAAACAATAGTAGGATGCCAACAGTAACAAACTTAATGTATATTTAATTTTTGGTATACTCCTGACTAAAATAAAAGAAAAATAAAAATCGCATTATAAAAATGTTCTTATATAAAAGTATTTACGTATATTGTCGCTTTTTTAATAGTTGAAAATTATTAATTTATGCACAATTGTAGTTCAATATTATTATTTTTCTTTAGATAATGGATATATTTAATAAATAATAACTTTTATTCTTAGAATATTAAATGATATAGATAAAGGCGTGAAAGATTGAATAAATTATGTAGGCGCCGTTGTTTTTCCGAGTCATTTTTAGGCAGTGTTTTTTACCTGTTTTCGTATCATGATCATAGGAGGGTCAAAATTCCACACTGGTTTAAAATAATTGTAAAATACTTCGGAATAAAACCGTTACGTAGTGTTACTAAACTTAACGAACACATGGCAAAATCTAAGAAAAACCTAAACTTAATAAAGCATTTATTTGCACTTAACTCAATGTACTGTTAACATTAAGTATATGATGCTTACAATGTCAGCGGTCGTGGATTGAAGGCTCGCTAATGTCTTACAGTTTAGTCGATATATAGCTGTTATTCTCGACGCAGCATTTACAGTAGTGTATCCACCTCTATTTGAGCACATTGTCCAAATTGAAGATGAATTTGCAAACAATTGCAACTAGCATTACACTGTGCTTGGTTTCATTTCTAATCAGAGATGCACACGCAAAGTTAGCACGTAAGTACCTACTGATTGTTTTATTAATAGTCAAATAATAATATCAAAATATTGTTTTCCTAATTCATTAGAAAAATAATTTAAGAAACTTTTTTAGGAAATCACAAAACATAAAAGACTATTCAATTATTTTTTTGAAAGTTATGTAATTAACAAATGAATATCCCTCACTGCTTATTGCAAATTTAAAAAAAAAACTCAGTTGTTACAAGCTAAAATTATGTTAGTTAAAAAAATGATTCGTTTGCATTTTATTAAAAAGTGATATTAAAATAATACTTTGTTTAATTTTAAAATAAAAGTATACTGATACATTAATGACAACTTTTTGACTTAATTTATTAAAAACTAGCGGCTCGATTTGGCTTCGCGCGGGTATTTATCAAAAAATTCAAATTTATTGAAAATACTCTATAGCCTACGTTCATCAAGGACAATGTAGGATTCAAATGGTGAAAGAATTTTTCAAATTGGCTCAATAGTTTTTTAAGTTTATTCGTTACATACAAAAATACAAATCTTTCCTCTTAATAATATTAATTGACGTAGATTACGTTTTTGTACATGACCGCGACCTATTCCACTTGGTCGAAACTTCGAGGTAAATAATATACATCTATTTATCCAGATTAAGTTTCGTTAAATACTTATACCTATTAAGCATTAATTATTCAAATTAAATTAAATGCATTCAGAAAGTTATAGATGCCAAGAGAACTCAAGATGCATAAGAATCACGCTGCAAGGTTGCTGACATTAAATTTGATATAGGAAAGATTTACTGTGAACATTATTCAATCAGACATAATTATTAAACACATATTTTTTTCCTGATAGGCTAGCATTCGAACACTATGACACGTATAATATCGAAGATGTACTTATGAGACAATAAGAATAAACAACAATAAGATATAATAATATAATAACAAATAATAATAACAAGCATTGCAATTCAACGGGGCAATGCTGTCAGCATGCTGGGCACGCTACCAACTGGGAGTGGGCTGGAGCATTTGGACTGCCTATGAGTCTGCTATGACTTATAGGATGTCTAAATGCTTTTATTGTAGTAGCTGTAGTGTTGTATATAGTTACCGCCGGTTAAAAAAAAACTTTTGAAATAGTTTTCACCTATAATATCAAAGAAGTTGGTCAACCTAGAAGTACTGACTCTCAAGGACAGCTGTCGGAATACACCGAGGGTGCTTGGCGAGAGATTTTCCATTTGTAGTCAGTCGTGCGAGCATTTGCGAAATGCCCTGTCAACATAAAATAACGACTTTCTTTCTAAACAATATCCGGTACCGACTGCTTCATGTGCCCTCCGAAGACTATTTTTTTTTACTTTAGTTCATAGAATATCCTTCAACCACTATCTCACCAGATAGTTAGTGACGATGTTTTATATATAGTTGAAGATAGTATTCTAGCTAACCTAGAATTACCGGCTCTCAAAGACAGCTGCTGTAACACACCGTTAAGAGCTTGGCGACGGATTTTTAGTAGCATTCGCGAAATGCCCTACGATCATGCACAGTAACAATCCGGTTTCAAGTAGATTCTGTAGTCCTGTAAAATTTGGACCCCTATTAAATTATCAACGGCCATAACGTCCACAGTTGAACAAATGCCTCCCCCATTAGAAGGGTTTATCATAATTCCCACTTGTGGCAGGCGTCTTACGGGTCGCAGTGTTAGATAGCAATTTTAGAAGGCGCTTAGATATTATATTCTAATATCTACCTAATATATGTACATGGTATTATGAATGTTCCTACACCTATAAGTATAGGTCTGAACCACCTTGGTAATATAATTGAAAACCAAATAGTCTAAACGAATTATTATCCTTTTTTTTAACTGACTTCCAAAAAAAGAGGAGGTTCTCAATTCGTCTGTATTTTTTTTTTGTTTGAGAGATGATGCTTGTCGTTTGGTCCAATTTATATTTTATCAAAATCGGTCAAGCTGTTTTTGATTTACACTACAATATCTGAAAAATATTTACCTATCTTGATGATATAGTCGTTGACAATAAATGACAATCGATCCCGTAAGCTGCAATGGTCAGTAAATGAGTGAAAAAAAATTTTTTACCAAAAAATGGAACCGACTTAAACACCCAAAAGTGTGAATTGACTTTTCGAAGTCGGTATGGTACCGACCGGCGCACAATATTGTGGTAGTAGGTACTTTTGAACTATCATGGTACTGTGTTTGTTTGTGTTTAGGGAGGACATAGATGCTGGCTACCGCCTGTGCGGTCGTCCAGCTCCACCGGGTTTTGGGCGAGGGCCTGGCCCTACAATAGCCCGGGAGGGAGAAGTGCCGAAGGCACTTCTCCCGAGACGGGCGTAGAAGGCGAAAAGCGCTTTCTACCTCCGTCTCCTGCGGACGCCGAAAACGTACCGCTACTATAGGAGGGGTTGACAGCGAGCTCAAGGGCACCACTGTGGTTCGGACCTCGGCTTGTCTCGCTGTCGAGAGACATGGGGGGGATCGGAGCAAAATGCCTCTGTGCAACTGCAGTGTTGCACAATTGGGCCCTACTGAATAATACTCTTTGACTATTTGGAGAGCAATTTATCGTGACCTTGTTTTTGCCTCGAGCTCGCCGGCGAGCTCGGTGTTTGATTGTGTGACCTCTGATTACCTCACACCTGGGGATTTTACCTCGACGACTTGCGGATAACGCTAAAGCTGCCAACGTAATGGCTGCGATGGGGTCATCCGGGTCGTCTAATACCTGCCGTGGTCGGCGACGGGGGGGTTTGAAAAATGGGATAGAAGAGGCAGTCGAGTAGTTCGATGCCTGGACAACCAATGGGTTCGGGTGGTGGGGCGCTCGATCAAAGTATCGGCGGGCGCAGTCCTTATTGAACTGCGCTAGAGAGGGAAGGTTTAAGTCGCAATGCAACTCGGTGTTCCGGATATACCACGGGGCGCCGGTTGCATTACGAAGAAAACGGTTTTGGATGACTTGAAGTTTATGAAGGTGGGCCTCACTAGCATGACTAAACACTACTGATGCATAAGTCATGATGGGGCGGATGCAGGCAGTGTAAAGTGTCTTCTTATTACTAAGAGACATTTTACTCTCTTTGCGAAGTAGGGGACCAAGGCGACCCATTATGAAGGCCGCTCTGTTACGGACGGTTGTTATGTGATCGTTAAAGGTGAGATGACGATCAAGGGTGACTCCGAGGTATTTTGTTCTAGGAACCCAGGGAATGGGTTCGTCGAACAAAATAAGCGGTTTCGGGTAAGGGGAGCGTGTCTTCTCAGTAAAGCACATAGCTGTGCTTTTAGCTGGGTTGACCGCGATGCGCCATTTTCGGAACCAGTCACCGATCTCGGTGATGGCCCGTTGCATGACGAAATAGGACTGTCTGTTGATATGCCACCCAGTGGTGTAAATGGCGGTATCATCCGCATATTGGGCTAGGAATACTTTGGGCTGAGAGCGTGGGATGTCACTGGTATACAGTGCAAAGAGAATAGGTGATAGCACGGAGCCCTGAGGGACTCCGGCTCTGACTGGGTGGGGGGAGGAGAGGGTGCCTTCCACGCGATAGCGAAAGCTTCTGGCTTTAAGGAAGTCTTGTAGGATGAGCACAAGACGTTCTGGCACGCCAAATTGGTATAGCTTGTAGATCAAGCCGTTGTGCCAGACTTTGTCAAAAGCTTTCGCTACCTCGAGGAAGACTGCTAGCGTAGTCTGGGGTTTGGGGTACTTATTGAAGCCCTCAATGATGTGCTCCGTGAGGCGGTGCACCTGTTGGACGCATGAGTGTCCGGGTCTGAAGCCAAACTGCTCATCTGGGATAAGGTGGTGTTCCTTAGCATGGGACTGGAGACGGTTTGCAAGTAACCGCTCGTAAAGTTTGCCTAAGGCACTGAGGAGGCTGATGGGGCGGTAACTGGTGGGGTCAGATGAGCTTTTGCCTGGTTTGTGAATGCCAATGACATTTGCACATTTCCAGGTGTCTGGGAATAAGCAGTGGCTCATAGCAGCATTGAAGATGCTGACTAAGAGATGGATGAGAGGAGGAGAGAGGGTTTTAAGAACCCTGTTGGAGATGCCATCGGCACCGGGGGATTTGCGCGGTCGGAGGGCCTTGATCAGTCTCTCCACCTCAGCGTAAGTCGCTAAGGTGATTGGTGGGAGTTCAGAGGTGACCACAGAGCTTTTACGTTCGACTTCAGCATCCACCGAATCGAGGTGAGCTTGGTCAACGTGATCTACGTTAGGGGAACACTGAGCCTCTAGGCTATCAGCTAGGCACTCAGCTTTGTCTTCGTCAAAGAACGCTGGGACTAGTGGGACTGGTCTGTATACGGGAGGCATGTCGTTATGGTTACTTCCTTTCAAGCCTCGCGCCAAGTCCCAGTAAGCATGGTGGCTTGGCACGAGGTTTGAAAGTTTATCGCCCCATTGTTGATCACGCAACTCAGACATGCGACTTTGAACCATGCGTTCAAAGTGGCGTTTCTTAGTTTTGTTCTCTTTACTGGGGTAAGAGTCGTAATGTCGGGTCACTGCTTTACTCTCCGTCACCAATCGTCTCACATCCGCTGGAATGACAAGGCGCCGGTCGTCCGGCACTATGACCTCCTTTGCGGATGCACCTACTACGGTGGAGAGGTGATTGGTGAACGAATCGATCGCAAGGGTTATGTCATCTTTTGTCAGGATGTCGTCAGGGATCTTGTCTAGGTCCGGTGAACTGATAGCCTTTAGGGCATCGCCTACTTGCTTCCAGTTCACTATCGTCTTAGTGGGGCGGGGGAGGTCAGTCGTTGGGTCGGGACCTAGTCGCAGTATAATGGGTCGGTGGTCAGAGTGAAGCTCGTGAACCACTTCTATGGAGCGTACCCGGAGTGTTACGCCTCTGAATAGTGCCATGTCAAGCAAGTCAGATCGGTGGTCTTCCATATAAGGGTAGTGAGTGGGCTCAGTGGGCGCAATTATGTCAAAGTTAAGTTCTGCGATTAGGTTTTCAAGTGCAATACCTCTGGGATTGTTGACGTTACAATTCCATAGGATGTGCTTACTGTTGAAGTCGCCAATCAGAATGACGGCGCTTCCTAATGAGAATAGGGCTTCTAAGTCAGCTCGGACGATCGGCTTTTTGCAAGCTTGGTAACAGGATGCTATGACTATAGGTTGATGACCAGTCATAGCTAGGAGGCAACAAGATGCTTCCATATTAACAAGAGTCGGGGTAGGTAGGGGAATGCAGTGCAGGGACCTTTTGTAATAGATAAGAGTGCCTCCCCCACGGGAGTTCACTCTATCATCACGTACCGTTCTGTAATTGGCAAACCTAGGGTTCGCCTTCCCCGGTTTTAGAAAGGTTTCCTGCACGCATATGATATCGATAAGGTGGGTACAACAAAAGTCGTGGACGAGGTCACGTTGTCTGAAGAGGCCGTCAGTGTTAAATGACGCTAACGAAACTGAGTACGGTTTCGTGCGTTCGGTTGTACTACCCATAGTGGTTGTACTGGGGAGGGGCCTGGGGAACGAAGCGCTTAAGGGCGCTAAGTAAATTCGCGTGTTCCAATGTGTATTGGATCACGTCCGCTGGGGATTGAGCGTATTGCATCTTGTGGAATAGCTCTTGTACCTCATTGATGTCAACCGACATAGCCAGATCGCTGACTAGGTTGATTGCCTCTTGAAGAGGGGCAGCCATCAATGGCATAGGTGGAGCTTGTGGCCGGGAAGCGGCGCGGGGAGGCGCGCGAATGGTGTTGGCGACGGGTGCCGGGAGCGCGGGGCGAGCCGGGGCCGGTGCGCGGGCAGGGGCCGCGGCGCGGGCGGGTGCGGGTGCGGGCGCGGGTGCGGGCGCGCGGGCCGGGGCGCGGGCGGTAGCGACGGTCTTAACCATACTGGGTGGTTTAGACCATGCGTTACGGGCTGGGAGCGGCGCGGGTATTACCTGTGAGGCAGGTACTACCGTTAGTTTAGGGCTTACCCGTTGGTAACGGTCGTAAGAGGGACGGGTCGGCCTATGCCTTGCCACCCTGTGGTTCACTCGTGGTGCTTTAGGGCAACCACGGTAATTCGCGGTATGCCCTTGAGCACCGCATAGAACACAACTGGGTGGGTCCGGCGAATCCCGGGTGCGAGTGCACGCTGCTGTCGCGTGATCGCCTAGGCACTTAACGCACCTAGCGCGAGCGAAGCAGAAACGGGAGGCGTGCCCGTATAGTTGGCAGTTATGGCACTGCGAGGGACTTCCATTTTTGTATGGGGCTTGGACATCGAGTCCTGAGAGGCCACAGACCTTTTTTAAATTAAAAATGGCCTTGCCCTCTGGTGTACGGTCTAGTACTACGAGTACTAGGTCATCATGGTACTGACTTCAACAAGTTATTTATACTTCTGCGTGCTGAAATCGGTTCCATTTTTTGGTTATTTTATGTGTTTATGACGGAGTACTCACGAGGCCACTTGATGGTAAGCGAACTAACCTCTGCCTATAACAGATGCATTTTGTCACAAGTAACGAACTTCACTGCGCCCATCACCCTTAGACATACGGTTGTCACATGTGCCTGTTGTTTCCTAACTCCTTACTGGCCCTCAAGGATTGCTGCTGTGACACACTATCGGGTGCTTGCTGACAGATTTTCTAACTGAGGGTGGTAGCTAGGCAAGCATATGAATAATCAAAATAATCAATTTATTGGTAAGAATATTACAAGTCTGAAAATTGTTATTAACAATAGAGTTATAATTTCAATTATGATAAAGTATATAAAAATTATTAAATTCAATTAGCTAATTGCTCTCCCACCATGAGCCGAAGCTCAACGCATGCAGTGAGGATCAAACCATGGAGCTACCACACGATAGTTCACAGACATTTCCGCTCAGCCATCATTGATTCAAAATTTTAAATGTCTTATTTTGATATAAATAATTTGAAATAAAAATAAATTGTGCGGAAAAAATATACTCATTTATCAACATCTTCCGGTTACTTAGTATATCCGCATTACACGATTCTTAATTCATTCATATACCAATTAAGTAATAAAACTTGAATCGCATTTTTTTTCATTTATTACATTTGTGCAAAATATTAATTAATTCTCATAACTTGCTATAAAAAATATTCTTCACATAAAAAAGGTACTTATGTGCGCAAAAGTAGCTTTGCGTATATAATAAGCAGTTACACACCTAAATGAGTAGGTATCCTTGACTTCAGTTACTACTTACCTAAAGTTGCCTTACTGTATGAACAGTAGGTGTGGGTTCTTTGCAAAATATGTAATTTTAGTATAGTTGGCGCACTGTGGATGAGCGTAACATCCAAGCCAAATGCACCTTTTTTCATGGGACGAAATGCCTTTGCACTAACTTTCCTTCAGGAGGGTGGCGGAAAGGAATTTGTGGGACTGGAACCCACTAAAACCCCTCCAGTGAGCAGTCCTCCGCCATGTTCGGGCAAGATGGAGTCACGTTGGCATTCACCATCTCAGCCCAACGGTAAGCCCGAAACCAACCGGGCCTCCGCCCTGTGGAGGCGATGTACCCAATTCTACTCCGCTTGTCCGAAAAGTTAATGGATTTTTCTAGATCAAATTCTTAGTAATAGTTTGGAGCCTGGTACTACGCACTGCGTTAAATGTCTCGCTGCCCCACTTATTGAGAGTATGCGAACAAAACGTCACTTATCCATTTATTATGTTTCGATTTTTTTATTGATTTGTATTGGCAACCCTGATACCTAGTATTCGATGCATTGAAAACTCTAAAAAACTATTTTTATCGAACAAAATAGACTCTAAAAATTACTATTCCTACAAAACGACACATAAAAAACCATTTGTTCTAAGCCTACAATCAAAATTCCATCAAATTAGTCCGGTCAATTTAGACATTAAAATAGTGGTCAAATAACCTTTTTATTAATTATGTTATTTTAAATTTCTTATTTTAAATGTCTATATTGACCGTAGTAAACAGCTTCTTTTCCAAAACAAATAAGCATTACGCGCATACTAAACGCGATTTTTAATCTTTGATTTCTTCTTCTTCTTCTTTCTTTGTTTTGGCTTTTATCGTTGTTTAACGACATTCTGATAATGTCAAAGTATGACCAGTGTATGTTTATTTAGATAAGTCTGGTATAAACAGGAAGGTAAATCTTTGATTTATATGCAACCACGAAAGTCAGTTGTCAGTGTCACTGGTTTTAAATCTACCTTCATATAATTTTCATGATTGCATTGTGACTGAGATATGTAGATATTTTTGACTGTGGTTAGTGTAAGTGAAACAATGGCTAGTGTTCCTGTGGAAGAAACAAACAGTGGGACAAGAAAAAGGGCAGTTGCTGAGAAAAGAATGCTTGTAATTAGAAACAAAAAGTAAGATCCCTAATAAATGTACTATTATAAGAGTTTTTTTTATAGAAAATGGCACAGTGCACATATTTTCTTAGCAGTATAATAGTTAGAAGTACCATATGGTCATATTTTGTGAGTTTGTATCACGTGGACATACCATCATTTTAAAATGATGATTTCTTTTCTTGTTTTTATTAAGATAAATGATTTATTTACTACCTTCTAGTATATAAAGTGAGTACCTTCTTTCGTTTTTTGATTGGTGGTAGGACATTTTGCTAATTCCCGGTTAGCTAGCTACAACCCTCAAGTACAGCAACTCAACAGCTTTCCTTGAGAGCCATAAGATAGCCAGAATAATATCTTCCGACTAAGAAATTCGAGCAAGTACACGTTTTAGGCAACGCAACGGTCGGGACTTACGTGTTGTTAAAGGGCTTGAAGATAGCTTCAAGTGGATTAAAAAAATCCAAAATTCTAGAAGGATAATAATAAACATATTTATCAAACCTGAGGTTACTTTAGAAGCTAGAATGCAATTTTTAGGAAATTATAGATTTAGCTCGGGTGAGCCCATACCTATTATATTTGCTGAAATTATGTAAATTTTTTGAGTATGTCACGTTGAGAACTCTGTGAATTGGACATGTATTAATAGTGACAAAATGTAAGACGTGAAATCGCTGCTGACGAAAATATATGGAGAGAATTGGACAGATTACGAAGAATTAGGCTGGTACTACTGCAATTCATGCTCAGAGTTTCGTTGTATAGTTTAATAACATCACTTGGCTAAAAAAATAATGCTTTATCCTCATATGCGTAAATAGAAAAAGTAGGTATAAATATTTTCTAATCAGATTTCAATAATATTTGTTGATTGTACGATTTCTTTACCCACATGCTCGAGTTGCATTTGTTTTTAGTATGCGCCAGTAGACTTAAAAATATGGTAAGTATATAATTGTTTAGAATGTCGTATTTAATGATTTATATTGTTTTGTGTTTGTATTTTATGAGTTAACACCAAAGTATCAAAAAGTTTAATGACAAACTTTTGTGTACATGAACTTGAAATGTGTATTTGATGACAAAGTATTTTCGGACTAACCGGTTAAGAAGTTAAAGACACTAAAATGTTGATCAGTTACTTCAATGTTAGCGTATAAATATCACGGAAGGTCGATCGTTTTATTAACAAATTCCTATAACTATTCTCGTTATCTATGCGAAAGAAATAATCGTTTATTTTTTAAATCGAAATTTGGTTAAGAAAACGTTGCCTAAATTTTAAGAATGTTGGTTTGTCTTTTTTTTTAATAAAATGTTAATTGAGAAGTCATTGTAATGTACTATATCAGATGGATTGCCCACTGCGGAACATATCCTCACCCATTAAGGGGGGATTTGCCATATTTACCATGCTTGGCAGGCTTGGGATCGCAGTTTTAGATATCAGCGCTGCTGCCCACCTTCCGGTATGTTTTATCTTTGGTCACCTCTTAAGTCACCCACAGGTGTAGTAGTGGGAAGGTGACACTCTAGTCCGGCACCTCAAGGAGCGTAAAATCAATACCCAAACAATATTAAGAATGACTTGCCAATATAATTAAATTAAATAAATAATATTTCGATAAATTGTACTATGAGTAGAAATAAAATAAAATCACACATTATTAATGATAATTTAAATCTACTCGTTAGATCTCACTCAAATTTAAATAAGACCACATGTAGCAACTTTCATGAATAAAAAAAATCATTAAAATCGGTACACACTGTAAAAAGTTTCGAGGTTACACACAAAAAAAATCAGTTGAACTGAGGACTCTATCTTTTTTATATACGGTTAAAAATGTGCAAAAATTAGAGACCATAATACGTTTCACATGACCTCAGTAGTATCCCTAAGTACTCCGACTTCAAAATCTTAATCACGGATTTTTACTCGTATATACAAAAAAAAAATCTATGTCATTGAGAAGGAGTTGAATAAAATAATTATGTCATAATAGCTGCACTTCTGATATGTTCAAGCTGTAAATTAAACAGTTAATAAAATATTCTTTACAAAGGATGTATTATTATAATGTTCACATTCAGTTTATCCTTTTTTAGCTGAAAAAGACGTAAAGGGATTAATAAGCCGAAAAAGAGTAAAGGGATATTAACACTTGCTTAGTCAAGCGAGCAATGCCTTAAACATAAAACATTATAACGCGTGCATATGCCCGATGAGGTCTAAATATACATGATTCACCAGATATGTATTAGTCCCATAAGCTATGACCCTGTGCTATAATCACGAGCTTATAGCTTGTAATTCAAGTTCATTGAATTTCATTGAATTGAATAAAAATTTCAAGTTCATTGAATTAATTAATTGGTATAACAATCAGAGGGAATTTTACTAACATCAAAATTTATCACAAACCACGGATTTATTTATTTATAATACACTTTATTTTGGTTAACTTAATAGTGGATTGTAGTGGAAATGATAGCTTAGTTATTTATATTTACAAAATTTACTTTAATATATACCTATTTAAATAAATTTGTTAAATTGTTTTCCAACATCAAAATGAACGTGGTTCTCAATTCGATTGTGTTTTTTTTATGATTGTGAATATTTGTATTATGTAAGTCATGCTTTAGAAACGGTCATACTATCATTTTTATCAATATCGACTCAGTAGTTTTTGAGCTACACCCAAATAATTGAAAAAAGTTTTTGGCTATACCTCGATGACATGGTAATTTAAATTCTTGTCGATGATGACCACTATTGCGTATTAATAATGATTGAAAATCGATTATGAAAGTATTTCGCGTCACTAAAAAAAATGAATTTATTTTTGGTAAAAATAAAATGAAATATTCAATGTATGAAATAACTTGTTAATATAGAGTGAATGGCGAATGATTACAAAAGTGCATAGTTACGTTGATCAATGCATGCTGAAACCCATAAGTACTCAGTATTCACACTCTTATAATTAGTCTACGTGGTTAATATAGCATGGATCAGCCATAAATGGCTTGAAGCAACTACGACTGCATCGGGATCTAAAAGTGGTTTGTACTCATCTAACAAGAGAACATTTATCCCAGTGGCCTCGTTTATTCAACAATTCCAATTTAAATCTTTTCCCAAAAGTTTAGAAAATGCATCTTGATATCTGATTCTCTGACCTCTCTGATTTTTAAAGTAGATAGGAAAGATAGTGAACTCATTCATGTAAATAATGTGTTATCTATGATCTCTGAATGGTTCGCCGCTAATAATCTTCTTTTAAATTCAAAAAAGACCAAATGTTTAAAGTTTTCTTTACCAAATGTTCCTTATGTTGAACCAAACATTAAGCTTGGCTTAGATAAACTCTCTATTGACAAAGCGACAGTCTTTCTGGGAATCAAAGTGGACTCAACTTTACTGTGGGATCCACATATACATGATCTAGCCGGAAGACTTAGTTCTGCTGCATATGCAGTTTGTAAGATAAGACAGTTAACAGACATAGCTACTGCACGGCTAGTTTATTTCGCGTACTTCCACAGTATTATGTCGTATGGTGTATTGCTGTGGGGAGCTGCTGCTGAGATGGAAACAATCTTTATCTTACAAAAGCGTGCAATTCGAGCCATATATGAAATGGATCCTATGGAATCTCTAAGGCATCTTTTTAAAGAAATTGATATATTAACTTTACCGAGTCTGTATATATTTGAAAATATTATGTACGTTCGGAAAAATTTGAGTAAATTTAAATTAAACAGTGACAACCACGATTACAACACTAGGAACAAATATAAATTAACGGTACCGTGTTTTAGATTAGCAAAGACAAATAAAAGGTCCTTTTTAGGTAATTGTGTGCGGTTTTATAATAAAATTCCCGAACATATTACAATGCTCACAGAAGGAAAATTCAAATTACACGTGAAAAACATTTTGATTAAGAAATCCTACTACACAGTTTGTGATTACTTAAACGACAAAAATGCTTGGAAAATTCCACCTCTGCCAAGCCATCACCTGTCTCCTACGTAATTTAAACAAATATTGTAATAATTGTATTATATTGTTTATAACAAATTGTAAACAGACGTTTAAAAGAATGGCCCCGAGTTTCTTGCCCATTCTTCTCGCAGTGGCTCTATAATTTTTTTTGCTGAACGTGGCAGTATAATGTAGAATATTTCAATATTAAAGTTTGTAATTGACCTTCATAAGAGCGTCGTAGACGCCTAAATTGAATAAATGATTTTGAATTGAATTTGAATTTGAATATTTTATAAAAAAACTTAAAAGACTAAGCTAAGGTAAAAAAAACTGCGTATAAACTACCCGCAACCTGTATTTATAGGAATTGATCTGTTGACAAGTCATCATTTATGGATACGCTCCATACAAATTATTTTTTTAAAGACAGGAAGTTTTCTTAACCTTACAAGTTAAAGCTTTGTCAGGCTGAACTTGATCAACTTGTAAACTACAGCTAAGGTGCCCTTGTACATGTGATCAATTAGAACTACCAGAAATTTCCTTGTTTTCATCATAATATGCTGATTTACGATTAACATCTTCAATGAAGCATAATAACTAGGAGCAAGGAGCTATGTGCAGTTAAATATAAACTAATTTATCCATACTAATATTATAAATATGGAAGTAACTCTGTTTGTCTGTCTGTCTCGCTTTCACGCTAAAACTACTGGACCAATTTGGTATGGTAATAGTTTGAGACCTGGGGAAGGACATGGGATAGTTTTTATCTAACTGCGCAAAAAGAGGTTTACGTTTTTCCGCGATAACCGACATAAGCGCGGGCAGAGCCACGGCCGGAAAGCTAGTTAAATATAAATAGCACTGTTAAAAATAAATCCTCATGTGGGGAAAATTTAGAATTCATTATTTTTTAAATATGTTGAATAAAAATTGTATTTGAATTTGAGGCATGAAAACTTAACCATATGTTTGCTATAAACGTCACATAGTAAACATTAATTTTAAGTTATTAAATTGGGCATTTATTTTTCCAGCCGATTTCATACACCCTTGCAATTCTACTTCAAGAGCGTGTCTAGTAAAAGCAACACAAGATGCTATACCAGATTTTGTGAAAGGGATCCCTGAACTTGGAGTCCCGTCTTTGGATCCCTTTGTCATCGAGAAGTTGGCTATACCACTGAGTGGATTAAAAGTCACCTTTTATCAGGGAAAAGTAACTGGTTTCAGAAAATGCATTGTTGATAATGTTATGTAAGTATTATAATTAGTTGTTGCTGTCTTTGACAGCCTGTTGTTATTAACAGCATATTAGTCACTATAGTAAACAGTTCCTTCGTTTCAAAATTACTCTCCTATTAAAGGGAGGTTTGTCATGATATACTCGCTTGTTAGGCGTCTTGGAGATCGCATTGAGATGGCAGTTCTTTACACGCACTCTTCCTTTTATCCCCGCTTATGACACTCACTGGAATATATGGAGCGGAGCAATTGTCACCTGAAATCCCACGAAAATCGGGAAACGGGAAATAATTCACTCCATCATCACTTACGAGCACTTTAGAAATAGCACATAATATTCTTAAATAAGGAAAATAAAAATTCAAAGCAGGTGTTATTTTGAAAAATAAGACTTATTCGACAAAGTATACAGGAGCAATGTCTGTTTACAACAAATTTTAAAAAAGAATGCATGACTCAGGATGATATTCACAAAATCATCAGAAATTTTGAGAGTATATTTTTATTACAGTTTCAAAATAATTTGTATTTTATTCATAGAATTTAACACCAGATTCATCATACAAAACTCTCCTGTAATTTTATAGGATATATGTTTTTAAAGTTGAAGTATGGTAATGTGAACTTTACAGTGTGCGATTTTAACTTCTGTGTCTATTCAACGGTCAAAAATGTGCATCAGAGCAATTTTAGTACGAATCCAAAAAAAGGCTGGCATTTATATTTGGGGCTACGGACTCATAAATATGATTAGGTTCATAGCAAAAACATTTTACAAGAAACTAAACCATTGTTAAAACCTTCAGCACAATTAAAAAATATATATTTTATCGTAGACAAACTTATTTGACTCTTTGATAGATTTTTACATTATATTTTGTTTTAACATTGTCATTGATTATATTCAAATTAGATTTTTTACTTAGATATATACCGCATCCAAAACAATCTATCATGCACATTTGCGAAATAAAAACAGAATTGCATGCGAATCATGTCAATTTTTTTTTAGAAAAGAGTTTGTAATTTATTCATAATTAACGGATGTACTCGTAGTTAGCTTATCTTGTTTATTTTGCGTATTTCACAGTATAGGTATGTCATATGGTGTATTGTTGTGAGGAGTTGCAGCATATATAGATATCATAATTAATCCTACAAAACGTGCAATTTGTGCCATATCTAAAATTTATTCTTGTGAATCTGTAACGGATATTTTTAAATAAAATGATATTTTAATTTGATGCGTTTGTATATATTTGATAATATATAGGTACGCGCGGAAAAACTTATGTAAATTAAAATTAAACAGTGTCAATTTTGGCTATATCACTAGGAATGGTAATAAGATGTTGATGCCACGTTTCATTAAGACTATCAAAACCATATAAAAATAAATCATTATTAGAGGATCGTGAGCAATTATGTAATAAAGCTTACAGCAGGCAGGGAAAATTAAGTTGAAACTTTAAAATATTTTAATAAAAAAAAAATCTATATAATTTGTAGTACTGAATAAAATAAAGATACATATAATATAGTATCATATATAATGTAGTATCAATAGTATACAATATATAGTATATCTAATGTAAGCGTATTTCGAACACAGTTACTACTACGGGAAAAAAGTCCAAGCGGCTCAAAATTGCAGTAATGCCTAGACACCGAAGCGTTTTAAAAATAATGGCCCCGAATCTCTTAGGAGTCGTAGTTCTATAAACCTTTCTTCTGAACATAGCACTACAATTAAATATTTTGAGTAATGTTACATTTAAAATTAACTATTTGGCTTTGCAACTAAATATTTGAACCAGCTACCGTATAAAGTCTTCATAAAGCATACAGTACACTGTCAAACCGTCATTATAAAAAAATTAAGCTGAGGGCTAGGTAGGCTTTTGACCAGTCTCTCACCGGTTGGTATCTGATGTGGTCGAAGATGATAAACAGGCTGCACCTAAACTGGGAACTTACTCTCATAAACAGCTACGTGAAATCACTGATAAGTGCTCACAGATTTTCTACTAGAGGGCATACGAATCATTAACATATACCATAAATCCTCGGCAAGGCATTTAAAAGCAAGTTCCAATGGGACATCACTGCTTTGGTCAATACATTATGTATGGTGTTGTGAGGCGGAACCATCATTTGGCAGGTCCAACTCGCACTAGACTATATTTTTTATAATTTATCCTTAGCTTGTTATGTATGCATTATACATGCAAGGTGATTCGATTAATCGGTAACAAAAACATTGGGTCAAGGGTATCTACAAATAAATCGTGATCGGAATTTGACATTTTTTAAACCAGTACTCGAAAATCGCTGATTTCTTTTACTTCATCGTAATATTTAAGCATTTTTTACAAAAATATGTGATGGATAAATCGCTCGCCTGATAGCAAGTAGCTCGCCTGTCTTTTACAGCTGCAGTATTATCATTCTCGTTCTGCTTGGCAATGCACTGCATTTGTCATTCTAAGGCATAAGGAAAATTATAAAGGTTCGCTCGCCCACTTAACCTAATTATTGTCTACAGTGCTTTTTAACGCCTAAACATTGCAGTTATTGCATACTACAGGTTCGAGGCAATATATCTGATACGGTGGTAGTACCCACCAAGGCGGACACTAGCTCAAGAATTACCATGTAACAAAACAACATATTAAGTGATATAGTAAATTGTGACTTTCTGTAAGATATGGTATGTTTATATAAAGAAACTATGTGTGATAGAGAACTGAACTAAAATAACACTAAAATACACATGGAAAATACGTTTTAAGTTATATTTGTACTCGTATATCTACTGCATAAATATAATTTCATTCCAATATACACTTAAGCAGTGATGGCTCAGTGGCATTAGCTATAGACTGCCGCGCAGCAAGTCCATGGTTCGAATCCCAGCGCGGGCTTAATCTTCTCAGCATGATGGAAGAGCATTTTGCGAATGCCCGCATGGCTAACGACCACCCTCAAGTAGAAAATCTGTCTCCAAGCTTCTAACGGTGTGTTTCGGAAGCTGTCCTTGAGAGCTAGTTATTCTAGATTAAGCCTGTCAACACCTTCGATCACATCATCACTTATCATCAGTGAGATTGTGGTCAAAGGCTTACCTATCAACAATAAAAAAAAATATTTTCAGTATAATTAATGACGTTCTGTATAAAGTCATCAGAAAATTACGTAATTTATAATGAGAACTATAGTTACGAGTATCTACTAGTAGCTTATTTGACGTTACATGAAGTACTTATTTTTAATTATACTGTATACATAGTAACAGTAGGTAATACTGTTGTTCCCATTACGTTTGATTATTCAACCATTAATAGCAAATTATACGTAATAAAGTGGAAGCATCATACGTATTTAAAATCATTGTATCTACTTTAACTTTTGATATATCCTGTAGATTGGGCTGTTGTATAAATATAAAATACTGTCTCCAAAATACAGCCTGCTATTAATAACGTTGAGATTTTAATGACAAGAAAAAAAGAAAGACATGACTTGAGCGCGATGGGTCACTTGTGGTCACGCGGCTTATGAAGTCTTTCAGCCCTAACATTTTTATGTATCGTCTGTGCAGACTAATAGCAGGTATAAAAAAACTTCATTACTTAAGTAGAGTTCAAGGCTAAATAACAATTTCTAATTAACTGCTTTCTCGACGTTTATTTTACGAGTGATTGATACTATGGAAACAGTTCCAAAGAAATAGAAGGTGTATATTTATTTTTATTTCAGTTTTGTAATATCCCCAAAGCATGTCTGCCTAGGATTTGTTGGGTGGTCAAAAAAGAGGTGGTTACTAATTCAAAAAACCTAATTTGATTGGTTCTTTGCGAGGTTTCAGTTTTGGGCAATTTATTGGTAACTTGCACTAATGTCTCCTTTTGAGCCAAATATTTGTAGTTATTAACATTTGAAGTCTTAAAACAGAGACAGACATTCAACTTAGCTTATTCACTTTATTTTTCTTTTGGAGCAAAACAACACGCGATAAGGTCAAAGTGGCTCATCAACCTTATCGCAAGGTTAGATCTAAATTAACATTATTACCACACGTACAAGATTATTTTCTTCTCGTTCATTCTCACATTTTTCCTTCACAAATATAGGTGAATTATATGAAATTATTCTACAAAAAAACACAGAAATTATTTAGGTATGTGTGATATAATCATTCAGTGTTGCTGAAGCCTACATCGTACACGTGGTTATTTTGGAACCAAAATATATTTGATCGAAATAGTAACATCCTTTATATCCATAAGGGAAAATATCTATGGCTCTTTATGGCGTGTATAAACATAGATTTATTTCGTAATAAATCTAGAACTAGTCTAGTAGAACCAGTTCTGTTTCAAGGTTGAGTTTAACAAGACTTGTTAAATTGAGGGTATGCCTTTAACAAGACACCACAAATATGCACAAGAAGCTATTACAGAAAAGTTTTATAGCAAGGCACACGGCAGACAAAGGCTACAACCCACTACCAGTTGGCAGCGTGAGATAGAGAATACTTGAAATCACATCATTGCTTACCAACAGATTAGCAGAGTGGTCAAAAATTAATCTATAAGAAATTTTAAAAGAAGCAGTATAACGATTCACATGTTCTGTTCAAGATTCCATTTCAATGAAATATATATATCTTCAATAATCTTCTTCTCGTAATTGTAGATATATATCTATCAATACATATCTACAATTTACAACCAACAAGTATTACAATTCGCATCGATATACAATCATTAAGCAAAAAAGCTTTAAATTTTTCACAGCGCTTCCCCAACTTCATCCCCAAAGAAGCTATAATTAATAATTCCACTTGCAAACAAACTCCAATTATTAACTCGGGGTTGAAATTTTTCACTCCGAATATTTTAATGAAAGTGATTTATTTTTAAATATAAACAACCTTCGTAAAAATATTTGCTTAAGTACTTTTTTCTCGGCGTAATACGAAAACTTTCATGAGCAGCTTTTAATCTTCTAGGATTAATTTAAACTTACCCGATATCTAGCCTATCTAGCCTTAGAAGTAATAATTTGTTTTGCTTTGAAATTGAAGCTCGTAAAAAGATTATTATTAGGGGTTACTTTACCTCAAATATATTTGAAATAGTTCACTGATTTCACAATGTTGGCAGGTAATTTGTCTTTAAAATAGTACACATGATACTTTCTATTTCGATTAACTAAAAATTTCAATAATTCCTAAAGTAAAATTACAGTATTGATAAATTGATATAAAAATATATACAGTAAATTGATATACGTATCCGAATGCAACGCGAGCAAAAGATGGCGTAGCAGCTAGTAAGACAAAAGAATGAACGATCTTAAGATATATTTTTGCACCATGTTTAGATAATTGTATTCATGTAAGGATTCCTCAGGTGGGATCGAACAACTGCCTTCCCCATTGGGTGAAGGAGGTGTATGCCATAACACCTTCGCTGTAGACAGTTCTTCAATAGACGCTGCTGAAGAAATACCAGAAGGTGGGGCCTGCTGGTATTTCTTCATTCACCACCTCTAACAACTCCCACAGGGTGTTTTAAATTATAAATAAAAATACCGATATTATTTACAGTGATATTCAACTCGGTTAGTATCCTTTATCGTTCAGTTTTGTTGCGGGCACATTCCAGTAAAACATGGTACGCATCCTCCGCACAGGGTGATATGGGGATGGTACAACGGGGTTATGATTAAATAGTTACACTATTGATTATTTTATTAAATTGTGTTTTATTTAATTCTTTATAGATCTGAATTAGAAAAACGTCACTTTGTCTTGGAATTCCACTGCAATTTAACAATCAAGGGACAGTATGACGCCATCGGAAGACTTCTACTGTTCAACATCGATGGAGGAGGAGATGCTAAAATTAAATTAAGTAAGTATATATAATATTTATATGAATGAAATACATTGCTATATGCGTTACAACTTATTGTGAGTTACAAACAATCACAATCGTCAATTATTATTGCTTCAATCGGAATGGGGCCTTGGAATGGGGTGTGACCATGGCTGACGTGCAAGATTCTATGAAGACTTCCGATTCAAGTCGAGAATATTATTGTCAATTGTTCATGATATCAATCAACAGACAATCGTTTCGGCTTTGTAATTTTTTATTGTTTAGAGCGTAAATAATTATGTTCTCCTCATGTAGGGATTGAATCCACGTATTCGATGTACATGCGTAGAAAGCAATATTTAAAATTTCAGAAAAGCGATATTTGAAATTTCACTTTTAACCATAAGAAGCAGGTTTAATCTCAACAGAGATAGAATTTTCGCTTTGAACAAATTATATCGTTGATGCAATATTCTCTTAGCATGCGAGTGCTTAAAAATCATATAAGTAGGTTTATATTATTTTCTGAGTATTAAACTATAAATAAAACACTTCCATGAGACTAAAACATGATTGGCAAACTGTGCGGGTAAATTATTTTACTTACCTTCCGCGTAATGAATTTTTTTTTGGAATTAATAATGAACTTTTTAATATTTTATCATTTACTGTCATGTTAGTTCGGTTTCGAATCTTGGATCGAATGAAGAGTTCAGCCATTTGACCGATGTGATACTCGGGGAAAGCAAAAGGTTTCTTCACTGTATCCTAGTAATGAACGTCATTCCATAAAACATCTAATTCTTAATTCAAAACTTTCTATAAAATTATGGTATTTTTTTATTTCCATTCTTGTATATATCAGTAAAGTTATTCTTTTATCATTTTGCACCTTGTACTATACTTATATCCTTTAACTATACCTACAATAATCTTCATTCGTATTCCAGCAAATTTGCGAATGCAGGTAGACATAAACACGAAATACATCAAAGGTGAGAATGGGGCGAACCACTTTGGTTTGAAGAACTACAAGTACGACTTTGACTACGGTGATCGAGTGACTTTTGATCTAAAGAACCTCTTCAAAGGAAGCAAGGAACTGAGTGAGTATAGGTTATTATATTTATTCCCCTAACGTTGAGTTAGGAAACGTGAAAAATAAAAGTAGCTTTACAATTTGAAATGTTAGTTGATAACGTAGTCAAATTGAGAAAAGCCGAGGGTGCTTTTAAAAAATACTAATTAAATTAGAGTTGTATTAAATGTAATACTGAATCGTTCCACGTGAAGACAAACTACGAACTAATTTACATTAAAGCTTAAGAGTACTAGAGCACAAATGCTTCATCATCAAAACGTCTAAATACTCCTAGTGTGTGGTCTAGCGGAGATCGCCAGGTTGATAAACAATAAATGACGTAATATTTAACAAATTATTGGAGTACAGAAATGCCAAGTCCCAGGTGGCCGAGGAGGTTTAGGCATCCGACGCGATATCGGACGCGGGTTCGATTCCCGCCTTGGGCATAAAATTTTGTACTTGTAATAATATTTGGAAATAATAAATGAATGCTTAGGGCGGCAAAAGTATAGAACAAGTGAATGTTAATGTTATATAACTACGTTAAAGTTGTACAGGTAACAAAGTAAACAATTACAATTAAAATTAATTTAGTAGCAAATAAAGAACATGTATCTGTGTTCCAGCAGCATTTCTGGAGAGCCAGTAATACTAGGTTATTTTTTTTTATTTTTATTTTTGCAATAACGCACGCTCTGCGGATTACATTACAAAATTACAAATTTAAGACAGGAAAAATCCCGCACGTGACTTTAATTTTTAGGGTTTCATACCCAAAGGGTAAAAACGGGGCCCTATTACTGAGACTTCGCTGTCCGTCCGTCGGTCACCAGGCTGTATCTCAAGAACGGTGATAGCTAGACAGTTGAGATTTTTCACAAATAATGTATTTCTGTTGCCGTTATAACAACAAATACAAAAAGTTGGCCAAGTGCGAGTCGGACTCATGCAAGTTAAAACAAAAAAAGGTCAACATTTTAAGTATATAATGTAGTATAGCTAATGGTATGGAACCCTTCGCGATCTGCGCGAGGCCTACTCGCACTTCGTCGATTTTTCTAGTCTGAGAAACATCTTCAACTACATCGCCACTTATCATCAGGTGAGATGGTATTCAAATAATAACCTAACAGCTACAAAAAACATGCTCTCTAGGTTTGTAAAAGAAATAATCATTTATTATTATATCAAACATGTTTGAACTAATGTCAAACAAAGACTGTTATGCCACAGAAAACTGATTATTCAAAAGTTTGGCCCAAACAACCGATCGAAAAATATCACAGCAAATGAATCACAAGGAAAAACTATGGTGACCATAAAACGCCGACACAAAGAGTACCTTACCAGAATATTAATTACTATGTCAGCGGCACGCGTGCTTGTCAATCAACCGTGCGACTATTAGCCGACGGCCACTCAAATTCAATTGCCACCTTTCTGTGATGGTAACGAGGACCGGACATCCATAGCTATAAGCAATTAAGAGATAGGATTAATCTTTTTTTTTAGTAAACGGGACGCCCGCGTTGACGTCTTGCGTAGCACTCGCTTAGTGCTAAGCGAGACGTCAACGCGGGCGTCCCGAGCTCTCCTTGAAAAAGACCACCTAATGTGGTTGAAACTATAGTCGGAGCTATCTGACTGATTCACGTGAGTTATCCCGTATTATTTACTAAAAATGAGTGAAAACCACGTTAGTTTTTACAATAGGATTAATATTGTCATGTTTTTAAATTGATTGTAGTCATTGCAAGTTTATTTATAAAACCTGCAATGTAGAACATTAATCATGCATTATTTATCAAACTAACATGATAGTAAAATTTTACTAGTATGGTCGATTAAACTTATAATAAAATATTGCTATTACATTAAAAGCCAGGAAAGACACAGTTTATTAAATATGTGATTGTGTAATACAGGTTTATTGGTAAAATGCTAACAACCTCTTAGGGTTGACTTTTGCTAGTCCTAACAAACGTTTTCAATTTTTTATTCATGCGCATCATAGATAATGACAACATTTGAATTGGATGAGCCATAATCCATACACTTGGCAGGCGTCTTGGGGATTGCAGTTTAAGATGTCAGTTCCTCAGAAGGCGCTGCTGCTCATCTTCCGGTATCTTACTTTTAGTCGCTTCTTACAACAGGTAATCACACCACAGCAACTAGGTGACATTCTAGCCCAGAACCCCACGGGGCAGGAGGAATTAATAAATACTTTTTAGTTATTTTCTGTAATCTATACCTATATAATATTAAACGTTAAAAACATTCAAAAATAAATACAATTATTAAAATAATACGTCTGAGCCATAAAAATCACAAAATTATTTAAGTATTATCAGCTATTTAGTATTTAAAGGTCGATAACGTAATTAAAATTTAATCGTTTCGTGATGGTCATGTAGTTAGCGGACATCCTATTAACGTGTTGTGTTTAACAAATTATCAAATCACTTAAGGATTTCAATTACCTTTGAATAGTAACCCTTTTCTGTGTCATAGTTTTTCTAAATTCTTGATGACTTCTTGTTTTATTGTAACATTGCGATACAATTGATCGATGTTTTGTTTTACGTCAAATAATTTGAACAGTTTATATTGAACTCTTTGGTACTGATAAATAAAGATGATAATCATTTGATTATGAAAATAAGTGTATCTAAATGTATATAACTCAAAGGTGACTGACTTACTGACATAGTGATCTATCAACGCACAGCCCGAACCACTGGACGGATCTGGCTGAAATTTGGCATGCAAGTAGATGTTATGAAGTAGGCATCCGCTAAGAAAGGATTTTGATTAATTCTACCCCCAAGGGGATACAATAGGGGATGAAAGTGAGTATGAAACTTTGAGATGCAGGCTTTATAAGATTAGTAACTTTTCAGTTTAAAATATACCAATTTCTGTATGCTAGCGCCATCAACATTGAGTTATTTTGGAGAGAAATTTGAATTAACCATTTTTGTGCATAGTGCATAGATAGTATATCTAGCGGATTATATTTGACGACTAGCTTATTAATAATAATACTTCTTAACGCGGGCTAAGCCGCGTGCAAAAGCTAGTTTTAATATAATTTTACGTAGTGACATCTGTTGACATCTTACGGGAAGCTCAAGCCACATCGGATGCTAATACAACACACCTAAATTAAAACAACTCGCTTCAACATTTAAATTGAAGGTTTCGTAGCGAAGTTTGCTTAGCCGTTCTTAACCGATCAGTTAAGTTAAGCAACGTCTGCCGCGGTAATGACTTGGATAGGTGACCGCTAGAGGCATTAATACTGCTGAGCACTTCCGTGCTTGGGAGGGCACGCTAAGCCGTCGGTCACGGTTGTTGTGGTAGGGTATTTTGCCCGCCTGCTAGCTACCACCCTCAAGTTGAAAATCTATCGCCAACTGTGTGTTCCGGCAGCTGTCCTTGAGGGCCAGTAATTTTAGGTTAGCCTGAACAACATCTTCTACAACCATCACTTATGTGATAAACCCATCATGCTATTGTTATCATCGTAGATAATGACGATAGAAATATCATTCATAAATGGACGATACCGTCCACGCGTATGCCAAGGGTTTGTGCATTCAGTTTACACGCTTTATGCAATTAGCGGTAAAAACTTATGACATTAATCTAAATATTGCATATGACTTGCCATTTTCTTTCATAAACTACACACATAGCAATTCATAAAAGACAGACGTTGTTGTTCGAAAAAGTCTCATATTATTTTATTTTTCAGGTGATACCGTTTTAACTTTCCTTAACGAGAATTGGAAGACAGTAGCTCAGGAATTTGGGAAACCAATCGTTGACTACGCCGTCGACCTGGCCATCAGAACAATTGAGAAGTTCTTCAAAGTGGTTCCTTACGAAGAGTTGATTTATGTCCCATTACCTCAGTAAGATAGTCCATATTCAGAAAAGTGATAAATAGTGAGATAATAATAATAGTTCTTACCAAATACGTAAGTTAAGTCTTAGTAAATATAGTTTAAGTATCTGCTTTCCGCTTTTTTTTACCCATCCATTTTACAGTGGAAGATAATGCAGCATCTATACAGAGTTATTGGTAATATGCTAACAACCTCTTAGGGTTGACTTCTGCTAGTCCTAACAAACATGCTGAGAAGTTTTTTCTCGTTTTCAAAAAAAAACTATTTTTTAATTTTTTTTTGTGGGTTTTTTATGTGTTTTTGACGGACTAAGTACGAGAACCACCTGATGTTAAAAGTCTCTTGTGTTTATAATGTATTATTTCATATATTTTATTACTTTGCTCGATGTAAATATTGAAAACTCTATTCAAAGGGAGTACGGCGCGGTCCAGTGTTGCCGCGGCGGGCGCTCTGGGCTCGGAGTAGGAAATAAAACGCAAAAAAAACGTAACAAAAAATCTCATCTCAAAATGTTTGTTAGGACTAGCAGAAGTCAACCGTAAGAGGTTGTTAGCATTTTACCAATAACCGTGTATATTATCCTTTTAGCTAGAATATGAGGTGTTCCTTTTTATTACATCACTATACATAATATTACCATCATCGTCAAAATCAGTGTATAGGTACTAGTAGTGTTAAAAAGTACGTGATGTATTTTCAAATTACAGTATACAGTAGGTATGACTGCGCAGGCCTCACCCTACAGGTTTTGTCATAATTTCTACGCCAAGCGAGCAGCACCTTAAAAAATATTTTTGTCAGTTAAAAATGTAAGTTTGCAGAAGATGCTTTTGCTTGCTACAAATTTGTGGAAAGATCTTTGTGATCAAATCTTTTATTGTACAAACAACATCCACATAAGTTTTTCTTCCGGCTATTCTTAATTCTTAGATAAATAATATTTACTGTATCAGGCGGATCGTCCACTGCTGAACACAGCTTCCCCTATGTAGGGGGTATTTGCCATAATCACCACGCTTGGCAGGCGGCTTGGGAATTGCAGTGCAAGATGGCATACTTCTTAAAAAGGCGCTGCTGCCCACCTTCTAGTATTTTTCCCTTAGTCTACTTTTACGACACCCACACGGGAAGGAATGGGGAGGTGTAATTCTAACCCGGCACCCCACGGGGAGCCTTGCACCCCACGAGGGACCCCGCGCCCCACCCAGTTCCTCCGTGGGGTGCCAGGTCCTTCGTTGATGTGGATATTTGTTAAAAAAATTCTTAATAATGACCTTTAATATTAATACGCTCTTACGCTGTACAGACAATGCTTATTTCTGAGTACACATTAATTAAAGCCAGATTAAAGGCTAGTTAGGTCTACTTGAGTCAGCAACCTTACCACATGACCTTATTTTCAAAACAAACGGAACACTGACTTTATTCTGTACCTAGATTATATCTGTACGCTTCACTTGTACGAAAGAGAATCTTGACATAATAGAGTATTGAGTTTATTCGGCTCAAAGCCGTCAAAGGGATTTCCGGATTTGATTTTTTTAACATGACTGTCCAAAAAGAAGTGTTATGTTTTGAGGGTTCATTTATGTTTGTAAGTTTCTTTATTCCACGGTAACTTCAAATCGGCTAAACTGATTTTATTTATGAGATATCGTTAGATTTATCTTGAAGCGCAAGTAACACTAGTGATATTATATAAAAATGGCGAATTTTTGACGCCATATTGTGAGATTTAAAATAAATTTCTTCCAAACCCATTGAGTGGAGTATCAAAATGAGCTTTCAAAAACGATTCCATAAATATACAATACTGATACTGTAGTGGATCTTTTTTTTAAAATTGTCTTTACACTCCGGTACACGCGCAGGGCACAAGTGTGCCCCAGATTTCATTATTTGATTATTATTTTAAAATATGTGGACTCAGAATGTCATCTAATTCAATAGCTGTCCCCTATATCCTGATGTATTTGTTAGTGACTCTGCAACAACGACAGTGCACGGGTTTATTTTTATCAACACATAAGTCACACTAGAGTTCCCTTACTTCCTTCGTTTGAATAGAAATGGCGATCATTCAACTAAAACAACACTACAAATGGATGTGCGCAAAGTAGTAACTTCCTTTGTTACGGTTCTAAGCATAAATAAACTATGATTTTGAAAACACTAATACTATGTGACATTTATATTCTATTATATATGTAATCCTCATTTTAAAAAGGGGCACGGTGGTGCCCCGTGCGTGTAATTTCGTGATAAATAATACCGCGTGTAACGGAGTGTTAATAATGACCTTTAATATCAATTAAGTAACACGCTGTACAGGCAATGCTTATATCTGAGTGCACATTAATTAAACCCAGATCAAAAGCTAGTTAGGTCTACTTGAGTCACTAACCTTACCACATGACCTTCCTTTCAAAATAAACGTAACACTGAGTTTATTCTGTACCTAGATTATATCTGTACCATAGAACATATAATAATACTACGTCTGTACGCTGTCTAAACTGGCGAACTTATGACGCCATATAGTGAGATTTAAAATAAATTTCTTCCAAACCCATTGAGTGGAGCATCAAAATGAGCTTTCAAAAAGAGCTTTCAAAAACGAATCCATAAATATATATTACTTGCAGTTATAATTTCAATGGAACGATAAATTATTTTACGAAAATAAATAACTATGCAGTCGGATTTTTTAGTTTTGAAATTAATTTACACTTGTTTAAATATTGAATCATATAAATAAGGATAAGAAGATGACTTTTTGACAGACAATGTGAGGTAGGATAAGTTTTTTGAACCACATAAATAACGATACGGTACAATTTGTATCTTTACACATTGCAACTTATCAATAATTTTCGAGATAGTTAAATTATTTGTAGTCTTCCATTACTCTACGTGAATATATTATTTAATACTAACCTGAAATAGATTTGCGTGCTTTTATATAGAAATAAAACCTATCTGGGCACACGCGAATGTTTCTTATCTTTTTATATCTTTTATCTGGCGACACATCTGTCTACCATTTCGCTTACGCTTTGTCGCTGCTTTAATGTTTCTTATTAAAGAGTTAAAGACTTAACACCATAATAGAAATTTTGAAATAGGTCGCTGTAATGCTGATTAACTCAAATCATATTTTTCGGTCACCATTAATCTTCCATATTAGTATGCGATCAATTTTGTAAAACAAATATGAGATGGATAGGATCATAAAGCAACATCACATCGTGTAATGGGTACTTTTGTTAATGCCTCTTATTTTCTGACACATTGTTATATTATAAATTAATTTCAAATGCCATGTTTTCCATTTTGTTGTATAATTGTTTTATTGGAATTACCGCAATTTCATTTAAGTCAACACTTAAGATTCGGCCGCGTCCGGCCAACCATTGCCAGTTTTCATCTCTATGTATCATGTAGGTATGCTTACCACGTATTAGCTACCGAGGAGGTTTTCTTACGCAAGTAAACCTTGCAGGTTAAGTTGTGCCATTTGTTTTGCCTAGGAATGCCTACATTACCAGCTTTTTTATCACAAGAATCCTGTAATTGAAATTAAAGGAGAAAATCCTATTAATCTCTAAAACATGAGGTATTACAACATGTACAATAATTACATAAGATACCTATGTTTAATTGTATATAATCTCTAGGAGCAATTATTTTGCCTCGTCGTAATTTTTCCACATAATATATACAAGCAAGTATCCACTCAGTGAACGAGATTTACTTTAGTCTAGATTTTAAAGACAACATAATCCAATCGGTAGACATTTCGGCGAAAAACACGTTAAAAAAACGATACACGTATATACCAACGCCTTATATTTTATTCAGCCTGCATAAGAATATGAAGCCAGTGTGATCACTATTGGAGTTTGTGGTTTTGACGAGGTCCGCCTTATTGTGTAGAAGTGATAAAAATGGCATTGCAAAAGAATCTGATTCGAACGCACTGCAATTGAGATTGCAGTGCAGTTGTCTAATTGCTAGAATAAACATTTCAGTTCAGTGACAACGTTTTGTTCCAGAACAAATATTTAATTACAATCGCTCTCATCAGACAAAATTATTTGACTCTTTTAATATCTCTGAATAAAAATCATTTTATAATATTGTACAAATATGCGGTTGAAGGATGAAAGATCCATTCTTCGCGTGCTGCACGGCAATAACAATAATATGAAATTGATGATTAACGTTGCACACTCACTGACTGAGTGACATAAATGTTTTCCTAGAAGAAGTCATAGGGAGTTGAGAGATGTTGGGGAGGTTTTGGTGAGTATCGGAATCACCAGAAAACATGAAAATATCGTCTGTGAGGTGTTATTGCTAGCAGTATCTCAGAAACGTTAAGAGGTAAGAAAGGGCTGCATGAACACTGAGTTTATTCTGTACCTATAATATCATAGAGAAAGAAAGGAGCAGTTCACATTCTGTAATATCATAGAGAAAGAAAGGAGCAGTTCACTATAAATGGAAAATCGCGGATCCAAGGAGGCCACTAAAGCTCTTTGATCCTATTGAAACTCGGTGTAGAAATCTACAGCGTTGTCGTAATATCTGAAAACAAAAATTAATCTCCTAGGCATGAGTTACGTTGAGTTTATAAACTAGAACTTTTTAATTTAAGCTTCAATCGAATTATTGGTCTTTTATTTTCCTCACAGGTAAAGTACGAGTATAAAGCACTATAAAATATAACATTTTATTGACACTCCGTTACACGCGCTCTTAAACGAGGATTACTTATTTAATATAACTAGCAGCACGCCCCTGCTTCGCAAGGGTATTTGACAAAAATTAAAAAAAAAAACTATTTAATTTTTTAAAATATCTATAGCCTATTTTAATCGAGGTAATGTAGTATTCTAATAGAGAAAGAATTTTTAAAATCGGCCCGGTAGTTTCTTAATTCATTCGTTACATACAAAAATACACATCTCTTTATAATAATAGTGTAGATATGTAGATATAAATGTAAAATAGTATCGGAGCATTAAAAATCCGCGTTTAACGTAAAAAAAAAAACAAATTACTTCTCTGACAAAAAAACATACATGTTTGAGAGCCACTAATTCTAGGTTATACTAAACAACATTTTCAACCACATCATCACTTACCATCAGATGAGATATTGGTCAAAGGCTAACCGAAAAGGCATAAAAAGTATATAATGTATGGACACCACACATTTACTTGTAGTGTTTTTGTTCAATGATCCCTTTTTCTATTCAAAACGTAGAAAATAAGGAAGCACTAGTACCTCCTAAGGTGTTGATAAAAAAAACATGCGTTGTCGAAGTTTCACTGACAAATATATCAGGATATAAGAGACAGGTAGGATATAGGTACAAATATTTTAAAATAACTAGCAAATATTTAAATTTTAAACCTGGGGTTTGCGCCTTATGTCCCGCGCGTGTAACGGAGTATTAAAAGCGTTATTTCCAACTCGTGTGTCGACTGTGCCTCGGACATCAAACTAGACCACTGTTGGTAATCCTATTGTCAGATATCAAAAATAAAGCTTACGAGTATTAACTAATAAAATCTAAACTAGCTAATGTCACAGTTTCTAAGGAAACCTCGAACGACGTTTTGAAGCGCTCGTAGTGAAGTTTGCTTAGCCATTCTGAACCGATCAGCAAAGCTAAGCAACGTCCACCTTGGTCATGAGTTGGATGGGTGACCGCTGGTGACATTACTACTGAGCGCTTCTATGCTTCGGAGGGCGCTTTAAGCCGTCGGTCCCGGTTGATGTCTTAGGATGGCACTCGTTATAGCATTGTGGTAGGGCATTTTGCGAATGCCCGCCTGGCTAGCTCAAACCCTCAAGTAGAAAGTCTGTCGCCAAGCATCTAACGGTGTGTTCCGGCCAGCAGTCCTTGAGAGCCACTTAATTAGAGGTTAGCCTGAACAACATCTTCGACCACATCATCACTACCCATCAGGTGAATTGTGGTCACAGGCTAACCTATCAGGCATAAATAAATAAAAAATCAACAACATGATACCGAGCACTGCGACGAGCAAAATTTAAATGTAAGTATCAAATAAGACGCTTATCTGTTCTCTCGTTATTCGATATCATAAAGCCTTATCAAGCTACCGTGTCACTTCATTAGTGTATTAGTCTATAGCACAAGCACGTAATACACTTTCATTATGTGTGGTATCTACTGACACTACAGATAACAACATCGATCTAAATCACTACAAACTTGAAGATACAATTCAGCTTTACTATTTTGATACTTATTCCTTGAGTATTAGAACCTTTACTCTAAGAATCAATACATCTGAGAGAGTGTCCATTTGTCTTAGTAAAGTTAAGGCAAGTGGTTACGCCCTTTTAACGTTAACGTCATCACTACGAGGATGCTGGATATAATGTGTTATGCTGGTTACGGATTTTTTGACCTAGCGAAGTTTTTCAGCAAGTCGAAAAACTAAAAGCAATTCATAGTAAAAGTTTTTTTAACGCGTTATATGGTGGCTAGTCATAGAATTCTCGTCTGATTATTTACCGCCTTGAAGTAGAAAATCTGTCACCAAGCATGTAATGGTGCGATCTGGTAACTGTCTATGTGAGTGATTACCCATTCTAGGGTAAACATGTTGATCGTCGTCAAACAACTTCACTTACAATGAAGTGAGATTGCAGTCAAAAGTTATATAAATATTTCATAAAATGTTTATATAGCCAATTTTAATGCGAAATAAAGCAGCAAATGGAATCTAGTAAGTACAAAAATGATAAATAAAGGATTTGAAAAATAAGTTAAAAACATTTGTAAAATATATACACAGTAACAAGATAAGTCATATGAAATTAATGGTTTTATTAGTTTTATTGTGAACACAAAGGTATTTAATTCAACATTATAATAAATATATTCAAAACACGCTAGAGTTTTAGTTTTTCTTTTTTCCTTCTTTTTGTGAGTACCTACTGTTCATAGTTAGATATTTTTTTAATCCTGATAGGTAAGTCTTTGACCACTATCTCATCTGATGGTAAGTGGTGATGTGGTCGAATATGTTGTTCAGGCTAACCTAGAATTACTGGTTCTCAAGGACAACTACCGGAACACACCGTTAGGAGCTTGGCGACAGATTTTCTACTTGAGGGTGGTATAAAGCCAGGCGGGCACTCGCAAAATGCCCTACCACCATGCTAAGAGTATAATGACTGCCATCCTAAGACAACAACCAGGACCGACGGCTTAACGTGCCCTCCGAAGCACGGAAGCGCTAATTAGTAATGTCACCAGAGGTCACCCATCCACCTCATGACCGCGGCGGACGTTGCTTAATTTTGCTGAACGGGTAAGAATGGCTAAGCAAACTTCGCTACAAGCGCTTCTAAGCAGATCTGATACAATAAATAACTCTTGTCTTAATTTTATTTTATTTATTTGATAGCTGTCTGCCGATGGCTACACTCAGATAGACTTTAATTTAAAGATTTGCATTTTTATTTTTATTTTAATAGGATATGAGTACCCGTTGCCGTTGATCATTCCTTTGTACCTTAAAGCTTTTGACCTTGGATCGATTAAATAATATTGGAGTGAAAAGTTATAATTTAAAAACCCAAACATAAACTATTTTGTACCTAACAGTTTTTGGTTTGACTTGTACTTAACAGTTTTTGGTTATGATATGATTCCCATTTACCAGATATAAAAAAGAAAGTAAAACCAAGTATGTAGTATGTAGATATTTGTTTATATTTAAATTTGAAATGAGAACTTAAAGTTATATCTAAACCTTGTTTTAATATTGTTCTATTATTTTATTATTCTATTATCTTTCCTATTGTTATATTTGTAGAGCCTAAAAAATAAGTTAAAATAATTTAATGAAGCAATTGGTTACGTAATTAAGATTTATTACTTTGTCAAAATGTTAATTACCTGCGTTATAACTTAAAAGAGAGAAGACGATTATGTAGCTGCACTTTATTATAACTTACGATATAAGTTCGAAGTCAATTCTAACATGGAAATACGGTAGATAACGAAAAACTCGCAAGGCACTAACACAAGGCACTCCATAATTAAACATTTCTGTAAAAGAACCTCAAAAGGATTTTAATGGCACTGCCAACCTTTTTAGTTCCAGTATTCAATTATGGAATTCGATTATAAATATGAGGACTGGTTGGTATGAATACTTAAATAAAATAAAAATGCATTAGTAGTAAAAAATATGCACAAAGTACCAGAGTCACCGTTTTGAAGATCATCAATTATTCTTTGTTAGATATCGGTTTAAGTTCAAGGTTGACTGAGTCTATACATATTTTATTACATAATTGATTATAGCGTTATACGAGTATATAATTAAATATAGCGAGATAAATTTGTTCACAAATTTTCCACATCCATCTAAAGATGCCTGCTCAAAATACTATGTCGATTTATATGATGATTATTTCCGTTTTTATTACAATTATATGCGTCTAATTTACATATACTTAAAACTTTTTGAATAAATATTTATAAAGTTATTTATTAATTGACATATATAAGTTAAGCACGCAAAAATAGACTATATAAAATAGTCTTACTAGAGAGCGAAGTATTATTTTTACATCGAGGGTTATAGTTAGTACCCAGAGTGCAACGAAGGATTGCAGAGCAGAATCTCTCATGTGCGGGATACTTAAGTAGATAGGACAATACACGTCACCTGAGGAAAAATATTTTTGACCTTAAATAAATCAAAAATAAAAAAGCCTTTTATTTCCAGTTTACAATAATACGTACACAAAAGAAAAAGTTTGAGTAGTACTAAGCTACTTAACTACTATAAATCAGGGAGGTATCATCTGCGAATAAAACTATATCGCAGAAATTTTAAACCATGCAAGGCAGATAGATCATTACAAAATTACAAATTTACGAGAGAAAAAATTATAGTCATGTGCGGGATTCGAACCCGCGTCCATCCACCCCTTTAGCCGGGGTATGCTCTAACCAATTGAGCTAACATGACACAATGACTCATAACTGTAATTCTTGCTCTCGTTCTTCATGCAACCATCGTATTGGGATGGAGCGACACCTATAGTTCAACTTGCGTTGAACTACATACAAGACCAATTTTGCAATTGGTTTTAAACTTGTAAATGATGACGCAACCTTATAATTTTAATATTGTTAAGTTTGCAATAACGCCTGCTAGGCGAATTACATTACAAAATTACAAATTTACGAGAGAAAAAATTATAGTCATGTGCGGGATTCGAACCCGCGTCCATCCACCCCTTTAGCCGGGGTATGCTCTAACCAATTGAGCTAACATGACACAATGACTCATAACTGTAATTCTTGCTCTCGTTCTTCATGCAACCATCGTATTGGGATGGAGCGACACCTATAGTTCAACTTGCGTTGAACTACATACAAGACCAATTTTGCAATTGGTTTTAAACTTGTAAATGATGACGCAACCTTATAATTTTAATATTGTTAAGTTTGCAATAACGCCTGCTAGGCGAATTACATTACAAAATTACAAATTTACGAGAGAAAAAATTATAGTCATGTGCGGGATTCGAACCCGCGTCCATCCACCCCTTTAGCCGGGGTATGCTCTAACCAATTGAGCTAACATGACACAATGACTCATAACTGTAATTCTTGCTCTCGTTCTTCATGCAACCATCGTATTGGGATGGAGCGACACCTATAGTTCAACTTGCGTTGAACTACATACAAGACCAATTTTGCAATTGGTTTTAAACTTGTAAATGATGACGCAACCTTATAATTTTAATATTGTTAAGTTTGCAATAACGCCTGCTAGGCGAATTACATTACAAAATTACAAATTTACGAGAGAAAAAATTATAGTCATGTGCGGGATTCGAACCCGCGTCCATCCACCCCTTTAGCCGGGGTATGCTCTAACCAATTGAGCTAACATGACACAATGACTCATAACTGTAATTCTTGCTCTCGTTCTTCATGCAACCATCGTATTGGGATGGAGCGACACCTATAGTTCAACTTGCGTTGAACTACATACAAGACCAATTTTGCAATTGGTTTTAAACTTGTAAATGATGACGCAACCTTATAATTTTAATATTGTTAAGTTTGCAATAACGCCTGCTAGGCGAATTACATTACAAAATTACAAATTTACGAGAGAAAAAATTATAGTCATGTGCGGGATTCGAACCCGCGTCCATCCACCCCTTTAGCCGGGGTATGCTCTAACCAATTGAGCTAACATGACACAATGACTCATAACTGTAATTCTTGCTCTCGTTCTTCATGCAACCATCGTATTGGGATGGAGCGACACCTATAGTTCAACTTGCGTTGAACTACATACAAGACCAATTTTGCAATTGGTTTTAAACTTGTAAATGATGACGCAACCTTATAATTTTAATATTGTTAAGTTTGCAATAACGCCTGCTAGGCGAATTACATTACAAAATTACAAATTTACGAGAGAAAAAATTATAGTCATGTGCGGGATTCGAACCCGCGTCCATCCACCCCTTTAGCCGGGGTATGCTCTAACCAATTGAGCTAACATGACACAATGACTCATAACTGTAATTCTTGCTCTCGTTCTTCATGCAACCATCGTATTGGGATGGAGCGACACCTATAGTTCAACTTGCGTTGAACTACATACAAGACCAATTTTGCAATTGGTTTTAAACTTGTAAATGATGACGCAACCTTATAATTTTAATATTGTTAAGTTTGCAATAACGCCTGCTAGGCGAATTACATTACAAAATTACAAATTTACGAGAGAAAAAAAAAAAATATAAAAAATATAATGTAGTTCAACGCAAGTTGAACTATAGGTGTCGCTCCATCCCAATACGATGGTTGCATGAAGAACGAGAGCAAGAATTACAGTTATGAGTCATTGTGTCATGTTAGCTCAATTGGTTAGAGCATACCCCGGCTAAAGGGGTGGATGGACGCGGGTTCGAATCCCGCACATGACTATAATTTTTTCTCTCGTAAATTTGTAATTTTGTAATGTAATTCGCCTAGCAGGCGTTATTGCAAACTTAACAATATTAAAATTATAAGGTTGCGTCATCATTTACAAGTTTAAAACCAATTGCAAAATTGGTCTTGTATGTAGTTCAACGCAAGTTGAACTATAGGTGTCGCTCCATCCCAATACGATGGTTGCATGAAGAACGAGAGCAAGAATTACAGTTATGAGTCATTGTGTCATGTTAGCTCAATTGGTTAGAGCATACCCCGGCTAAAGGGGTGGATGGACGCGGGTTCGAATCCCGCACATGACTATAATTTTTTCTCTCGTAAATTTGTAATTTTGTAATGTAATTCGCCTAGCAGGCGTTATTGCAAACTTAACAATATTAAAATTATAAGGTTGCGTCATCATTTACAAGTTTAAAACCAATTGCAAAATTGGTCTTGTATGTAGTTCAACGCAAGTTGAACTATAGGTGTCGCTCCATCCCAATACGATGGTTGCATGAAGAACGAGAGCAAGAATTACAGTTATGAGTCATTGTGTCATGTTAGCTCAATTGGTTAGAGCATACCCCGGCTAAAGGGGTGGATGGACGCGGGTTCGAATCCCGCACATGACTATAATTTTTTCTCTCGTAAATTTGTAATTTTGTAATGTAATTCGCCTAGCAGGCGTTATTGCAAACTTAACAATATTAAAATTATAAGGTTGCGTCATCATTTACAAGTTTAAAACCAATTGCAAAATTGGTCTTGTATGTAGTTCAACGCAAGTTGAACTATAGGTGTCGCTCCATCCCAATACGATGGTTGCATGAAGAACGAGAGCAAGAATTACAGTTATGAGTCATTGTGTCATGTTAGCTCAATTGGTTAGAGCATACCCCGGCTAAAGGGGTGGATGGACGCGGGTTCGAATCCCGCACATGACTATAATTTTTTCTCTCGTAAATTTGTAATTTTGTAATGTAATTCGCCTAGCAGGCGTTATTGCAAACTTAACAATATTAAAAGCAGATAGATCATTTATATACGCTAGAAACAGAAAGGGTCCTAAAATTGATCCTTGCGGTACTCCTATTCTCACCAAAGACCCAGAAGAAGTATTGCCATTTATTCTAACCTTCTGTAGCCTGTCCGACAGATATGACTGTATAAGATCCAGAGCTTTTCCACGTGAGCATTCATTTGCAAATGTCCATCCACCATGCGGTGAAGTTTATGTCGGCGACGGGGATCGAACCATGGACAGTCCATAGCTTTACCTTTCAGCTATCACTGCTTCCAAATGTTAGCACCCTTATGTAGGAAATCTTTCGCCAAGCACTTAACGGTGTGTTCTAGTAAATGTCCTTGAGAGCTAGTAGTTCTAGATGAGGCCTGAAAAACATTTTCGATGGCATCATCACTTATCATCAGGTCCATCCGGTGAGATGATAGTCAAAGAATATCTACTATATAAAAATAGAACCGCACTTTACATAGGTAATTTATAATTATGGACAAAAATAACGCTTCTACACCAAACGTGTTCTTTATTTGAAGATGAAGGTGTAGTTTTTTTAATATTAAGTTAGATATAACGCTGTAATAAATCAATTTTTTTGTTTATCTACGCACATTGAGCAAAAAAATCCAGCGGATTAATTAGTTAAATAGATAATTAAAAAGCAGGAAGTCTACAAGGTAGTTAGCGACACCAGTTAGCCTTGATAAATAAACACATTATTCTACATATATTATTGAAGTAAATAAAAAGCTTACGATATGACTTTTATAATATGATATATTGCCCGGAGTACACAAGCCTTTTTGGCCACAACCACATTTGCCTACAGCTAGTGCTAGCTTCGCTGACGAAGGTCTGAGATAGTATATCAGCAATATCTTCATTATTGGTAATCCAGTGGAGTCACTGAATACCTAGATACATAATCTTATCACTCGAAAAGTTGAAATGTTGAATAAACAAAAGTCTCCCCCATTGAGGGTTTACCATAATCCGCACCACGCTTGATAAGCATCTTGGAGATCGCAGTGTAAGATGGCAGTTCCTTTGTCCACTTCCTGGTATTATTCCCTTCACGGAAGGGAGCAGTGATAGCTCAGTGGCTTTGGCTATGGACTGCCACGCAGCAGGTCCATTGAATCCCGCCGCAGGCATGAGTTTCACCGCGAAGGCCATTTTTGCGAATGGCCACCCGACGAGCGACCACCTTCAAGTAGAAAATCTGTCACCACACACCTACGGGTGTCTTCCGGCAGCTGTCCTTGCGAGCCAGTAATTCTTCTAGATCAGAAATAAAACAAAACTCTCCTCTCTCTATTCTCGTGATATTGGGATACTTTATCCTAGCAAGTAGAAATAATGAAAATTCTATGTGTTCTACACTTAACAGATAACTTTTTGTTATATGACAATTATTTTGTAATGAACAAATAAATAATATCAGAAATACATTTTTTTGTAAATACTGTACCTGTAATAGGGTGTTGTTTATAAGGTATTAGGATGAGAAGGCTTTTGCTAATACTCGCTCTGGCTGCCTTGGTAGTTTATAAACACAAAGCACATTTGTTTGAGAAACCCCGAAAGAATAGTTACACTTTTCCAGGTGAAATGTTCAAGTAAGCTTATCTACTGTCTTCCACTGATAGAAAAGGACGAAGGAAATTTTCAGCAAGAGGATATTTTCCGCTGTATTTAAAAATTTTCCCAGAGAGATTTCACACTCCTACAGATGCACTGATAAATGCGGTTCAAGATTCTTCTGCGTCTGCCTTGCGAAGCAATCCTAGGCCTATTGAGTTTGAAGAACCAGTTAGAGGCTTCTACTTTATATATCCAAAGCCCTCAGTATAATGCCGACACTGTGGCAAGGTTTTCAGTCACAACCAGTCAAACAGTTAAATCGTTATCCCATCGTATCGATGAGGAAGAACCGATAATATTTCAATTAAATAACAAATTTCCTAAAGAATCGCATATTTCAATGCATGCCATCTTAGATCCCTGACCTTCCTCTTACTGACTTCCTGTGTAGTTAGACTTCTAGAGTTGTGAGCAAATAGCAAGCTGGCGTAGTTAATATAGTGTAGCGTAGGACGCGGTTTCTTTTTAAGCTACTAGGGCCTACACCTTTTGATTTTTGTATATGATGGTTCGCTATGACCATCCAAATGTATAAAACCTTCGTCTGGGTGGCGTGGAGTTTCAAGCTCACCGCTCTTAATCCGTTAGCTAGTTTAATTGGCTAGGGCCCATTTGTAAGTGCCATTAGTGGTTACCCATCCCGTTAGCCCGGAAAAAAACATTGGAATTGGTTAAGAATGACTTGATGAGCTTCACTACAAGAGTTTCTGAGCTAAGATACAGTCTTGAAATATACCAGCATCCTATATGCGGCTGTAGCTTGTACTAAAACGGAATATATATGTATATGACATCGTACAACTATCACAGTATTATAGTATATACCTACTCCCTACAGTAGTAACACACCTTTAATACGGTAATGTTATCTATACAGTATTTTAACTCTGCTCTGTCTTTGAAATAACTACCTACAGCAGCGCTGGGCGTAAACATGCGATGGGGCTACGGGCTACCCGCCTCTAGCATTTTAATTACATTTGCCTACTTTGTGTTTCCATTTAGTTTTGTGATTTTATATATACTTTTTTTATATAAACAAATAAAATACTTTGTAAATTGAACAGGAAATGTTCACTAAAATGCGTGTTAATTTTTTGACTACTAGATAGATAGATAGAAAACTCTTTATTGTTACACCACTTTAGAAATATAAAAGTTTACACATTAAATAATAATAGCATAGTGTTACAATGGGCGGCCTTATCACTAAAAGTGATCTCTACCAGGCAACCTTAGGATGGAGTTGAACGAATAAAACAATAGAGGCGGGTGTAGTACAAATACATAATCAAATTTCATAAAAACATTTTAAAATAAAACGTATTTTAGTGTAAAACAAATACATAAAAATAGCGTACATATAGGTTTTTATAATAATTAAACAAATACAATTATAAACTGATTAATCTTTGGAGGAGGAGGGTAGGAGATCCCCGGCGACGTGTGGCACCTCCGTGTTTTTTGCATTTAATAAATACTTTTTGGTGTTTATTTGCGAAATCCGCCATAGATTTGTGGACCTCCAGGCACAGTGCCTACGTGTGGGTGTTATCCCGTAGCTGCGCAGCGGAAACAACTAGACTAACAGGGATAAACATCGTCGCCCTGCAATTTCAATTTTTGGAGCTCCATCGAGTGCATTTGTTTTGGTGAATCCGTGCATAATATTGTGTTTCAAGTGAAAGAAAGTGACTTGTTTGTGCTACACAGTGGGGGAATTTTATGGGAAAATTGCCATAAACTATAAAATACTGCCTTTTAGAATACCACATACAGCGACATCTATTTTGCCGTTTTGGCACCCCTTCGCGTCATCTTATATTGACGGGCGGCGCGGGCGACCCATCGAGTCATCGACTCCGTGACCTTGCGATTTACCTTACAGGGCCGAGGCGCGCTTTGCACTACATACCACAGATGGCAGGACCTGGTCTAATGAATCGGTTTTTCATACAACGATAGGTGCACGTTAACGTTCCTCGATTAAGTTGTTCTTCACTAGGTTGGACATTTTAGTACTATTTGGATTGCTTATTTAATTATTTTATGAGTAATATTATTTTGGGATTACAATTTTTTTTAATTATTTGACATACTTATATTGAATTTTATTATTATCTTAGTTGACTTTAATTACTATTCACATGTAGTGTAAATTATTGTGGTTCAATTGTATTTCATACCTTCTGTAATTATTTATTTTAAGTCACATATATAATATTTTTTTAATGATTTATTTGTTGATTTGAACTTTGTACTTATGTAAAGCCAGTTAGCTTGATTTGATTCAATTGATGATTTTACTGTAATTTTAATGTTATTCTGCTATATATACTTAATTCTTGTATTTTTCTTTAGTATTTGCATTGAACAATTTGTTTTGAATCAGTTTTTTTAATGTTAGGTACCAAACTACCTAAGTTATTGTTACTTTAAACACTTTTTATTGTATGTTTATTTTCCAACCTGAAAATGAGTGCCCTAACCGCGACTTCTATTTGTCCCCTCTGCCCTGCGTCTTCACGTACTTTTAGTTCACATGGACTCAAGGTCCATATAGGCCGCATACACAAAGGTATGCGTCAGCCGGGCGCTACTCCACAGACCTCGCTCTCAGTATCCGACTCCCAACCGGTGAGCCAGGCGCTGCCACAGGCATCGCGTCCCTGCCCTCTGGATAGGCTTGCGACCTTGAAGGCGAGTACTCCTGTACTTCGGCACGTCCCTAAAGGTGCGCGAAACCAGGCTGCAGGCAAGCTGTGCAAAATAATTGATAGGTGCGTTGGCTGTAATGGTGTTGAGGACTGGTGCATGCTTCTCACCTTTGCGTATGACGCGTTGAAAGTTCCTTCGAAGGACGCACCTGGCAACATGACAGCAAAGGTGAAGGCGAACATCGAGTCTTTCGGGTCTGATCAGTTTACAGAAGAGTCGGGCAGTGCGACGGGATATTCTAGGTCACGCGACAACAGAAAAACCATTGAGTCTAAAGTCTTCGAGGGTGACCTGCGGGGAGCTGTCCGGCTTTTAGTTTCTGAAGACTCATTCGCGCAATATGAACCCGGCACGCTAAACGCCCTTGAACTGAAGCACCCGAAACCATCGCGTCCTCTCAACTTCCCGTCAGCGCCGGATACGTCATCTTCCCCGGTTTCTGTAACGGTAGAGGACGTCGCGCTGGCGTTGAGCTCTTTCTACAGTGGTTCTGCAGCGGGCTTGGACGGGATTCGTCCGGGCCATTTAAAAGAGCTAACATCTGGTTCTGCAGGTGAGAATGGTCAGCGTTTACTTGAGTGTTTGACAAAGCTCGTAAATTTTCTGTTAAGTGGTCAGCTGAATCTGGTAGTGTGCCCGTATTTGTATGGAGCAACTCTTTGCGCACTTGCAAAAAGAGGGGGAGGCATAAGACCTATAGCAATCGGTAGTGTATTTCGGAGGCTGACAGCTAAGTTGGGGTGCCGTTCCATAAGACAAGCGATGTCGGCATACTTACAGCCGCACCAGTTAGGGTTCGGGACGCAGCGGGGGTGCGAGGCCGCTATCCATGCGACGCGTGCGTTCGTCATGGACCCCAAGCATTCAGACTGCGTGGTGCTTAAGCTCGATTTACGTAACGCTTTTAACAGCCTGGAAAGAGACGTGCTTTTGAGCGAGGTCAAGGATAAAATTCCTTCTTTATATCACTTTCTTTATCAAGTGTATTATTCTCCTTCTAATCTTTTCTTTGAAGGCAAACTCATTTCTTCTCAAGTGGGAGCGCAGCAAGGAGATCCGTTGGGGCCTCTTGTCTTCAGCTTAGCAATCCACAAGTTGGTCTTAGAACTTAAATCGACTCTGAACTTGTGGTATCTGGACGATGGCACCCTTGGGGGATCACCGGAGGACGTTCACCAGGATCTGGAGACACTCATTCCTCGCCTCAAGGAACTGGGTCTAGAGGTGAATCCCTCCAAATGCGAATTTTTCCCTTGCGGCATTGAAGCTCGTACACACTTTTCACGTTTCAACTCTCTATTGCCTGGCCTCAAAAAACTTTCATCTGATTCTTTCACCCTTCTAGGGTCTCCTATTTTTCCTGAGGGAGTGCCAGAAGCTATCGCATCTCGCAAACGGCTTCTCCTGATAGCTCAAGAACGTCTCAGAGATCTTTCCGCACATGTGGCGATTGTGTTGTTGCGCATGTGCTTCGCCCTTCCCAAAATAACATATCTCTTGCGGACAGCCCCTACCTGGCTTTATGCTGAAGAAGTCTCTTCTTTTGACCAGGCTTTAAAATCATCGGTCGAGACGATCTTAAATGTCTCTTTTAATGAGCCTCAGTGGAGGCAAGCTACTCTTCCCATCCGGTATGGGGGTCTCGGTGTGCGGTGCGCGCGGGATGTGGGGTTGCCAGCTTTCTTGGCGTCGGCGCATGGGGTGGCTGATCTCGTCACTACAATTCTCAATTCCAATGGTGACTGGACGAGCATACCTTTTGTGTCAGGTGCCGAGTCAGCTTGGTCTGTCGTCAACTCGGGTGCACCAAGCCCTGAAGCATCGCATATCCAGCGTGCTTGGGATGACGTCTCAGCTAAGCGGATCCAGGAGCAGTTATTGGAGGGTTCTTCGGGGGCCGATCGGGCTAGACTTAGGGCAGTGTCGCAGCCGGAATCGGGGGCATGGTTGCACGCGCTACCTTCACCTCACCTGGGCACTTTGCTTGACGATGACTCTCTGCGGGTGGCGGTGGCACTCCGCCTGGGCTGTACGGTGTGTGAACCCCATATTTGCACCTGCGGCTCCATGGTGGGAAGCGATGGTCATCACGCTCTGAGTTGTCGTCGTAGCACAGGAAGGTTTCCGCGACACCACGCCCTCAACGATATAGTCCGCAGAGCCTTTGTATCAGCGGATGTCCCGTGTGTGCTCGAGCCGCCGGGCCTTAGCAGATCTGATGGAAAGAGACCAGATGGGCTGACCCTGGTGCCATGGAAAAAAGGCAGGTGCCTTATATGGGATGCCACTTGCGTCAGCACAGTCGCCTCCAGTCATCTGGCTAGGACCATCCACTCTTCGGCAGCTGCTGCGGAGGATGCTGCCTGTAAAAAGCGGCTGAAGTATGCGGCGTTGGAGCCACAATATTATTTTGTGCCCATTGCCGTGGAAACAATGGGCTGCTGGGGCACTGAGGCTAAAAGTTTGGTTAGCGAAATTGGGCAAAGGTTGAGGAAAAAAACGGGTGACTCCCGCTCCAGCTCGTACCTGGTGCAAAGGTTGGCCATAGCTATCCAGCGTGGTAATGCCGCCAGTGTAATGGGCACTTTTGCACCAGGTACAGTTAGGGGTGGGTTATTTGATTGACCATTACTCTTCCAGTAATTGAATTTAATATTATAAACATATATATAATAGATAATAAAAATATATACATATTATAATATTATCTCATATATAGCATAGAAATTGACAAAAATATAGTGCAAAATTAATTGGACAAATAAAACCTTTTAACTTGATCCTTGAACATATTGAGAGTCGGTGCTTGTCTGATTGATACAGGAAGAGAATTCCACGAGCGGGCAGCCTGAATAGTGAAGGATTTGCTATAAAACGAACTCGTATGAGGATGGATTTCAAGTGTGAGATTTTCTGATGACCTTAACGTGTATGAAGAACAGTGAAGGAAATCGAAGCGTTCCTTGAGATAGAGCGGGGATGTAGGACTTAACAATATACTGTAAAGGAGACTGAGAATATGAGCATTCCGGCGAAAACGTATATTCAGCCAATTGAGCTTAGAACGAAACTGAGATACGTGATCATATTTGCGTAAACCAAATATGAATCTAATGCAAAAATTTTGAAGACGCTCAAGTTTATCTAGCTGTTCCTCCGTGAGATCTAGATAGCAGGCATCAGCGTAGTCAAGAATAGGAAGTAAAAGAGATTGAGCTAATGCAATTTTAGTGGCTGTTGGAAGAAAGTTGCGCAACCTTTTTAAGGATCCTGCTGCGGCAAATAGCTTGCGGCTGGTGATTTGTAGCTGTTGATCCCACCTCATATAGCGATCCATTGTTATTCCAAGATTCTTTACAGAGCTACTAAAGGGAATAGCAATACCACCAAAGAAAACTTGAGGAAGTAATGTCCAGTCTATTGTAGACAGCAATCTTGAGCTACCAATTACTATTGTTTGTGTCTTAATGGGATTTACTTGTAACCCAAAAGAATTGCTCCATTTAGCTATACGATCAAGATCAGCATTAACAGTCTGAATTGCTTCAGATAGTTTGACTACTAGGTAGATTTAATCAAAAAACCATGCTTACGTTTGAATAAAAAATCGTGCTTAAAAATATTCGCAACCGAAAAATATTTGTGAGATGTACGAAATGCTGAAATATTAAATTTTAAAGTATTAAAAATTCGCAATCTAATAACTACCGGTTAAATTATTGTAACTTGCTTATAACTACCTATTTTACTTCTGTCAATCACTTTCCTTCACTCTATTCACTTTTTATTATTAATTGAGACATTTTTTTCGGGGGATAAAAGGAAATACTTGTCCATTAAAAAGACACACATTATGTACCGTCAACTATGTAGACTGTAAAATAATTTTACTTAGGTACTAGTAAGTAAAATTATTTTCTAGTTTCCAGGTTATCTAAAAAAAGTTATCGCTGGATGCGTTTTTGACGAATTCATAAAACCAAAAACAGCAGAATATAACTTACTCGTCATATTAAATATGTAAATAATTACTTGAACTTATTTTTGGTGAAAAAATCGCGCGGTTATTGTTAATAAAACAACAAACCATTCGGTCGTCTCTGCGGCACAGTCGCGACACTCGCGAATGTGCCGCAAAATCTCTACCATCTACGCTTCGCGGATGATTTGATTTTGTTCTCAGAGGACTCAGGAACTCTGGGACTAATGTTGCAGCAACTATCCGATGAAAATACAAAGGCCGGCCTGACAATGAACTTAACTAAAACCAAAATTATGACGAATTCTCATCAAACAGTAACCAACGATCAAATAACAGTAAATAAAGAACAAATAGAATATGTTAATGAATATATATATTTAGGCCAACTTATATCTACAGATGATTGCATGAATAAAGAGTTACATAATTATCAACAAATTTTATTGTTTAAGGTACCTACAGGAAATTATCTAAATCCCGTGTGTCATATGGTCAAGTACAAAATGTTACTCCAACTAGCTACAAAATCAAAAAATATTTAAGTTTATATTTGTCCGCCAACGACATACTACAGCCCTACCTTATAATAAAACATACCCTAATAATATCAACTAACTATTATATATTTACATACTAATATATATTTCTGTGGAGGCTTTTTAATGGCTTTTCTAAATTAAGTAATTAAACCTGTTTTGTAATGATAGCTGTAAGCTCCCTCAATAAAAATAAAATAATATACATTTGTGTCACTGCCAGATATTTGTACACCTACTAAATTTTTAGCAATTTTCTTATATTACATTTTGACAATGTAATGTATTCTTAACACTGTCAACAACACCATCACATACCATCAGGTGAGATTTTGATCATAGGCTCACTTATCAGCCATTAAAATACCCTAAGCTAGGTGACAGCAACAATAATTTCACAACATTTCTTGAAGTAATTCTATAGCCCTAACTTATTTCACCCACCTTCATTACTATGAATACAGTTGTTCATTAGTACAAAACTCGTAATATTACTAGGTAATATTAGATACGACATAAACACATTCGCGTCTGCCCTTAAAGGTAAAGTATATAAACTCAAGGGGTTTGCCTACTGCACCGCGGCCGCCCGACACCCCGCGAGTCAAACGCAGGGTGTAGTCAAACGCGAACCTATAAAGAATAAAAAAAAAGAGTCTCCCTTCTTTACTCTATGCAAATACTGATATTAGCTTCATAACTTATGAATTGTAAAACTGTGGTACTATCTTGCCATCTCCTCGTAACTCTCCAGCGTGATTAAAACCCTTAAGTTCATAAATTAGCACATTAATTATATCCTGCTTCGCCTTTTTTTTAAATTTAATATATGAGCGTATTGAGTACAACACTTTAACAATTTAGTAATATTTTATGAACGTTGTAGGTTGTAGTTGAGCTGTAAACTTTTAAAGCATCGTAAAAGCAAATTTTATATCTCAAAGTTTGTTAATTTTGCGTAACTCATATTTTAGGAACTTTTTCATTATTTATTTTTGTATAAAGTCTGTTCCATTTGCACCCGATGGAAGGACGTAAAGGGCAACTAAACGAGATGAATGGGCTTACACCTCTACTTGAGGAGGATGCTACTGCATCTAAGGTGTGCAGCAGGGCTCTTTACTATCTGAACACCCTCATTTATCAAAAAGCGGAAAGCTGCCAACGAAAACATTTGCCAAGAGTGTTGGCAGCAGGTAAAGAAACTTTACGAACATGTTATTGTATCATATTACGTGTTGTAATAGAAAACATATGACACTGATCCCAAACGAGGGACAAGGGTAGGTAGATGATAGTTTTTCAGCCATATTCTTTCGCACATGTGCTGGCACAATAGCACACACTTAAGTAATCATATAATGCAACAACATACATTAAAATTGCACCTTTTCTCGGCGCATATATCCCTTATTTGACCTGAATCACCACCTAACAATATTGAAGAATTTTGTAGCTGATATTTAGTAGGTACTTAACATTTTTTTCGTGAGATAAGTAGCCTCTGCAATGTAGGTAATTGCAGAGGCTGGAAATGGTCATATATTATGTGTATTTTTCTTTTGCCTTGATGGAAAATTTAGCTTTCGATCTTAGATCTGGTGGAGTGGGATCAAAATTCACTTCACTTTCGGAACTATTGGTATTCATTTTACTTTATGTTTACTATCAATATAACAGAATCGAGACGAACGCTCTGATATTTTTACCGGCTGTTTCGAAAGGTATTTCTGGATTTGTGTATTTGTGTGGTAGATGTGGAATTATGGAACTGGTATTTGTGGAATTAGCCACAGCACCTACATTTACCTTTCTTAAGTACCAGCTGGCGCGCTTTTTGTTTAGTTCAAAAAATGCACCGGCAAATGATTTGAGTTTTCCGTGTACGTTACGCTACTTTGCGTGCTCTTTATTCAAAAGTAATGGTTAGTGATTACTTCGGAGGTACGCACAAGTATGCTAATCTCAGTAATGGTTATTATTTTAAACACTCTTAGTACAGCTTTCCTACTCGTTCTTAACCGATCAATTGGGTTAAGCAACATCCACAGCGGTCATTGCTTGAATGGGTGCATAACTGTTAGTGACATTTACTTCTTTACGCGACTCAACAAACGAAATAAACTAGTATAACATAGATAGAACACATAATTTAGTAGGACAAACTCTCAACAGTTCTACTCTTGTGAGTTTGTCCGGGGAAGAACTGTGACTAAACTTATTTCTACCGCCAAGCAGTTATGTGAACATTGTGAAAATTACAATGTTCTGTTTTGAAGATTATGGGTACCGGTGAAATTACAGACACATGAGGCTTATCAACTTTATATCTTAGGTTGGATGGGCGCAGTGCAGTTCGCCATTTGTGACGAATTGCATCTGTTATAGACAGAGGTGACTTATCTATTCTAGGTAAGCTTGAACAACATCTTCGACCACATTATTACTTACCATCAGGCGAGATTGTGGTCAAAGCCAAGCTTATCATCAAGTGGGTCTCGTGCTTGTTCCATCACGTAAGCATAAAAAAACATTAATTGAAAAAATAGCATCTTCCCCACCGGTGGTAATAAGTTGATAGGGATTAGTGGAATAGCCCAAAATTATCGCAAGGTATATTTGTCGTTAAACAGTTCTATATAAGAAACAAATATGGTGAATGATGATGATGACAAGAAGAACGGAGGACATTTAAACTACGATAATGTGAAAGAAATACAGTTCCTAAAAATCAAACAACTTGGTTGATATTTTCGTCTCCGACCAATTTGTCTGTTGTGTCACCTCTGTTCGGCGGTTATTCACGATATGGGGATCTCATATCGTTTGCAGCATTTGTCTAAAATGCTCTTCTCATATTGACGAAGTGGAATAAATTTTATTGATTATGATTTTATACAAATCACCATCATCAGCCGGAAGGCGTCCACTTAAACCGCAATTAAAGATTTTGGTGATATTTCATTTACCGGATGGACATTTTTCAAACCTTGATTACGTATGTCCTTAATCTGTTATAATTTTTTTTTATTGCTTATACGTTAGCCTCTGACCACTATCTCACTTGGTAAGTGATGATGTGGTCGAAGGTGTTAACAGGCTTAAGCTACAATTAATGGCTCTCACGGACAGCTGCCGGAACACACCGTTAGGTGCTTAGCGACATATTTTCTACTTGAAGGTGGTCCCTAGCCAGGCGGGCATTCTCAAAATGCCCTTTCACCATGCGGTGAAACTCAATTCCGCGCCGGGATTTGAACCATGGAGCTGCTGCGTGGCAGTCCAAAGCCAATGCCACTCAGCCATCACTGCTTCAAAACCGCTTTTCTTTACTTTTTACAATTCCCGTCCCTACAGCAAAAGAAAAATTACGACGTTTTTATTCCCAATGGAGAAAAGCTGTTATTTTTCTTATGCAAGCACAGCAACTTTATATTTTAATTGTAGCATTTCATAACAGCTCTCAAGATATACCTTGACATTGAACAAACGGCTCTACACAAATAAAAACCTTTCTCCACTCTTTTCTCATCGCAAGTTTTCCACAAAGTCTTAATTAAATGCCCCACTAACCACGAGAGTACACGAGATAACAGAGTGTCGTGCAATTCTATTTTCAGTGTCAGTGCAGTGGCACACTACAATCGGATATCAGTATAGAAACTTCACAGCTACTATTGCAAAGAAGAACGACGTCTTACTTTTTTAAATTATTTTATTTCTAGAAAAGTCTCTACTTTGGATTTAAAGCTACTGATGAATGCTATAAATTATATTTTATTTACACATACGATAATTTTGTCATCACATCAATCGGGATGTCAACCTTTAAGCAAAGTCCCATTGCCATAATCCTCACGCTTGGCAGCTGTCTTGGGGATCGTAGTCAAAGTTGTCAGTCCTTCAGCAGGCGCTGCTTTCCACCGTTTGATTTTTCCCTTACTTGCTTCTTACGATCACCACGGGATGAAATAGGAGCGCAGCAATCTAACCCAACACCTCTCGTGGAATAATAATAATTTAGTAATTGAGTTTCATATGCATTTCTTATTTGTAGATGGTTTCTATTCACACTGTTACCATATCAATTTATTTCTCTATATGCCTCATATAATGTAAGGAAATAAAATTCATTGCTCTTTTTGTCAAACAACATCCAAATTTCTTCAAAATAAAAGCTAATGCCCATCGCTCTACTCGATATAGGAAAAATCTCGTAATGCCTAAATCTAACTTAGCATTATTTCAAAACAATACGTATTGTATGGCAATTAAAATTTACAATAAAATCCCAATAGACATAAGAGACTTACCCTTAAGTAAATTTAAATCTAAATTGCATACTTGGCTTTTACACAATTCATTTTATTCAATTGACGCTTTTTTTAAAATGTAAAACTAAAGTAATTTGTAATTTAATTGGTTTACCTTTGACATAATTTCATGACGTACCTACCTGCTGCTTTATAATTAAATTCACATACTTCAATAACGTTTATATTTTTGACATTGTATCGCTTCTTATTAGTATTTAGATATAATTATTTTTTTTGCGACTTTTAATATATTTAAAATGTGTACGCCGTAAGGCAGAACATGCTGGAATGTTTAAATACTGACATAAATTAATAAGACCTATAATACCCATGTTTTTTACAAATAAATATTTCATTCATTCATTCATTAATTCATTCATGACATCATATAAAATTTTAATAAGTTAATATCGATATGAATCGCGATGATTTTCAATGGGTAGGACATCATATAACTTGGCAGCAATGTATAATATTGACAATACGGTATTATGATAACTAATCTATAATGATGCAGTCAGAACTGGTACTAGAACTCCATAACGAAGATAATTTCAATCCATATAACATCAACCAAATCAATACACACGGATACAATAATATGTACCATCGAAACACAGTTTAATAAAATTTGCTAATACATAACATGCAAACTTGTTAGGTTTGTACTCGTTAGGTCACTAATATGTATTACAGTTTACAGAGTGTTTTAGCACTCACAGTGGAATTAGACCATATGAGGCTTGAAAATTATCTACAAAGTTAAATCCACACCTTACTATAGCGTGTAATGTATATCAAAAGTTGCGTCTCCGGTAGCGCACCACTACTAAATCATAAAATTACACTCCCTTAGTAATAATCTTTTCCTTTAAAATTACAGTAGATTTTCGAAGTTTGTATACTGACTTCTGTTTTATAGTGTTATAAATACAAGTTTTAACAACAAGTTTGAACGGGTCTGCAAGTTTACAAGTTGTTGTGGCGGGTCGACTTGCTCCACATTACATTTCGAATGTTATTTTATTGTTAGTGTAAGTTTAACGAGCTTAGATGTCTTACTGGATGTCATCCTGTAGAAATCCTAGGGAGAAGTTTCTTTAGAAAATGTCATAGTAACACAGTAGTATTTTTCAAGAATTTGTAGAAAATGCTACTCTAGCAACTGCAAAAATGTGCGCTTTTAGCATCTAAGACTTTTATATTATATTGCATTTCGTTTTTTTAATTAGGTTTTATAAGCACATATTCAACTCGAGAAGCCTTTGCTATGCAAAAATGTAGGCACGCATGAAATGCAGTTAATAACACTTATGTCATTAAAAAAACTAATCATATCGCATATTAGATATTTAAATAAAATTATCAGATTATATAATAGGTAGTGAACTTATTTCCAACTGCAATCTGCTTACCATCAAGACATGTGTTTTTAAAGTTAGTGTTCCGTGCAAAGAAATGGGTTGGTATTGTATCACTAGCACAAAACTATGCTGTTTGTCTGTTTGAACCGCAGTATATACCTGATTTATACGTACCGTTAGTAGGTACATAATACGCATCCTTTGTGTATTTATGAATTACATTCAATTTTTGTATTTTTATGATAAGGAAGGATTTAGGCTGATTTCGCACTAAATAATAAACCCATGAAAGTAAAATATTAAGGCAGTATTTTAGAAATCCATTTTATCGTATAAACAATAAAACAATAAAATGTGGAACAAGTTATAATTGTATCAAAAACTGTTATGGACATTTTATTTATTTATAGCTGAGCCTATCAGGTATATCAGCCTTTGACCACGATCTTACCTGATGGTAAGTGATGGCATAAAAAAAAAAAAATTACAACTATCGGGACCGACGGCAAAACGTGCCCTCTGAAGCACGGAAACGCTCAATAGTAATGTAATTAGACGCCACCCATCCAAGTCATGCATTAAAAAACGTCCGCACGTTGCTCAATTTAGCTGATCAGTTAAGAATGGCTAAGCAAACTTCACTACGAGCGCTTCAAAACAAAGGATCAAAAAGATTCAAAATAAAAACCAGCCAAGTGAGAGCCATAAAAATAAGATTTGGTTTTCTTGTTTGAAGCCCTAAAAACGAGCATTTGCATAAATACAATATACTAAAGATGTCTCGCCTAAGACGAAGTGGTCTTTGAAAAATTTCAGACTGAGGGCGAAGGTCGGAGAGACCTTGTATCGCATGCGAGTGAGCGAAACACAACTACGCAATTTTGAAATAGAGATCCAACGTGGTTTTCACTCATTTTAGTAAATAATACGGTATAACTCACGTGAATCAGTCAGATAGCTCCGACTACAGTTTCAACCACATTCGATGGTCTTTTATTTTTAAACTATAGTCGGAGATATCTGACTAATACACGTGATTTAACACGTCTTATTTACTAAAAAAAGATATCATTTTTTTTATAGCTAAATTTTAGGGCTGTGTTCATGATTTTTTTTCTGTGAAGAGAAATATATGCTGTTGCGTTTTTGGATCAGGCATAGTATTTCTCATAGCCTCTAAAATATTATATGTTTTATTCATTTCCGGTAGGCGTATGTCCAAAATTAGCCTTTTTAAGACTCGTTAAAGCTTAAACTCACTTTAATGCATCCTTGTAAAATATAATTGCAGATGAGATTTTCTTTCCATACCCAAAAACATATTCTTAAAGTTCAATATTGGTCAGCATTGTAACTAAGACTCCAAACAAAGGTAAGTAAAACAAAAGCTTGTATAAAGTTACCTCTATCGGTCGTAACTCAATAATAGAATTAACGCCAGTACGAGGGCTGCTGAAACTTTTAACTTGGTTATACGCCCTTATATTACACTCACTTTACTTAAGGACAATTTACTATCATGGACAGTTTAATGGAATGCTTGTTTTCGACCATTTTTCTGGTGAAAGATTATTTTTTCTTGTATAAACACTGATGAAATCTCAATGTAGTAGATTGCGCGTGGGTTTCATTGCCTATGTGGAAAAATACAATTTGACTAATTATGCTCTGAATAGTTTGTATTTTTTTGTGATAAAGTGGCGTTTCAAACAAATCCTGTCGTACTTGATGGACACTACAGTTGCAGCGTCATCCTTGTAATGTGGCATAAATTTTTTACAAAACCAGTCATTTAAGAGGAATAAAACGAGCAGTCTGATCTTAGCACAGAGTCTGCGTTGGCCGGAGTAACATATTTAACATATTAAATTATATAATAAAAAATACATAGGATCGTGATACTCATAATAGAGTTCTACACAGCAGTAAGATCTCTTCCTATTGTCAGTGTACAAAACATATCTGACAAAACTGCTTGGATAACTTCAGCTATAGCTTTGGGATTATATGAGCCTGATGATATTTTGTTTAACTGACTTCCAAAATAACAAAAAAGTTTCTTATACTGACGTGTATTACCACACAGTAGGTACACAATATATTTAATGTATCCCTAATGACACAATAAATACTCTATGTCAATAAATACTATATGATTTAATTCAGTTTGGATTAGTGCGAGTTCGACTGGCCTTCGCTGTTATTATTACTATTTGTAGGAATATTCGCCATACTAACACATATTTTGTAAAAGTTTCAACCGGCCACCTATAGCGGGATTGTACAAGCCGTATAAATACAGAAGGCCCAAGGGAGGACGGATTTTGGAATAAAATTGATTTGGCTCTTAGAAATGATTGCATCCAATTGTTCACATCAAGGTAGTGTTGTTGCGCTGTACGGCACACTTAAATCACCTGCCGCGATAAATTTTGCATCCTGCTGTATTTGAGCTTTACTAACATTTCTTTACATAATTACTAGTAGAACTATACTTTCAGTAACTTAAACTATAAAAGTAACCGGCTGAATACGCTTAATGGAAAAGCGTTAAAAAAATATTATAGGGTTGTGTCATCATTTACAAAAAGTCACAATTTAAAGCTAATTGCAGAATTAGTCTTGTTTATAGTACAAAGTAAGTTGAACCATAGGTGTCTTTCCATTTCCATACGATGATGGTTAAAGAACGATAGGAAAAATTAGAGAAATGACTCATTGTCATGTAAGCTCAGTCGGTTAGGGCATACTCCGGCTAAAGGGCTGGATGACGCGGGTTCGAATCCCGCACGTGACTTTTTCCTTTCCTCTGAATTTTTCTTCTCGTAAATTTGTTATGATTGTAATATATAAGTACCATTTTTATAAAGGTCAAAGCACTTAGCACGTGTAAGCTCAAAATTCCTGCATCCTCGAAAACTGACAACCTTTCAAAACTAAACGTAATAAATGTGCTTCACATTCCACGCCAGCGTCGGAAAAGTAATCAAAGTATTAAAGTGATTTTCATTTGCGAGAAGCTTAAATGATTTGATTATACAATTAGCTTCGCAGTTTGGATTACCTTGATTAAATAAATAAACGACATGTTGTAGGAGTCATGAATACCTCTTCTCTTTCCTGCCATTATCTCACGTATTCAAACGTCGGTAATGTCGGTATTATTATTTTTCTTCACTCCGTTCTAGATGTCATTTTACAACTTTCATAATGCAGTAAACAGTTAAAAATACTTCAAAATGCGGTAAGTAATTTTTTTGTTTAACACTCAAAAGTGTGAAATAACGTGTTGGAGTTTAGATTTTTTTTGTTGTAATTAAGATTGGTAACGCTATAAATATAATGTACTTGAAAAGTTAATATCAAATTGTTTTTCTTTATAGCATTAAAAAAAAAAAAATTATTTGAAAAAAAGATCATTGAAATTTAGATATGATTTTCAAATAAATATATTTCAAATTATATATACCTGCTTATATATAGAATGATTTCAAACGTTTGTTTAATTTTCATGGTATTCTAAATTCAAAGCACATTGCCTGACTCTTGCAGCAAAATCGCGTTTGCACATTGTTTACCAGCAGTAAATCTTTCACGTTGGAGCTACTGAGGCATTTTTTTTTCCAATGATTGCCTGGATGGTTATCCACCACGATTAAAAAAAAAACTCTATCGCCAAGAACATACCATGACATGAACCATTTTCCATTCTAAGTTAGGACTGTGTGTTATCTTCGACCACATCATCACTTAACAACAATTAAGACCACTACCATCAGTTGCATAACGGCTTAAACGCTTAAACACTATTTTCTTTCCCGCAGTCAAAGGTGTTGGAAACCTATTTCGATTATTAGGTTTAAACTGTGGTGCAAGGATCCTCGATTCAGACCCTGCTACATATTTTTGCTTCACAGAATTGGCCTTTTGATGTACCGTTTGTTTGTATCCCGGCCAGCTACATTCAAAACGTAGATAATCTGTTGTCATTGACCTGTGTTCCGGCAGATACCCTTCCAAGTTAGTTTTAACTCAAGGTTCAGTTTGCATTATCTTTGCCCACAACATCAGCTACGAAAAAAACCTACTTTATCGATAAATACAAAAATATCGTTCTCATTGTTCTTTTGACTACAAAATTGGCAGTGCCATATTCGGCAACCTTTTGTGTCAATGGATCTGTCATACAACACCTTTTTTGGTTTGTCCTTACATGGATTCGTTTTTATCCTGATATATTTGGATATGCGATATGCATTCTGTCAATGTCAGTTGGTAATTGGAAAATAGCAACCTTAGGAATGAACTGGCTGAGTAATAATTATTACCTATAGGACTGTTCCATATGCTGAGTACAGTATTGTATAAGCTGGATTGTTCAGTGCTGAACATAGCCTCCCTAATTAAGGGGACATTAGCCATAAAATGTCCACTTACTACAATTCTTATATAATATCTCTTTCACTTCATCTACACTCATCAATGCTTTCATTTGCGTTGGTTTAGGTTACTTCTGAGCTGGACTTTTTTCAGAACGTCTTCAATCTGAATTCAGAACGTTCGCCTAGGTGTTCCCCTTCGGATATTTATGATATATCATAATATGATATTTTCCTTCAAGATCTGCTAGGGAGCCGTTAACTACATTGTACATAATAAGTCCGTCAAAAGTTATTATCTGCGTATTTGCAAAATAATAACCTATAATAATCATGTATCTAGGTTTCTAGATAATTGCTTCAATGAACCTTTAGACTTCCATACAAGTACATGGAAAATTAATTCCCAGAATAAATTGTACCTATTGAACATGTCGTTAGTAATATTTGCGTCGTAGTCATCTATAATCGAATTAATAGTTATGGATGTTGAATACTTTGGCATTTCGTTTTTAACCAAAGAGAAGAAGGTTTTCAATACGTTTGTATGTTATTTGTGTGTGTTACGCGATGAACTGATTTTGATAATTCCTTCTTTTTAGATGGAATATACCTTCGAGATGACCGATATAAATTTTAATTTCGGCTTAGTAGTTTTTAATTCATAGTGTCATTAACTGAAAATGTGTTTATCATACCTGAATGGTATTTGCTGTAGTTGATCATTAGTTTTTAACCAAAGTGAAGAAGGTTTTCAATACGTTTGTATGTTTTTTGTGTGTGTTACGCGATGAACTGATTTTGATAATTCCTTTTTTTAGATAGAATACACCTTCGAGATGGACCGATATAAATTTTGAATTCGGCTTAGTAGTTTTTAATTTATAGTGAATTAACTGAAAATGTGTTTATCATAATGGTATTTGCTGTAGTTGATCATAAACTGTATTTTTGGCGAATTCTTGAATGATGCTGTGAGCAGTCTGTATCACCAAAAAGATATATTACAAATAAATTAAAAAAGCGCAACCAACTTCTTACAATTGTATGCAATAATATTGTTGTATAAGCAAGTGTAAGCTGTACATTGAACTCTGCGTTCTGCTGCGAGTGCAGTTTATGCGCCCGCGGCCCAAATTCACCAGTTCGCAATCAACCATTACATCAAACACACGTACTTTAACAATTTACCTCTTTGTTCTCTTCAGATTCAGATATATAATATTTTATTTAATGGCTAAACAAACTTACCTTTAATGATGTTTGATCATAACTTCGATGCATTTGATTACATGCGAAAATAGTTTAAAGAGAATCGACCAGTGAACGATACCTACTACGTCCGCGACAGCAGCGCCCTCCCTGCCAACATTTTCAATGTGCAGGCGTCGCAACACCTAATAATTTTATAAAATTCAAATTTTTCGTGAAATTATTAAAAACAGTGTTTATTTGTAAGTGTTATTATGGAGAAAAGGAAAATGGATTGCCGCGATTCGATAGTATGTAGGTACGTCGAAATTTGACGTTTGGAAGTAAAACATAATGGGTTCGCCATAAACTTCGGATAATAAAGGTTAGTGTTACTCCCCACCAGTACCTAGTACCTAGTATATCGCAATCTGCGCCTAGTGTAGCGTATTTTACGGGATTACATTTTTAGTAAGTATTACTAAAATTTCAAATGCTTTGTCCAGTACCTCTTGTCGAAGATATTAATTTCTACCTACCACATTTTTCCTTTGCTGGTTAATTGTGGACTTGGTTCTTTCTAGTTTCATCATGTGTATTATGATGTCGAATGAATCATTAATATTGTATATTTCGTGTGAGTTTAAACGTATTAAACGTATTCATGATCTACGTTATACGCTGTTATACGAGAGCACGGATGATAATGAAATAGTCAAGTGGCGTAACATGAGTAAGGACAATAGCTGATATGACAAAGTTTATAGTTCATGATTACTAGTACTAGTAGTTATTACAGAATATCACCGTTACTATTCAGGAATTCGATCCCCAAATGGGCTTTTGTCATCACAATCGGATTGGTCAGATTACTATTACCAAATTAGATATTCCGCGATTTAGTACATCTTATGATTGAGTAAGAAAATCGAAACTGCTCCCTGCCCTGCCTGCTAGATATATAGACTGATAGCTAAACGTTTGGGTAGGGATGGTCTTAGTACAGGATATGACACAAGAGGCAAAAGATGTTGTTATAATGAATAAGTTTGTAACGTATCGAATTATATTCAAGAGAATTTTTACCTATCCAAGCGCCAAGCGCAAACTTTAAAACCTATCGCGACAATCATCAAGCCGAGGTACAGCGAAAAACCATGTTGTACTAAGATCAAGACAGAACAAATCTCGTCATTCTAAAATGTTAAAATGTAAGTACTAATGACTCGTTCGCCTTGGCGAACTTGGTTCAGCGGGCATTACAGCATGTGAAACATAAATACAGTGTTCGCACACTACTGCTTCGAGTGGTACCCAACTGGCTCAACTGGCGCCATCAGCAATCGTTCCAGTTATAAGGTGTTCGGGGTATATTGGCAAATTCTAATTCAATTAACTGAGTCACTGCTGCTGCCAACTGGAAGCATGAGCATTTGGACTGCATGTGGGCCTGCAATGCTCTTGTAGCCTAAATGCTTTCGTTGTAGTAGCTGTACTGTTGTTTAAAGTTTATATGTTCTCTTTAATACAAGCCGACCGCCAATAAAATAATGATTGAGTGTAATTGAACCGAACTTTTTTTAATGATATCGTAATGGATGCACGAGGTCCTCCTAGTGTTAAGGCAAGTGTTTTCATAGCGCTTTCCATATAAACGTAGTTTTGTCATATTGTATAGGTCAAATTGTTAAACTAGTTATAATGAGTCTAAAATTTAAGCTGCTGGTTTGTCACACTTAAGGACTTGCATGCAAAATTTCAACGACTTTGAACGTTTAGTAATTAAATATGACTAAACGACGTTTGTATAGAAATTACTACGAAGGCACTAGCCTTAATGTGAGGTATATGGTCATGATTATAGAGCGTATGTTATCTTCGTTTCTTAATTAAATCGATGACCTATATTTTTATTGGAAAACACTGCATAGTTTTATTTTTCCTACATATTCTTTCTTTTTAACCAACTTAAAAAGGGAGATTCTCAATTCATCTGTTTTTTTTTATGTTTGTTACCTCAGAATATTCGACTGGCAGAAGCAATTTTGATAATTCTTTTTTATTTCAAAGCTGATGCTTGTCGTTTGGATCATTTAGATTTTATCAAACCGGTCAAGCCGTTTTTGAGTTACACTCCAATAACTGAAAAATATTTTCCTTTCTTGATGATATAGTCGTTGACAGTGAATAACAATCGATCCCGTAAGTAGCAAGGATCACAAAAAGAGTTTAACATTTCAAAAAATATAACCAATTTCAACACTAAAAGTGTGAAATAACTCGTTAAAGTCGGTACCATGCGCACAATATGATAATATGTACTTTGAACTATCATGGTACCGACTTCAACAAGTTATTTCACACTTTTGAGTGTAGAAGTCGGTTCCATTTTTGGTGATATTTTTTAATTTATTTTAAGTTCTTTATATCTTTGTACTACCTACTTTACGGTTCCGTACCCAAAGGGTAAAAACGGAACCATATTACTGAGACTTCGCTTTCCGTTCGTCCGTCCGTCTGTTACCAGGCTATATCTCAAGAACGGTGATAGCTAGACAGTTGAAATTTTCACAGATGATGTATTTCTGTTGCCGCTATAACAAATAAAAACAAAAACTTGGCCAAGTGCGAGTTAAAACAAAAAAGGTTAAAATATGAAGTATAATGTTGTATAGCTAATGGTATGGAACCCTTCTTGCGCGAATCCGACTCGCCCGTGGCTGATTTTTTACCAGCGGTATGCCTTTAATTAACAAAATACTACGTACTATAATGTATACAACTACAGTTATTACAGTAAAAGGATTGCGATAACCTATAAGTCATAGCAGACTCACAAGCAGTCTAAATGCTTGTACCGATGCTCTTAGTAAGGGGTAAATAATGATCGCATTGAGTGCTGTACATCACGTGAATAGCCAAAGCTTCCTAAGAGTGTTCTCAGTCGGCCTCCTTACTCAATGAACCCAAACGTAATCCAGTATTGACTTGTCGATGTTTGACTTCCTAATTAGGTTTCACATCCCACTAGCTAACTACGACCCTCGTCAACACTGAAGGTTTTTAGCTTGTTTATGCAAATGAGGACCCGCTGCTTATTGAATTAGTCTGCTACCCAAGTTTTAATGACATGAGTAATTAGGAAATTTAAAAATGGCTTTTCGTTTTCAATTTCGCAAAAAAATTATTGAAACAAAAATGGAACCGACTTCAACAACCAAAAGTGTGAAATAACATGTACTTGAAGTCGGTACCATGATAGTTCAAAAGTACCTATAATCACAATATTGTGCGCATGGTACCGACTTCAAAAAGTTATTTCACACTTTTAGGTGTTGAAGTCAGTTCCATTTTTTTTTTAAAAAAACTGTTTCACTCTTTTTTAGTGACTCTTGCTAACGGGATCGATTGTCAAGGACTATATCTTCAAGATAGGTAAATATTATTCAGTTATTGGAGTGTACCTCAAAAACGGGTGAACCGATTTTGATAAAATTTAAATAGTACCAAAAGACAAGCATTAGCTTTCAAACAAAAAAAATATTTTCAAAATCGGTTCATCCAGTCAAAAGCTTGTTATCTCAGACAAACATAAAAAAAGAAGTCGGTTTAAAAATACAGACGAATTGAGAACCTTCTCCTTTTTTGGAAGTCAGTTAAAAAGACAGCACTTTCTAAACATGATGTTTTTTTTAAATTTTTTCTTAATTGTCCGATAAGTTTGGACCCTTGAAATAAGGGGCGCGCCTATTGTTATCTAACGGACTTTGATATTTAATAATGGAAGATTATTACAGTATTCAGAGTCCATCTTGGTGAGTATCACCACAGTGTGTCAGATTCTGCCCCCAAGCAGTAGTTTACAATCACTATTGTATTAAAGGGTACTATAGCAAGTGAAATTACTAGACGATTGAAATTTAAGAACTAATGTGTCAGAGTGACAAGCTCAGTGCAGTGTCAAGCAGAACGAAAAAGTAAAAGTCACTACAGCTGTTCTAGACAAGCATGGTCCTTATCATCAGTCAGGCAACATATCCGCCTCATAATTTCAAATCGATTTGCTATGGTGAATAATCCAGGGAATGAAAAGTGTAGCTAAAAAGAGAATGTCTAGGCTTAACATACGCCAGTGGCTTAATAAGAGCATCTGATTCCTCCTTTGTTTCGTGGTACGAGGTACAAGGAATAAAGATACGCATATAGTCTTTACATTCTTTTACCTACTTCTATAATTGTCACAACTATATCTCTTTTATACATATACCTGGCATGACGTAAAACAGTAATAATATCAGGGTAGAAATCATCCGTAGAGCTCGCTGCCAACTGGTTTGGCTGGAGTATTTGGACTACGTATAGGCCTGCAATGGCTTTTAGAGTGTCTAAATGCATTCCTTATAGTGTTGTATTTAGTTTGTACATTTTTTGTAAAAAAATAAAGACAATTCCTTTAAAAATATCTAAATAAATTCCGTGTTGGTACGTAACCCTCGGTTTCGAGTTCAACTCAAGCTTAGCCAGTTTTTTATAGAACTTTCCAAACGTTGCCCATTTGAATTCAAGCATCAGTTGAAGACAAACATCGCATAATAGCGCTAAAATAGCCACTCATAGTACAAACGCGCCTTTGACAAATGTTTCAAACTGACCTACTTCCACTCTCCCTAAGACCCCAGATGTTAGCAGTGACTGACAAAAGCAATTGGTGCAATCTCCAAAATTAGACAGAATCTAATTCCACTCCGGGGAAATTGGTCATAAATTTACGGTCATTTCGGAAATGTCCAGGGGGTTTTAAGTGCCTTCCAATTCCCATGGTAACGTCAAAAGTTCCGAGATCGAGCTACGTTTATAGCTCTTAAGATACTGAAGATGAGTTTCTGAAGATAATCCCGGTGTGTATTTTGAAGATTAGAAACACCTGCATTTATGTTGTGAAGTATTTTCGAGTTTGTTAGAGATTGTTCGCGTATCAATAGACATGCCAGCTTATGGCTTATTTTCGATGTAATTTCAGGCAATTCCAATTTGATTTGGAGTCGGTCCTCGGTCTATTTTTAATAACAACTGTAATTACGTTTAAATTAAACACAGAATAAAAAGGATGTTTAAAGTCAAATACGTGACATACTTTAAAGTGAAATTTTGTGTGGACTACTTATAAAATAACTCATGGAAACACATATATATAACGCATAAGTAACTATGAAGTGCATTAAAGAGTTATCTATGTAGTTATATTTTTTTATATAATTATTTAAAAAAATATTAAATTTTTAGACGAGATTACTGAAGTTCAAAATAATCACTTTCGGTAATAATTTGGGTAGTGGTTCCATCTACAGGGTGTTCTTAGGACTGACTCTTGTCAACTGTCACAATGTTGAGTCGCTTATGCTATTATTAATAAAATCACTCTCAAATAACTGTTAGTCTAGCGATCGAACCTGGAACATTTTTGGGCCAAAGTGACTATATACACAACGCAACCAACTAATCAGTAGTCAATATGATCTGCCATTATCATGAACATTCTGTTACCACGAATATATGGCTGACCTAGACTTGAATCAATAACAAACTTACTGTCAGCAGTATCTTATCAGAAATAACTGTTTATTTTCCTTAATAAACAGTTATTTGCAAAATTAAGGTATTAATAAACGCTTCTCAAATTGAGATCGATATAAAGTTGCAGTTTGGACGTGTAATGTATGGAACATCTGCCAAATACAGCATCTTAAGAGATCGATCTCAACTTTGAGGGATGCATTTATATATACGAGTCTTAATTTCAGAAATAATTGTTTATATGGGGAAAAAAACAGTTATTTCTGATGATATACTGTTGACAGTGCGCAAATAGGTTGAATCAAACCAAACCAAAAGATGGCAACAAGCTTGCCCCACAGGAAGCCAAATATTATTAAGCGAGACGTGGTTGTTTAAAAACCTCTGCATTACATAATAAGGGTTAGGTGTGATGTGTTTTTTTTTTTAAATTTTTTATTGGTGATAGGTAAGCCTTTGTCCACAATCTCACCTGATGGTAAGTGATGATGTGGTCGAAGGTGTTAACAGGCTTAACCTAGAAATACTGGCTCTCAAGGACAGCTGCCGGAACACACCGTTAGGTGCTGGGCGACAGATTTTCTACTTCAGGGTGGTCGCTAGCCAGGCGGGTATTCGCAAAAATGCCCTTCCACAAAGCGGTGAACCTCAAGCCCGCGGTGGGATTCGAACCATGGACTTGCTGCGCGGCAGTCCATAGCCAAAGCCACTGAGCTATCACTGCTTCAAAAACATATTGCGTATATTTACTCTGAAAGTAACTTACTAACATGTTCCCTGACGTGTGTGAAAAATCTTAATACGTAAGAAACTGGCCGGAGATAGGACGCCGCTCCAGTTGACGCTGTAATTAATAGCAATATGATGGGCCAGGGATGGATTCAAGAACAATTACAAGGCAGATACTATGAAATGAGCTAAGCTTCAAGTTGAAAAACACCATGTTATGTGGAAAAATCATTATTATTTACTTTATAATTGATACGCTGACCTATGATCATCTGACCTTGTTGTCCAACAAGATGTTAGCAGGATGGAACTAGATAAGAATTGGCTTTAACAACTAACCGCCTGAATGTACGGTTTTGGTTACAGATTTTCCACTTATGGTTAATATGGGTTCTCAGCAGATTAACACATACCTACTTATTTAAATCAAAAATCATTTGTTTAAATTATATTTATTTAGAATATTTATAATTTTTTTACACCTGGTCAGTGATTGATGTTGGTAAAGAAAGGTGTGGTTAATTTAGAATGGTAAACAGGCTGTCAAAGACAGATTTCTTTGCTTGATGACATATATTCTATTGAAAGGGTAGTTGCTGCTTGCTGTAGTAATTGCTGTAGAATGTCACCACATCTCTTCCCCGCATTGGTGTAGTAAGAGTCGACTAAGGATAAAATACCGGAATGTGGGAAGCAGCTCTGTCTGAGGATGCATATTTTACACTGCAATCCGCAAGCGTGAGAATAAAGGCGAATTCCCCTTAATGAAGGGAGCCTGTACTAAGCAGTGGAGCAGTACCTAGCTAATATAAATAGCTTGAAGCGCTCGTAGCGAAGTTTGCTTAACCATTCTGATTCGATCAGCAAAGTTAAGCAACGTCCGCCGCGGTCATGAGTTAGATGGGTGACCGCTGGTGAAATGACTACTGAGCGCTTCCGTGCTTCGGAGGGCACGTTAAGCCGTCGGTCCCGGTTGTTGTCTTAGGATGGCAGTCGTTACAGCATGGTGGTAGGGCACTTTGCGAATGCCCGCCTGGCTAGCTACTTGAGGGTTCAAGTTGAAAATCTGTCGCCAAGCACCTAACAGTGTGTTCCGGCAGCTGTCCTTGAGAGCCAGTAATTCTAGGTTAGCCTGAACAACATCTTCGACCAAATCATCACTTACCATCAGGTGAGATAGTGGTCAATGGCTAACCTATCAAGAATAAAAAAAAATAGCCTAGCTAGGCTTAGCATTCTCAAAATGGCCACTGTGGGGTGAATAGTGTGACCATGGATTCTTACCATGTATCCCTGCCCGACAGTTATATACCTATATTGGGCCAAAAGTGTCCGCTCAAAAGTCATCTACATATCAACACAATATCAAAGAAAATAGTTGTTGCACTTCACAAGCTCGGAATGGCGTTGTTTATTATTCGAAATTTGCGTGGATAAGTAGTTTTTATTTGCTAGCGTGGAATTCAAAATTATAAATATTAACGCTATTGGATATAAATCCAGATTTACGACCACAAAGCCTGCTAGATAACATAACTTACTTGTTATCTGGAACATAAGAATTATGCTCCTGATAATAATATTGTGTTACATATGTTCCTGATAATAACAATGCATATTCAGATTTAAAATATAAATACTACATAAAAAAAAATATTACTTCTAAAGTTAACATGACAACTAATGCCTTAATACAGAAAATTAACTTCAATATAATAACAATAATGGGGTGGATATTATTCGAACAAAACTGAAAACAAACCTTTATTACAGTTGTAACTCATTCTGCTATGATTGCCCAAAAATAGTTTTAAAATCATATAAGGCACATTCAATAAAGTTATACTTTGAAACCACTTTTTTTATTTGTAAATTTTAATATACTTCACAAGTTAATCACATTTCTTCAGTGGGTAACAATTTGACAATAAGTATCGGACCTTAGTTGCGTTATGCTATTTTAGGTGAATATGAAATATGGCCACTCGTATTAATATGCCGTATTACCCAAAACATCTGCCAGATTAATAAGTAATATTGGTTCTTTTTTTGGTTACTATTTGTATGTCAAAGCATGCATAGTTTTTTCATACTACCCGCAACGAGCCGCGAATGATACTTCGCTTCGCCGTGGCTGACCAGTACCACCGAGAGTCGTCGTTGGACCGCGCCCCGCGCCACACACCACGACGACGGTGTCGAATTCTTAATTTAAATAAATGCAAATATTGCCGCATCACCGCACCGTGTTATCTTTAATTATCTATTAGAAATGTTTTACTGTTGCTGCGTGATATTTTGTGACGTGCGTAGAAAGTGACCGCACCGCGGCCTCTGCAAGGGAGACTCCGACTACGGGAGATGGTGGAGAAAGCTATGGTATGTACATACATTTTAGTAGCCTCAATTAAGAACCTCCTTTGCGTTTGGGAATCTCTTTTGTATAGGACCCCCTGCTCTAGGCTTCAATTAACCAACACTTACTATAAACAACTATCGAACCAGCCCCTACTCCGTGCGATGGGAGTTCCTTATTTTTGAGGACAATTCTTTTAACTAAGAAAACCCACCAAATATATACCTATAATTTCTCACGATTGATTTATTGATTAATTTATTTTTCGCGGAACGATGTTTTCTGACAAAATTAATTTATATGCAAAACTTTTTCAACCACAAGAATCTAAATCAATGGCTTACGTATTTTTGAATCTCAATGAGTTAATTTTGCGAATCATACTGTTATACATACCTTGGTCTCTATATCTTTGCGTATTGAACCCTAAACAAGAATTTATAATAAATATAAGCAACCAAAAGAATATTATAAGTACCGAAGTTCGACCCTGGTGACACATGAACATGACATGCCACCGAGACCTGCTGACCCGTTTCCCTTCAACCACCTGCGACTAGTCAATTTACCCTTTAAAAAAATCTCGCAAAACCTCTACCCAAAAGAAAGCAGTATGTTGACTCGACACACATACCCGCATATGTATCGCCGCGGCCTCGTTTTCACACCACTCTAAAAACTCCCCGCAACCCTTTCGTAGCTTTGCTAGTAAAGTCTATATTTCTATGAACACTCCCAGAGAACTTTGGACTTTTTTGAAATGTTTTTAGTGGAATGCTTAGGAATGGCTGAGACCTGAAATGCGATGTTTACGTTATTCAAATTGCTGTCACATGGTCACACAGGGGCAGCTGTGTGAGACCTAATATAAAAAGATTTCATTCATGTTTCGCGTGTCGTAATGTTGTGGCACTACGAAACATATCGCAGATTTTTCAATGAATTACTTAAACTGAATTTTTACCCTAATCTGATATTTTTTCTTTAAGATGTCAACTATTTATATATGTAGAAATATCGATATAATATAAAATATGGGAATAATGACGTACATAAGTTAACTTACATATCTATTGAGAGTCAAGCATTATTTGCGTTCTACAATCAGGTTTCCTGTATGACGACCCTATTTCACTTATTATTTATATGATTTGATTTTATTATATAAATGCTTCATCGATGGCAGATTAATGTTATCTGCCATCGATGAAGCATTTCAAGTACAAAAATGATACAATTTAAATGAAAAATATCATAAATATGTAGATAAAGCATTAGGCAATTGTTGTTTTCCAGCAGGTGAAACTGTAGTCATATTTTTGCCTAAGTATATGTTTTATGAAAAGTGCAAGCCCAGCTTTCACTAGAAAAAAAATAGTGAAAGGTATTTTTACATTCTGCACTCTGCACTTTTTACAATGTGCACATCCGCAATGCGAAAATCTGTGCCTATCGTATCAAATCAAATTTTATTTATAATTATTATGTGGCAACCGTGTGTTAAAAAGTACCTGAAAAAAAAACCGTTTTTAAAAGCTCATTTTTATATAAATTTAATTTAAATATACTTCCTATTTATATATATAGCGTAGCGTTGTTTCGCTGACTCGCAAGCGTCCTTCTCATGCTTTCAGTCTGATATTTTTCAATACCGACTTTAGCTCATATACTTTTGTGTTAAACATGTTCTGCAGTCTATCATACTATTGGTTTCAATTTCATCTTAATTGTTATGACATACTTATCCAGCTGGCGTTGATCGCTTCCATGGGTGCTTGTTCACCAACTATATATTATGTCATAACACTAAAGAGACGTAGGCAGAGTATTTTTTTTTATTTTTCTTACACATCAAAACATTTCAAGCGAAATTCACTTCAGCAATAGTAATATTATTTAGACATATAATGCCATCTGGGTCACTACAGGCGTATTTTTTTTATTGCTGATTGGTAAGCCTTTGACCACAATCTCACCTGATGGTAAGTGATGATTTAGTCGAAGGTGTTAACAGGCTTTAACTTAGAATGTATAACTAAGCGCTTCATTCTACGTATTCAACGGTGAGTTAATGTTTTTGAGATAGGATATATGCTACTTATAGAACAATCACTAATAGAATAAAACTTCTAGCTGATTTCCAAAATAAGCGAATAAGGTCTCAACTTGATGCGTAGAATTTTATTAAAGCACGAAACTTTTTACTGCATCGTCCAAACTCGTTTTTCTTTTAAGATACTTTCATGTTGATCTTTGTGTTATTGTAATTTCATCGTAATCATAATTCTTTTATTTTTAAATTTACGCACAATTTATATGAAAATTGTATTTGCCATTATACCTAATTAGTATGGTAATTGCAACTTTTGTCGATGGTGTTTTTTTTTAATCAGAATGACTTCTAACTTTGAGAAAGATGAAATATATTAGGAAGTCGGACCATTAAGATGGGAGCAAAAATTTTTTGAATCTACATGGTATCGAATTAAACAAGTTATTTCGTAGGTTTTATTTTCATCAAAAGTCCGTTAATTTTTAGGCACATGAAACTAAACATGCAATATCTCGGCACTCTAGCTAAAGCAAATCACATAGACTTTTAATGTGTTTAGAACGTTCTTTGCTTATCCACAGGCGTTATATTTTCACATCAAACGGCGCGCCGCAAGATGATAGGTCGCGGCTTGCTCGCAACCTATCATCATGAAATATTGAGCCTTCCAAAAGAAAGTCTGCAAAGATAAAGTAGGTTTTATTTATTTATAAATGCTACATATCATATAGATAGCTCATGAATAAGCGGTCTGAAGGACTAGGCAGCGCGTTGGTTATTTCTATACCCCACTAAATGACTAATGTATGCAGTTTTCATGTGACAATGTAATGTCAAGTTTATTTTCAGTCAGACACATTACATTTAGGGTCCGTTTCAGAATGTCCTAATAAAGTTTGGGGTTGCTATGCAACACATAAAATAACTAAATGACAAAAATGACAGTTGACATATAGCGCGTTTCAAGCAAAGATAGTGTTTTATTTATTAAATATATTCTGGGTAGTAAAACCGGAACTTACTCGAGCATTCTGAAACAGGCCCTTAGGATCCGTTTCAGAATGTCCTAATAAAGTTTCGGGTTGCTATGCAACACATAAAATAACTGCATGATAAAAATGACAGTTACATGCATCGCGTTTCAAGCTTTAACCGATGGATAGGCTAAATCGATGACGAAAAATAGTGTTTTACTTAATAAATATGTTCAGGGTAGTAAAACCGGAACTTACTCGAACATTCTGAAACAGGCCCTTAGTATAAGAATATAAATAACACCGTGAGATACATTTATTTTGCATTAGGGTACACAATAATGTGAGAAAACAGATTGTCATCATGAAATTCAATAGTTGATAGGCTACAAACGAGACTAAGCATGTATAAAGGGTTAATATTAGTTTAATCTAATTATTTTTATTTAGAGCATATCATTATATTATACATACCATATTGTCCACTGCTAAGAACAGCAACCCCCATTAAGGGAAAGTTTGATATAATTCCAGGGCTTGGAAGGCGCTGCTACTCACCTTCTTGTATTTTACCCTTAGCCGCCTCTTACCACACCAACAGGCAGAGATGGGCTGATAGTTGACATTCAAGCCCGGCACCCCACGGGAAATATCTATAGGAAATTCTAGATTCATAACTACGCAAGTACTATAGTTTTTGATATTGACCACGTAACAAAGTTAGTAAAATTTACAACTCTAAAACACCATTGTTTTACTTTTGAGCTGTAAAAAAAATATTTGTTCAACTATCCTCCATTCATTGAAGATCACCTTAACATAAATGATTGCAAATATCTGGTCCAATAGTAAAAAAAATCTAAACATTATATTATGTTAATCTCAAACTTGTAACTCATTGAAATTATAAGCTAGGACCTATGACATATGGACTCATAGAAATCAGACGGGGGACTCCATGTCTCATTTTCGATAGAGGTCGATACATTGTAGACCATGATATCGACTAATAGTAAGTTCTTTACGCTCGCTCTCACAATCATGTTTGCCAATCATAAAATGTTTTCTCCCATTTAACCTATTGTGAGGGAAATATACCCGGTTGTGGGCTACTCCCACATAATAACGTGCAGTTATTTAACATAAAACTATTTAATAAAACTTATTAAATATATAACAGTCAATAATAAATCAGAATCACTGTCTATACGATAGTATTTTTGTGTACTGTATGTATAATATATAAGTGTAGAATATTAATTGAATAATTTATAAATATTACTTGTACATATATAAATGTTAGGAACTGTGTATACAATACATAAATAATATAATATCTTATAGATAGTGATTGTGATTTATTATTGACTGTTATATATTACAAAATTACAACGAGAGGAAAAAAATATAGTAATTTCAGGATTCAAACCCTCGGCATCCACCCCTATAACCGAGGTATACTCTAACCGCTAAGCCAACATGACATATGACTCATAACTCTAATTTGTCCCCTCGTTAACCATCGTATGGGGATTGAGCGACATACTGCAGACCCGGTATACTCCAGACCGCACAAGGATAAAATGGAAAAGTGTATGCAACCCCCGACAAAAATCTTCATAAAATGTAGTGATCAAGAAGTTCGATCACGTCAAGTTTCAAACAAAAAATCCGCATCAAAGATGGTCCACTTAGGAGCTACGATGTCACAGACAACCGCACAGGCACACAAACACGTCAAACTTATAATAACCCTCTTTTTGCATCGTACTAAGATGACTTCTTAAAACTTCTGGTGGATCCAAAGCGTCCCTGAATGATGCAAATCCCATAAAATCAACTACAATCCGGAACCTGTCAAACGTTTGCAGGTCGTACATAATGCACGATTGCATTTCAAATACTATGTCCGGGAGTTCCCAAGTGCTATGAATAATGCATTCAAGTCGCAACGTGTAAAGTATGTGCACATGCAAACAGAATCCGATCGGTCTTTGAAAAGTCGCGTGTTACTCGTTTGCTTAGATACGAGTAAGTCAGTGATTTATGTTTTAATAATTCTAATGTCTAGAAAGAAAATTATGAGTATCGTTTAAGCTGTTAAGATATTATTACTACAGATATTATTTCGAATGGAATAGAATATCATCTTTCAGTATGACTTGAACCTACAATGTAATCTGTACCACAACCCTTTTTTTTACAGGGGGAATTGCGTTACGCATGCCCGCAGCTTTGGGGAAAAACTTGCGGGTTATGTGGGACTCGCCTGCCGGCGGGCAGCGCGGCTAAGTTCGCTGCCCCTCGGCAGGAATACCCACTAAAACCACCCTGGTGTTCCACCTTTGCGCTTGGACAAGGGAAAGGTCACAGTTGAGGGAAAGGTTTGCAACCCTAGATTATCGTCCTGGAGAATGCACCTAAAAAATTCGACATTTACAATTATTTTACTTTGAGAGTTCCCGTGAGTATGAGAGATATTAATGTTTTGAATAACCGGCTGTACTCACGCGTATTTTAAACATTTTATATTTCCATATATGCTGTAAAATGTTTATCCATTCGTTTAAATGTGTCTTTTTGTGACGTTAGCGCCATCTACCTTAAAAGCATGAAACCACTCGCTGGTTGGTGGTTATTCGATCAACACACCATGCAATAAGATGATGACATACTGTAAATTAACTTAGCATACAAAATTGTTTCATGTTTTCGCTTACTAAGCCTTAATACTCTATGAATATTAGTATATTACTATAACCCCGTGGGTTTCGGAGTTAGAATAATATCACGCTCCTAGCTCTTCCCATGGTTGTCGTAAAAGATAACTAAGAAAGAGGTAACATAAGGTGAAGATCAGCACTTTCTGAGGAACTGACAACTTTTACTGCAATCACCAAGACGTCTGCCAAGCGTGGGGATTGTAGCAAACCCCCCTTAAGGGGGTGCCTGTTTTTAGCAATGTACGATCCGTCTGATAGAGTAACTTACATACGTATATTAAGTAGACTCACAGACGGGAAGGCAGCACTAATGTAATTAACCAAGGCTGGGTTAGATCGTTAACATTTTACATAATTCCTCTTTCCGCGTAGTGCACCGAGTACATACTTCGATAGAGGTGGTATTCACGCTCAAATGATAGTGTTATATATAAAAATATTTTCTGCCACAAAAATAGTAAATAAGTTAACGTAATTGAAAAATGTCCGACTGAAAGAATGAGAAGGACTTTTTCGCTTTCGAAATAGTTTGAGAACCCGGGAAAAAACATAGGATAGTTTTTATCCAACTGCACAAAAAGAGGTTAATGTTTTTGCGCGATAACCGACATACGCGCGGGCGGAGCCGCGCCCGGAAAGCTAGTAGGAAATATTTTTTTTTTTCAAATAAATTCATATAAAATAGGGCTTTTTAAAAAGTTATAAATTCTATCAGGTACTGTATCACACGGTTGCCACAAAATAATCAAAAATAAAATTTGATTTGATACGATCCTAACCTATATAGGAATATAGGCACAGAACTTGATTTTAGACGTGTTTTCATGATTTTTTCTATTGAAAGAAATATTTGGAAGTGTGTTTCCGGATCAGGCATTTTTATCATATTAAGTATCTTACAAAATATTTTATTTATATCTGTACGTATTCTGTCATATGTGGTAAGGTATTTATTATTTCTAAGAATTTGTTTAATATTTGCATTTTCATATTCAGATATTATTTTACATGTTGGCGTCGAGGAACCGTAAGGCTAAAAGCCAAATATATTTTCTCCCATGTGTCCTATGGTCTTATGTTGTATGAGTAGACATATGAACCCACCATCAGTGGTAAAGCAATAAGAAAACAATGATGCACTTGAATTCTCTCAATAAACCAAGAAAGCTAAATCACAGAATTGAACATCGACGTAAAAAAATTATGTAAATTGTTTTTAAGAAAAAAAAAACATACTAAGATTTAACGTGGGGATTATTGCTAAGCCCCCTTTAAAGACCTTTATCCAAAAGTAGAATATCAGAATTTAGCTCAGGAACATTAAATTGAGTATATCACCATAATATACAGTGGTTGTCTCCTCTATAAGTTAGCTACGTAGCCAAAGTGCCACTAGCTCTAGTACTTAGTTGAGGCCTATGGAAGCCGCATGATGGCAGGGAATAGTAATCAGGGTTTATATATTATTACCTATTCATACCTCGAGCAAGTTTAGAAGATGGAGAAACACGTGTATGCTAATATTAGATGAAGTTTTCTCCAAGGAACATGTTTGTCTAAAATCTTGTCTTAATAATTTGAGGTGGTTTGTCCGTAGAATTATTTAGGTACCTATAGCAAGAAAAAATACAATCTGCCAATTATTTGCAGTCGATAAATAAAAGCTACCACTTCGCATACGTTAATTTACAGAATATATTCTCTAATCAAACAAAATACGACACGAGTAGTTATTCCCTCACGAGCACCTATCACCGCTTAGCAAACATTTTGTTTATTGCTGATAGGCTAGATTTTGACCACTATTTCCTCTGATGGTAAGTGATGATGAGGTTTAAGATGTTTTTCGTGCTAACTCAGAATTACTGGCTCTCATGGACAGCTTTTGAAACAAGCTAGGTGCTTGGCAACAGATTGTCTAAATGAAGGTGTTGGCTACCCGAACGTTCAATCGCTAATATTACCACCGTGCAATGTGCATGGAGAAGATATGATACTGATGTGGTACCTATCAAGAAAGGACCAACCAACAAATTATTTTGAAGCAATAGTAGCCAAACAACTGTATGGAATATTATTATCATTTCTATGGACTGCGGCGCCGCAGATCCAAGGTTCAATCCCCACCGACGGCTTAAGCGTCACCGCATGGTGGAAACGCATTTTGCGAATGCTCGCTACCTTCAAGTGAAAAATTTATCGCTAAGCACCTAACACTTTATTCCGGCAGCAATCCTTAAGTGCCAATAAAAGTATTAGCACATGAGACTTACACTGTATTTGACTTGACTAAGGCTGTATGTCTCAGAGTGACGGGTATTTTTTTACCGAACTTGGTAGCACTTGACCTCTATATCACCTGATGTTAAGTGATGATGCGATTGATGATGGATCGCACTTACCCAGAATATACCTATTCACTCGCGTTTGAAGACTTAACCGGAAACACAGACTCAGGCAGGGTGTTCCATTCCCTGGCGGTTCGTATAATGAACGAAAAAGCAAATCGCTTCGTTCATGAGTATAAATATAATATAATCAGGGTGTAGTCAGTTTAAATGCATCTCTTATTGGCAGATGTTAGCGGTAATTCAGTTGGGGCTCTTGCATGTTCCGTCTCAATAACATTAAAATAACTTTCCTTGTTAGAAAAGTGACGAAAGCGTTTCTGAAATTGGAAAATCCAAGACCTAGAGATTCAACCGCCTGATTTGTTTTACCAAAAGTGGCAATAGAGGCTTTTCACTTTTGACAAGGCAGCTATTTTACTAGTACCAACTCATATTATTGATCAAACTTATGAGTATTTACTATATTCCTAATGTATGTTACACCCAAGACGAGGAATGTAATATTATACATATAATGCAAAAGATGCTTTTAACGACAGTAAGTCAGTTATTTTTATCAAATGGTTCAAAGTCAAAGTCAAAGTCAAAGTCAAAATCATTTATTCAATTTAGGCGTCTACGACGCTCTTATGAAGGTCAATTACAAATTTTAATATTGAAATATACTACATTGTACTGCCACGTTCAGCAAACAAAAATTATAGAGCCACTGCGAGAAGAACGGGCAAGAAACTCGGGGCCATTCTTTTAAACGTTTTTTAAAAATGTGTTTGGTACATACCTACTATATAATAAAATTATTACAATACTTAATTTACATTACGTAGGTGTTAGGCGCTAGCTTGGTAGAGGCGAACCAGTCCAAGCATTTTTGTCGTTTAAGTAATCACAAACTGTGTAGTAAGATTTCTTTATCAAAATATTCTTCACATGCAACTTGAATTTTCTTTCTGTGAGCGTTGTAATATGTTTGGGCAATTTATTATAAAACCGCACACAATTTCCTAAGAAGGACCTTTTATTTGTCTTTGCTAATCTAAAACCTGGCACCGCTATTTTATCTTTATTCCTAGTGTTATAATCGTGAGTGTCACTGTTTGATTTAAATTTGCTCAAATTTTTACGAACATACATAATATTTTCAAATATATACAGACTTGGTAAAGTTAAAATATCAATTTCTTTAAAAATATCTCTCAGGGATTCCCTAGGATCCATTTCATATATGGCTCGAATTGCACGCTTTTGTAAGATAAAGATTGTCTCTATCTCAGCAGCAGCTCCCCACAGCAATATACCATAAGACATAATACTGTGGAAATACGCGAAATAAACGAGCCTAGCAGTAGCTACGTCTGTTAGCTGTCTTATCTTACGAACTGCATATGCAGCAGAACTAAGTCTTCCAGATAGATCATGTATATGTGGATTCCACTGTAAAGTTGAATCCATTTTAATTCCCAGGAAGACTGTCGCATTGTCAAAAGAGAGTTTTTCTAGGCCAAGCTTAATGTTTGGTTCAACATAAGTAACATTTGGTAAAGAAAACTTTAAACATTTGGTCTTTTTTGAATTTAAGAGAAGATTATTAGCCGCGAACCACTTAGAGATCATAGATAACACATTATTTACATGAATAAGTTCACTATCCCTCCGATCTACTTTAAAAATTAGGGAGGTATCATCTGCGAATAAAACTATATCGCAGAAATTTTTAACCATGCAAGGCAGATCATTTATATATGCTAGAAACAGAAAAGGTCCTAAAATTGATCCTTGCGGTACGCCTATTCTTACCAAAGACCCGGAAGAAGTATTGCCATTTATTCTAACCTTCTGTAGCCTGTCTGACAGATATGACTTTATAAGATCCAGAGCTTTTCCACGAATACCATAATGTGAAAGTTTTCGAATCAGAGTGCAGTGCTCTACACAGTCAAATGCCTTAGAAAGGTCACAGAATACGGCAATAGCATCCTGTGAACTCTCCCAGGCTTCAAGTATAAGTGACATCAATTGAGCACCTGCATCTGTTGTGGATCTGCTCTTTGTGAAACCAAACTGATTCTCATTCAATATATTATGCTCATTAAAATGGGATAGAAGTTGTTTGAGCATAATTTTTTCGAATACTTTACTCAGAACAGGTAAGATAGAAATAGGTCTGTAATTGCAAGGGTCAGATGTAGCCCCCGACTTCAAAATTGGAGTGATTTTACTTTGTTTCATTAAGTCGGGGAAGTTTCCTTTATCAATACAAAGATTGAATATTGTTTTTAAATATGGTGCAATAATGCATATTATAGACTCTGCCACTTTAACTGACATACCCCACAAGTCTTCGGTGCTCTTAATATTTAAATTTTTAAATGTCTCTATAATTTCAAATATTGTTGTGTGTCTGAAAGAAAAGTCCGGCGATTTGCAGGGGAAATTATGTATTAGCAGAGTTTCTGCTACATCGGGACATGCATCCAATGACTTAGTGACTTCTAGGGGTAAGTTAGAAAAAAAATTGTCAAATATATTTGCCACTTGTATTGGATCAGATATTTGATTTTTATCAACATTTAAGACATATGTAGAATCTCTAGGTTTATTTTTTCCGGTCTCAGTATTTATAGTATTCCAAATGGTTTTTATTTTATTTTTAGACTTGCTAATTTTATTTCTAATAAAAAGAGATTTAGCACACAAGCAAACAGACTTAAACATTTTTGAATAGTTCCTAACATAATCACAAAACTGCTTGCAGGATGTCAAATTCTTCCTGCGATACAGATCATACAAATAATCTCTACTTTTTCGAATACCTGTAGTTGCCCAATCACCGAACTTCAACTTTCCATTTACTTGTTTCTTTATTTTTGGACAAACTTTTTGAAACTCAGTATTTACTAGAGAGAATAAACTATTATAAATGTCATTCGGGTCACTATGAGAAAAACTTGTAATGGCAAGCTTAGCTTCTATATTGGTACTGAGTATTTCTAGCCTACTGGTTGTTAACGGCCTATGTTCAATTTCATACCTTGCTGTTTCTCTGCTTCCATCAAATCTAATTGCCAGGCCCTCATGATCAGATCTAACACCCTTCATTATTGACTTTTGTTTAGTCTTACAGTTCGAGTATATATTGTCTATACAGGTAGCTGAAGTATCTGTTATTCTAGTGGGCTCACAGAATAGAAATTTCAAATTAAATGACTTAAACAATGAAATAAGATCAGTCTTATTTTTAGATTTCAATAAAATATCGACATTAAAATCACCACATACAAATATGGGTTTTTTACATTTAGAAATTTTTAGTAGTATACTTTCCAGAGTGGCTAAGAATTCTGTAAAATTTTGAGCACGACCTTCATCTGTTGGTGGTCGATATACACACAACACAAGATGCCTGTCCACCTCCACACAAGCAACTTCACAGACACGTTCAACAGAACATCTGACTAAGTCACGGCGTTCTTTAAATTTTAAGTTATTTTTTACAAGAATAATACACCCTCCTCCTTCTGCAGATGATCTGTTAAACGCACTGCCTACACTAAAATTCTTAACATTAAATAACATTGTATCAGCTCTTAGCCATGTTTCAGTAAAGCATAATATATCAAAAGGATATTTATCTAAGAGCATTTCAATTTCAAGTATTTTGCCAGAGAAGCGATTTATATTTTGGTAGTACAGTGCTATGTCAAAACACTTCCCTGTTGTCGGACTTAAAAGTTTAAACAGTTTGACTCAACATTTGTATTAGTACATGTACTAAAATCTGTATCGTCAATAGAAGACATGGTTATATTTCCTATAACCGACTCAATATTATAAGCTACCAAAGTAGCAATTAAGATCAGACACCCCTAGGAATATATGGAGATGTCCAACTTAGTTTCCTTCCAAGTAACGCTTGGCAATAAACAAATATCCGATTTCACAGTTCACAATCTACCTCTATCCAAACGACCCGGATTAATTTAACATGCTTTTAAGGATAATCCTCCCTTTAAATTGGTTTTAGTTTAATCCTAATTGTAACTAAATACCACAAAGCCACATCGTATAGACAACTTAATGTTAACATATTTTTGAGCGTTATTTTTTAATGACCTAGTTTTTGATATATGAACTCATACATCTTTTTTTAAGTGGCCGCTAAGGTAGTATTATGTTCTATGGCTGAGGTCCTTGGCGGTATGAGACAATTTATGTACACATTTTTATTTAATTATTCTTTTAATTTCGTTCTGGGATGGGTAACTAATGTTCTCAAGCATACGCGAGTTTCAAAAACATATAAATATATTGTTATAAAAACTATCGTGCTTAGATAGCTTACCGGTTCTCTTCAGCAGCGCAAGTACCGAACTTACCGATCGCTAAATTTGACGTTACAATCGTCTAAATTCGATAAAACGGGTTATATCGATGTTTGCAAACACCATTTTATCGAATTTAGACGATTGTAACGTCAAATTTAGCGATCGGTAAGTTCGGTACTTGCGCTGCTGATTCGGCTTGCAAGGACCACGCTAAGTACACTACCTCATAGGTGGCGTGGAAACGTGTGCATACTATGACGATTACAACTTTTTGAATCGGTATATCACAAAAACGGTGACTTGTAGAAAAAAGTATGGATACATATTTTGTAGATAATTTTATGATCTACAATTTTTTTGAAGTATTTTTATGATAAAAGTTATGTTTTGGTGATAATCGTGAAATTCTCACATTTTTGACCTTTGACCTTGAATGAAAAAAAAAACCATACAGGGGAATGATGGGGAACTTTAAAGTTTTATTTTTTATCATATTTTAAACAATTTTACTGATTTTCAGTTTGGTGGGAATTTATGTAGCTTCGAATGTCTAAATTGACCGGACTATATGCAATTTATTACATCTGTTACGGGTGAACGAATTTTTGACCAACTTCCCAAAAAAGTTAATAATTATACTTTTATTCTGTTGTATTGTATAAACATGCATTCTTTTTTTCTAGTTCGATATTAATATTCTTTTGGTGGATAGATTGTTTGGATCATAATTTATATTTATTTTTATCATGGTATGAGCATTATACTTACTTATAATATAATGTCGTGAATTCTATGATCAATGATCATTCATAGCTAATAGTAAACAAACCCGTAGTGATAATTCCGTTTCCCGCATCATACGTACGTTTCCACCTTAAGGAAAACTGTGTTTGAAACAAAATTTAATTGTATGTCGTTATTTCATGGCGAGAAACTGTGTATTTTCAAAAACATATTGTTTCGTGGAAAACCATTACTCTCAGTTATATTTGATAAATATAAAACTGTCACATGAAAAAAAAATCGATTTTTTGTATCATCTCGCACAATTTTTAGAGTTCCTTACTGGAAAACGGAACTAGTAAGCTTCGGCCGCCCGTCCGTCCATCCGGCTGACCTTTATTTTGGCTTTTATATCTGGGAATTGTTATAGGAAGCCGATTTCCAAAAAAAATATGTGTTTGTATAACGAATCTTCTAACAAATAATAATAAAAGCTAAAATTTATACATATAAGCGTCCACTTTCCATAAAAGAAACATGTTTTTTAAAGTTTCTTTTTTGCTATATCATGAAAACGGTAATACCTACAAGCTTCATACTTTGAATGATTACAATCCAATAATTACGTCGTAATAAGACGTCACAAAAGCCCCCTCCATTTATAATTTACCTTATAGCAGCAAACAATGAATATCAGCCAAATGCGGTTCGAAATCCCGCTAAATATCTCGGACTGTATAAAAAAATTTTTGGTACATTTTGTAATCTTCCTCAGTCCAACTCGCACTTGGTCGGTTAGATTTGTATTATTTGCTAATGCAGTAGTTATTTTTTAAATACACTTTAAAAAAAATGACACGCTATTGACGATTATTTTCAGACTCCAAATACTTAAGCACTATATTAAAAATATTTTTGACACTTAAACATTACATCCTATTCTACAATAATATTATTATAATTTTATTGTATAACACTCAAACAATAGGACTTCATCATTTAATATGATGTTTTGTACAAACAAACATAATATAGAGTAAATTCAATAGAGCCACAAATACAGAGTAATGAAATCCTCGAGACTCTTCCACGTAATATAATTTATGAACATCCCTCGTATGCCTACCTCCGTTTTGATTTGAAGTTCCGTAAATTATTTCAAGTAGCAATCAAATGGAATTTAGATTGAATTGGTGGTTGATTAAGAACTTTGTTATATTAAATTTTATTTTATTGGCAATGATATTGTACGGTATTCTGTTTCATTTTACATAATATAGTGTATTACCTCTCAGCAGATTAGGCGTGGCACCGTATATGATACGCTTAACGAAGTTATTAGCTTAAAAAAATACTTGACATTTTATCATATTTTTTTTAGTTTGGCTCGTGTGTACGAAGTGCTCGTGTAGGAAATAAAAAAAAGTTTTTATAATTATTTAAATCTATCATAAATGCCACATGACTAATTTTGAAATTGAGGGTAATTTTGGCGTGTGAAATTTTTCAAACATTTAAGACCATTTCAAATGTTTGTGTTTACCTAACTCTAGAAAGCCGATAGGCCGGTATTTGTTTGTCCAACAGCCTCCTATCAGGGTCATTTTGATTGGAGATGGGCCACATTTTTTGTTTTGTTGTGTTGAGAGTGTATCCTTATCAATGAATTTAAAATATCTTGTTAAGGCAAAAGATCATAATACAAACATTTCATTGACATGTCATGTGGTATTTACTTACTAAACTACTGCAGTGAAATTCTTTTTTGCAATACGACATCGATATTTTTCATTTATTATGTCCAATCATTTAGGTGCTAAATTACTTAGTATCTACATGGTTGGACAAAGTGATCTATAATATAAATAAAAAAAAATACTAGCATAAAATCTGCAAAATATACATCTGACATTAACTACTCTACACCTAATCCGGTAAAGGTATGACGCGGGGCCGAACTGATACGATTGTGAAACGTTGCCGGGCAGACTACTAAGTGCTACAAATCCTTCGACCACTGTCCCCAAGCCGCCACCCCGCTACTCAGTACACCGTGAACCACACTCAAGTACTCATTTCAACGGTAAAATGTGGTTATGGCGCAAATGACTGTAATACTAGCAATTTCAATCGCACTTGCAGCAATTCAGGTTAATCCAGCTGAATCCAGGTTAAACCAGTTACGAAGAAACGTTTTTCAAATCAGGACATCGGAAACGACGCTCGAAGCCGCTGCCGGAAACAATCTAAATGCCGCAAGTCTCAACGAAGATTTCCCGCCAATATCTACGACTTCCCTTCAAAATGAAAAAATATCAAAAAAACGTACCGAGGACACCGACAAATCACATTCCAATCAACCGGGAGTCAAAGAAATCTTGAATTTTATCAAGCCACAGCGCCTAGTTTGGGATCACTGTCTTGAAACGAGTTTTAGAGAAAATCAAGGAAATTTGGCGAGAGAGCAGGATATGGAAATTGCTGATCATGATTACAGGATCGAGTATCCAAAAGATTATTCTATAGAGGTTGAAGAAATTGCCCCAGTTTGGAATAAGAGAGATGTCGGTAATGTCAATAATTCTGCAGCAATGCGTGCTTGGATAGAAAAATATACTACTTTATGGAACAGTAAAGCAGAAGAAAGGCGTGCACAAAAGCAGGAACCAGTATTTATAAAGAAAGTAATTACAACGACTCCCAATATATTATTCGAATCTTTATCTACGAGTACATATGAAGGTACAGATACAACTGTTACTTCTACTCCAGATATAAAATCTACTACTGATGTTCCTTTTTCAACAGTCCCAATGATCCTTATTACTAGACAAGTGTTTCAAGAACCGACAGTACAAAACGTAACACAAAATGTTGTTACTGACGGTAATTTAATAGCAAGTTACACCGAGGACTGGTTCGATGTCAAAGATAGAACGAAAATAAGATTTAATAGTCTGCCGCAGAGAGATACGTATTTGGTACCAGCGTTAAGGTTGGAAGAAGGTTTCTACCCTTTTAGTTTTATGTCGCAGTTTTTTTATCTGATTTATCCCTTCGACTTTCCAGTGGGTGAGTAAGTTATATTATTTTTGTTGTAAATTTATGTTCTATTTAAAACAAAAGCATATTTTAACGCTTAGTGCATTAAAGCGTTTATCTTAACAACGGTATAATATATCTTGAGAAATATAACGACTTTTCGGTACAGTTGACAATATGTGTACTCTGGTTTACTGCATAAAATTCAGTATACGTTGTTCAGTATGTGTTGCGATAATGTACCATGGAAACTCAGTATAAAATACTTTTGGGGTAAACTCTCAAGAAGTTAAAACTTATATTATTATACGAGTATTATCTCTTCTATATGCCCGCAGGGGTAGGCAAAAGAGTTAAAATACTGATGTTTTGTAAGACATATTATGATTTAATGTAATAGGGTGCGATTCTATTGAAATTTAACAATCACAGCGATAGACTCCGTCCGGTCTGTTAATCAAATTTCTTTGACGGAAAATCCAATTCTGTACCAGAGATCAAATTTACGACCTCGAAATTCCAAACAAAAATCATTTCTCTAGGCATCCAACCTTACCTTATTTTATCTCGAACTTAGTGTTGGAAATATAAATTGTAGGTATACCTGTATTGTAATTGTCCACTGTTGTATTTTGGTAACGAGGCAAGCAAATCGATGATCTAATGCTTAGCACCTTGATTTTCTATACAGCAATGCTAAAAGTATTCACACATTGCTAAAGTTTAGGCGACAAGCATGTGTAAGTACGTCGCTCAATATCAGTGCTTCTCACAAAGCAACTACTTTCTTGTACTTTTTTAAACAGAACTTCTATTCGCTAGCTTAAAATCACTAAATTTTCCACGACAAATTTTGAACCAAACCTGAATAAAAGCATAGTATGGCATAAATATGCTCGAGCCACAAATGAAATCATTAAATAAAGTAAGAATGCTTAATAAACGAAAATTTTCACATAAAAGAAGTAGTATGTTCCAAATGGTTTTTAACTATTAAGGCTCTTTTTTCTTGCTGATAGTTTTTTTTGCCTGATAGGTTAGCCTTTAACCACTATCTCACCTCATGGTAAGTGATTATGTGGTCGAAGATGTTGTTCAGGGTATGTTAGGTGCTTGGCGATAGATTTTCTACTTGATGGTAGCTAGCCAGGCGGGCATTCGCAAAATGCCCTACCACCATGCAAGGATGATGATGGTCACCTCATGACAAGGTATTTAGTTTTTTTTTTTTGGCTCATTGATTAGCCTTTGACCACTATCTCACCTGATGGTAAGTGATGATGTTGTCGATGATGTTGTTCAGGCTAACCTAGAATTACTGGCTCTCAAGGACAGCTGCCGGAACACACCGTTAGGTGCTTGGCGACAGATTTTCAACTTGAGGGTGGTAGCTAGCCAGGCGGGTATTCGCAAAATGCCCTACCACCATGCTGTAACGACTGCCATCCTAAGACTACAACCGGGACCGACGGCTTAGCGTGCCCTCCGAAGCACGGAAGCGCTCAGTAGTAATGTCCAACCAGCGGTCACCCATCCAAGTCATGACCGAGGCGGACGTTGCTTAACTTTGCTGATCGATGCAGATTGGCTAAGCAAACTTCACTACGAGTTTTGTTTGTGAGTGACAATTAGTAATCTCTAATTGTCACTCACAACGTTAGGTTATGCGTCCTGCTCGAGATAATAATGCAATATTTCATTCATGGCATGTAAAAATGCACACATGTCTATAATTTTACTGCTGTTAGGCTAGCTTTTGACTACTATGTAACCTGTTTATAAGTGCAATAAAGGTTTCAGGAAATTAACAGGACAGGCTCAATCTATAATTCAAATTGGCTATCAAGGAAACTGATGGAACACCTGTCAGTGCTGGTCAAAAGTTTTAGAAAATTGAGGCTGTTATAGCTCTTGCCAGGCGAGTATTTTCACAATGCCTTATCAAGCGGTGAATACAGACCATAAAAACCATAGACATTGCCACTGGGCTATAATTTACTATTAAAAAATATTTCTATCCTAATTTTTTCTTTACTCTATACATGAGTATCCGTAAGTAAAATAACCTTTCAATAGAAAAAACTCTGTCAGTGTCATTTTGTTGTGAAGGAAATCCTATTAATGAGAGGCCTTCACGTAATCCATAAACAGTATATGTTTTTTTTTTTATCGTATGAAGTAACGAAACAGAAAATATAGCCCTCCTGATGGTAATATAGGTAATTAATATAGTGTATATTAGTGAAATTTTAAAGGCAAAAATGATAAAAGTAATAGTGAATTATGGTTAAAAATGATGTACTATCGCCAGCACATGTGATATTATTAGTGTATATTTTCAATACATTTACAAATTTTAGAACGCCATGTTTTTGCCTAGGTAATTAATAGTGAAATTCTAAAGGCAAAACTGATAAATAATAGTGAATTATGTTTTAATATTATATACTATCGCCAGCACATGTGATATTATTAATGTCTATTTTCAATAAATTAACAAATTTTAGAACGCCATGTTTTTGCCTAGGTAAATATTAGTGACATTTTAAAGGCACAAATGGTAAATAATAGTGACTTATTTTTAAACATGATGGCTTTGATTTTTAAACATGATTGCATGCATAAGTGATAAACACTAATGTATATAACATTCACAAATTTTTGTACGCAATAAGTTTGCCGTGGGTGGGGATCAAAACCAAATGTTCTGGCTATACGTACTGGGGCGTTTCCATTTCTGTTACCGAGACGATAAGCAAAGATGCATGGTTTTTAGTTCATATGAATTCTAATAGTCTTGTTGAACACTGAACCATCCCCTATAATATTTGCATCATTTGAGTGCAAAATTCACATCGCTGCTATCAGTTTCCGTTTCAGAAATGAAACAAGTGCGGCGCGACCGATTCCCACTTAAGAAATTATATTATACCTATTCCAAAATTTTTACTATACACATTTGTGATAGGAAGCGTATGTTTAAATTATAGGGAGTCATCAAGGCATTTTGCTTTAAAATTTTGTTCTCCTTCAAGAGAATATAACCAAAGGAAAATTCGTTGCCAAGCATTACATAGCATCCTTTAGCTATTAGAAAATACTAAGGTAATCAACACGAACAGATAGTGGCTCTAGGCAAAATATATAACCTCAGATATATGACTGTAAATTCAAAAAAAAATATATGGAGCAATGACATAAACAAGATATCAATAAATTTAAAAGTATAATATAATTAGGCCACATTCACATCCATTTCTATTTTAAATTGGTTATCGTTCAACCATAAGTCAATTTATACTTATGAATTTACACAAAACTTACAAATAATTAAAACTTATATAATTTTATCGTCACACAGCCTTATAATATTTTTTTGTTTCAGGACTTGTCAAAGATATTATTTGGGGCGAATTAACATTTCCTTACTCATTTTTACAGGTACGTAATTATTATAATAATTTTTCTCATGAATATAGTATCTATTGTTAAGAAAATATTTTGTTGGCAAATTATATAATTCAAATCTGACAACGATGATAGTTTAAATAACATAAAAAAATCTGGGCTTTGTAATAAAAAATTAAACATATTTTCATGACGTTAAATTAGAAACAAAAGAAATTAACTATTTAAATCAAAATGATATTTATAAAAGACTAACACAAACATTTTTATCGCAGTCGATAAAAAACTCAACTTAATCGATTATAGCTAATTATTAATAGGGTAAATCTCTTCCTTAGGAACGTTGTGAAAAAACTCCTTTACAGTACCAAAAATTAGCTTAACAAGTCTGTCAAAAATTGGACCACCAAACTCTTCAGAGATCTGTCTCCAGTTTTCGTTTAAAAATTGAAGAACTACGTTACCTGAAAAGTGTACACAAAACTTCAATTAATTACACTGTAAATTCATCTAGAATCATTTTTTCAAATCATATAATCACAATAAAGACTCAATTTCTTTAGACCTCACATGGATTGGATTGGGTCGTTAAAATTTCACGTTTAGATTATTTTCCATTCTTTAACCTGAACGCTGACGTATAAGACAAGAAATTCAAAATATTGAAATTTTATTGGTTTTGTTCTGGTCCATCTATTGTACTTGATCACGTTATATGCGAGATTTGGTTATGATGTTATACGATATTAAATGTATATGAAATCATTAAATAATCATTGCAATTCAACGGGGCAATAGTACCAGCATGCTGGGTACGCTGCCAACTGGGAGTTTGCTGGAGCATTTGGACTGCCTATGAGTCTGCTATGACTTATAGGTTATCTAAATGCTTTTATTGTAGTAGCTGTAGTGTTGTATATAGTTCATAGTATTTTGTTTAAGTAAATCATACTGCCGGAAAAACAAAAATATGAAATCATGTGCGTTGGTTTCAATATAGGATATATTAAAGTGGCGAATACCATTACCATTTAGAATGACCATCAAATCCACCTACAAACGTGATAATACAGAATTTTTCGCACTGACGTAAGTTTTGACCTTGATGCAATTGAATAGCAAAATATATTCAACCACTTTAAAAATAACGGTATAGTAATGTTTTGTATCATTTCTGTTAAGACTTACTTATTAAAAAAAAAAAAACATGCAATAAGATTCATCCGTTCTCTTAGGCCTTTAGGTGTTAAGAAATCCATATCCTATTCGTAGTCACAAGAACGATTTCTGTCTTTTGCGACTTTGAACGATTGCTCTCAATACCTGCAGGGCGATTACCTTGACATTTGATTTGATTGCAATCAATAAATGTCAAAAATATTTGCAGCTTACTGACCACTCACACACTGATTCATGCCATTTGCTGGACTTGCAGTTGTACGACGTTTCATTTTTATACTAGGCACAGGCTTATTCAATATTTTTTACCTTCGTAACGTCATTAATTTTACAGCGACATTTCGTTCTTGTACTTCTGGTACTAAAACTTTACTATTGAACGGAAATCAAACCCACCTCCCCGATTTTACGCACTGGGTGCCTTAAACTGCCAACCTCTGAGACTGACTGTAGTTCTTCAGCTTTGTGACTTTAGCTATCTCTTAATTCTTCTTTTAAACGTATTGTAGGAATTTTTTATCGAATTGCGACCACCTTGTTCACACCCTGATATTAGTGGACTAGCGTCTGCCTATAACAGATCCAAATTGATACAAATTGCATTGTAGGGGCACACCCCTGATACATACAATTGTTAAGTCTCATGTGTCTGTAAAAATTGGACTGCCGCTGGAATACACTGTGAGGTGCTTAACGAAAGATTTTCTACTTGAGGGTGATAGCTAGTCAGGCGAGCATTCGCGAAATACCCTTCCACCATGCGGTGAAGCTCAAGCTAGAAGTGGGGAACCTCGAACCATGGACCTACGGCATGGCAGTCTAATTGCTTCGAGTACACAAAATTTGAAGATATACTTACTTAACTCGGGGTTTCCTTTGAACAAATTTGTGAGCGTAAATTGAACTCTGCCACCATATTTGTGACTGATTTTAGACTCTTTGACTTCGTAATATATTTTTCCGTCTCGCTCTTTGTCTTGAAATTTGATCTTCGCATTTATAATGATATCAGCTGTAAAGATAAAAATTAAGGTTCAACTCATTCGACAGTTATTCCATATAAAACATTTTTTCTAATAATATCCAACTATATTTAGGCACCATGATATATAAAATTTAAAACGCTATACCTATAGATAGCGCTGTGAAAAGTTAATAGCTGCTGTGAGGTTGGGCGCAAGAAGCTGCGCTACAGCAAAATTTATTTATAAACCAGGTCCAAGCAAACATCAGCACTTGCAGCGAATTTAGCAGTCACCATTAAGATGCAAAATTGCATGGATATAATATTACATGAACAGCGATAACATCCACCGTTGAAGATAGACCTGCCCTATAAAGAGTGGAATGACATTTATGTCATTTGGATATTAATCCACGTTTGACAGCAGACTTGGGGATTGCAATTTATTAATATACAATTACAAAACCACAACTACAAAATTCTTAAATAAAAAAGTGAAAAGCACACGAATACGTGTTCGGTCACCGAACACTTAAAGGTTGAATTTAACAGCTATTGAACTTGAAAACGTAAAACCTCCATGGTGTTTCAAAAAGTGTGTATCTTTTATATATATACTATACAATTTTGCTCTTTTAACCTACTTCTAAAAGAAGGAGATTCTCAACTTGACTGCTTTTTTGTGTGTGTGTGTGTGTGTGTTACAGGGTGTACCAATTTTAATGATTTTTTTTACATTGGAAAGTTGTCATGTAGTCTTATTAAAATTTGAGTGAGATCTGACGAGTAATATTTGAGTTATTCCTTATAATGCGCATTTTATGTCGAAGTCAATTTTTGTTTGTTAAAATGTTCATTTTACTATCCTCATTAGTGCCACTAGTGTTTGAGTGGAGAATGGGAGGCCTTCCAAGTGACATGACAGACAGTGACAGCAAATGGGAATATCTCAAAAGGATGATAGAGGAAACAGCTAGAGATAATAAGCTGGCGAAACCTGTTATAAATGATTTCATCACACCTGAGACGATCCAAATCATCCATGAGAGACGTGAACTAAAGAACGGTATATGTTCAACAGAATATAAGCAGCGGTATGTAGAACTTAACCTCCAAGTCCAACTACGCTGTCGAAAAGATCATGAAAGCCACATCAACAGAATCTGTCTCGAACTCGAACAACACTCCCAGAAAAACGAATCCAGATATCTCTTTCAAAAAGTAAGGGAATTGACTGGAACACGTAAACCAAGAACATCTGCCATTGAAGATAAAGACGGGCGTCTATTTACAAACGTGGCTCAAGTGTTAGAGCGCTGGAGGAATTACTGCGCGCAGTTATATGACACGGGAGAGCCTATTAACGCTAATAGTAAATGGACGCTAGATCATCCTATAGCCCTATCATCCTACCATCCTATTTATATCTATATATATGATATCCTACCATCGGAAATTGAAGGATGCTATTACAGCTGAAATTCTAAAAAACCTAGGTCAACAAGGCACAAAGGCTTTCACCGAAATCTTTGACACCATCTGGAGTACTGGAAGATGGCCAAAAGACTGGACAGTTCAGATCGGTTTTTATACCTTTGCGCAAGAAAGACTCTTCAAAGGATTTCAGTAATTACAGGACCATTGCGTTAATATCTCATGCGAGTAAGATCCTTCTCCATGTAGTAAGTCGACGTCTCAACTACTTTTTAAGCCGACAGATACCCGAAGAGCAGGAAGGTTTCGTTAGGGGCAAAGGAACACGGGAGAAAATACTTAACGTCCGCTAAATCATCGAGAAGAGCAGGGAATTCAACAGCCCCGTGGTCCTATGCTTTATCAATTACACAATAGCTTTTGACTGTGTGCAATGGGACAAACTGTGGAATGTCCTATTCGAAATGGGAGCTCCTGAGCACCTCGTTGCTTTAATCCAGAGTCTGTACGCTGAAAACCGTTCTTTCGTCAGGATGGGCACGTAATGCTCCAATATGTTCCATACAAAAAGGGAGTGAGACAGGGTTGCATCTTGTTCCCTGCACTCTTTAACGTATATGGAGAGTACATTATTAGAAAGACAATCGAAAATTTGAATTTTGGAGAAGGGTTTTCCTATAGGTGGAAAAAGAATATCAAATCTTCGATATGCCGACGACACCGTTCTTCTGCCAACATCCATAGAAGATTTGAATGAAATATTCCAAAGACTCGAGTTAGAAAGTGGCAACATTGGTTTCGCTGTAAACAGAGCAAAAACCAAGGTAATGATAGTGGATCGAGCCGGAAAGCTTACAAATGTCACCTGCAAGATTTCTGGTATTGATATCGTCGACCGCTACGTGTTCTTGGGCTCCCTGAGATGAAAAGAAGAATCGGAATGGCAAAGGAAGCGATGACCCAGTTAAGCAACATCTGGAAGAAGAGAGGAATTGGTATCAAAACCAAGATCAGATTGATACGAGCCCTGGTATTTCCTATCTTCCTGTATGGAGTGGAAACATGGACAATCCTGGCCCGAGAGAGACAAAGGATCGATGCATTTGAGATGTGGTGCTGGAGGTGAATGCTGAGAATACTTTGGACTGCGAAACGCACCAATGCATCGATCCGGATCCAGCTCCGAGTAAAAACTCCCTTATCCACTATATGCCAGCAGCGCATTCTTTCATATTTTGGCCACACAATGCGCAGAGACGACGAAAATCTGGAAAGACTGATTATGATTGGGAACACCGAAAGCAAAAGATCGCGCGGTCGTTCACCAACGTGAAGGACCGATCAAGTGAAGGACTCGTCGTCCTCCAAATTTTACACGGTCGTAAGGGACGCGCTGGACAGAAACCGGTGCAGGCAGATCATCCGCTCCAGATGTAACCCTGATGCTGACCACGATCCTCAGACATGAGGGACTGACTAACAGAGAGAGAAAGATTAATGCCACCAAGTAGTTAAAGCTCAAATTTTTCTGTTTCAAAAATTTCAATCACTACATATTACATGTTAGCGAAAATATTTACTGACAAATTTTAGAGCATAAATTGTTTACCTAGGTGGAAATGGAACCCTCGTCACTCGTGTAAGTTTTAAGCAGATATAGAGGACGATGCTGTCATCAACCAGACTACTGTAATTCGATTCCTCACCGAGAGGGGCAAATCGTGTGCTATAAACATCTGTAAACGTTTCCAGAATTAGTCTCAATTTCGGAATTGAAAGTTAAATTGTTGGAGTCATGATTGTATATTACGTGGAATTATTTCGACCCAAGAATTCGACCAGCAACACACCTTCGTAAAGCAGTTTCCGCAGCTTTACGAAGATAAATAAACATCAAAACAGTGTCGGTTTATTTTATTACAAGTTTTTTTCCCTTTGTTTGAATTTTACTCGCAATTATTTTATGAAGATCAAGGCTACGATACTATATTTAGAAACAAATTAAATATGGCTTTTAAATAACCGGTATGTAAATCAGGAAAATAAGTTCCTTACGGATTTCATTAATTTTTTATGGACTCTGTCTCGTCTAGCTTTCGTTGTTTTGAGTCTTTTTACTACTTATTTGTATTACATTAAGCGTAGGACAAAGAATACTTCTATGAATCTCAAGCGTCATTATTGATAGAAAGTAATCAACTTGACAAGTTTCAAACGTTATTTGAAGTGAATCGACATCTATTGTCACAATATTGTACTTTGGAGCTCAGTGTTGAAGTGGCTAATGAGATCAGTTTTAAAACAATCGGAATCGACTTCCAACAAAAGTAAAAAGTATGAAATAAACGGTGGAAGTTAGTATCATGATAATTCAAAAAATTATCACTAATTACAATGATCAAATTTTTTAAACCATTTTTTTACTCGTTTAGATGATGCACTCTGCTAACACTCTTTCGCTTACCGATTTTGATGAAATTTATATGTAGAACTCCTCCTCGAACTAACCCACTCAAAAAAGAACCTCCTCCTTTTTTGGAAGTTGGTTAAAAATACACCTTTGGTTCTGTCTCTGCCCCGTCCATAGAACAAAGGTTTTTAATGTTAACCAGATTGATGGTTTGCTAGACAGTTCCTGCTTCCTTATGATATTTGTTGACAGTTTAATTATAATTGCTTAGAAATAACTTAATTAAAGAACATAATGACCAAATGTGTCACCTATGGTAATGTACTTACATAAAATTACTAATATGATTCAAATCTTAATGTGATTATCTTAACGTAATAAATGCTCATTGTCAAGGTTATTTACTATTAACGTTATCGAGATAACAGAAAGAAGACGGCTTTGCCCATACATCAGGCTTCCCTAAGTACATAGTAGGTAGCCGGTTATTTTTTTTACAGGATCTTTGTTATAACCGTGGATATCCTAACAAGCATCTGACAAGTAATAATAAAAACGAAAGAAACAGAAAGTAAAAATAGTGGAGAAGTTTGACTTCGTAACCGAGTTCAAAAAGGAGGTTCTCAATTCGACTGTATTTTTGTGTCTGTTAATTTTTTTACAAGGTGGACCAATTTTGATATATTTTTTTAAATTTCAATAGCTGACGCTTCCATGTCATGTAAATTTCAGTGAGATCCGAGTTGGTTATCCCTTATAATGCGTATTTCAACTACTTTGATGGTGTGGTCATATTCACTTGTCGATTACAAAAGAAATAAAAACTGTTTACGATGGTTGGGTTTATTTACTATTTAATGGTTCTTTTTTGTTTCAGAATATTTTCCGTTTCAAGTAGGTTAAACTTGATTAAGATATTCACATATATTTGAATACTAAAAATTAGCCGTAATGTATAATATTCAAGCATAAATGCTCAATATCACAGCTGGTGTGGAGCTGCGTCTGCAAGCTTCAGTGGACATTCGATCCCTTTCGTGGCTGTCTTAACGGCAAATTTATAATATTTAAAAAAATATATAGGCTATTATAAGAATTGTTGTAGAGTAATTAGTGACATTATAAGGAGTAATAACTAAGTTCCCGCGGGGTGCTGGGCTAGTTTTGCTCCATCTCCCTCCATATCTTGCTGTGGGAGGCGAAAGTGATGACAAAGAAAAAGTTCCAGAAGCTGGGCAGCAGCGCCCTCTGAAGATCTGCCATTATACAATGCTATCCCCACGATCTTGCGTGGGGATCAAACCCCCTCCTTTGTTCAATGGTGAACGCAATGACTGTGTATGTGATACAACTTCATTATACAATACATATTATTGGGTACTTATGCTTACTTGTCTTAATTTTGGCATCTCCATCGCCATTAATAGATACGATCAAGATTCGTCCAATGGCTTTGTACTGGCCTTTGATTGTGACGTTGCATCGTAAAGTAAGATCGGCTTCATCGTTATCGTACCTTTAAAAGAAAAAAAGTTATAAAAAATCACACGTTATTTTATAAAACATCCGTCCAGCTAACTGCATTTTGTCTTAACGTCTTTGTTCTCCAAGAAGCATACTTCATCAACAACCAGCTTGTAGTATCAACAGGAGCACCCGCTTATTAGCGATCGCCAGGTACGGTTTTCGTTGCGGTCGCTCAGCTGTGATCTAAACGACTACGCTATATCCAAACTAGCTGACGACATCTTATCCTTAGTCTCCACTACCTTCCCCTATAAAGTATATATGTATAAAATATAAGTTATCCAAGTATAGACTTAGATAACTTCTATAAAATTTTAGTTATCTAAGTATAGACTTAGATAACTTCTATAAAATTTAAGTTATCTAAGTATAGACTTGATTGGATATAGCGTAGTCGTTTTGAATATAGGGTTATAGGGTGTAGCATGAATCATTTCATTCGAAGCTTCTTCCTATGGGCTTTCCAAGAAATTGTTAGAGTAGATCTGCAGTTTTTAGCAGACCGGAGCATCAAGATTGTTGTTGACAATGGACTCTCCGACTTAAAACCGATAATACAACTGTTTTTCATGGCTGTATCTCTTGCTCAACAATAACATTATGCAGCTCAGCTATATTCATTGCTGTGCGGATGACAGAACTCATATATTAGCCGTGATCAAATTTATCTGGAAAACATTGTCGAGAGTTGGAACAAACTCATATCGAGCAATTTCGCGTCACTTGGAAGATATGGCTATGTTAGCCTGTAAGAAACTTGGTGCGCTGGGAAAGGCAGGACGGTACTTCACCTCAGCCCATCACCTGCAATTTTTGAAGGCTCAGATTTGTCCACACTGCTCTCACCTCTGTACTGGCTTCTTCCATTTGACCGCATTCAACGCAGGCTTGATTTATTGGCGATCAAGCTCTCTTTTATTGGCTCGACCCTGTGGTACTGCGTAGAGATTATGGATAAATCTGCATTGAATTTCTTCGCTTTTTTTGTTTTTTATTAATTGGATCGCTCTGTTATTGAATCTATCACGACAAGTATTTCAAGGAACTATTTGGTTAATACTAGCTGCCATTTGAGTGATTTCCTAATCGATACAACATCAGCATTCAAAACGATAGCATAATATTCCCTTTTTAAAGGATTGCAACGCATCCTTGAGACCTCTGGTATTATAGACGTTCGTAGACGACGATAATCACTTACTCGGTAATAAGTGATGATGAACCGACTGCTGGTTTGTCCTACTATGCCCTAAAAAATGTTTTAGCATGATCTCGCCGTCACAATAACTATTTACTTGTTATTGATTTAAAATAAATGAATTGTCACATTAATTTAAGAGTAGTTGTAGTACAATTATATTTCACAAATATTTCTAATTTATTTCACACTTTTATTTCAACCATAATTCTTTCTAGAAGTAAAAATTTAAAATAAAATTCTAACTTTGGTGAAATTTAGATACAATATAACCTCATAAATGAAATAGAATCTTATTGTACATGTGTATTTCTTATAGATTAATAAAAAAAAATACAACCGATACAAATGCACCTAGCCCGCGATACAGTAGCGATGCTGTCGCTGTTAGTAAACATTCGCCCACGTAACGACACCCAGTTTCGTCAATTCTACGAATAATTTTTACTAAACGCGTTAGTAAGACGCTACACATGCTATCGTAAATAATCTCTAAAACGGTTCAAAAAACTAACGAAGTTGCATTGAAATACATAAGGTTGTGATACCGTTAAGGGTAACAAATACATAAACAAAATTTATAAGTATACATGTTGGGATTCGGCACTCCAATTTGATATAATTTTGTTGTCTATTAGATATGAGATCTACGAATAAATAAATATTTATACGTAGAATGAGAAAATATAGAAATACATATGTACAATTTTGGAATACATAAAAAGGAGGTAGTATTCATTACCAAATGAACCTTTCTCAATACATGTTTGGCTGGTCCTGAGCGTTAAAGCCGCTTAGTGGTTCAATCAAATATACTATAGTTTTTGCAATTCAAAATGTATTCTTCTCAATATTATTACAAACACTATCGCGTACTAAGCGAAAATCATATGTTAGAAATTATTGCAGTACAAATTTTTTTCTCGCCTTGAGTATAAAATTTTGTACTCCATAATTTGTAAAATGTAATCTGTTATTTTTATACCATGTTTTTTGCATCGTGATATTTCAATAAAATGTTTAACCATCTAATATAGGTATATCTATTTTTTATAAATTTATGATACATTTGGGTTTCCGCACTCGCGTCAACTTTTTTAAAACGTATAATAATTAATTTATTCCCTATAATAAATATATAACCTTCGATATTGCTATTCGAATTTGATAATAAACGTGCAAATTATTTTTCACCTTGTCCATGTTGATGACATTGAAACCTCAGTCATTGGTAAGGTCTTGTTGATATTTTAGGAAACCTCGCCTTCAATATGAGTTTTAGGGTCCCGTGCGATAAAACCTCTATAAAATCTAGGCTTTCCGTACAGCCTATGTATCTTTTGGAAGCCGGTTGAAGTGTTCAAAGAAAATGAAATATGACGGCGAAGAATAGAATAGCGTGTGGTACCTACACAGGTGAGAGTGGTATGGGATCAATCGACTGATTTAGGTCACTTGGAAGATGAACTACTCCATAGAGAATTATTATTACGAATAAAAAAAAATTTACGTATTGGCAACAAATTCGTGATAAAAGATTTTTTATATTTGCCTGATTAATAGGTAAAACAACTAAAGAGCAGTTGTTTAATATTATATTTTGGAACTCCTCCTAAACGATAACATATTTTCTCACATAACCGTCACGTGCAGTGCGTGTAAAGATAGAACTTTATCTAATTCATATTTTGTTTTATTTTCCGTTCAATTTCATTCAAACAAAGCGAGTGTGAGATACGTCAAATATTTTATTCATTTAAAAGGCCTCTCGATGTCATTATGTGTGGAATATAACATCGTGCGTATGTCCGCCGCTGGTTCTCTGGTTAGCGTGCATCAAATATCAAATTTTCCATTACTGTAGTGTATAAATCATGTTGAATTTGACCGATGGTATGGATTATGTTAGCTATGAGGACCATTATGGTTTGTGGATTATTTCTATGGACCTGCGACAAGCTCACAAGAAAATGTCTGACGGAGTAAAAATCTCACGATTTTGGTGGCGAGTTCATATAACCTTTACGTAAGATGACCATGTCCTGAAATAGCTCGTGCAGAATCTCTAATACGGCATGAGCTGTGTGGCACGTCCTGTTGAGACCACATCTTGTTGGAGTCCATCTCATCCAATTCAGGACAAAAGAAGTCGGTAAACATCAAAGCGCTCGCCGTTGAGGGTGATGGCCTGGCCAAACGGATGACACCACCACCAGCTCAAAATCCACACCAATCAATGACTTTTTCGGGATGTATTGAACGTTATAAATGAGATCCTCTTGGATCTCGTTTAGGTGCCATAGTCTTGAACTCATAGGGATGAGTTCAAAACTATGGCACCTCACGTGCAAATAGGGTAAAATTTATTTTTGGACTACCTTTTCATGTAATGGAGTCCTTTAGAAAAATATTTGATTTAAATTTCTAGTCCTATGTTCATCATTGGGTCAAAGTTCTATATAAAGTATATAGATTTAGGTGATTCCGTTAACGTGCTTAAAACCCGTGACTCGTGACATATGGATGGATGGATAGGCATACAGTGGAATCTAATTCATAGGGCTCCTCTTGCCCTTTGGGTGAGACACCCCAAATTCACTTACTTGACATCCTCGACAATGCACTTCCTTAAGCCAGTCAAGCTTCCATTATTCAATTGCACTTTGAAGGCACCGGGTAGTTCCAACTTCACGTTATCGTCTCTTAACGGATCCGTAGGCTTGACTCCAAGTTCTGGAATCCCTTTTGAGTATAAGGGAATAGCAGCTTGTATATTATTTTTGAGACATTCATTTGTCCAAACTGGGCAGACCTTGATGAAGTCGGCTAGAAAAAATCATAACACATTAAACAATTGTTCTCTCCACTATTAGCTAAGTGTAGACAGCTCACCGCTTCGGTCTAGAATTTACATATAATGTGAATAAAAGTTCTATGCTATACTACAGCGCCAAAGCTATATACCAAATATCATTAAAATCCATATAAACTTTATAATGGTGCATGGAAAAATATACACAAACAAACACACGCACTTCATTAAAAAGCCTATCAATCCATAGTAAAGCTTAAAAAATATGCTTATTTATAAGAACTTTTGCATTTTAGGAGATTAATTCCATAATGTAGGCGGGCCTGAATTTTTGCGAGTAGGGATATTCAGGAGATATTAATTATTACTGCACAAAGAAAGTCAAGAAATTACTCACGTAAAACTTTCGCTACGACTACATTTAAAACCATAGCTACTATAACCGTTTTTAGAATGTGACACATTTTGTAACTTTTAGGTAAAATAGAAACCGGACAATTAATCAGTTCGTAGGGATGTGTAGTACTGACGCTCTCTCATATTAAACTGAGATTCAAAGTTGATACAGCAGAATAAATTCAAGGATATTTATATTCATATCACTTTTGTTTCTGGTTATATGAGCTGTGGATAAACGTATACGCATTCTTTGTCTAGTTTTATCTATAGCTAAGGTTATAGGAACACCGTATATAAACTAATATTGTTATAGGTATATAATATGACCGGTGCGTTGCGGTATTATAACCAAAATAAATAATAACTAAGTTGAGATCTGTGACTCAAAGATCTAACTATGAACTTTTAAACACGCTTAATATAGCAGATACTTTCTCAATATAATCAAAAAATTCTCTATAAAGCCTCTAATGCTTTAAATATTATAAAAAACAATGTCATCCCATTGTTACTTAAACAACCTATGACATCAACTGTCTAATACGACAGAAAATATATTAATTAGAAAAAGTAGAACCATGTCTAAGCCATTCAAAAAATCCTTATGGGACACACCAGGCTCGTGCTTCTGGCGTATAGTGTCAGATTGACCGCATGCTGGCGACACGTGTCACACTCCTCTGCCATATCCCTCGATATTCGTATAAAAAACTGGCTATTTTCTTTCCTCAGCTCAAATATGTAAGTGAGAAAATTATGAATAAAATTTTAACACTACTCGTTATGAACTATTTTCAACAGTAATAAAGTAAGGCCTTTACTTCAAGAGCTTAAAAGATTTCGTATATGTACTTGTGTCCATATCTAACAGCTCTCGGAACACACTGTTAAGTGATTGGCAACAAATTTTCTAAAGGCAATCATTACAACCATGCATAAGCCATTCAAAAAATAACCTAATGGCGAGAATCCAAACTCGTGCTACTTACTGGCTCCCACAAGATGTGCAAGCTCAAGTTTCTTAGTTTTAAATGTCCGGTTTTCAAACGGCAATGACATTTTAAAAGGATCACATCCGGTTACACGATAATGTCTTTCAGAGTCGATTTAAGCATTATTTTACGCGTGCTACTTTGCCGTTTAGTTTTATAACTTCTACTATACTTTCGTGAGCTGTTTTAAAATAATATAACAGTACGAACATTGTCACGTGTATTTATAAGTATTTTTATGTTACAAAAATTACACTGGCGTTATGCCTTTATTATCAAAATACTTAAAACTATAAACAACACTACAGCTACTACAATGACAGCCTCCGAGCCATAGCAGACTCACAGGCAGTCTTAAGGCTCCAGCCAACTACCAGTTGGCAGCGTGCTCAGCTAACTGGCAGCATTGCCCCTTTGAATTGCAATTCGTTGAGCGTTGAGTTGAGTTAATTACGAGATGTATCGAGCAAAAATATTAAATACAGGTATAGGTAACATCAAACAGGTATGAGATAGGAGAAAGGAATAGCACAGAGGAGAGAAAATAATCGTTCATTATGTTTTTTTTTTTTTATTCCTGATAGGTTAACCTTTGACCACTATCTCACCTGATGGTAAGTGATGATGTGGTCGAGGATGTTGTTCAGACTAACCTAGAGTTACTGGCTTTCAAGGACAGCTGCGGGAACACACCGTTAGGTGCTTGGCGACAGATTTTCAACTTGAGGGTGCTAGCTAGCCAGGCGGGCATTTGCAAAGTGCCCTACCACCATGCTGTAACGACTGCTATCGTAAGACAACAACCGGGACGGACGGCTTAACGTGCCCTCCGAAGCACGGAAACGCTCAGTAGTAATGCCCAACCAGCGGTCACCCATCCAAGTCACGACCGCGGCGGACGTTGCTTAACTTTGCTGATTGATTCAGAATGGCTAAGCAAACTTGGCTACGAGCGCTTCAATTTCTCAAGTTTTAATGGTATAAGGATTTATTAAATCTTATTGCTATCTTTCTACTGGGCATAAATTCAGAATTTATTAGACTGAAAACCTAGTAAGTATATAAGGCATCAAACCAGGACTTCTTAGATTAAACACGACGCTTTACGCTAGTCAAGTTAAGATTTGTTAACGCCGTTGAGACTGAAGGCGATCAATTTAATCTAAATTCAGGTCACGACTGATATCAGAGCCAAATTTAAATTTACCAACACAAATTCTAAGTAAAAGCTAAACTCAAAATAATGCTTAACGTTCAATTTTCGACTTCGAGAGAAAAGTATCATGGACTTGTTTTAATCGAGAACTAATAAATCAGTATATTCTCATAAACTAAGTCTTAAGTAAGAATATCGCCGTGGGGTGTCGGGTTTGAATTGCACCTCCTATAACAATACCTCATCCCCAAATAACTACTAACCGTAGTACTAAGGGAAAATACTAGAAGGTGGGCAGCAAGAGGCTGTGTTCAGCAATGCACGATCCGGCTATTACAGAATAATATTGCATATATAAAAGGTAGTAATAGGTTTTCTTGTATCATTATTGATATCCAGTAGAAATGCTAGGTTAATCCTGTTAATAATTAATTTACCAACAAGTGAGATAGTGAACAAAGACTGATGTAACGGAACATACCTTGGGGAGGAAGTTCCATCATGAAACACAAATAATATAATTGAAATTTACACTGGCCATGGCCATGGCCATGATTAGTTTAATACTAAATACCAGTCAAGTGCAAATTCGCACACAGAGGGTTTCATAACAACAGAGTGTACCAAAAAAAACAATTGTTTTCATACTCCTAGAGATTCTTAGCGGGAGCACAGAAAAAAAGCACAGAAGGATCACTCCGCGAAGCCATTCCAATAAATAAGCGACTCTATATACGGAGCAATAAAGTGCACTTCCGCTCGCTAAGCACAGAGTACGCTTGTATTTAATACCATATTTACCGTAAAACAAAAAAAAAAACTTTAAAAAAGCTCGTTTTTTGTAGTATCCGGTTTAATGTTTTTGTTAATAATATTAATATTTATTGTCTTATCCGCCTCATTTCTGTAAATTTCCAACCGGCTAGCTATAAAATTTATAAAGATAGAGCCCTGCTAAAATCGTACGGACAAACAGAAGGGTGGATTCCAAAAAAAAACATAATCACCTTCTGACTGATATCCCACCTTAAAAAATGCACAAAATATAAAGATTTTGAGCGTCTTATTGCAGTCACTTAAATCCATTTTTCATAATTCTCGTTGGTATTTACGCAGACACTTTTGGTTAAAATAGGCGTTAATATAGTGACGGGGTATGTGCGTCCAATGTTATGTTAATGTCAAAACCTTTACTAGTAGGTTTATATATATCGAGATAAGTAGTGGCATACTGCATATTTAGCACATTTTAAACCTCTTACAAAATCGTAAAAAACTATAAATCTATTTGATGTGATTACCCAGTCCTGGATTGATAAACCGGGAAGTGTACGTCTTAAAACAAATACAAGGCAAAGTAAAAGATTATAAGAAAAATACGATAAAATCCAATCTTAAAAACATATCGCGCATTATTAGAACACGTCTAGAGTAAAGTGTGATTACAGTAGACGTTCCCTTTGCTCGTTTTCTGGAAAGCACATTTTTCTTCGAGACAAGACTTATTGGTTGTTCTCTAATTATATCTGCCTTCATGGAGGCGCGTTATAATTTGTTTGTCTGATAAATAAATATTCTCTATAATTCAAGATCAAACGAGTGATTGAAATGAAAAAAATGTAGGTAGTCCTTATAATAAAACTCTGTTATGTGTATATTTTTGGAAATAGTAATATATGTATAGCTAGTATTGTTTTACTTGTGTCAAAAGTTACCTTTTCTAGATAGGCAAGCTGTGGTGGAAGCTTCTCTTACCCATCTTAAGAGCTGTACCTATTGTTCCCTCACTTTGAAATTCACACTTTTACAATATTTCAGCACTCAATATACCAACAATCTCTTTTTAATACTTAACAATTACCATCTTTCGACTCTCTTTTTCGTTACAATAATGACGCCGCAATGAGGGGGCATTGTACAAGGAAACACAAGTTCCAATTTTGGCACGTTTTTTAAAAAAAATACTTATTTTTATCACGATTATTTCACATAGTAATTAAACAACAATTCAGAGATAAACGATTCTTGTTTCAACCGATAAAGTAATTTTTATTTGACATGCCTAACCACTAAGTTTGTTTTGAGGAAATATGGTATGTGCAGGACTAGAAAGACACTATCTCAATGAGATAGTGTCTTTCTAGTCTTCTACTTTTCGAAATTCCACAAATTTATACTCTTGCAAAATTCAGAACAACTTAACTCAATGAGATAGTGTCTTTCTAGTACTTGACTCGTCTGTGGAGATCGTATTTTTAATTATTCGTTTTAAACAAATAAAAACTGCATTAGCGGCTTGATACATGATTTGGGATATGCTTGAAACCTAGGTCGAATATCTTAACCAAATTGGATAATCGTGAGGCAATGATGGCCGTGCTAATAATAGCTATGGACTGCCATGCCGTAGGTCCATGGTTCTACCCCCACCGCTGGTTTGATCTTCACCGCATGGTGGAAGGGCATTTTACAAATCCCTGCCTGGCTAGCTACAGACCTCAAGTAGAAAATCTGTCGCCAAACCTCTAACAGTGTGTTCCGGCAGCAGTCCTCGAGAGCCAAAATTACAGGTACATGAGACTTAACAACTGTGTTTCAGGGTTACGGGTGCAGTACAATTCGTCACTTGTGATGAAATGCATCTGTTATAGGTAGAAGGTAGGTACTCGTACTTGTTTCTCATAATCACACTAAAAAAGTTACGAGTCCATTGAATATCATTCAATTTATATGATATTTACTATTTAACATCATTCTCACATCAACTGGAATGTCTACCGTTGAACAAGGTCTATCCCATTGGTGGAATTTGCCATAACCCCCACGCTTGGCAGGCGTCTTACGGATTGCAGTGGAAGATGTCAGTTCTTCAGTAGGCGCTGCTTTCCAGCTTCTGGTATTTGCCCCTTAGTCGCCTCTTACGACATCCATGGGAAAAATGGGAAGGTGACCGTAATATTTTTACTGTATAATTACTATGTTTATTAAGCTTTATACTAAATACCTTATACTCATAAAAAATTTCGCCTATAATAATAACAAATATTTTAAAAATAATTTAAGAAAACATCAATTTAATATTTTAATAAAACACTTAAAAAATGCATAAATATATATAGTGACAATTCCGCCTAAATTTCCTGCTAAGCCGACGTGCTTTCGATTTCTGATCGAGCTTTCTCGATCGTGCGGTCGCAGATCGCTGCGTGGGGTTTTGAAGTCACGTCTGCTTAGCAGGAAATTGTCACTAGATATATTTTTGTATTTTTTAAGTGTTTTATTAAAATAATAATTTGATGTTTTCTTAAGATATTTAAAAAATATTTGTTAATATTAAATATGGATTTCCGCAAAGTAACGCCTGAATCTATTCATTATGTCGCCTATACCTATAACGATAATGATTTGCCAATATTGCTACTCGTATATTTTTTTCCGAAGCAATTTCTATTTAGATTTCCTTGTTCCATTTTTTGTATTATGATATTTATATGCAAAAATATGCTGATTTGTGCGACCTTGAAGCTTAATTAACCTGCCTTGTAGTTTTTTAAAACAAGAACTAGTGTTTCATGTTTGTAAACAGGTTGGTGTATGGAAAAAGTATGATATTTGACCTTGAGTCGCAAATGACATCATGTCATGTTGTAAAAAGGTGCGTTAGAAATATTATTCATAATATGTAGACAAAAATCTTTCTTACTATAGAAATTGTACTGATTTAGCGTGTGAACTACTTTTTCGAAATTTCACAAATTTATACACTAGCTAAATTCAGAACAACCTAAGTCAATTATTCCAATATCTAATAAAATAAATCTATATAATCAACAATATTATCTAACCGGAAACGAATAAAGGAATATCATTATAATTATGGTACGAATTGTACAATATACAGAGTTATTGGAAAAATGCTAACAGCCTCTTAGGGTTGACTTCTGCTAGTCCTAACAAACATTTTGAGAATAATTTTTTGTGTGTTTTTTATTGTATTTTACAAGATTGCTATGGCGATCTCGCCATATCATATCTATGGCCATGTCATTTATCATCATAAAATTGAAAAGAGACAGATACTTTTGGTTTTTATTTCAAATATTGGCTCAACTGGCAAAAATTTGAGGTACTAACAATTATATTAAACAACTAGTAAAAATCGAAATACGCATGCACGTCGAAGCCTAAAAAAATACTACATAATAAAAGTCTATAATACTTTCTTTACAAATTGTATAAGCAATAAATGGTTGTGATTTAAATGTATCCATATCAATTTCTTTAAGGGATGGGAAGATAGAAAAAGTTTCTTCATACTTTTTATCGCTTATCATTAGAAGTTTATAGATTTTACTGAAATAAATGTAATATTTTAGTGTTGATGAACTTATTCCAGTTCCAGTATGTGGCATTGGCTATGGACTGCCGCGCAGCAGGCCCATGGTAGAAGGGCATTTCACGAATGCCCGCCTGGCTAGCGACCACCCTCAAGTAAAAAATCTGTCGCACCTAACGGTGTGTTCCGGCAGTTGTCCTTCAGAGCCAGTAATTCTAGGTTATGCCTGTTAACACCTCCGACCAAATCATCATTTACCAAAACATAAGGTTGTGGTCAGAGGCTTACCTATCAGCAATAAAAAATTGTTAAATATTTTTTTCACAGTCAATCAAAGTGGAGTCTACGTTTCTCGCCTTCGTTATCTTCTTCGCCTGCATAGCTCTAGTGATACCTTCTTACCTGATAATCGTGGGGATTCTATCACTCTTTTCGAGATCTAGATGTGATGATGAACTGGAAACCGGAGCCTTATTTCCTGAAGCTGAAAATTCAGATTGCAGCGACAGAGCGCTGGCTGTTGTTACTTTACTTGTGGTGTTAATTTGCTGGTAAGAACTTTAAGGAATTTAAGGACAGGTTGGTTTGCATTGAAATGTAATTTTTACGTTTATCCTTCAGTTTTTCTAAGCATTTGGCCTGATATAAAGTAGGTACAAATATCACAGTCACGAGACAACACAAAGAAATGAATTAGTTATAAAATCTGAGTTACTCATACTTAGGCTCATACATACTTAAGTACAAACCATATTTAGCATTGCATTTCAACGGGGCAATATTGCTGGTTACGCTGCCAACTGGTAGTGGGCTAGAGCAAATGCTCCAGCCCACTACCAGGCAGTCCAAATGGACTGCCTGTGAGTCTGCAATGACTTATAGGTTGTCTAAATGCTTTCATTGTAGTAGCTGTAGCGTTGTAATATTTTGTTAATAAAGGCATACCGCTGGTAAAACAAATGAAAATAATATTCAATAACTCACGTGAATAAGGCCCAATTTTTCCAACCCAGGGTTTAATTAATTCTCGGATAACTTTATACTATAAACCATTAACATGTGATAGCCTTTGTCGCCGTTGATGTGCAATGATGTGCCAGTATTTAAAATTTGCCCTGGTGTTGACTTTTATAAAATGTGACGTAGGGTTAACAGCTGTTGCAAAGGATAAAGTCTAATGATAAATCTAATGAAAATGTACACCATTGGACCTAAATTAGATAGGTCGAACTATACTTTACTTCCATGAATACATTATACTCGCGTGCGAAGTGAGACATCAACTCGAGCGTTTTGAGCAGTTGAGCACTCCTTTCCCTTGCTTGGTTCAAACTCAAACTGAGCGAGTGAATAGATACCTTCTGGGTAAGCGCGCTCTTTCTTCGATCGTATCATCACTTAACATCAGGTGGAATAGTGGTCAAGTGCTACCCAGTACAGTATTTAAAAAAAACTACTTTTGGAGCTTTCTGACTTGTTCACGTCTGTTATCCCGTATTCTATACCAAAATGAATTTGTAATAGAATCAGCCATTCTTTCGAGCACCCGGAAGTTTAATACACCTTTAATAATTATGTCGGCAAGCTTAATTAACGTAAAGTTCAAAGCGAATGAAAGTTAATTAAACGTCAACAGACTCTAACAAGTTTTTGTGTAAATATTCTGGCTACGTAATTTATAAAACAATTGATTATTTCAAATTCATTTATAGGTGACAAATATGCAGATAAAATAATATATATGCTTTTAAATATGAAAGAATTCAAATGAAATCGTAATGAAATTTGCAGCGTACCTATTGTTATTTTTTGTAAGTAAAAAGGTACGAATTTTAGAAAAATTTTCCACGCTAGTAGATAAAAAGCACTTTTACTCGTAGATCTCGATTAATAATTACCTTTTCTTGTTGAGCTTGTTAGTGGACGTTGCGTATACTTATTGATTTTCCTACGTTACAACTTGGACCTTTCATAATTTACGTTATTGACATTTAATAATAACTGCTTCCGTGCTTTGGAGGGGACTTTAAGCCATACGTCCTGATTATTGTCTCAGCATAGCAGTCGTTGACTAGTGGTCTTCAGTTGGCTCGGAAACTATGACATTACATGGTGTTAGGACATTTAGCGCACTCCATCTGACCAGCAACCACCCTCAAGTAGTAAATCTAGCCTAGCATTAAACAGTGTGTTCCGGCAGCTTTCCTTGAGAGCTAGTAATTCTAGGTTAACCTGAACAACATCTTCGAATACATCATCACTTACCATCAGGTGAGATAGTGGTCAAAGACTAGCCTATCAGCAATAAAAAAGTTTCATCTAAATCGGTTAAGCTGTTTCAGCCTCAAGGAATAACAAATACACATTCACATCCTCACTTCCTCCGTCACACACAAACTTTCGTATATATAACACACATATACTATCATGAGAAATTTAATATAAATGTGATGATTATTCTTTCAGTGTCCTTATTATGGGAATGGCAGTCAGCAACGAACAGGCCCACACAGCGGCTACCAGCGCCAGAAATGTGATGCACTGTGCATTTGCTGACATTGCTGCGTGGCTATCAGCATCAGCTAGAGAACTTCATCATAGTCTTCTACCACCAATGGATCTGGTGTTGCACGCTTATAATGAAGACCTGCAGAGTAAGTATTGCAAGAGCTGGACAATTGACTTGAATTTAAATACCATATACAGCCGCACAAATTTAAATTTGTTTTACTAAGTATTTTCCGCAATGAACAAGTTGGAGCAAGAGGTATACCAGCGAAATCCCTATATAACCTACTTAAAGACCTTGGCCTGTCAAGAACAACCGTAACATCAATCCTAGAACTTGTTATATATTTTATTAGCGGTATTATTAGAATCTTACCAAATTTGGCTAGGCAGAGGAGATGGCCCGAGCGGTGAAGAGGAGCATTGATGTCATCGTAAAGGGGCCCTTAACCCTACTCCCTGGGTTGTAAATCCCAGACGATGAATCCATGGAGTGCTAAGTAATTTGTCTCTTGGTCATTTAGGCTACTTAGCACGTCCATGTTTTTTTAGTTGTATGCATGCAGCAAAATTACAGGCAAAAATGAAAAGTGTAAAATACAGTAATCGTGACCGATATAGCACGATACTAAAGAATCAACTTTTAAATCGTAATATTTCGATCATTCAAAGACCACCGGTTCGTAAAACACAACGTGAATGTAATTTGGATTTCACAACAATAAACCGTGGGTACTTAAACAAATAGTTTGCAAATTGAATTGAAGCGCTCGTAGTGTACTCTAACTTAGTCGTTTTAAACCGATCAACTCAGGTCATGAGTTGGATGGGTGACTGCTAGTGGCATTATCGCTACTGAGCGCCTCCGTGCTTCGGAGAGCACGATGAAGCCAGTTGTTGTCTTAGGATGGCAATCGTTATAGCATGTTGAAAGGGCATTTAGTGAAATCCCGCCTGGCTAGCTAACAGTTTGGCGATCTCAAAGGTTCTAATAAAGGACCTACACACTCAAATGCCCTAAGGGGCAGTAATACCCTGTTAGTTAGCTATGTATTATACAAAGTTTGAACAAAGTAAGAACCGCCATTTCGATCATTTGTCGCGTCAACAAGGACCTAAAGAGGATAAGTTTTTGAAAATATTCTGAGCGCCCGCGCGTATTAAATTAATTTTTTTCCGCCTCTTTATAAGTTATTTTATTTAAATGTCATGTCAATGAAAAATTTTACTTTTAGATGTGGAAATATTACTTGGAGAACCAATACAACAATCGATCGCGTCGGAGAGTGGAATCGATTTGGTATTCGATTCTCTTGCCGATATAATTGCAGGTAAGCGTGTAATCAATTTTTATTTGTTTTCGAATAAGGCCACTATAGCACTGACATCAACATGTTGTTTAAGTTTATTGAAAAATCATCTTACGTGACCACTTTTTTGTTTGTCTGACTGTCAATCTGAAAGACCCTCTTTTCTCAGGTACAGGTAAAGGTATCAAGTTTATATTAATATCAAGGTCTACGATTCTTTAAAGGTTACAAAATTAAGCTTCTGTGCTAACCATTTATGGCATATATTTTTATACTCAACATCAAAATCTATTTTGTACTTTTCGTGAAACTACGATCATGATTTTTTTTAAGAACAAGGGAACATTCCGGAATTTCCGAACTAATGTAATTCTTGCGATCACAAACTAAGGTTAATTTGAATATATATTTTCATTTATTTTAGTGATTAAATATATAGTAAAGTTTAAAGTTCTTTCTTGACTAGTTTTTTTTTGGCTAATACTAAGGCTAAGTCGGTTTTTTTTCACCTTTTTAACTTGATTAATTTTAACCATTAATTTATACATTTTATGCAATAAACTTTCATCGCTGTTACAATACACCACCAGGTCCAAAGTCAAAATCATTTTCGGAAATGATTTCAAGATCTACTACATGCTTGGCGAATTATACATTCATATATATTATATGCTAAAAACATTTTTAAACTCTCGCGGGTATCGTACCTATGTCTTCCGACCACAGGTTGGTACCTTACTTCTCTCCTTCCATAGTCTCTTTCATCTGCTAAATAAAAATACATGATAATCACATGTGTTCATAATGCCAAGTTAGATAGTAAGAGTATAAAGCTTACATTCCTAGAACCTACGATAGTAAATGTTTCATTACCATAAAACAAATTGTGTTCTCGTTCAATTCGTAATTGAGTTCTTCACTATAGGTACATGTTTTGGTCCCACCGTGCTTTTATTTCTAGGTAAAACATTTAAACATATACAATTATACACCAAACAGAAAATAATTATTGAAAAGATCATGCGTCAAGCTTATTTCACAATAGTAACATACTTATGTCTAAGTAACTTACATTAGTGTTCAATAAATTTTACTCCCAAAAAGATTTTTTATATATAAAATAAATTTTAATCTAGAAAAGATTTAAATTTATTTTTTGTTATATTAGTTAAACGGGCAGCATTGATACCTATCCGTTTTATCCATATCCGTATTGCTAAATATTTTTTTTTTCAGAAAGTAGTCAAGACTGCTATCCATAAAAGGTATTTAAATAGTCACAATGAGACTTTACACGTCATCAATCATACAATTTAATGAACACAACTTATTAATAGGTAACTAATTGGTAATGCAGATAGTTTGTATACAAACCTTTGCAAAAATCGTAAGAAAACAATGAAATTATTTTTTTCTGTCTCCACCACGATACGCGAGTGCGTATTCGTTGTGGAGAACGAAAAAAATAATTTCATTGTAAATGGTAATAGCGTCACCGGTCACAACTATTATGACTTGGGAAAGTATTATACCTCTATCTTTTATACATTCTTGGAATAATTTGATATACTTTTTACACTATGCTTCTTGCCCTGGCTTCCCCTAGTTACGAGAAAGAAAACGATTGCGTTAACATTAACGCAATCTGCCCTTTTTGCAAATTACGTTTGCCAAAATTTAAGATAGCTGCGCACTTTTGATGTTTTTTATTTAATATATAGAAATACTTATGTTGTCATAGACTGATAAATTAAAATTCAAAATAGATATCTAACGGTGCAGAGGCCAACAATGCTCAATGTTCTTGAAACATACGAATCCGACCGAATATGGCAGAGAAAAATTATATCTTAAGATGTGTCTCCCTTAACCTCCAAAAGGCTATGCCACCCAATAAAAACGTATTAATTAGTCTCTAGGAGCACAACGTCGTGGGTCAGCATTATTATTGTATCTATTTAGTCACAATATTAAAAAAGATTTAATCTTAACCATTTGGTTAAGATTAAATCTTTTTTGAATTAATATGATAAAAACAGAACCCTTTAGGAATGATGCTTCAACTCAATCTTATTTTCCTCTAGAGCTCATAATTAACAAATCTACATGTAATGACTCAAACTTCTGTCGAAATGCCAAACTAAACCAAACTTTAGAGATAATACTTAGTACTAGATTGCAATCTATCACAGCTTACCCATTTTGAAATATTAGTGGGACGTGTTCAGAACCTTTGTTTGAAACAGTTTTGTTGCATAATGAGATTTAATTATCTAATTAAAATATAAAATGCTCTAGCCCGTATTTGGGGTTTGACAGCAGCCTAATTATGGAAGCAAAAAGAGTACACATTATACATTTTATAATATATTTAACCGTATTTTTATGTGGCAATACATTACATAGCACAAATCATGTTACCAGTAGATTTATCGAGTCTCAAAACCATCACAATTTTAAATGCAGGCATTATTACTTAAAGTATTAGTAAATGGTTTTATGATTATGTAGGTTGATATATGATGAATTGAATGATAAAATTAGAGTTATGAGTCTTGTCATGTTAGCTCAGTCGGTCAGAGCATATCCTGGCTCAAGGGGTGAGTGACGCGGGTTCGAATCCCGCACGTGATTATAATTTTTCTTCTCGTAAATTTGTAATTTTGAAATGCTAGTTGGATTACTTTTCCGCGAGCAATTAAGTTATACGGCAATTGAGAAATATTTATAGCAATCTCAGTATGATTGGCAGAAATAACAAAGGCGCTCTAAATCATATTATTGAGTTTTTGCAACTACTACTGCCTAGTGATGATATTTTACATTACATAAATAATATAAGCTTGTTCCATCTTGTATGGCATCCAAAAACTTTGTGAAAATTCTGTTACATATTTCTACCTGTACTTTCAAGAACATACGGAAAAGACAAGACAATGAAGTTTACGAAACAAATAAACGTTCACGTTTATTGACAATTTCCAAAATATTCAACGCATCATGCACAACTTCCTTGTTTCAGAAATACTTTAAGCTAATGACTACCACCTAAACATGTACTAGATTGACTTTCAGTTGTTTCCTGTCCTTTATTAGAATCGAAAACTATACTGAACTCAAATGTCCTCAAATGTCAAGGCATCCCATACACAAACATTCATTATGAAATGTAAAATACAGCGTATGTATGATTATAATACAAGAAGGAGCCACATTCGTATTTCATTCTCTGTATCCTATTATTGAGTTTTTGAGGGAAGTAAGTTACACGAGGGTATGTTCTGGGTATCGTAGCACGGCTGCTGTATTTAATATACTGTTTTATTTTCTACGCAAGCATGTATCGATGCGGTTTTATTATGGTTTGTTGAAAGCCTTTTCGAAAATAATTTCCCGTGTGCGGCTCTCGGTGAATCATAATTTACATATGGCTAATAGACATTCAGTGTGGCGTTCTATGGGAAAGATCTATGTTCAACAGTGAACGTCTTCCATCTGATGATGATGGGCACCTTTACTGCCCAAACACCGGTCAGATACGACTAAACACCGTCTGTGCTACCCGGTATATTTAGTTAATAATTGGTAAATAGCTATTAGCAACTCCTCCTCCCAATGACCATAATGAAAATTATTTTCACTTTGTCTGACAACAATATAACAGACCCTTAAATCACGATATTATAATATAGTCAACAAAGTTTAAGATTTTGTACGCCATTTAATATACCCTAACTTCTGACAAAGCAAAACTAGTTAAACTGTTAGTACAAATTCCCCCAGAGACGTATCTAAAAGCTGTTTACTAATTTAAACAACTTCCTTCCGTTTCAAACTGGTAATGCTTTAGCAATTCCGTAGATACCCCCTTAGCTGTTTATTTATATAAAGGATAAAAATAAACATGACGTTTTGTTCATAAGTTATGACACATTTCAGAAAGCGAAGACATTTCTCTGAAGATATCATCCCTCAGAGAAGTAAGCATGCGCGCTGGATCCCTTGCATCATCAGCATCAGACCGCATCAAGGACTTGGGGCGACAACTAGACAATTTCAAACAACACTGCACGGCGAAAGACATGCCTCTGTGTGACACTGTCAATACCAACTCGCTTGAAATGAAGATGAAGTTTGATTTGGTAAGAGTTTATAAAAGTACAACGAAAATTTAAATCGAGTTAAAAACAAACCCACCTCTTTTTGGTAATTATTTGATATAAATTTGACATATGTATTTTTTTATGTTCGTATCTAAAAAAAAAGAACGCTGGCAGGGCAGGTATGGATTTTCATACAACATTCCTTCACTGCTACGGAGTGCAGGAATGAAATTCCATATGAGTATTCCCGTCGCACATTTGTGAGGGAGAAATTACGAACTTTATAACACGTTTCTGAACGAGCAATGAAACACCTCCTGAGTGGGTGTGGTATAAATTAGTTTTGTTGCTATTTTAATTAACTTTGACTATAGATATCGTTTGGCCCCGAGAGCGTGATGACTCGCCATCAACACTGTAGCTCAAATTGGCAGATTATGTTGGCCTGAAGAACGGCTGGTAGCGGATTCGAATCCCGCTTAAAATGAAAGCGTAACAGAGAGACAGACTTTCGAAGCGCTCGTAGCCAAGTTTACTTAGCCATTCTGAATCGATCAGCAAAGTTAAGCAACGTCCGCCGCGGTCATGACTTGGATGGGTGACCGCTGGTTGGGCATTACTACTGAGCGCTTCCGTGCTTCGGAGGGCACGTTAAGCCGTCGGTCCCGGTTGTTGTCTTAGGATAGCAGTCGTTACAGCATGGTGGTAGGGCACTTTGCAAATGCCCGCCTGGCTAGCTACCACCCTCAAGTTGAAAATCTGTCGCCAAGCACCTAACGGTGTGTTCCGGCAGCTGTCCTTGAGAGCCAGTAACTCTAGGTTAGTCTGAACAACATCCTCGACCACATCATCACTTACCATCAGGTGAGATATTGGTCAAAGGCTAATCTATCAGGCATAAAAAAAAAAAAAAAACAGACAGACAGAGAGTTACTTTCGCATTTATAATATAAGTACTGATAGTATTTTGTTAATAAAGGCATACCATTGAACATCGTTATTTTACAAATTCAATGAATATCCGTGAAAAAAAATTCGAGGCAAAATATTTAAGGCAAAATTCGGAACGTTTCACAGTTTTTATTTATTTATAAAACAATACATCTATCCTTACAAGTTCAGGAATTAAAGTAAATCTGTTTAAATTTGGCATCAAGTTTGTTATAACATTTTGTTACGATGGTGTGATGGTGTAGTGGAAGATAGTAAGCAGACATTGAAAAAATACTACTGAACTATGAGGTATGCTAAGCTCCAATAAATCCACGTGTTGTCATTCTTCTGTTTCAGATTCTCCGTGAACAGCAACTATTGCAATTGAAGATTTTAGGAGTGGAAAATCTAACAAAGGCTATATCAGATGCCAGAAAAGAATTCAAAGCATTGCCGTCTGTAATATTCAACCAAACGGTTCAAATAAGACAAGGTATTTCTAATTATTATATCAAGCACCATATTTTTTGTAATCTGTGAAAAGCCTATCGAGAATAATCTTTTTGCTTTGTTAAAAAAACAGAAAGTATTCGTCTGAGCCACGGGAAACAGGCCTGATGTTATATCTGAGTAATATAAAGTATGAAAAAATACGTCCCGTTGTTTCATGTGATGATGTTGATGATGATAAAAAGTATTCTATGTCCTCATCCATCCAGGACCTCAACTAGATATAACCAATATTTCATCTAAATCACTTCAGCCGTTTCGGCGTGAAGGAGTAACTCACATACACACTCATCCTCGCCAACTCACAAACATTCCCATTTATGATATTTGTGTAATTTGAGTTTATCCACAATTGACGTACTTATTATTATTATGCCCCCCCTCATAGTGGGGAGGCTGTGTACAGCAGCTGACAATCCAGCTGGTACAGTAAGTTTCAAATTCGTGTTAGAAATTGCCTCGTAGCCTAGAATTTCACCCTCCATTGCTACCTGTGGGTGTCGTAAGAGGCAACTTTAGGAAAAACACCGGAAGGTGGGCAGCATTGCCTTATAAGGAACTGTTATATTAAGCTGCGATTTCCAAAACGCTTAGCAGGCGTGGGTTTTGAAACAAACGGCCCTTGTCAGGGGATGCTGGGTTCAGCAGTTGAAAACCTGGCTGATACAGTACAGTTAGCAATAAAATCTAAGTCCACAACAGCGTCAATTTAAGAGCACTGTGCCAATACTGCCTCAATAGTATAACTAAAAACAGGTCACTTTTAAATATATCTAGCAATAAAATACTATTTCTTATTGGTTTAGTTCGTTTCTCCCCCTTCGTCTATTATACAACAGTAAAAAAACGAAAGTTACAAATATAACAAAATGAAACGTTATTATACAATAGTACTATAATAGTACATAAGAAACTTAATGATCACTGGGAGAGGACGTACGTGCCACAATTAATTGGAGATTATTTTTAGTTTTCTTTATTGCTGATAGGTAAGCCTTTGACCACAATCTCACCTGATAGTAAGTGATGATGTGGTCGAAGATGTTAACAGGCTTAACCTAGAAATACTGGCTCTCAAGGCCAGCTGCCGGAACACACCGTTAGGTGCTTGACGACAGATTTTCTACTTGAGGGTGGTCGCTAGCCAGGCGGGTATTCGCAAAAATGCCCTTCCACCATGCAAAAGAGGAGATTTTCGGAATAAGCCCTGTTTTACGCGTCCAAAGAGTATTTTTAACAAATATATCTCTATCACGATGTTTTTGCCAAAACACTGATTAAGCGAGTAAGTTACGATGTAAACTTTGTCCACAAACGGCAATCGGATAAGTGCAATGTATCACTTTGTAAAATGTTCGTAAGTTAAAAGAAAAATCTTCGATGCTGAAGAAAATTTCGCGAAAACTAGAAGTCGTTTTGGTACTAATTAAGAGTAATGGTTAGTGCACACGGCACTTCTCCGATGGTTTTAACGACTCCACAACCTATTGAACTGGAATGAAGTGGATTTATTTTCGTAACAAAGAAAGAATATGTTTTTAGAAGAAAAAAAACAAGTAAGATCATCTAACATAGGTAAAGATTTAATATTATATTTTTGCCGCGAACAACATTACAAAATTACAGTGGGAGAAAAAATATATCTACCCGCACACGTCTATAACTCAGAAAAAAGTTTGTTTTATATCCTAAAGAAGAATTGCCTACTTACTATAATATATTAGTTATAATTACTCGTATGTCTTACTATCGAAAAAGTTAAAAATATGAAACAGACATAGCCAAGTGGCGACAGCCCGCGCCTAATGCCTCATGCGCAGCAATCCAAATGAAGTCATGATTCGAATACCACCTCAGGCTTGAGCTTAGCCGCATGTAGTGGTAGGGTACTTTGTAAATATTCACTTGGCTAGCAACCACCCTCAAGTAGAAAATCTGTCACCAAGCACCTATAACAGTGTGTCCAGGCTGGTGTGACTGTGACCAGTACTTGAAAGCCAGTTCTAATTCTAGTTTGCTTTTATTTACCATACGCATCAACACTTACGAACATATAAATAAAGATCAAAGCAAACCACCACCCTACAAGATGAAAAAAAATTTTGAAGCGCTCGTATCGTATTTTGCTTAACTGTTCATAACTGATCAGCCAAGTTAAGCAACAGCCGCTGCGGTTACGACATGGATGGGTGACCGCTAGTGGCATTACTACTGAACGCTTCCGTGCTACAAAGGGAAGGTAAAGCCGTCGATCCCGGTATTTGTTTTAGGATGGCAGTCGTTTAAGTTTGGTAGTAGGGCATTGTGCTAATGGAAACCTGGTTAGTTACCACTCTCAGGTAGGAAATCTGTCACCAAGCACCTAACAGTATAATTGCCGGAATGTGTTCCGGTGTGGGTTAGGTGCAATTATACTTGAGAGCCAGTAATTCTAGGTTAGTCTAAACAACATCTTCGATCACATCATCATTCACAACGGTTGAGATAATAGTCAAAGGCTAACCTATCAGCTATATAAAAAAACATTCACAACTTCGTGAACACATCGATGAAACTACATCGAAAAGTCAGCATTATTCAAAGTTAAAATCCATTGTGTAAGTATAAAAGGATTCTTGTATAATTTGAAAAAATTGAATACGAAAAGTAAATTTAACCCTTGTACTTGTGGAGGACCAAACTTCAGAAGATTGTTTTCCTTCATTTGGTCCTTAATTACTACAAGGCTTGAATTTAGTTCACTTACTCAACACTTATCATATTTTTTGTGATATTATACTTTAATGTATGATAATATATAATTACATCTCTCAAATAGTCTCAATATTACATAATAGGTCCATCACCCAGCACTCTTGTTTAAAAAATACCACCATTTGGTTGGAATAGTTTGCACATATTTTTTTATCAAAAAGAAAATAATGTAGGTACCTCTTACATTGTAATTTTAGTATTTACGCCTGCCAGGCGCGTTGCTGTTATTAGTACATGTTTGATAAAAATGTATGTAGCGCCTGATTGTTTATTAAAAATAAAATTACCTTGCAGACATCCTACACGACATTGAATCACATCGACAACTGGCGCACGGCTCGGTGAAAGTTTTAAGCGACATAGTGCGCCATCTAACTTCCAGCTTGCACACTACATCGAGGCGACTGGAGTCCGCCCTTGACAGGGTTCAAAGATACGAGTTTGGGCGATGGACGTTCATGTTAAGTGAGTAAAGTGGAGTCACCCATCACTGCGTGGCCAAAAAAGGAACTATATAATCCTCATACAATGCTTTAATCGCCATCATCATCAGTTTTACATGGGAGTATATTCCTAGTATTCTTTATAAAAAAATACATAAAACGTGAGCAAGACAAGGTCGTAGTGGCTATCTTATTACGATACAATAATATCGTGTTTGATAATAAAGTAGTTAAATATTCTGCTTCTATATAAAATAATAGTGTTATTTTATATGATATTTTATATTTATTCGTCATATTTTGAGTACTAACAGTTTAAATCAAGCACATTGAAATATTTATTTATCTGATAAGATAACTTTATTACTGAATGTAAAATTTTGTGTTTCTGTGTCGGAAATTATCAACTTATTTTTTCATCATACTTACTTACTCAATCTTTTGATCTGCGAACATAATAATGTCAATTTGATTGAACACTTTTGTGTCCAAAATATAACGAAATGATACTTAGATATATAAAAATCAAGTACTAGAGATACCCACAATACCCCGTCACCAGCAATATTGACTGAAAACTTTTCCTTTTTATAAAAATCGTTTTTTGCATTGAGTTATCCGATATTCAGATTTATCTGCAAAATAATTTATATATGTTTTTGCACTCTATTTGTGAATTCTGCTTCTTAGTGTATCGAATTGATTGCAATCAAAGTTTATTTCTTCATTAATAAACATCAGCTTTCTTTTGTTATGTTTATATATATATCGATATATTTCCACCATTATCTCACATAAGGGCCACATACTCTTTCTTTATCCTCGTTCCCTCACTTCTCAGGATTGCGAACACTTACAAATGGTTCCCATTGGATGCATTTATATGCTACGTGATCCCCACGATGCATGCTGCCGCAAACCACCTTCTTAGCTGTGTCGGACCATCTTGTAGGTGCCCTTCCCTTAGTATTCAGAGCACCATCTGGAGAAGCTGATTATTTTAGGCACAATGGATGACAGACGTATTTAGGAAAGAAGACTTCCTGTCACACCTAAAAAGGTGGTGGGCAGCGTGCACCGTACAGTTCACACAACATATGACAACTTACAAATTGTCCCCATTGGTTGCGATTATATGATGTGTCTCCGCACGGTGCTGCTGCCCACCTCTTTCTTAACTGTGTCAGACCATTTTGTAGGCACCCTTTCTTGACCACATTCTGCCGTCCATCTGCTTAAAATAATATGCTTCTCCAGACTGTGCTTTGTAGACCACATAATGTGTCCGAATAAGCTGAGCACTCTTTGTGGGCGTATAGTGGAGAAGTGGCTGGTGATTTTAAGTTCTTTTAGTGTGGACTCATTGGTTCTCATGGAAATCCTCAAAACAACCTTTTCCAACACCATATCTCAAAGGTATCTATCCTACTGCTATACCCACATGTGGGATAATGGTGAAAAGATATTGTTCTTTCTAAATACAAATTAAGATATAAGAACATATTGTTCAAAGTTATAGTTTCGGTTTCCGCCTGCCGCAGTACAATGCTCTTTGTTACCTCCTGCTTGATGAGTGCATTAAGATGGTACAGAGCCGCTTTGTGCGCATAGTGAGCAACACTCCTCGCGTCAAAGTGCATAATGACCCTAGAACTTGAATTCAACCTAGAATTACATATAGATCACCCTTTCCAATTGTCGTATTCCCATAAATAAATAACATCTGGATACCGTTCTATATCCTCTCAAATCGTAATCTGTATGTATGTATACTATGAATAAAACCAACATTTTCTTATTTTTCCGTAGACCTGTAGTAGTACCTGCTTTCATGACTTAAATAAAAAGTGTTTAAATATTTACTACTTATATTCAAGCTTTTATCATCAAGCTCGCTTCCATGGCATTTTGGGTCTCGTTGATATTTTTGTATCTATAGCATAGCAAAGTGCTACAAAAACTCTGCGGCGTAGCACATTTTTTCTGATGACTATGATATTTTCAGCTTGCATTGTAATTTTGGGATTCGTTATGGCACTTATACTAATGGCTTTGCTTTGCGGGTGCGGACATGCAAAAAACCATGCTCAGAGAACTTTGAAAGTGTAAGTTGACGTACAAACAAATTTGATCGTTAATACACTGGCAGTAGAGTTGACTATTATATTTTTCAGTTCAGCTGGATGGCTTTGCTTCGCTTCTCTCATATTATGGGGAATGGTTTCCACAATCTTCCTTATCACGGGCCACGCTGAGGTAAGTTTGAACGTACGAGCCTCAAAAGTTTATCTTATAACTAAATTACCTCAGTGTTTCAAGAAACATTTCTTTCAACGAGCTCCTGGTGTTCTTTGAACTGTGAAATCTCTTTGCGCATTGCTACAATGTTTTAAAAGCACTCCAATGAGTTCTTTTACTTTATGAATTTAAGCTTTGTGTTTTTGTACCGCTATACCAAATTATTTTCATAGACTGGTAAGATCAAGTCATAATATATATAATATATATTTATGTTCTCAATTTAACACAGATTTAAAATCAAACAGTTTAAATTAAAGGCGGCAGTTTGTGTTGCAATGCAACAATTAGGAACCTCTTTTCAGTCGATAAAAGGATTCATAGTGTTCATTATATTTTTGCTATGAACGATCGCTGAGAGGAAAAGTTTCCTTCATACCAAGAATATTCTAATTCTAATCACCGTCCGCACTACAACATTAAATATACCTCAGTTCTATACGTAATTTTGCACATTATGAACAAAAATTTAATATTTGTTTACCTCTAATCAATAGCCAAACATAATGCCCACCGTCGATAAAAAAACTTTCATCTATTATATAATTATTACAAAATATCGGAACACGTTATTAATCAATATTATTTTGTAATACTAGCCTGAAGGTGCTATAGTTTTCAAATAGTATGGGTGTTTAATAAGGCTCTGCTAAAACAGCAATTAAAGACCTCACTCTTAGCCTAATTCCGAAAAAAAAGGGGAAGGTTCTTAAATGAACATATTTATTTTTGTGGATATGCATAACTTTTCATTGCATCCTCCAATTATTTCCCGATGTGTATCATAAAAAATTCGTCAACTTCGATAGTGTCATTTAAAAGTTACACTCAATTATTAACTGAATAAAATATAGTGGAAATATCTGCCTGAGTGACTTAAACATTGCAAGTATAACCGTTTTTTTTCTGAGTCTCCTGGGTGTCCGGTTATAGAATGGGGATGGCGGAATCAAATTGCGAAGATCCGTTGCACACTCACCGAAATGTATCCGATAACAAACCGACAAACAACCGACTTTACGGCGATGCTCGAGACTCTACAGTCTCTAGCCTACTAGTTGGTCGTCGTTAATGTATCTTTGCTCTCCTCTCAATAGCTTCCAGTGTCTCCAGTTGGAATTTGGCAGGACCGTACCAAAGGTGAGAACAGTACTCCATACACGTCCGGAATTGGGCTTGATAAAGATTAAGCAACTTTCCCGGTGTGAAGTATTGTCTTACCTAAGCCAAACACCAAGCTTTTTTGAGGCAAGCTGGGCTTTGGACTCAATATTGGAGCCGAATATGAGAGTTGGTGTTAAAGAGATGCCAAGAAGCTCTAGATGATTACTTATCGGCACGGATACAACCCTGAAAGTAGGAGCCAGCTGGAAAGGGCTCCGTTTGGCGGAGAAAAGAGACGCCTAACCCAGGCATATAGCATCATTGAACATAATCAGATTGTAATCGCCCCAATCGGAGACTGCCTTCAAAGAAGAGTTCAAGCGCTGAACCATCGCTTCCCTATGAGTCTGGATTTGTATTGCACTAGTTCTTGCGTTAGATGTGTAACTCTCTACAACGGTGCTGTCATCTGCGTACCTAAAGATGCCGGGCTTAAGCAGGTCATTATGTATTATATATGCAGCAGAAAAAACGTTGCAGAGAGTACTAATCCTTGTGGGACTCCGGCATTTATGGCCTGGCCGGAAAAACGGCAATCGATGACCACCCGAATCGACCGATCCCTCAAAAAATCTGATATCCAAACTCACAAACCAGTGGGAAGTCAGTATGAAGGAAGCTTGCTAATAAAATAAGGCTATCATGCCAAACCCTGTCGAAAGCCTTCGAGATGTCGAGAGAGACAGCAAGCGACTCTCCAAGGTTCGTGATTGTGGATAGAGGATTGTGAGTGAATGTGCATCTCTAAATAGAGATGAAAAATTAAAACTGAACCGACTTTCAAAACTGAAATATATGAATTTTTTTGTGAAAGTCAGCGCATGAAAAGGTGACCTCAGAGTCTTATGAATCAGCATGGTACTGACTTCAGGAGACTTTCCATACTTTTTAGTGTTAAATCTGAAAAGTATGGAAGAAACTTGCCTCGTTCCTTAAAACCACTTTAACCATCAATTCCTTCATTTCAGGCTTAAACAGTTAATTATCATTGCTAATTTATTATATTGTAGGTGTACGTTTGTCACGGTTTATGGGACAGTCCACAGTATGAAACTTTGACAGCCCTTTTGGACAGGCCTTCTCCTTTGCTGTCCAATTACGAAGGAGTATTTGACGCCCTGTTTAGAGATCTGGAGAATATTACCATTGATGTTAGTGTCAAAGATGTATTAAGGTATGTATTGACATATAAATTCTAATATTTGTACAAAAATATACATATTACATGAAGTTTCTATATATTATCATGCCTATAGATCCCCGAAGAGGTGGGTAGAAGTGTAAAACGATCACATTTCAGTTATGTCTGGTCTCATAAAAGAGGTGGCGAGCCTATTGCCGACTACTGGTCACCGTTCCATACTTTGGAGTACTTCCGAAAATGTATTTGTCAAAGAAACCCAATCAGTGTCCGAGACGGCGATCGAATAAAGAACCACTTCCAAAGCTACATTTCAAACCACACGGCAAGGATGAGCGGATTAATTAATGTTATTTTTAAACCTCGTCGTTAGTCGGCAACTTTCATTAGAGATCATATTCATTCTAACTGGTTAGTAAAACAATATTGAGTATGTAAACCGTTCAAACGTTTATTTCTTACTATCGAGGATAGCAGGCAACCCATCTGGTGTGTAGCTATTGAGTAAGTATGTAACTATTACCTCTGTTTGTATGAAGAACGGATTGTAGAATAACATGTAAGGCCACTGCATTGCCAGAGCATATAGAGCCAATAATTCTATGTTAGCCTAAACTATAAGTTCGACCACATCATCACTTACTATCAGGAGAGATAGTGGATAAAGGCAAGTATATCAGCTAAAAATAAAACACGTTCCTGCGAATATTATGTGATGTCCCTATTATTCGATTCGGAAAATAAATTTGACGTGAAATTTCAGCTTGGCGGCTGGTTTGATGGCCATGCCGATGGTACATAAGGTACTAGTGGTAGATCATATCAAGACGCTGACTTTATGAAAACAGATCAACGACATGTCGCATGATCTAAGTCAGCCAAGTGATATTTTTTTTTAATACCAGGTTTTTTCTGGTACAAGCAAGCCCTCTAATTTCTTGCGACTTAACGTAAGGAGGCTTGATACACCTACAACCTCTCTTATAATAATAATATTGCCCAAAAAAGTATTATTTAAAAGTTTTATACTAGCGTTACGACGTTCATTTATTCACTATTGATTTAATCTACACTTTTTATTTCAGGGACTGTGAAAAAGATCGACCAGCCTATCTTGTCTTCCAACTAGACAAAATACTAGATGTGAATAAAGAGACATCTTACTTTGAATGGGAAGAACTTCAAGCAGATCTGGGTAGACTAAGAGATGCGGTAGACGTCGGCCTTTTGAAAACTATATCTGGGAACTTTAGTAAACTGTTGATTCAAATGTTGAAGGTGTCTGATGTTGATCTGGCTAAATATAGGTGGGACAGGTTTTATTTTGATATTTTACATTTATGGGTATTATAGAATGTTTCTGGTCCTTGACAAAGCCATTAATTGCCAAATGCCTAAGCCGAGGAACTTTACGCATCCGCCGCGATATCGGAGGACGCGGGTTCGATTCCCGCCCGGGGCATAAAATTTTGTGCGTGTAAAATATAAAGCCCTTAATATTATTATGGTAATAAGGCTCTATAACCTCCTCACTCTCATAAACATTCATGATGTGCGCCATTGAACGAAGACTTTTACCACCAGATGGATGTTTTCAATAATCCCCACACTTGGCAGGCGTCTTAAGGATCGCAGTGTATAATAGCAGTTCTTCAGAAGGCGTTAATTCCCAACTTCTGTTATATTTCCCTACTTCACCTTTTACAACTCCCACAGGAAAATATGGGTGGTGCAACCCTAGCCCGGCATCCCAATCGGCCTATTGACTCGCAACGGTATATTAACAACGTCATCTGTCTTACCATGTCCTACGTATGTGGTGTCCTTACAATATGTACTCTATAACAACATAACCAAAGAATATTATGAAAGTCCGATTTTATTCGGACGCTTACATGACGTCTAGCCTTTTTGCATACAGTCTTGATAGTAGTATACTTTTACTATTCCGTTGGAGAATTTAAGATGGTAAATATCCTTGCTATACACCTAAAGTACAGCAATATCTTAATCAAGAAAATATATGCGTACCAAGGTGACTGAGGCAGAGAAAACGCAGCATATGTCCAATAGGAAAACATAAAGCAATCCTTAGATTCTTGCAGGCTTCATTTTAAAGCGCTTGTAGCAGAGTTTGCCAAGTCGTTCTTAACCAATCAACTAGGTTAATCAACTTCCGTTGGTGGCGTTTACTGCTGAGAGTTTCCGTACATTGGTGAGTACGTTTGGCGGTACGGGTATTGTCTTAGGATGGCAGTCGTTATAGCATAGTGATGGGGCGTTTTGCGAATGATCGCCTGGCTTGCTACACCCTCAAGTTGAAAATTTGTGCACCTATCTTTAGACTCTGGCGACTGTCTTTGAGAGCCAGTAATCCCAGGTTATCATTTGATTAAATAGTAGCCAAAGGTTAGCCTATCAGCGATTGAAAAAATTGGCTAAAACCTAGTACTCGTATGTACTGTGTTACAAAGAACTAAATTCTGTTGTAGACTAAAATGTAAGCTGTTTAAATTTTTTATTGACAAATGTTATTATAATGTAGATAATTTTTTAAAAGATAAACAGACAATTATATGTATCCTATAATGACAATCTTCTATTATATTGTAATAATCTAGAATATTTATTTAATGCATAATTGAATAATTCAATAATGTTCACTTGATATAATATTAATGTAATACCTATGTAATTTTATGATAATTCGAGATAAATTTTACATTTGTAAACCTGATAAAGGTAGAATATTTGAAACTTTTAATATCTGACATCTATTTCATGACAATATTCTGGCAAATAAACAGATTTTGATTTGATGAATTTGGTATCCAAAAGAAATATCTATCAGTGATAGAAAAAAATTAAGTTAAAACCTACTCGTACGTACCTACTGGTAGGTACTCGCATTAGTTTGCTATCCAAAAGACATATACTTAGTACCGATTCTGCCTCAAAGGTAACTTTAAGAACTATTATTTTCGCCAATCTATTTAAGCCCAATATTTAATTATTATTTGTACTAATTAACGTTTTTGTGTATTGAAGATTGGACTATAACGTTCCTGTAGTTGGAAAAGATCTACCGTCACTTGTTGATCAACTACAAAACATTGCAGCACAAGTTACAGACTTGACTACTGCTGCTAGACTGGAAACTTTGGGTAAGTTATCTTTTTATTTGAGTCCGTAAACGTTATCTTGGGCAAAGCAAAAAAAATCGGCCAAGTGCGAGTCGGACTCGCGCACGAAGGGTTCCGTGCCATTAGCTATACAACATTAGACTTCATATTTTCGTGAGTCCGACTCGCACTTGGCCAACTTGTTGTATTTGTTGTTATAGCGGCAACAGATATACATAATCTGTGAAAATTTGAACTGTCTAGCTATCACCGTTCTTGAGATACAGCCTGGTGAAAGACGGACGGACGGACAGCAAAGTATCAGTAATAGGGTACCGTTTTTACCCTTTGGGTACGGAACCCTAAAAAACGAACGCAGCGCCAACTGACGGATTTTATTATGAATCTAAACCATCTAAGATATTTAAAAAATACGGCGTCATCGAATTGATCTTGAGTGTTGATCGTATATCGACCTACCGCCCTAAGTAGATAGTTTCATACTATTTAGGTAGATGGCGTTAACGTCAAAAAGACGCGCATACAAACAGATGGGAAAAACATGGCTGGCCAGCACCATAGCAAAATTGGAAATGCGCCAGGACGATCCTCTGGGGTAGCGGGTTCAAGTGCCGCTATATTTCCATCCAAAAATGGTGTCCATGTTTTCGATCGCAAAAATCGTTGATTTAATAAAAATAGCTATGGAATTTGATTTAAATTCAATAATTATAAAATTTACTCTTCATATAGATAATTTACAGTTATCTCGTTTGCACTAATTGTCCTAATAACAAAGATACCACAAGTTATATTAACCTACGTATATTCTATTAACCTGTAGAAAAAAGAATTGTTTCCCAAAAAGTTTAATATAAAACAACTATATGTTAAGGTCAACTTTTTTGATAATTTGTTATACATCAGTATTTTTGAATAACGACCTATTCTTTTCACCTTAGCTAATATGATTCGTATATTTTTCATAATTCCTTTTCACTACACTGCTTTATTACACAGATGGTATCATCGCAGACGTGTGTTTCCTGATTTTTTACAATATATCTATCTTGAATTAAATGACATGAATTTGTAATAAACTAATGTATATGTAAAGTGAAAGAACTGCTGTAATATTGTATTTCTTAAAGTGCTCTCCCACACGCTTTTCAGCCCATGAATTGTAGATTTTTGACAATTGTGAACTCTTATATTTTTTTAGTATTATCTACATTGTAATAGAATTTGAGTTTTTAAATTGTCATGGTCATTAACATTATAATTATTATTACAAACGTTACAAATACACAACCTGATATCGTTAGTTTTACATGTCGAAATTTAAATAGTGGAGTGAGTGACAATGACAATAGCATCGCCTTGCCGAAAAAACGTACTAGAAAGAGGGTAGACCGGATCGTCTGCTCTTAGTGCCTACAATCCACTTGCATAGACTTCAGTTTACTCGTGATCATGGCGCTTGCAACAGTGCCGAAATATCGTGAGCTCAAAAGTAACCAAAAACACGGTATACATCCCGTTTATAATAATAATTATAATGTAATGGAATACCTTGTAATTAGATTTATAAACACATAGTACACAAATATAAGTGATTTTTTTTCTGATAAAAGTACATAATAACAATTCGCCATTTCCTTAAAAAATATATTGCACGCCACGTTGCAGAACGCGCTGTATTGTACCTAATGACTGTTATTCAAGAATAGTTGGTTTGATTTTCGTACTAACCTAAGCTGCTAATTTATAAAAAAGTATATTATAATTGAAACTTTTTATTGCTTTAACAGCCAGCAGAACACAAAGAATGCACGCCGTAAATATAAAGCCATTGGAACATATACGAGCAGACGTGGTCTTCAAGTTGACGGAGCTAGAACTGCAACTTATGCCGTTCAGGAGGAAATTGAACATCTCGTTGAGCCACATCCACACGGCGCAGTACTATATCGACAACCAAGGAGATGTTATTGCCCGAAAGGTAATTATCATCATCATTATCTACTTACCCTCATCCATGTTAAAACGCTCGTAGCGAAGTTTGCTTAGCCGTTCTTAACCGATCAGCTAAGTTAGGCAACGTCCGCCACGGTCATTACTTACATGAGCGCCGCTAGTGACATTAATACTGACTGCTTCCGTGCTTGGAGAGCACGTTGAGCCGTCCGTCCCGGTTGTTGCATTAGGATGGCAGTCGTTACAGCATGGTTTGGGAATTTTGCGAATGCCTGCCTGGCTAGCTACCTCAAGTAGACAATCTGTCGCTAAACACTTAACAGTGTGTTCCGGCAGCTGTCATTGAGGACCAGTAATTCTAGGTTAGCTTGAATAATATCTTCGACCACATCGTCACTTACCATTACGTAAAATAGTAGTCAAAGGCTAGACTTACAGCTAAAAAAACATATCTCTTTTAGAGTTTGTACAATTATCATCTTTAAAAACACAAAGGACATATTAAAAAGTATGTTTTTGCTACAACATACAAAACAACACAAAATCATCATTGTAAAAAGTTTTGGAGTCGGGTTTATGGTCGCATGCTTTCTAGACGCACCTCCACTTTTTGGGAACGCTTTCGTTGATAGTGATACCCGCTTCCTTTCAGGTATCGAAATGTTACAGTAAAGAGCACTGCTGTGCACCTAATGTGCGGCCATATCAGCGTGTGTAGTGGGGCCTGCCGTTTTCAGCTCAAAAGTTTAAAAAAAATTACCAGCAATTTCATTCAGTCATTTAAATACAAAAGGAACCCCATTTGGAATTGTTACAGAAAATATCAGTTTACATATCACGGCTGATATCCCATGCTGCTGGTTGGAGAACGCACGTTCTGAACTCTGTGGGGAAGCACGCCGCAAGATGCCGGCCGCTTTTCAACGTCTACTCTGGCGCCAGAACTTTGTTATGTACAAGCTACATTTCTTCTTTGGTAAGAAAAGCATTGGAAGCAGATGGTTCAGTGGCATTGGCTATGGACTGCCGCGCAGCAGGTCCATGGTTCGAATCCCACCGCGGGCTTGAGCTTCACCGCATGATGGAAGGGCATTTTTCGAATGCCCGTCTGGCTAGCGACCACCCTCAAGTAGAAAATCTGTTGCCAAGCACCTAACAGAGTGTTGCGGCAGCTATCCTTGAGAGCTGGTGAAATTACAGGCACATAACAACTACATCTCAAGGTGACGGGCGCAGTACAATACGTGACTTGTGACGAAATGCATCTGTTATAGGGAGAGGTAAGTCCGCTTAATATCAGGTGGGCCTCGAGCTTGTTCCGTCACAATAACATGAAACAAAGATAAAAATATTGAATTTAGCTGAACGAAATTCGCATTTTTATCATTTGCGGTGTCCATCTCAGGACAAATTAGAGTCATGAAGCATATATCATGTTGGCTTAGCGGTCACTAATCAATCACATGACTAATTTTACCACTCTATGCTATTTTGTAATAGTGCTCTGCCAATTTGAACAACTGTAATGAATTCTAGTCGTGATTAAAATGTGCTGTACTTTATCAGCCAAAACTTTTAGGGCTAAAACACCGCCTACAACACAAAGAGGTAAAATAAACGCCACGCTTGTCAGAAGTCTTTGGGATCATAATGTAAAATGGCTGCTTTTCAGAAGGCGCTGCTGCCCTTGTTATATTTCATCTTACTACTCGCACAGGTAAATATATTGTATTAGCCGCGGATTGTTCACTGCTGAATACAGCCTCCCCCACTATGGGAGGGTTCCCCTTAATCCTCATGCTTGACAGGCGTCATGGGGATCGCCGTGTGAGATATCAGTTCCTCATAAAGCGCTGCTACCCACCTTCATGTCTTCATTGTCTTAGGATAGCAATCGTTATAGCATGGTGGTAGGGCGTTTTGCTAATGCCTGCCTAGCTTACCCAGCTAGGATTTTCTCATTTTTATTTGTTGACGTAAACTGAACAAAAAAAACTATGTACGATGGTTTAGTCTATTTACTTTTTATTGCATTTTCTGTTCGCAGTCGCTTGCAGCGCATGGTGGAAGAGCATGGCGAGTGCTCGCCTGGCTAGCTACCACTCTCAAGTAGAAAATCTATCTCCAAGTACCTAACAGTGTGTTCTGGCAGCAGTCCTTGAGAATCAGTAAAATTACAAGCCCACGAGACTTAACAACTGTATATCCCAAGGTGACGTGCACAGTGCATCTGTTATAAGCAGAGGTTAGTCCGCTTAACATCTGGTGGGCCTTGTGCTTCCGTCACAATGAAATAAAAAATAACCATTTTAGCAGAAAATTTTATAAATGTTGACCTAGTATTACTTGTTAGTAACGTTTAATAGGTACGTCATTTTGTTTTCAGCATGGCTGGTGGGTTTGTGGCTTCGTTTTAGGAGTGCTGTGGTGTTCTACATTGATGCCTCTCTGCGTCAAGCTGTGGCGTACGTACGGCAGAAAGATGAGAGCTCAAGAAGCTTTGGCCCTAGCCAACTTAGGATCAGGGTAATCAGTACTAATATTATAAATGCGAAAGTAACTCTGTCTGTCTGTCTGTCTGTCTGTCTGTTACGCTTTTACGCCAAAACTACTGGACCGATTTGAATGAAATTTGGTATGGAGATAGTTTGAGACCCGGGAAAAAACATAGGATAGTTTTTATCCGACTGCGCAAAAAGAGGTTCATGTTTTCGCGCGATAACCGACATACGCGCGGGCGGAGCCGCGCCCGGAAAGCTAGTTAATAATAAATTTCAAAATTATATAATATCACTAAATCCTTGATTATCAAAGTTAACATATACATATATAAAAAGTATACAGAAGTATCATAATAAGTATATACAGTTAAAAAGCCGTCCTCAAGATTTTTGGCGCCACGTCGCCAGTCTTAAGTCGAAAGGCGGTTTTGAGCCTAGTGTTGCTTTCAACGGGCAGTCATACATTGGTATTGAGGCTGCAGAAGCCTTCGCTAATTATTTTTCTAGCGTTTTTATTAAACAGCCCCCTACTCTAACAATTGAACACCTAGAGCATTCCCAGGGAGGCAGCTGTGTTAGTATCCCCTACATCTCCCCTCAAGATGTTGAACATGGTCTCCGTAAGCTGAAGGCGAAGGCTATAGGGCCTGATAATATTCCAGCTTTTGTCCTGAAGTCATGCCAACATATTTTAACGGGTCCCCTATGTCACATATTTAATTGTTCACTCAGAGATGGTGTGTACCCTCCACAATGGAAGCTGTCCAGGGTTACCCCCATACCCAAATCTAGAATTAAAACGATGGTAGAAGAATATCGTCCTATTGCTATATTAAACTCACCTGCTAAAGTGTTTGAGTATGTCCTCCATCGTGAAATCCATAGGCAAGTTCACATGTATTTATGTGATGAACAGCACGGTTTCAGACCGGGGAGGTCAGTTAATACTAACCTACTTAGCTTAGTTGACTATACGTCGACCTGTATGGACCGCGGTTCACAGGTCGACGTATTATATTTTGACTTTCAAAAAGCATTTGACAAAGTGGACAACGACGTGTTATTACAGAAACTACATGACATTGGATTTACTCCCCGACTGCTTCTGTTTTTTGCTGACTATTTGCGCGACCGTAAGCAGTTTGTTAAGCACGGAACACATGTTTCCGAGTCGTACTCAACCCCTTCTGGGGTCAGTCAAGGCTCTGTGATGGGACCTTTGCTCTTCTTAATAATGATTAATGACCTGGCTAGTAAAGTAAATTTCGCTAGATGTCTATTATATGCTGACGACCTTAAGCTAGCTCTTGAAGTGAGAACAATAAATGACTGTATTGACTTACAAAATGATATTGATTGCATTTATAATTGGTCGGTGACAAACAAAATGTTATTTAACCCTGGCAAATGTTATGTTATGACATTTGACCGTAAACGTAATCCTTTAATTTATGACTATAAAATCTGTGACGATATCATTAAAAGAGTGACTACTATTAAGTACCTGGGCGTGACTTTTGACCGCAGCTTAACTTTCCATGACCACATAATAAATACCGCAAAGGAATCCTTCCAGCGTCTTGGTTTTGTGTTGCGGAATGCGCGCGACTTTCATGACCCCCGCGTCATCAGGCTCCTGTTTACTACTCTTGTGCGAAGTAAACTGGAGGCGGGCGCGGTTGTCTGGAACCCGCATCACGTGACATACACCTTGATGCTGGAAAAGGTTCAAAAACGCTTTTTGCGGTATCTGTTCAAGCAAATGTATGGTTATTACCCGTACCTTTACCCTACTAAGTTTCTTCTTGGGCAGCTTAGTTTTAACTCGCTAGAAGTTAGAAGGTCCCTGGAACAGCTTTCTACCTGCTGCAAAATTCTAAGAGGCAACATCGACTGCTCTCACCTACACAACCTCCTGTGCGCACTGTATGTTCCTGATAAATATATCAATGACAGGTCGAACCGTAGACACGCGCTGTTCGCTACTCCCAGTGGTCACACCGTTGCCCGAGCTCAATCCCCCTTGTGTCGTTCCCGGACTGGTCTCAACGCATTCCTTCACGCCAACACCGAATGTGACATTTTTTGTGATAAATGGCATTATATTTATAAACTTCTACTGACATTTTGTGAAAAATGTGATACCTCATAATTATCATGATTATTATTTATTAAATTATTTTCATTATTATTTATTGGGATTATTGACATCTATATAATTTAATTTTAATGACATTTGATTTGAAATGCATTTTCATAATTTTTCATTAAAATGTTTGTAGCTAAATTTATTTGATTAAGTGACATTCAAGAATAATAATGATATGTATTAATTTAAATGAATTAAGGTATTATGTATGCGTTATGTTTATAATAATTTCTAAATTATCATAGTAATAAGTGTAATTGGTAACTGCCGTGCTTATTATAATAAATAAATAAATAAACTAAATACTTATTATGATACTTCTCTATACGTGGAGAGAAATAGAAGTCTTTGCCACAATTTTGAACATTACAATATTTATACTTGTTATTGCAGACGACTGTACCTAGGAAATGTGTTTTATTTGTCTTAATTTCCATCGTAATTTTGGTACCGTTTTACGCGACCCATTTACGGTTGGTATAATATGTCTCTGAACTAACAAAAAATTAATCAGATTAATGGCTTGCTTGTTTGTAAACCATTCATAGGTATTCTCATTAAATGTTTGCAGGCTATTAGTTGATTAATAGGACCAAAAGATGTCGCCAAACATTTTTTAGAATTTATAATATAGATAACGCTTTATTTAGACACCATTAAAAAACTTATAAAGCTTATGAAGGTTAAGAAAAACTTTATTTTAACTTATTACAGAATATTACCTATTTTTCTACCTAATTTTTTCAGGCAACAAGAGACCCCAACTACCGCAATGTGCGATGGTAGTCATTGGAATACCCCTGGGTACGTATCAAACATACATAAAATTTAATTATATATATAATTAGCTTTCAACGCATCACAGTTGTTTAAGTGCCCATATTCATTCTTTTCATTCCGATCATTTGCGTTTTCGTCCAGTGTGGGTCAAATACTCACATACGTCCTTTTTTCCTTCGAGGTCTCCTTTGTATGTAGCTGCTGCTATAAAAATATTGAAAGGTTTCGATAACTATGGTTATCGTGAATGGACGCGGGTTCGAATCGAGCACATGACTTTAATTGTAAATTTGTAATATACATACATTTATTTATTCATAATTAATATATACTCAATTATAAAAGGAACAGCAACACAAAAATAATTACATCTTGTAACTGTAGTCATCTATTTATAAACTTATATTATCTTAAATATTATTTCTATTCATATAGGCTTTCCTTATTACACCTACCCACAACAAATAGGCACACGTGTTTCGCATAATGTTTACTCTGATCAAATTTTAGCTTGGAATCTTAGTCCAAGAACAAAGGGTTTGTGACTCTTATGGCGCGCCTTTAGAAACTAAGCATTATATCAAGATAGCTAGTAACATATTATTCTAGATTACAAACGACCTCTATTGAAAATAATTTTAAATAGTTTAACTCATATGTAGTTGATTAATATGGCATTCGAATTCTTCCAATAAATTTTATGGATAGTCTTTATGTACTATCCACAAGGGTAAGGTCTTAACACCGATGTACTGCATCAGATAGTACTTTTGTCAACAGATATGTTAGCCTTTGACCATCTTTTTACCTTTTTGTAGATGATGATGTGGTCTTAACTTAAAAACATGCCTACTCACAAAGTCAGCTACCGGAACATACCATAAGATGCTTGGCGACACATTTTCTACTTTAGTGTTCAATATGTAGCTAGCCAGGTGAGCATTCAAAAAGTGCCCATGCGTGCGTTTCAGCTCATGCCCGCGGTGGGACTAGAAGCATGGTCTCCCTGCGCACGTACGAGTGGCTCTTGCCACTAGGCCCTCGCTGTCACATTAAATGCTTATTCAACCCATTGTATTTTTTTTTTTTTAGTCCTCCTGTGCCCCCACCAAGAAGTGACAGTTGGTGAAGAAATTCAGCATCGCTGCATGAATCAACGATGGATGACAACACTTTACCACGAAGCACAAAGTCTGGGTCTTTTCTTTTAATAGATCCTTTCCTTCAACATTCTTTTTGGGCGCAATAAACTTGTAAGGATGAAGATGTGACTTCAGAATTAGCAGTTCTTCCAGTGTTTTTATTTTTTATTACAATTGTAACTAGAATGTTCTAAAATAATAAATAATTTGATGGTTTGAATCTACTCAGTAGTACCATTAGTAAACCTTTTACTAATAGGTAATTTTTTTCTTGTGAATATGACACTTTTACTGAAAAAATGGTGGCTATGCACAGTCGCGCTTTCCGTAAATACCTAATATAATTATAAATAACAAATCATTACATATATGTTTAAATCTGTCAATTTACTGATGTTAATAATAATTGTTTGGTAGTAGTAAACCTTTTTCGAGTCGGTAATTGTTGTTTTATTGTGAATTAGGTATAAACATTACTTTTACTAAACAAAATTTCGACAAACACAATCGTGCTCTTCATAAAATTCTCATAAATGCGGATCATACACGTAGTTAGGCACTCCACCTCACATAAGACTTTGAGTAAAACTTAACTGCCAAAATATGGTGTTATGACATCTCTCTTTAAGGCACTACCCACCACAATACCTACGTGATGGTATATAATTATTATATAGTACTTAAATACGTACATAATAATTTCATACGGTAGGTACGTATAAATACGTACCTCTTGAATATTAAATATAACTCAAAATACCTAATTGTTGAGTTATATTTATGTCTTATTTGTATTTTAATCACGCGTTATTCAATGAAAGAGGCCCTAAAACTTTCCTCATAATTTACATCTGTATTAATATTCATATCCCAAGTTTCTTAGTTCTAAATTTAATTTAGAAAAGCGAGCGTGTTGAAATGCTAAACTAAAACAGCATTGAATTAATGTAAAGCAAGCGTGTTTTTAATCTACTAACTAGCACCTACATATCTATTATTCATAAATGATTACGATTACCATTTATCGACGACAGTTGCCATATGCGTTGGACCATAAGAATTGTAAAATCCTTTACATAGTTGCAATCTTGGTATGACCTAAAATTCGATTAAGTTATTACTATGCTACCAGTGGTAATATCTACTCGTATTTATCATTAACGTTATACAGACCAGTTTAAGTGTAATTAGACTTGAAATACAATCTTGCTAGGTATAGTTAACAAGATGTTAGTTATAAAATTACTTTGAAAAATTTGGTTCGGAGACTTCCACAATTAATCGGCAGTTAATGGCTTCATTTCACCCTGAGGCTAATTGTATTACTAGAATTTTGGATTTCAATTAGAAAGGAATAAATAGAAGAGAATAAGTAAACACATCACTCTTCACAGAATTGGACGGTAGCAACCCTTAAATTGTACATACCTATACAATACGCAATAATTATGATTTACAATATTTACATCATATTTAATCGGTCAAGTTTGCTTGATAAAATGATACCATCGGCAAAATATTTTTTTTTATTACAGCTGGTGTTAAGGTACAGAACAATTAGGAGCTAGTAACGGAAAAAAACAAAACATTTTTAGTTAAATCACAATGCACGCTGCACGCGACAGTTAAGACCTTTTATTTGTCCAAAATGCTAAAAAATTAGAGAAATTAATACTTTTCACATGGATGTCTATGTCCGATTTGGAAATTATCGACATGAATTTGTTAAGAATTTAAGGTCTGCTCACATTTTAGCGAAGGTTAGATGTGAAAAGTAATCATCGTGGAGGAGGAGTTCCAAGGAAAAACAGCTTCACTTCGGTTTTAGCAGTTATGTAATGACCTTCAGCACGGCTGTGTTACCAAAACGCCCGTGCATAATATTTACATATATATATGTACGGACATATATATATATATATATATATATATATATATATGAAAATTAACTAGAAGTGGTGGACGTTACAATAATGCGAAATGAAAGGACGTTATATAAGTGATGTGATGTAAATATATATATATATATATGTCCGTACATATATATGTATATATTATGCACGGGCGTTTTGAGTGGAGCGACAAAACCTTACTTTGGAATGTTGAAGTCCTAGGTACAATCTTCGGTTTGGTAAATTTTTATTATAGAGATATTCTTGGTAGCAGTCCGCCATAGAGATGGCAATAAGCTCATCCTAACTATATGGAATTGGGACGACCATAACAAATCTGGTGATATGTGCGGCTTTTGTAGACTCCATCCAACGACCTAACCCTTCGGGTATAAGGAGATGTGAAGCGTGTTGATATGATCATTGTATTGTAACATGCATGTTATATCTGTGATTAACCTACTATTTAATAGGGCCTAATTGTCCTAGTATTGTGGTAATAGGGTAGAATTTAAGAGCGATAAGCAAGCTATGGAGTACACCTGGTGAATTTGAAGGTGAACTCATTTTCTGAAGATCATCATTGGATTCAAAATATATGTACGGACATATATATATATATATAATTCCATATAGTTAGGATGAGCTTATTGCCATCTCTCTGGCGGACTGCTACCAAGAATATCTCTATAATAAAAATTGACCAAACCGAAGATTGTACCTAGGACTTCAACATTCCAAAGTGAGGTTTTGTCGCTCCACTTGTTTTAATTTTTTGACAAATGATAGGCCACGTTACCAAGAGCCTGTCTAAGGAGACACCACCATAGCATCATATAGCTTATAAAGCTAAACATTACTGTGTACAGGTATAAACGGTATGCAGCAAAACCCCACATACACTCTGATGTGTTGGCAGACTTAAGAAAATGAAGACAGTTCTACATCTTAGTATAGAACAGTTTTCATTTTCCTAAGCCAGGAACTAAATAGATAGACTTGATATGATATATTTAGAAAATTTCAACCCTCTATTTTCACACACCTCATACTTTACAAATAAAATACATAATACACTAGTGATATTCACCATCTTCCTACCAAATAGCATAAAGATCCAGGAGTTTCCCTATTGACCAATCAATATTTATAACTAGTTGTGCCATCCCAACTATAAGTTCCTTATGGCATAGCTAGAAGTGCTTAGTGTTCCTTATGACACAACTGTAGTGCGAGGCCTAATTAACCTTTTTGGGAGATTATTGATTCGTAATGTTTATACAAAGATACAAATTCTGTGGTCATTAACGTGCTACAGAAAATTACTTTTAAAAGCTGATGACAATATCGGTTTATCGGTTTGTAAAACTATTTTTATTTTTTTTTTGCTTTTGAATGTTGTATATAGTACGAGTATATGCCTATTTTCAACTAACAGCAGTGAAATTCTCGATAAACAAACCACACATTGTTTGCGAAGGGACTAGTATTTTATTCTGTTACAAGTAGATACTTGTCGAAATAGAGCTCCTTATAATATAATAGAGCATTTTATTTACAATTCCAAAAGACGAGGAACAAAAGTAAATGGTTTTTCGATACATAACACGCTTGCCCTTTGTGAAATATCTATTCTACCGGTTTCCGCCCTCACTAAAAAGTTATTGTTTTGCCTTTGAATAATATCTTGTTTATTCTTTTCGATACCAAAACAGACAAATAAACAATTATTAAACGGATGAGGAAGATGTTAAATTCTTAATGTGGTGAATAAATGGGTTACATGGAATACCTTTATGGCAACCATCCAAGAAGTTTCTTTTATTTTGACATAAACATACGTTTCGCCTTGCCAGCATGAAAAGGCGGTTTTCGGTGTTCAAAAACTCGTAGAAAAATCTTTATGAGCCGCAAAAAAACGCGAACAAAAGTCATTACGACAAGACTAGCCTAATGTAAATTTTGCTTTTTTTATGCGATTGTAATGGCGCACTACTGATACCCTCCTGCTGTATAACGGTAACCTGTGCCTATTTGCATGGCATGCATGCGATGCATTTTTTGGTATTTGATCGGGAAGAGATGGTGGGGAGAGGGGTGACATTCTAGCCGGGTACCCCACGGGTCCCCAGTGCTGTAATTTACTGACTTTCCTGTCTGAACTCACAGGTGCTTGAGGTTAGATTTTGGACTTGATAGTTAGCCAGGCAGGCACTTGAAAAATGCTCTTCCGCAATGTGTTAAAGGCCAAACCGGCTCGGCGGTTGGGATCGAACTATGGCATTCCATAGATATTAAACATCGGCTCTCATTGCTTTAATTTTTTCTTTGTTGCTAATATTATCAAACACGAATATACGATTATTATACACATTTCTATTGTAAATATTTTTATGACAACCAAGTTGACATGATGAGTTTGAACTTTGTTTTTGAATAGTAAAACTTCACTTCTTAGTATAAAGTGTTTTCGAAGATTTTTAACAAATTGACAAATGTCTCGGTTATGTTTGAATGTTTTTTATTATGTGAAATACTTTTCTTCATATAACCTATATGTATGCTATTTTTTATATATTTGTTTAGAAATTACACTAAAATACGTTTTATTTTAAAATGTTTTTATGAAATTTGATTATGTATTTGGACTACACCCGCCTCTATTGTTTTATTCGTTCAACTCCATCCTAAGGTTGCCTGGTAGAGATCACTTTTAGTGATAAGGCCGCCCATTGTAACACTATGTTATTATAATTTAATGTGTAAACTTTTATATTTCTAAAGTGGTGTAACAATGAAGAGTTTTCTATCTATCTATCTATCTATTATAACATACTATCTTCTTAACTTTACTTCATTAAAATATTCATTGACTTGACAGATTTGCGAAAGCAAGTTAACTATCTACTAAATAACTTTTAACTTAACAGAAAAACACTTAGAGGATACACGGATGACTACTTCAAATAATAAATCATAATCCTCAGTCGTATATAATTCTTGTGATGGCTCAGTTTCCTCCCCCTATTTATTTCCTAAATTATGAGGCTCAGTTCCACGCCCCGTGCCGATAAATTCTACCCTCGGTAAAATACTGATACATATATATATTTAAGTAAAAGATATCAATACCATATCTATGACGCACGCTGATAATACGAAGTATCGAATGGGAAATTGTAATGTGGAAACGCTAGTCTTTGCTGGTTCAAATTTTAACCAGTTTTAGCTCTTTTGTAGATAGGTTTGGTAGCATCAGTAAAGTGTTAGAGAATTCGCGATATTAAACATGTATTATTAAGCTGTATGTTACATGTTGATTAAAATTATTAAAAATAACAACAGCTACGTTTTCAGGCGTACAATATTATAGAGTTCAATATGATACAATTAATTTTATTTTAATTAATACTATGCCATGCAATAATTATTATTAAAGTAAATTGTCTAGATTTTAAGCATTTAAGAATTTATCAATTCGGTTCGGTAATAGTTTCATTAGATTGTTTTTAAATTTTATAAATGTCATAGCTTTAATTCTATCTGTTAAATGATTGTTTAATTTACGTTGATACTTTGCCATAAAATTTATTTTCGGAGCCCTGAGGGTACCCCCTCAGGGCTCCGTCACATAGTAAGAAGTCTTTACGAGTTATCCGTGGTGAGATGAAGATTTTAAACAGGATTTAACGTAGAAAAGAAACTGGCTCTGGAGAACATCTGCCTGAACACACTGTAAAGTGTTTGGCAACAGATTTTCTACTTGAGGGCGGTTGCCAGCCAGACGGGCATTCATAAACTGCCTTAACACCATTAAAAGTGTCAGACGGACCGAGACCGACCTCCTAAGATTAATTTAAAAGTGGAAAATGACCGGATGACCTTCATTTCTACTTAGTAAAACGCCAAGCAAAGATGGGAACATTGTACTATCGTTTGAAAAACACTTTGACCCTGTTCCACTTGACGCCAATAAGGTTATTTTTGATAATGTTGACCACATTTTGTATCTATGGTGATATTAAATGTATGTACCATAGACGCAATATGTGATCAAAATTATCGAATATAACGTTATGTTACTGTCGATATGTATATAAGTGGAATACGGCCTATGTTTAACCCCAAGATTAATCAAAGAATATAAAACTTACGCCAGCTACTATTCAACTATGTATAGGTGGCATAGGTTAGTACGTACCGTTATTTATTTTAGTACAACTGTTGTCTTTATTCCGTGCTATATTAAAGCGTAAACACAACTGTGTGTATATACTTTACAAAATAAGACCGATCATACAAAATATTACTTATATTTGTAATGTAAATGTAAACTATACTAATGAATATTCTTTGGGTTCAGTGACTTATATCGCAAAATAATTGTTGTAAAGCTAAATGTTGTGATTTTTTAAACGTGATCTTCTTCGTTTGTTATCCTTCAGATAAATGAGCCTACAGTATTTTATGAACTGTTCATATTTTCCAGTAAAGTCGTAAAAGGTTGCTAAGAGAAATAAAGCACCGAATGAAGGCATCTGGTCAGATAGTAGTCAAAAGCTGGTCTATCTATTATAAATAAATAAAAAAATAACAATAATATATACTGATATGCAAAGTAAAGTTTAAAGATAAGAAATATACCTATCTAATCAAATTATCCAATTAGAATTTTACATTAGTGAAATTGGGCTAACCACTAAATAATTACACATCAACTTCTATACAAAAACCGGTGTACAGGATTTAATTCAACATGCAAAATGTCGACAATATACTAGAGAACCAAAGAGTATTAAAACAAGTTAGAATGTAAGTACAAAAGCTTCAAGTACGAGTAGTTTGAAGCGCTCGTAGCCAAGTTTGCTTAGCCATTCTGAATCGATCAGCAAAGTTAAGCAACGTCCGCCACGGTCATGACTTGGATGGGTGACCGTTGGTGACATTACTACTGAGCGCTTCCGTGCTTTGGAGGGCACGTTAAGCCGCCGGTCCCGGTTGTTATCTTAGGATAGCAGTCGTTACAGCATGGTGGTAGGGCACTTTGCAAATGCCCGCCTGGCTAGCTACCACCCTCAAGTTGAAAATCTGTCGCCATGCACCTAACAGTGTGTTCCGGCAGCTGTCCTTGAGAGCCAGTAACTCTAGGTTAGTCTGAACAACATCCTCGACCACATCATCACTTACCATCAGGTGAGATAGTGGTCAAAGGCTAACCTATCAGGCATAAAAAAAAAAGTTTTGGTATTATGATACCTCACCATTTTTAGGGTCCCGTATCCAAGATTCGCCTTTGACACTAACTTACCTGATGGTAAGTGATGATGTGGTTGAAGATGTTGTTTAGGCTAACCTAGAATTCATCACAAGTGAAGAACTTCACTGCGCCCGTCACCCTGAGACAAAAAGTTGTTAAGTCGCATGTGCCTGTAATTTCACCGGCACCCTAATACCCTTCAAACTGGAATACATAGCCATGTAGACATTACTGTTTATCGATAGAAATAGGTATGGAAGCAGTACTTCCCCGGATCGCACAAAGAGTTTAACAGCTACTAAAGGTCTGTCTGTATGACTGTCCGACCGACTAGCACGAATCTTTAGCACAAATTATTTTTAACACAAGAAGAATGTATTTGTAAGAGTAAGATAATAAGAAGATAAATAAAAATAATAATAATTAAGATATAAATAATAAGACTATCTATTTTAGCAGAAGGCCTCAAAAGGCGCAAATATAGTAATCTCTAGATGTTACATGTTTGTGCCTTTTGGGGATCGAAACGCTGAGACCGTGGGGACCGAGCGCCAAACTATTATTCAAAGACGTCTCAAAACGTCTGGTCGATGCTACTTGTGGCTAAAATGCTGGCATATACTTTGCACAGAGGATAAGCATTGCCATACAACGTGGCAATGCGGCCAGCATTTTGGAAACACTGCCTAATGGTAGCGGAATATTGGATTAGTTTAGTTGTAATTTTAAGTTTTTTAGTTAAATACGTAAATTTTATTACAATACATTAATACAAAAGTAAAAAAAAAACAAAAGAAGAATTTAATAAAACATATTGCCTATTCAAAGAAACTAACCCAACAGAAAAAAAAATATTTGCAACTATCACTTCTGCACACAACTCTATGTTAAGTTGCGTAAGCGCTGCGTTCGGATGTAATGATCCATCTATGCTGCTGTACGACCGATTAACATTTGGCGTGGCCTTAACTTCGTCTCTTACGACATGTTAGTTAGGATACAAATCTAACATCAGTCTATTGTTAGTAACTTCGATAAGTAATGGATTAAACTGATTTATTACAATATATAGATTAACAGTATCCTTTTGAAGTTTTGTAATGCGACATGCATTAAATCTATCCTACAGCAGTTTTTGTTGGCTCTAAACTTGTCGTATCATCTGATACTTTCTATAGAATTGAATTTACTGTGTTTAATATAACGATGTCCAGGAACCCTATATCCGTAGAAATAGTATCTTTGGTGAACGCTTACAGTGATCTGCTTACCAGCCGTGCCATACCTACCAATATGTAGATATTTTGGAGTTGTGAGTACTATATAGTATATTAACCTGTTAGAACATTATAAACAATGAAAAGAAATTGAAATAACTGCAAGTTGAAGCCAATCATTGTGGATCTTTACTTAGATGATATCATTCAATGTCATCGTCAGCTTCGTCAAGTTTGAAAAAATGTTTTTAAAGCTTTCAATACATATTTAAGTCAACGTGATTGTAATTTTTGATTTCTCCTTTTTAACAATATAGCACCGTACTAAAGTGTTGAGAAGGAAGAACCTCAACTTATGCATGGTCATTGCTACCCAGAGTGTAACCCTACAGGTTTGAACATGTTCATTATTATGAACATCAATGCTTTGCTTCACTCATGGAGATTCTTTAGCCAAATTTGATTAAATCTTACTAATGCCCTATTGGATACTCGTTCTAAGATGGAATGGGGTCGTACTTGCCAGGCCAGTATAAAAAAAATAAACAGTAAGTAAAATAACAGTAAGTAAGTAGGATAACTTCTACAGAAAATCTTAATTTATATTTCGCATCAAAAATACCGAAGGCCAAATCTCGAACTTTGAAAAATGTGAGTATCAACTCGTCTTTTCAAAGATATATAGAAGACTTGACCAACAATCAACCACCTGGTGCTGTGTTTAAACTTCATTTGGGTGAATAGTATGGGTAATATCCAAGTATTAATACTAACACTAAAAAAATGCCAGCTAGCCAACTATTATTAAAGCCAATTATTAAAGCAAAAAATCCAAGAACCTTCTTGTCATCCTCATCATACTGTAAGCATTAAATTATCGATAAATTTATTGCAAACATTTTGTAATGCCACTTCCAGATCAAGGCTTTTAACCAAATTTTGTTTCATTGGAGAGATAAGTGTAGTTATCAACTTTATTGTAATACAAATTAGTACCACAGATACACAATACTTACAGTGATAAAACATATTTTTTTGCTCGTGCCCGTTGCGTTCAACTAATGTTTATGATGTCGGAAATCATTTTTTTCATACGTAATAACTGATTAAAAATACGTGAAGACAAAATAATTGTCTTAAAAAATAACGAAGTTCATGATTAAGTAATTATGGTGATTAAACAAAGCATTATTAGAATATTTAGCCTTGCGGAACATTGATAAAGGTTTTTTTTTTCTATATATTATGATTACAAGCACTACCGCGCACTAAGCGAAAATCATAAATTTACAAATTATTGGAATACAAAATGTTTTGCCCCGGGCGGGAATTGAACCCGCGTCCTTCCGATTTCGCGCCGGATGCTTTACCCCCGGTAGCTTAATAGATAAAGCATCCGGCGCGAAATCGGAAGGACGCGGGTTCAATTCCCGCCCGGGGCAAAACATTTTGTATTCCAATAATTTGTAAATTTATTGACAAAGGTCTTTAGACAGAAAATGTGAAACAAAAATTTCTGTTATCACTAAGCTTCTTTTGTAAATAGTAAAATTAATTATTTCTGACCTTTCAAAAGTCGAGAAAAAATTCTGTTATCCATCTACTCAAATTCTTCATTATTGTGGAAGTTTTGTTAAAACCTGTATATAACAATTGGTTGAATACCTAAAACTTTACCACATAATCACAAATAATAAAACGTATTATACTCCATTTTTGGCTTAGCGTGAACCAAATGTTTCTAAGAAAACAATTAGGTACCTACTTAATACAATAGGATGTTTAAAAATGAATTCATGCCTATCTTTTGTATCCAATAACACCAAAGAATTTTATTTATTACCTAAAGAAGTAATTCAACCTTTTTTGTATCTGATAACATCCGCACTTAATCAGTATTTCATAAACATTACTTGTTGCCAACAACTACCTATTTTAAAAACACAACCCACCCTAACGCAAATTGATGTACGGGATTGTGGTTTTACGTCAATAATTATTTATTTCATAAATTTACTGCCATTTTGACTGTGGGAAATAATTTTTTTGATGTCCACCAAGATTGAAATAAAACTTGACAAATTACCAAAGTAAAAACCTTATGAGTTCTTAATATAAGCTACGTAGCCATGCTTCAAAGAAAATCTGTCAAAATTACATAGAGTATATGAATAACATTAACATATATAATGTCTTTGCAATGATAATCGTATGATTATATAGCAATAATTTCGTTCTCATTTCTCGAATTACGGAAAAGGATTTCAGATTTTTCCTACAGGACTACCTTGACCTTTCTTCTTTTTGGTATAACACGGCCATTGATAGCTCACCGCAACACAGGCTGTTTAATTTATTTGTTATGCTTGATAGGTTATCATTTGGTAACTACCTCACCTGATGATAAATGATGATGTGGTTGAAGGTGTTAACAGGCTTAACCTTGAATTTCTGTCTCTCAAGGACAGCTACCAGAACACAGCGTTAGGTGCTTGGCGATAGAGTTTCGACTTGAGGGTGGTAGCTAGCCAGGCGGCCTACCACCATGCTATAATGACTGCCATCCTAAGACAACAACCGGGACCGACGGCTTAACGTGCCCTCCGAAGCACGGAAGCGCTCAGTATAGTAATGTCATCAGCGGTCACCCATCCAACTCATGATCCCGGTGGACGTTGCTTCACTTTGCTGATCGGTTCAGAACGGCTAAGCAAACTTCGCTACGAGCGTTCAAAAATAATTCTTAACAGAATAAATAGCTGCAACTGTACCCTAACAGGCATATACTAACATTCTACCCTTACAAAGGTGCCCACTCGGCCACTAATTCTGAATCCATTTGCTGACATTATTAACTTATATAATCTATTGATATCTAAGAAGATATTAAGAATTTCTTTTTTTTTTATTACTGATAAGTTAGCCTTTGACCACAATCTCACCTGATGGTAAATTTTGATGTGGTCGAAGGTGTTAACAGGCTTAACCTAGAATTACTGGCTCTCAAGAACAGCTGCCGGAACACACCGTTAGGTGCTTGGCGACAGATTTTCTACTTGAGGGTGGTCGCTAGCCAGAAGGGCAATCGCAAAAATGCCCTTCCACCATGCGGTATAGCTACGAACATGGACATGGACCTGCTGCGCGGCAGTCCATAGCCAAAGCCACTGAGCTATCACTGCTTCATATATATCTTATATTTATATCTGCTTTTCTTTTCTTTTGGGAACTTTTCTTTTAGAAATTTACTATAGTAGTTGTTAGAGCTAAAATTAATCATTATTTAGGAACCGGCTAGGACTCGCGTAATATTTACCGGATATTGCTCCGACCAGTTTCGAACTTGTTCATCGTCTGGGAGTCACGAGTGTGCACAGCGTCGAGCGCTGGCCTCAGCACGTAACTGGCATTGAGACGGTTGCGCCGCAGATGTCAAAGTCAGAATTTCTCCGTCCAAACTGTCACTGTCACAATCACTGTGATTGTCACTGTAATTTTTATAGGTATGAGACTGTTGGTACACATGTCCTCTTCGCGGTTCCACAACCCTTGTGCCGTATCACAAATATTGAGGACTTATATCCAGGAAGGCGGAATGTTCCACCCACGATTCCGATTAAAATTAGGGTGGCGTCTAATTTCAATGGCCTCTCGTACTTTGCGCGCAACGAAAAACTTACCTCGCGCTAGTGCGGCCACCTTATCAAAGCGGATGTAGTCTAGGTTTTAAAAAATATTACGCGTGTCCTATTATAGCTGGTTCCTAAATAATAATTGTAGTATAATAGTTGTGTAGTATTTGTACAATATTTTCACATCCGATCATTCAGTAGAGAGACGTCAACGCGGGTGTCCCGAGCTATCCTTGACAAAGAACACCGCATGTGGTTGAAACTAAAGTCGGAGCTATCTGACTTTCACGTGAGTTATCTCGTAGGTATGATATACTCAAATGAGTGAAAACCACATTACTGTTGTAATCAATTATTTAGATTTGTTTTTATTTGTAGGTAGGTATCATTCATTATCTTAATTGAAAATTCATCTACTCATGATGAATTGTCGTAAAAATTTGGTAAGAGTAAAGAAGTCAAAGTTGTTGTATTGGAAGAATTATACAAGTGACTTAAAAATAATCATATAAATATTGTCCTAGATATACTTACCATTTAAAACCATGTCCATTTAATATATATATTGCTTATCCAGTGTAACAAACCTAATAATGTATACGTTTTCTTTTCTACTCTATTTTGGATTCAATGCGTTTATGAAGAGTCACGCAGCTATCGTAAAAATGCTACCATAGCTTTAACAACATCTACACACGATCTTCAAACAGTTACATATATTTGTTTATGTTACTGTTCATAGATCGTTGCTTACATCTGGACAGTAAATAGGGCTACAAATTGGAAAAAGTATTGTGTCACATGAATAAACAAACATGAGATGATTTTTTTTTTTTTTTTTTTTAGGGAGGACATAGATGCTGGCTACCGCCTGTGCGGTCGTCCAGCTCCACCGGGTTTTGGGCGAGGGCCTGGCCCTACAATAGCCCGGGAGGGAGAAGTGCCGAAGGCACTTCTCCCGAGACGGGCGTAGAAGGCGAAAAGCGCTTTCTACCTCCGTCTCCTGCGGACGCCGAAAACGTACCGCTACTATAGGAGGGGTTGACAGCGAGCTCAAGGGCACCACTGTGGTTCGGACCTCGGCTTGTCTCGCTGTCTAGAGACATGGGGGGGATCGGAGCAAAATGCCTCTGTGCAACTGCAGTGTTGCACAATTGGGCCCTACTGAATAATACTCTTTGACTATTTGGAGAGCAATTTATCGTGACCTTGTTTTTGCCTCGAGCTCGCCGGCGAGCTCGGTGTTTGATTGTGTGACCTCTGATTACCTCACACCTGGGGATTTTACGTCGACGACTTGCGGATAACGCTAAAGCTGCCAATGTAATGGCTGCGATGGGGTCATCCGGGTCGTCTAATACCTGCCGTGGTCGGCGACGGGGGGGTTTGAAAAATGGGATAGAAGAGGCAGTCGAGTAGTTCGATGCCTGGACAACCAATGGGTTCGGGTGGTGGGGCGCTCGATCAAAGTATCGGCGGGCGCAGTCCTTATTGAACTGCGCTAGAGAGGGAAGGTTTAAGTCGCAATGCAACTCGGTGTTCCGGATATACCACGGGGCGCCGGTTGCATTACGAAGAAAACGGTTTTGGATGACTTGAAGTTTATGAAGGTGGGCCTCACTAGCATGACTAAACACTACTGATGCGTAAGTCATGATGGGGCGGATGCAGGCAGTGTAAAGTGTCTTCTTATTACTAAGAGACATTTTACTCTCTTTGCGAAGTAGGGGACCAAGGCGACCCATTATGAAGGCCGCTCTGTTTCGGACGGTTGTTATGTGATCGTTAAAGGTGAGATGACGATCAAGGGTGACTCCGAGGTATTTTGTTCTAGGAACCCAGGGAATGGGTTCGTCGAACAAAATAAGCGGTTTCGGGTAAGGGGAGCGTGTCTTCTCAGTAAAGCACATAGCTGTGCTTTTAGCTGGGTTGACCGCGATGCGCCATTTTCGGAACCAGTCACCGATCTCGGTGATGGCCCGTTGCATGACGAAATAGGACTGTCTGTTGATATGCCACCCAGTGGTGTAAATGGCGGTATCATCCGCATATTGGGCTAGGAATATTTTGGGCTGAGAGCGTGGGATGTCACTGGTATACAGTGCAAAGAGAATAGGTGATAGCACGGAGCCCTGAGGGACTCCGGCTCTGACTGGGTGGGGGGAGGAGAGGGTGCCTTCCACGCGATAGCGAAAGCTTCTGGCTTTAAGGAAGTCTTGTAGGATGAGCACAAGACGTTCTGGCACGCCAAATTGGTATAGCTTGTAGATCAAGCCGTTGTGCCAGACTTTGTCAAAAGCTTTCGCTACGTCGAGGAAGACTGCTAGCGTAGTCTGGGGTTTGGGGTACTTATTGAAGCCCTCAATGATGTGCTCCGTGAGGCGGTGCACCTGTTGGACGCATGAGTGTCCGGGTCTGAAGCCAAACTGCTCATCTGGGATAAGGTGGTGTTCCTTAGCATGGGACTGGAGACGGTTTGCAAGTAACCGCTCGTAAAGTTTGCCTAAGGCACTGAGGAGGCTGATGGGGCGGTAACTGGTGGGGTCAGATGAGCTTTTGCCTGGTTTGTGAATGCCAATGACATTTGCACATTTCCAGGTGTCTGGGAATAAGCAGTGGCTCATAGCAGCATTGAAGATGCTGACTAAGAGATGGATGAGAGGAGGAGAGAGGGTTTTAAGAACCCTGTTGGAGATGCCATCGGCACCGGGGGATTTGCGCGGTCGGAGGGCCTTGATCAGTCTCTCCACCTCAGCGTAAGTCGCTAAGGTGATTGGTGGGAGTTCAGAGGTGACCACAGAGCTTTTACGTTCGACTTCAGCATCCACCGAATCGAGGTGAGCTTGGTCAACGTGATCTACGTTAGGGGAACACTGAGCCTCTAGGCTATCAGCTAGGCACTCAGCTTTGTCTTCGTCAAAGAACGCTGGGACTAGTGGGACTGGTCTGTATAAGGGAGGCATGTCGTTATGGTTACTTCCTTTCAAGCCTCGCGCCAAGTCCCAGTAAGCATGGTGGCTTGGCACGAGGTTTGAAAGTTTATCGCCCCATTGTTGATCACGCAACTCAGACATGCGACTTTGAACCATGCGTTCAAAGTGGCGTTTCTTAGTTTTGTTCTCTTTACTGGGGTAAGAGTCGTAATGTCGGGTCACTGCTTTACTCTCCGTCACCAATCGTCTCACATCCGCTGGAATGACAAGGCGCCGGTCGTCCGGTACTATGACCTCCTTTGCGGATGCACCTACTACGGTGGAGAGGTGATTGGTGAACGAATCGATCGCAAGGGTTACGTCATCTTTTGTCAGGATGTCGTCAGGGATCTTGTCTAGGTCCGGTGAACTGATAGCCTTTAGGGCATCGCCTACTTGCTTCCAGTTCACTATCGTCTTAGTGGGGCGGGGGAGGTCAGTCGTTGGGTCGGGACCTAGTCGCAGTATAATGGGTCGGTGGTCAGAGTGAAGCTCGTGAACCACTTCTATGGAGCGTAACCGGAGTGTTACGCCTCTGAATAGTGCCATGTCAAGCAAGTCAGCTCGGTGGTTTTCCATATAAGGGTAGTGAGTGGGCTCAGTGGGCGCAATTATGTCAAAGTTAAGTTCTGCGATTAGGTTTTCAAGTGCAATACCTCTGGGATTGTTGACGTTACAATTCCATAGGATGTGCTTACTGTTGAAGTCGCCAATCAGAATGACGGCGCTTCCTAATGAGAATAGGGCTTCTAAGTCAGCTCGGACGATCGGCTTTGCGCAAGCTTGGTAACAGGATGCTATGACTATAGGTTGATGACCAGTCATAGCTAGGAGGCAACAAGATGCTTCCATATTAACAAGAGTCGGGGTAGGTAGGGGAATGCAGTGCAGGGACCTTTTGTAATAGATAAGAGTGCCTCCCCCACGGGAGTTCACTCTATCATCACGTACCGTTCTGTAATTGGCAAACCTAGGGTTCGCCTTCCCCGGTTTTAGAAAGGTTTCCTGCACGCATATGATATCGATAAGGTGGGTACAACAAAAGTCGTGGACGAGGTCACGTTGTCTGAAGAGGCCGTCAGCGTTAAATGACGCTAACGAAACTGAGTACGGTTTCGTGCGTTCGGTTGTACTACCCATAGTGGTTGTACTGGGGAGGGGCCTGGGGAACGAAGCGCTTAAGGGCGCTAAGTAAATTCGCGTGTTCCAATGTGTATTGGATCACGTCCGCTGGGGATTGAGCGTATTGCATCTTGTGGAATAGCTCTTGTACCTCATTGATGTCAACCGACATAGCCAGATCGCTGACTAGGTTGATTGCCTCTTGAAGAGGGGCAGCCATCAATGGCATAGGTGGAGCTTGTGGCCGGGAAGCGGCGCGGGGAGGCGCGCGAATGGTGTTGGCGACGGGTGCCGGGAGCGCGGGGCGAGCCGGGGCCGGTGCGCGGGCAGGGGCCGCGGCGCGGGCGGGTGCGGGTGCGGGCGCGGGTGCGGGCGCGCGGGCCGGGGCGCGGGCGGTAGCGACGGTCTTAACCATACTGGGTGGTTTAGACCATGCGTTACGGGCTGGGAGCGGCGCGGGTATTACCTGTGAGGCAGGTACTACCGTTAGTTTAGGGCTTACCCGTTGGTAACGGTCGTAAGAGGGACGGGTCGGCCTATGCCTTGCCACCCTGTGGTTCACTCGAGGTGCTTTAGGGCAGCCACGGTAATTCGCGGTATGCCCTTGAGCACCGCATAAAACACAGCTGGGTGGGTCCGGCGAATCCCGGGTGCGAGTGCACGCTGCTGTCGCGTGATCGCCTAGGCACTTAACGCACCTAGCGCGAACGAAGCAGAAACGGGAGGCGTGCCCGTATAGTTGGCAGTTATGGCATTGCGAGGGACTCCCATTCTTGTATGGGGCTTGAACATCGAGTCCTGAGAGGCCACAGACCTTTTTTAAATTAAAAATGGCCTTGCCTTCAGGAGTACGATCTAGTACTACGAGTACTAGATCGTAGGGGCTGCGGTCCTTCCCGCTGTACATGCGGTGAACTGCATGTACGGGGAAGTCTTGTGCCTTCAGGTCGGCACATACCGAATCGGTATGTACCTCCTTGGGCACACCGCGGATGACCACTCGGAGGACTTTCTCCTCTTCGAGCGCATAAGTGTGAAAACTTATGCTCTCGTGGCGGAGGAGTTTAGTTAGCGCTCTGTGGTCGCTAATGGTGGAAACTTGGACTTTAATGCCCTGCTGCGTGGAGCGGGCATTAGTATAGTGGATCCCACGATCCGAAACTAAACGGGACAGCATGTCCCATTTGGTTTTGTCCTGAATGAACAGGGGCGGAGGCGGTTTTTCGCGGCGCGCGCTCGCGTCCTGAGGGGACGCGGCAGTGGTGGCCGGAGCGGAGGGAGGAGACGCGGGGCGCGGGGCGGGGGTCGGCTTCTTGCCGGAGGCGGGGGCCTTAGCGGGTGCCTTGGCGGGAGGGGCGGAAGTTGCGCAACTAGCGGCTTTAGGAGCACGCTTGCGTTTGCGGTCAACGACGGTATAGCCGTCGTTATCGGAGTCCGAGTCAGTGCGTAAGGCGCGACTCGGATCTACTTCCATCTCCGTTTCGGAGTCCGAAGTGGGCTCGACAACGGCGATGGAGGGACGGGTGCTCGCTGGCCTCCCGATCGGTGAGCGCGAGCGAGACCTCTCACGGGGAGGGGCTGCCACCGTGCGTCTATTATCCGGGCCCGGAGCGGGCGAAAGCGGGCTGTCCTCTGAGAAGGACCGGGTCAGAGGAGGGACGTTGGCCTCCGGGATTGAAGTCCCGGAGGGAGCAATAAGAGTGTCCGTGAGGCGGGCACTCGCTTCCTCTTCGAGGAGTTGCATGTGAGCAACATACAGATCGGGGTGGCGGAGGGCGAAGGTCTGAAGGACCTGCACCTCACCGTTAGAGGGACGGGACTGCATCCTGAGGGGAATACTCAGGACGCCCTATCAAGGGTTTGAATTCCCTCACACACCTTGTGAGCTCACTGTGTGAGAGGGAGTGTGTACCTAAGGTGTGCCCTAGTTGTGTACCCTCTCCGAGCTTTTTTCTCGGCGGAGAGGGGTGCTCCTAAGCGCTACTCCGGGGTTGACTAGGGGTGACCCCAAGGCCAGTAATCCCGGAGCCCAGCTTGCTTCGGCTGACCCGTGAAGCGGGAAAGGCCACGGTGCAAGGTTAAACCAAAAACAACAACAGTGGCCGTTGTCACCGTAGGGTGTCACACTGCGACCGCAGCAAATGGCGGATTTGATCGTTCAGACGGGTTTGGCTGACGCTACCCCACGCCTGAACGACGTCGCTTAACAGCACAAAGTGTGTTGTTACGCGACTGTTACTATGTTGTGTCGGGTAGTAAAGTGGTGAAATGCGCACCGAAAAGTGCGGTCAAAACAAGACCACCAGCCCGATATGATGTTGTTCGTCCGAAACAAGGGACTTGGGTAGGTGGTAATGCCTGACGTCTTAGAGCGCCTCTGCGCGACGGCACGGCGAGCTCGTAGCTCGCGTTGCTCGGCGTTCGGCGGCTGCTCAGCTTCTGCACACAAAACAAAAACTTCGTCAGGACTGCGTGCGTATTCCAAGGCACTGGTCTGCAACTAGCGTCGGAACGATGACCCGAGTGAGACGGCAATAGTGCGGGGACTATTGCGGTCTCACTGGGAGATACTGGCGGAGCTGTAGACAGGTGTGCACGGCGTGGCGGCACAGGTCGGAATGGTGCATGAGATGATAAACCTTAGGAGCTTACTATGGTTTGGTTGAATCTGTTATTAGATATAGTTATAGAGTAATCTTTGGGGAAATTCAACGAATAAAGAAGCCATCTTTAAAACGCTTTATTAGGGCAAAGTTTGCATGGGCTTCGAACAATGGAAAGTTGTAAGCCATGTTCTAAGTTTTCAAAAACATAGAATTTTTACCTTTCCTTCTTTGTATATTCTGAAAATAGCTATTTTTGTTAAAACAAACCTTGAATTGTTTCCAAAATTATCAGACTTTGTAGAGAGAAACAGGCATGACTAATATAGTATGTCTATATTCAGGCAGCATTGTTCTTCTGGGAAAGAGTGCAGTCTGTATGGCACCACGAAACAAAGTGCCAAAATTGTTGAGAGATTTAAATATCAATAATGAAAAAAAATAAAAATGCTTGATAAATGCTATTATAATATTTATGACTTTCTAAATGATAAATTTTAATCAATCAATCATTTATTAATTATTATTGTACTCGTATCATTCCATATTATACATAATTTTGTACACCATCCTCATATAATAAAATCTTATTAAATCTTAATAATTATTGTAACACTAAATAAAATAAAATTTAATTCATACATTCACATATCATGTGAAATAATTAAGTTTTAAATATACTTATATAAAGCTGCAAAATTTAAAATACTTCCACAATTATTTACTTTGCACATCGCTGGAATAGCAGCACATTCATCTTTATTAAATGTGTAACTAAAACACCATCGACCCTATCTGCTACTACTTTAAGATAGCTGTTATCGCTGTCGTGCACCCGCCGCGTCTGAGATGCCACACCCCTACGCATGATAGCTGCGAAACCATCGATCCGCGTCTCAGCAAACATTCTGCTGACGCGCTGCAGAAACGCGGCAGTTTCAGCAGCATCCTGAACGCGTTATTATATTGGATGCGTAGGGCACTTAAAGCTTTTTGAGTAAAGTTAAACCACAGGCTGCAGGTGTAAAATGATTGACAATATACTCTGAAGAGTGTAAGTTTAACATCTCTTGAGCACCTCGTAAGCCTACGGATCAACATGTTACTCCTCACTGCTACTGCGCTCCCTTTCAATATCCATGTCATCGTTGAGTGTATATGTGACCCAGTGCCCCAGGTACTTAAAGTGTGAGACCATTTTGAGCGGAGTGCTGGCTAACTTCACCTGTGGAACGCATGGGTAATATTTGGTGCCCGATTTGAAAGCCATCAACTCGCTTTTTGTGGCGTTGTACTCGTACTTGACCTTGGCCATGAGCCTCCACTTAACACTCGCAAATGCTTACCAACCTGCGCAGAGCACTAATTGAAGGGCTCAACAACACCATGTCATCATTAATAAACAATAATTACAATTAACCTATGACTAAATCAATATATTTATAAAATTAAATTGAAATACAATTTTATATATGACATTATATAAATTCGTGATGACATTAATATACCGTATTTTGTGTATTTTGTATAATATGTTTAATAATGTTATAATTGTTTAATTCTATATTATTTTTTCGCAATATTGAATTATATACGGTTGCTCCATCTCTTTTAAATTGTACGCCTAAACAGGCAAAACATGGTGGAACGTTAATGTAAAAACCAACAACTCTGTGCATAACCATGAAATTATGTAAAATATAACCATGTTTTGAACAATTAATAAATCTTTATCTTTAGTAGTATATGTTCTACTTGAGGAGTCGAATCATTATCTCTACGGTGGTACATACCTGGCACATAATACTTAGGCTCCCTAGGTAGATAATAGACGCCTGAGACGTCTTTAAGACGCGTTGTCCGTTTTAAGGTCGGTAATTATTCGCGTTTCAAAGACTTCGTGCACACCCGGGCGGGCATTCGTGTGTGGTACTATAATGGTTAGTACTTTATTAGTCTGTTGATAAATTCGTTACCACGTTCATGACTGTTTTTTTATTGCTCAGCACTGTATATGACTATTGATGACGTCGTTACGATGGCCATGACTACTACTTTATAGGTCGGCACTATATTTGTCTATTAATGCTGTCATTACGATATCTGTTTTATGGTTCGTGTATACAGTCAGTACAGTATTCGTCAACCAAGTCGATTTAACGTCTTACTAACGTCGTATAGTTGTAACAATTGGACGTCTTTTTTGACGTCGACGATGTCTGACTGCAGTAACTGACGCCAATAAGTGACTACAGTCAGACACGTCGAAGATGACCGTGAAAAGCCATTGCTACCTGGGCGTGGCAAAATGGATTAGATTTTGGCCTCAAACATTAGTGATACGGCCTCCAGTCTTTCGGAGACACGGCTTGATCTACGACCTCACTTATTCGTAAATAATTCGCTTAGTGACTACCAAAATCGAAAGCTTCCAATGTTAATCACATGTATCACCCCTACAGTATAAACAAATAACTTTTACTAAATAGGCAAAAGCACAGCGTCTCCTCACTTTTATGAGAAAAAGGTTCCTATCTAATGAATAGTCATGTTGCAAGAGCAATGAATATTTTTATATGTTAATGAAAGACATTACAATTCATGCACCGATTTACATAATAAGATCAGGTGATCCTATGTAGGATGGAAGACAAGTTTAGTATCTATTCAATATTGCTGACCTACTTAAGAACCGGTAGTTAGTTTATAAAAAGGATGCGTAAATTGTTGATGAATAGTTTATTAACATACTATACAGGGCGTCGAAAGTATATCTACCTTGTATATTGTAGATGGAAAATTTTACTGAAAGAAGACATTATTTAAATTTTAAAAACAAATTAAACAACTTACACTGATTTTTAAATAAGTACATGGTTGAACCGGGAATCGAACCCGTTACACAAGAAAATAAACACCTGTAGTTTTATGATACCGATTGAACGATTTCATCATAATCATTATTTCTGCTAAATAACATAGTGTCAGAAATAAAAGGAAGGCCTTGAAATTTACATTTGATGTTAAATTTTGAATTATTTCTTTATAATCAGCCAGCCGCATTGTCCTCTTTCAGTAAAATGTTGCATCTACAATATTCAAGGTACTTTCCCTCCATGTGGCATCGCCGTGGGACGCCCTGTATATCAGTTATTGCTTTACAATGGCATGCAAAAAGCACATAGAATAAAATGAGAAATACGAAAACAAGGATTCCAAATACTTAATGCAAAATGTTTATTTAATAGCACTATGTACTCAAACATGTAACTTCTACATCCAACATTTGACCATAATACATTGTTTTTAAGCATTTCCCTACTCGTCCATGTTTGCTGAGATGTCAAAATATTTGAGTAAGTGTGTGATTGATTATTGTCAATACTGTAATGCTCATAGAAATGGCTGATTCGGCATTAACATGAAAAGCAGCATTTGCGTGGTCATTGGGCATTTTGCGACGTAGATATTTAGTTATAACCCTTACGGTAAGTGTCTCAAATCGCTTAATTTTTCCTTTTTTGCGAACGTACTTTCGACATATTTAATATACCAAGTGTTCAATCTCAGTAAAGTTTTGCACACATGTCGATAGAACTAGTTTGCCAATTTTTCGTTATATTACTTATTTTATATATCCTTAAATCTGAAATTAAGAATTACTACACAAACCCTTTTTCCGAATAATTTTGAAAATAGGTAGTTAATTTTTCGGATCATTGTGAAAACAAAATTACTAATAATAAGCTCAAGGATATATATGCAAAATATTAGCGACTTTGAACACTTGGTACCTATTTAAAATATGACAAAACCACGTTTGTATTCAAAATGCTATGGATACACTTCTCTTAAGAAAAAAATCTGTCAATAAGCGCAAAACGGTCAGTTTTAGCAGCAGTCTGCCATTCTAGGTTATTTCTATTAACCATATACATATCATATACATATCATCACTTACTAATAAAATATGTGGTTATAGTCGAAAGGTAGCCTATCAACTATTTCAATACAGAGTTAAAGATGCCGTAACATAATTTCTCATGCGATATAAATTTTATTCAGTTTTAAACATGTTTACAGGAAGACATTAAAAACAGTCATAATGTTTTTCAAGACCTGTTATCATTAAGCTACTGGTATAAAAATAACGTTAACAAACAACTTTTAAGTAAAGAAGGTTCAAAGTTTCAAGCATTGGATTTGTTCAAGACCATTAATTTTGTTTTGGTAAACATGACAAGGTTGTCCAGGCATGATTGACCTTTGTATAATTATATCTTGTGACAACAAGGACTTGCAATTAATGTTTTAAATAATATTTAGTATACCTCGTTTGTCTAGTATTATAACATGAGTGTCTGCCCTTAAAGTTTCTGAACGAAACATTTGTATAATCTGTGGAGTGGGCAAAAAACCCGCCATCTGCATAAAAAAAGTTCACGTAATTCTAAATTCGTAATAAAAGTTGTGGTGAGTTATTAATTAAAACTATAATTCATAATTATTTACACGCAAATGTGATGAAAAACAACGTATGTATCACGGGCGGTACCGGAATTACGAACCTCGACTCGGAAAGCCCTCAGTCTTCGACTTCAGACTTCTACTAGAGCCTCGATCTTAATTCCTTACTTACCACCCTTCATACACAATGTACTATTACAGCAACCACCAGGTAGGTTCAAGATAGCCTACAAATATACGAAAAGGTGTCGAAATATACACGGTAAAGGATAAGTGGTGAAAATTTTTGATGGTAGACGGAAATGGCAATCGGCAGTTACCTAAACACCTATGTTTCTTTTCTGATTAGCATAAATGACATAACGCATCAGATATATAGTCATGGTCATAAATTTCCAAAGAAGATAGGTGATAACAGCCCACAGAAGTTTCCGTCCCAGCACATTTCTATACCAAGGATATCGTGGTTTGCTCGACACTAGACCCACAAGGTACTGTCATTGAAAAAAACCTCTTAATTCTTTATGAGCAGCGAAAAACATTGATAAGATTCTTGGTGTATAAATGTAATTTAGTGATTCAATTTATTAACTCACTATCCTTGTCGAAAACAGGATGTGACCATATTAGTAATGCTGAGTTGATGTATTGGACTGTTTGTAGTGTTCCGTCTTAAAGTGGTGTATAATAAATTATTGATTTTATCCATAGTAATGTCAAGGTTGACAGTTTACACTTTCTCTAAAATTAGTAATAATAACTACTACTAAACTTTATGAATATAATACTGCAAACACTGATTCGTTACTTAGTTTTTAACTTGTGATCTAATACTCAATTTTTTTTCTAAGATTGTTGCTATTTGGAACCCTTATAGAACGAGAACAGTATAGCATTTGGCCTGTGTTTATTTAAATCATTATTTACTAGCTTGAATCCAACGCATCGTTTTTTTTTTTTTTTTTTTTTTTTTTTTTATGCCTGATAGGTTAGCCTTTGACCACTATCTCACCTGATGGTAAGTGATGATGTGGTCGAGGATGATGTTGTTCAGACTAACCTAGAGTTACTGGCTCTCAAGGACAGCTGCCGGAACACACCGTTAGGTGCTTGGCGACAGATTTTCAACTTGAGGGTGGTAGCTAGCCAGGCGGGCATTTGCAAAGTGCCCTACCACCATGCTGTAACGACTGCTATCCTAAGACAACAACCGGGACCGACGGCTTAACGTGCCCTCCGAAGCACGGAAGCGCTCAGTAGTAATGCCCAACCAGCGGTCACCCATCCAAGTCATGACCGCGGCGGACGTTGCTTAACTTTGCTGATCGATTCAGAATGGCTAAGCAAACTTGGCTACGAGCGCTTCAAATAAAAGGAAATTGCTAATTTATTATGTATAAATAAAAAATGTAATTATTTAAACAGACTTCAACCGGAATATATTCTAAAACTAAAAATGAAAAGTAAATAAACAAAATCATCGTATACAGTAGTTTTGGTCAGTTTACTTCGACTATAGCGAAAATGAGCACAGCAATAAGAGGAAACACACAAAAAAGAACAGTTGAGTTGAGAACCCCGTCTTTTTTTAAGTCGGTTAAATATTAGTCTTTGAAGTATTCCAGGACCTAAGGAATAATAAATTATCTATTATGTTTAAAGATGTGAGAAGGTCAACAAACGCATTCATCCACACTTACACCTTTATGAGTTATTGCACAAATAGAATATCAACTAAAGTAAATGATAAATACTGTAAACTTAATCAAGATGACACATGTAAACCTTTCTTCATTAATTTAAAGCTACTTACATTTCCATCTTTATATATATATGAAGTATCAGTGTTCGTTTTTACCAACAAAAATTTGTATATTAGGTTTGGCAGTGAACGATGTAAATTTAAAGTACGTTTGCCTCTTAACTATACTGTCCAATTCAATAAAAGCATATTCTGTATGGCTCCTCGAATATTTAACCATTTACCGACAAGTATAATCCAATGTTCTAATATAAATATATTTAAATTTAAATTGAAACAATTTCTGGTAAATAAAGCGTATTATAATGTAAATGAATATCTGAATGATAAATTATGTTTCAATTAGACAATATTTTGTATTTCGTTAGTACTGAAATACATTGACATTTAATTTATACTAATTTAATTAATTATTTTTGTAATTCTATGACATTTTGCCAGATTCTTTGACACAATTTTATTATTTTCTCAGTGTTTAATTTTAATTGGTAAGGACATTTTTTTAGTTACCTATTATATATTATTTATGACGCATTGAAGTGTAACATTAATTAAAATATGTTTTTCGAAGTCATATAATATAATTTATAATAAAGTATAATATAATGTATGTAATAAGTGAAATATTTGAATAAGTCGGTTGTGTATATTTTTAAGCTCATGAATTGTTGCATGCCAAATGGCCAAATATGGCAGAACTATCATATTTACTGAACAGCTTTATCACCTATATTTGCAATAAACGATTTGATTTGATTTGATTTGACTGTTCGTGGTTCGGTCCGGTTGAAACTTTTGTTTGCATATTTTCGCGGGTACAATTAGGTCTCAACTGAGATCCAGTACCAGTTTGGACTTATGGCAAGACGTGGGAGAACGGGCGCCATATTTGCACTTCCGAAACTATGGAAAAATACAGACGAACTACTCCCGCACATGGTAATTGTTGGCCTACAAGAATTTTGCGATCGTGACCCCAAGTATGTTTTGAATAATAATACAGTGCCTCAAATTACCTGCAGCTTATTCGTTCCATACACAGCTGCTTCCTATCCGAGGCCGGCGCCAAAAATGTACGACCATAGGTTTTTTTTTATGTTATTGTGACGTAACAAGCTCGGCCTATTAAGAGGAATAACCTCTGCCTATAACAGATGCATTTCGTTACAAGCCACGAATTGCTCTGCGCCCGTCCCCTTGAGACATAGATGTCAAGTCTCATGTGGCTCGAAGAGCCAGAGCTCTCGAGGACGGCTGCCGGAACACATCGTAAGGTGCTTGGCGACAGATTTTCTATTTGAAGGTGGTAGGTAGCCAGACGGGTATTGGCAAAATGAGCTTCCACCATGCAATGATGCTATGCATATGTTGGAGGCGTAGTGTGGAACAAACGGTATAATATGTTGTACCGATTCCACGTGGCAAGAAGGAAAGAGGAAGAACTAGTTTTTTCTTTAAATATATTTTAAATAAATTTCAAGATTGATGAGAGTTAAGCAATTTTATAAATGCAATAAAGTAACTAGAAAGAACGTCAATGATTATACCTATACGAAGACAACCTTGGCCCAGTATTGTTTTACAATAGTATGCAATTAACTTTAAAAAATTTTCGTTATCGTACAAAATGATGAACAGACTTACTCATGGTGAATGATTTAAAACAAAGTAATATTAATGTTGTCTTAGGTTTTCGCGATTGTTACACATACACGTTGCAGTGATCGTGGTCACGGGGTGACTGACACCCCATGACCACGATTACTAGAAATTGTTTGAAACGTCGGGACAAAAAGAATGACAAATATACTCGATTTAACCGTTTAATGTTGTTTAATTACTAAAGTTATATTACTTTATTATACAAATTATAAATTTTGCATTATGAATGCTGAAAAAATATGCCAAACACTTGGTCCCATGATGTAGATAATATTGTCATCAATTTCCAAGAAAAACTGACATCGGACGCACCCCTTTATATGATTTTTTATTAACTTTATAGGGTTTTAATATCTTCATAATGAATATTGTCATCTCACCAGCCGGAGATTGAACAGATGTTCCAATGGTTACTAGATATGTAATAACCATTGGACCATCTGATCTGATCATATGTAATAACCAATGGAACATCTGTTCCAATTGTTCTTCTTCAGCTCAACACAGATAAAAAATCAGTGAGATCGGTTGATACAACAAACAAATTACAGTTAGGTACATAAAAACTGTAACTCATCGCCTCGACTTCTTCCTTATTTTGGTTAAAATAAGAAAACGTAGCAATAAGTTTTGGCATACATTTAAATATGTTCTGAAAAGTTGAAAAAGTTAAAACAAAATATAAATTCTACGCTATGAAACCTTTAAAAAAATTGAGACGATTTCACTGTCACAGTAGTATTATTATCTATGACAGTAGTCAAATACTAGTATTCGATAAACATTTCACTTCTACCAATAAAATAAATAAAAAGAATAACTTTGCTGTCTATCTGTCTCTATAAACGCTCAGGAGTTTTGGAAAATAGTTTTATATGGGGTTGGTAAGTGAAAGTAGACACAAAAATAATATTTACCTCTTGAAGTTACTGCTACATATTGAGATAAACTTCGTCCTATATCATTCTAACAACTTTCGTAATTTGGCAAAAAAATATCTTGCAAAGTACTTTACTAACATTACTTCTTTTTTGGTAACTTTATGTAAGTAAACATGTTTTTTTAGCAGAGCATTAACCTCTCAGTAAAGATGCTCCATACATGACCATTTTGGTAACAATGTGGGACGGAATTGCCTTGAACTCTTGCCTTGATTTAATGCCTTCTAAATACACATTATTATGCCTCATTCAATAAAAGATGAGCTAGACTCGTCTGCTTAACATGAAGTTACAAATTCAACGTACTAATTTTGGATACGCTATTATTTATATTGCGTGGTAATCGGAAAGTTTTTAAAGAGCATAAGACATAGACTACACTGCTTATGTTATTATATACATATTTTAATTCTTCAGTTATTTTAAAAATGTTGATATTGAAATCTATTTCAATATCAAAATTTTTAATCGTATTATATAATATTTTTATAATAATATTTTTAATAATCTATTTCAAGATCTATCTTGCCTTACTTATTTTAAAACCTTATGTTTGATGAAGATTGACTACCTAATTTGGTAGCACAATTTGTTTTTTACACTACTGCCAAAAACGAAGAGATATGTTTTCTGGGTTCATGTATGTATGATTGTGAATGGCTTAACCATTCTGAATCGATCAGCAAAGCTAAGCAACGTCCGCCTCGGTTATGAGTTGGATGGGTGACCGCTGCTGGTGACATTACTGAGCGCTTCCGTGCTTCGGAGGGCACGTTAAGCCGTCGGTCCCGGTTGTTGTCTTGGGATGGCAGTCGTTATAGTATGGTGGTAGGGCATTTTGCGAAGGCCCACCTGGCTAGCTACCACCCTCAAGTAGAAAAACTGTCGCCAAGCACCTAACGGTGTGTTCCGGCAGCTGTCCTTGAGAGCCAGTAATTCTCTAGGTTAGTCTGAACAACACCTTCGACCACATCATCGCTTACCGATACCGATCAGGTGAGATAGTGGTGAAAGCCTAACCTATCATGCATAAAAAAAAAAACTTTCTAAACGGCTCAACGGAATTTAATGTAAGATATCGTTAGATTTGTCTTGATAGCGCAAGTGACACTAAATACATAATTAAATCGGCCAAGTGCGAGTTGGACTCGCGCACTAAGGGTTCCGTACCATTAGCTATACAACATAAGACTTCATAATTTAACCTCTTTTTGTTTTAACGTGCGCGAGTCCGACTCGCACTTGGCCAACTTTATGTATTTGTTGTTATAGCGGCAACAGAAATACATCATCGATGAAAATGTCAACTGTCTAGCTATCACCGTTCTTGAGATACAGCATGGTGAATGACGGACGGACGGACGGACAGCGAAGTCTAAGTAATAGGGTCCCCTTTGGGTACAGAACCCTAAAAAACGAACTGGCGGAATTTAGACGCCATATTGTGATATAAATAAGGAGTTTTTATTCGAACCCATTGATTGGGTATCAAAATAAAATGAAGGGCTTTAAGAAACGATGTCATAAATATATACAACTTGCAGATTTAATTTCAATGGAACGATAAAACGTTTAACGAAAACAAACAATTTGCTGTCGGGATTTTACTTTTTTAATTAATTGATACCTGTTATCTCTTTATATAATTTAAATGTCTTTGTAAATTTTTAAACAGAACTATTTATTTAAAGCAGTACAGATTCGCAAATACTTAATATCAGTGAACTAATACTAACTGAATGATAATGAAACACTAATAATGATCCACTCTTAAACCACAGTTATATTGAGTGAAGTAAATATTCTAACATCAATGGTACTCCAACAAGATTGGTAACGTCTCATTCAAAATGAGTAGTACACTTGAACTCTAGAGGTCGACGCTGTGCGATCCACTCCGGCGCATCTCTGCAGTTGCATAACTTTGATTCATCTCCGGTCAATGAACTACAGTTATAATAATGCGGTAGAAGTGTTGATGGGTTACGTTATGAATTTTATGGTCAACTAGAGTACTTATAAAATTAAATGCTTTATTTGTTTCACTTTTAACATAGTTTTTTTTTCGTATGCGCCTATTAAAATATTTTCCATAATTGCCATGAATTATGTTTTAGCCGGAACTTTAGTCACATAAGCAACTTACTGTCTCAAAATTTGGGCCCGAATTTCTTAGTTATGACCATAGTTTAGTCAGTAATTTTTCTATGATTACAGTCATTCATATTTTCTACACCTAAAATAAGGTACCTACGTACGTTTCTAATAGCTCATTGACTAGATTTTGACACCATTTAACCTTATTATCAACGTCGGTATGCGAGCTATATGTCCATTGCAAAACTAAATGATTATGATTACTGATGAATATATATTTCAATATAGGTTAATTGTAACTGTTTTATAATAACTTATAATAAAATTTCGAGAGAATCCACTCAGAAGCATAATGCAGTATTACACTAAAAAAGAGCATGTACAAAATAAGCCTCTATGACCTCTGCAGGTAACTTACGACAGGAACTAGGAACCACATATTTCCCATTCCTATTCAATTATAACTGTTTTCGGGTACCTCAAATATTCATGACGAATAAAGAAACAAAATAATACATATTTTATCGGTGAATAATAGTATAATTAGTATTATTTGATCATTAATTAAATGTCAATTTAACCGTATTTCCAATTAATGTGTTTTGCATTTTTATTATTACCAATACAACAAACTCAATTGAAATTTGTAGGTACTATATCAGCGAAATCATCGAAGGCTCTGCTTAGTCATTTATTCAATTTATGCTGAAAGGTTATATAAGGGAAGTTTTATCAATCGACTTCTGTAGGTTATTTACTAAATTTGGCTTGATCACAAACAGATTGGCAGTACTTTACTAAGCTACACAAATATGCATTTTGTATGTTAATATGAAAATTACGTCAGGTAGCCTATGAAAAATGGAAGACGGTTTGACACAGGCCCTGTTGTTTAAAATGTATTTATAATGTGATGTGACTTGCCTTGTATAACATTTAAAGTTATATGGTAAATAAATATTTCTATTCTATTTCTACTCTATTCAATCCAAAGGATAAAGCCGAACAAACTACGAAGCTAGCCCACCTGCTATCCGATGTGGCTCCCACTCTATGAATGAGGTCCGTTTTATATAGGTTCTGAAGACATGTGCACCTGAGCTGCCTCTAGTTCTGGCTCGTCTCTGCACTCTATCATACAATACTGACTGCTGCATGTATTCGTGGAAAGTTTGTCTAGTCCATCCTAATCCATCCGGAAAAAAAGGTAAATACAAGTGCCACAGAACGGTACAGTTTGTTTAACATAGTCGTCAATGCGTTGCTTATTTAGCCTCAAGTAATCGGCGAAACAGTCCGCTTGTATGTGCAGGGTGTGTCATCGTTGCAACATCAGTCCCTATGAATTTAACAGTAAGCTTACGACAGACATGCCGCATGACCTTTCACCACGAAGTCTAGTGCCGATCTAGATTGCAGATAAATGTGTGTCCGCCCGCTGCTGCCAGTCTTACGAAACTTGAATATAAGTGGCTAACTATCAAATAGAAAGAACCCAATACATTTCTGGAACGGATTTGATTCGTCGAGTATGCATCTTTTGTTTCACAATAGCACAAAAATAATAATAGGTACCAACATAATGTAGTAAGATGCAATCTACTAATCTAAATCAAGATATATTTTGTCTTGATCTGTTACTTCGTTCAACAAGTATTTATGTTATGCATCGGTCGGTATTAGGGACCATTATGATTGATATATTTATGTTGTATATAGTAATTTAGCAAATTTTGGTCTTGGTAGCTACTCGTACCATCCTCAAGTAGAAGATCAACTAGCAATTACCTACCCGTGGGTTCTTCCAGCTGTCCTTCTCAGCAGTGTTTGCACACTACACTCCTTTGAGTCAGATTGTGTGACACTGCGATGTGAAATTATTACAATACATATTTGTTTATATTACCTACGTAATATAAATTTAAACAAATATTGTAATAATTTCCTGTGAGAATAAGTGCCACTTCTTCTTGCAGTGGCTCTATACATTTTTCATTTTTGCTGAACGTGGCAGTACATTGCAGAATATTTCAATAAAATTCGTAATTGACCTCATAAGAGCGTCGTATACGTCTAAATTGAATAAATGAATTTGACCTTTGACTTTGATGGTACTCACCAAGATGGATTCTCGCTCAGGAGGTTCCATATTAACTAGCTGGTTAGCATCAAAAATAAATTCTCGAAATAATTGTAGTACATATACGTAATCGTACATAAAATGAATTAACATAACCTGTGAAAGTCGGTACTGTGCTGATTCAAAATATTTCAACGTCACATTTCTATTGAGTATGGTAACTATTGAGTGTTTTCATATCGCACCAACATGGTTTGACATATTTTAAATACCAATACTTCGCACTAGGTGATATTTTGCATGCCTGTCTTTGAGCCTAAAATCTATGGTATTGGTTTGTCAGTTTTCCATAATATTATAAATATTCAAAATTATTTCGAAAATAATTTTTGTATGGGAATTCTTTTTTTTATATTTAGAGATAACATATTTAAAAATCGATTTACTGGCCAACTAGATGCATAGATATGAGGCTCAATGACATGCATGCAATATTTCAATTTTTTTGAAAATATTCTATAGCCTACGTTTATCAGGGATAATGTAGAATTCTATTGGTGAAAGAATAAATAGAGCCTTGCATATCTGTGACCCTCAACACGTCGAGGCTGAACTTTATCATATCAAGAGCGTCCTAGAGAGTAACGGCTTTAACTGGAAAAGATGTACTCAATGGGCAAGTACAAGTCAACGTCAGCGGCAGCAAAAAGTGGAACGGTCTCCTATTTACTTGCCTTTCGTAAAGGGGGTGACTGACCAAATCGGGCACTACCTAAAACGGAAGTTTGACATGAAGGCTGTATTCCGTCCACCCGGACAGCTGCAACAACTTCTCCGGTCTCCTAAGGACAAAGATACTTTGAACTGCCCTGGAGTGTACAAGATCCCATGCGATTGCGGCAATTCATATATAGGCGAGACTCGACGCAATGTTTCCACTAGAGTGACAGAGCATATTAGAAGTGTCAAAAACTTGGATACCGTGAGGTCGGCAGTGGCAGAGCATTCCCAAATCCCAGGCGCACACTATCTCCGTTTTGATAAGACGGCCGTACTAGCGCGAGAGAAGTTTTTCGTTCCGCGTAAAGTACGAGAGGCCATCGAAATTAGACGCCACCCTAATTTTAATCGGGATCGTGGGTGGAACATTCCGCCGGCCTGGATACCAGTCCTTAACATTTGTGATACGGCATCGGGGTGGAACCGCGAAGAGGATAGTACAAGTGTAGTGTGTCAACATTCCCTTGCCTACCAAAACGACAGTGACAATCACAGTGATAGTGACAGAAGTGACAGTTCGGACGGAGGAATTCGGACTATGACAGCTGCGGCGCAACCGTCTCAACGCCAGTTACGTGCTGAGGCCCGCGCTCGACGCTGTGCACAATCGTGACTCCCAGACGAAGAACTTCAAATAAGTTCGAAACTGGTCGGAACAATATCCGGTAAATATTACGCGAGTCCTAGCCGGTTACTAAATAATAATTATGGTGAAAGAATGTTTCAAATAGGTTCAGTAGTTTTAAGTTTATTCGTTTCATACAAAATTACATATCTTGCTTTTATATAATATTATTATTTAAAATATGTCGAGACTACGTTTGTATAAAAAGGGCTTTGAAGTCTTTAAGACCAGGTCGGGATGAAAACCATTGATGAAATTATGCGTTGCATTCCATATAGTTCAGTTCCGTATAGTTTTTAGACTTCTCAGTTTCACATTACATCATCTCGTGTATCTCAATCGTACAAAAATATTATTCAAGGTACAATCCAAAACATCAAATAATTGCCTCTCCGCCTTCACTGAACTTTAAGTATCACTTGATAAACAAATAATTTCCCAGAAGACGAAATGTCATTGTGATCCTTTCACCGACCTTCACAAATGCCCTACAGAGAAAATGACCGTTCGTCGCTACAAGGTCTTCTCATTATTTCACAAAGTTTAGGTGTTTGTTTTTGTAGAAGATAACGTCAGCAGTTTATATTCTTATCCAACAACTTTAAACGTTTAACTTCTTCGGTAAAAGTATACCTACTTACATACTATTTATTGGATTCAATGTAAGATAAATATAACCTACGGATATAACTAAAAGATTGTGAGCAATTTCAGCAAACAAATGTGATTAACTAATAAAAAGTAGTAATATAAATCATGTTTGATATTTATGTTTAATATATTATACCTATATGTGTATATGTTTATGTGTATATTTTAATGTGTATTATGTATATGTATGTATTAGGATTTTTATTAAAGTACTAGTAAAAGTTTCATATATGATTTCAAGTTGCATCAACCGCCTTTTCCATATTGATTCTGTATATCCAAAGGCTGTCTGGAAGAAATCGCTTAATATATAATTAAAAAAGAGATTAGACCGCCCATTGTTACACCATTATGTAAAGGTTTTTATAAAATATATTGAATATTTGTAACGTTTGTAAATTGGGTGACCGGGTCGACTTATTTGATCCCCAACGTGAGTGTTATTGCCGGTTTAATTTATATTATATATATTTGTAAATTGGTTGCAATAAAGAGTTATTGTATACAAGCAAATAAAATATTTATCGTAATTTATTATTTGCTATTTTATTAAAAGTGTTTGTATGTACGTTTATTTAGATAATATATAATGTAAGAATGTATGTATATGTATTTATTTAAATAGGTGTAAAAGTGTAAATACTTAGTTGGGTAATTATTATATAAGTAGTGTTTAATTTGTTAACTGCCATCCTGGCTAATTTTGCGAGTTTTTCTTCTTTTCAGATCGGTTGTCTGGAAGAAATTGCTTTAAGCAATAAGACCGCCCTTTGTATACGTTTTTTTGTAATGTTATTTTTAAGGTATGCAAATAAAGAATTTTCTATCTATCTATCTGTCTATCTAAAAGCTTACTATCTTTGAACTTTAAACTAGTGAACAAACAGTGGTCAACGGCTAACCTATAGATAACAATAGTCTTTACTTTCACAGATTGACAAATCTTGCCAAATCTCAATGTCCAAATTTCATTACAGTAGATTAACGATCTATTCAAGAATAATCAAAAGAGATTGTCCATATGATCATTACATTTACTTGGTAAATTAATACGCTGGCCAAGCGAAATGCCTATAATCGTGAGTAGGAAGTTTCAACATGGGCCCGTATGACTAAACCTAAATCAGTCTTTAGTGATTTATGTACTGGATCTACTTTTACTTTATATATGAATAAGTCAAGACCCAAGATATGTACAGGCATAGCTAGTGCCAAAGTGCCGAGGGCATGGAATCTAGGGCAAAGGTTTCTATCGGTATGAATAAAAGAATATTTATATTCATATCTTGCTTAGATCTGTAGAGAGGTGGAGTCGTAAATTTTGATCATAGCTCGTTTAATATTTTTTCTCGTTTTTGATTGTTTAATACATTGTTATTGTATCTACTGTTTAACTTAGTTTATGTTAGTTTTTATATTGTTAAACTTTGATATTTATATATAGTTTTTACTTTTTATATTGAATTTTACTAAAGCAAAAGGCAGAGTTTCAATAAGTTCTGTGCTATGTAAGTTTTTCAGTAAATAAAGATCTTATTATTAATATCAGGTGATAGGTATTTTTAGCAAGAGTCCATCTTGGTGGGTAAAGCTTCAGGGTCAAACATTCTGCTTTGAATCAGTAGTGTGCAAAAACTACTATGTTTAGGCGTGATGGGCACTATATTAAGTGAAATTTCTGGATGAACGAGATATAAGAACTCACGTCTCGGATTGACGAGAGCAATGCAGTGTCAAGCAAAACAAGAAAGGTGACACATTCCTAAAACGAAGCCGAGCTTTGTACCGTCTACTGGGCACAATTTTGGAAGACCTACTGTTTTTTTTTGTCTGATACCCAATATCAAATAAATAAAGAAAAAGATACCGAGTCTACTGTTATTGGAGAAGCATTTAGTTTTTTTCATTTTGTTAGTGTGGGATGGTGAGATATTGTGCCATATGTGACATTAATGATAATCTTACTTTGTGTTGCTTTTCGTTTAAAAACATTACGCGCCTAAACTAATAATAGTCTTTAATTTTTTTTTACCAAAAAATGGAACCGACTTCAACACCCAAAAGTGTGTAATAACTTGTTGAAGTCGGTACCATGATAGTTCAAATGCACCTATTATCACAGTATTGTGCGCACTTTTGGTTGTTGAAGTAGGATCTTATTTTTTTTTTAATTTTTCACTCTTTTTAGTGACCCTTTTTACTTACAGGATCGATTTTCATTCATTGTCAACGACTATATCAACAAGATAGGTGAATATTTTTCAGATATTGGAGTGTAACTCAAAAACGGCTGAACCGATTTTGATAAAATTTAAAATTGGGCCAAACGACAAGCATCAGCTTTTAAACGAAAACTCTATTTTCAAAATCGGTTCACCCAGTCAAGAGTTCTGAGGTAACAAACATGAAAAAACACACGAATTGAGAACCTCCTCCTTTATTGGAAGTCGGTTAATTAAAATGTGTGGCGAGACGCTTTTATCTATTCTTGTTTTTAAACGAATGGATAAAAGAACGCTTCTTAACAATCATAAGACATATTATATGAGTGAAAAGTACTCGTGAAAATAATTGAATGTTGCCATACGCCGCACTTAAGCACTTGTACCATAGACAAAAAAAAAATTAATAATACAGTTTAAAACTTATGTCGAGAAATCCATAATTACTGTACGTAGAAATGTACAACCCTACACAAATTTACTGTTTCTGAGTAACTGCGTCTGCTAATCTAAAATATAATAACTTTATAACGTTTGCTACCATAATATCCTTTTGGCCGCCTTCCACCATGTTCTGTATTTTACCGCAATCAAAAACTAAGAATGGGTTTCCATGTCACTCCGCCAGAACCAAAAGTTTAAAATAACACAACTGTCATAAAAACGGCAAATCAGAGCAAGCTTCATTCCGTGTATTCAATGCATTAATTTGAAATAGCCTTAAGAAGATACATATTTATATCTTACTTTAGACAGATGCACTTAAAAGGCAGCGATAATGTTTTCAACTACAGATTAATTAACGACCTAATTTAATTTAAATTTATTACAATTCTGTTGACACTACATATTTAGAAATTTATGCCTTCATTCAATCACATATTTTTGCAATTTAAGGACCTAATACATTTTATCAAGTGTACGATTATGGTCGCGAGTAAGGTTCAAGTTTTTGAGTTAACAAGTTCATATATTTTTTTTTTTTTTTATGCCTGATAGGTTAGCCGTTGACCACTATCTCACCTGATGGTAAGTGATGATGTGGTCGAAGATGTTGTTCAGGCTAACCTAGAATTACTGGCTCTCAAGGATGGCTGCCGGAACACACCGTTAGGTGCTTGGCGACAGATTTTCAACTTGAGGGTGGTAGCTAGCCAGACGGGCATTCGCAAAGTGCCCTACCACCATGCTATAACGACTGCCATCCTAAGACATCAACCGGGACCGACGGCTTAACGTGCCCTCCGAAGCACGGAAGCGCTCAGTAGTAATGTCACCAGCGGTCACCCATCCAACTCCTGACCGCGGCGGACGTTGCTTAACTTTGCTGATCGATTCAGAATGGCTAAGCAAACTTCGCTACGAGCGCTTCAAAATAGTAATATAATATAATTTATGTTGCTAACATTTCGTGAGGTCCACGAAATGTGATTGTGCAATGAGTTAGACCTAAATATGGAGCATGCTATTATGACCATTATGCGCATTTTGAAAGAATCCTTTAGTGATTTCACAGTACATTTGCGTATCACGTAGACTCAGACAAACATGTTAGGTTGGCCTCCAGTATTGTTAAATGGATAGGTGTAGCAACTCAACAAGTTCTATTTTATCACCTCAAATTCTAAGAGGCAATTGGATCTTGTTCTGTAATTCTAACCATGTAAATTAGCTCATGTCATCATTCCAAAATTGTTCAATATTACATTGTGTCTTGTTTTTAAATTCGTACTTTTTTATGTTCAAAAGTTAATTTAACCTAATAACGATATTTTTTGTTGAGACAAGACTTTATTTTGATGGCTTTTTATTTGCAAATGAGGAACAAGCATTTCATCACAGTGTCATATGATGGAAAACGAGGGCGCGGTCGACCGTGCGTGATGAGTTAAACGTGCTTGCCCAGAAGATACGAAGATACCTCTTCATTCTGTACTTGAGAGTTAGATAATACATATAGGAAAATGAGCCATGCTGCCTTCCGCAGTGTCTTAAATTTAGTCGCTTAAATTGTAAGTTAAATTCATTTTTGTAAAACATTTTGGACAATAAATACATAATAAAAAAGGACTCGCTGGTGTGTATCCAATATTACGAGTGTGTGAGATTGGAGTAACTCCCCGGGGTTGAATAAAATGCAATATAAATAGAAATTTGTCGTTAGAAATTATTGACTTAAAACAAAAACATATATAGTAATACCCCGCTTTACGCGAGGGATACGTTCCGGAAAAAATCGCGTTAACTGAAATTCGCGTATATCGAGGTTTATAATAAAACAGTCAAAATTCTCTATTGATCTTTTGACTTTTGGGTACCTAGCGTTTTTTTACATTCTTCTATATATATATATAATCCTTTATTATTCGTATATATATATATATACGAATAAAAAAAATAGATGAAGCGAGAATTCCCGCGATCAAAGAGAAACTGCGTATAACAGAGTCGCGTAAAGCGAGGTATTACTGTACATATACACCGTTACAACTAACACGCTGAAAATTTTACATTACAAAACAATATCATGAATTATTTATGTATTAAGCAAATGGTAAATCTAAGGGCTAAGCAGTGCTTGATTTCAGACAGGCTGAGTCTATAGAATTATTGACTGTATATCAATCACAAATAAAGAAAAGAATTAAAAATTTGAATTAATCTAAATGTTCCTTTTGAAGAGTTTCACTAGATAAAATCCGCAAAGACTGACTCAGTCGTTCCCACAAAAAGCATTAGGCAACATCACAAGTTCTTGTAAATCACGCAGTGAATCTTGCTTCTAATTGGTATAATTTTTCTGGCCAATTAGAAAGATTTCTTAACATTCAGTGAGGCAAAAAGGATGCCACGAAATTCTAGGGCAACAAATGGAAGTGCTAATTATTTAGATTTTTGTCCGTCATTATAAAGTAGTCTTACTTATACATAAAGTAAGAAAACGGCTTGGTTTGGACTCGCACACAGAGAATTCCGTTTCGTCGAGAAATAAAAATATGTTTTTTATTCAATATTTTTACTGAGTACACATAATGTACCAAAAACAAACTGAATGTACGACCCGCATTTCGCCAGTATTAAGTATTTTTTGATATATCGTTAATATTGCACTATAATCGTACTAAGTTTGACGCTTATATGCATTACCGTTTTTGCGGATAAATAAAAAACAATACATCGTTATAAAAACATGTTTTTTGTGTGGGGACCACTTGGGTGATTTTTACAACCTATTATTTGAAAATTGAATCAGCCACCTATTAAGGTCGGTAAACCAGAAGCTTACTAACAGGGTCCCGTTTTCTAGAACACATTAAATAACAACGATTATGTGAATAATTTCTTGAGTGTAGATTCAACCAGAAGAATCACTTAAAAGGATATTACGATATGCTTTTAAGACTTATGTTGTATTTTTATTTTAAAACTTAATCACCATATTCCTATCCACGTCCCATTCAAGAAGAATCGGTTCAATACGTCTTCTTCAATGACACAATAGACAAGTTCAAAAACTTAACATTGATTAAAATATTTCTCACTTACTCAATTTCAATATAAAATCACTTAAGGGGTAATATAACTTTACAGACGCATTATACAAAGTTTCAGCAAATTAGTTAATTGATATCTTAGCGGCTCTCGCTTTTCGCGTAAATCTTGGAATATTTCATTGAAACAAAAATAATTATAGTTGAAACCATCAGTCATGTTCCTTTATAAAGTTTGTATCATAGTTTGAACTAACGAAAGCTTAATTTAATCTTCATTATCGCAACAATATCAAGAGTTGTGTATAATAAAATATACATTACTCATGATTCTAATCGTTACATCATTCAACGTTCATAATCATTTTAAATTCTGCTGACTTTATATCATGATGCATAGTGGTAGGATATTTTGCGAATGCCCGCCTGGCTAGCTACCACCCTCAAGTAGAAAATCTGTCGCCAAGCACCTAACGGTGTGTTCCAGCAGCTGTCCTTGAGAGCCAGTAATTCTAGGTTAGCCTGAACAACATCTTCGACCACATAATCACTTACCATCAGGTGAGATAGTGGTCAAAGGTTAACCAACCAAGTTAAAAAAGAAAATGAACAGTCGGTACCATTATTATGTTGTCTTTATAAAAACATACTGCATATGAAACCATAATCTATTCATGTCGACAAAAGTGATAGCATTTTTCCTTAGTTGCTTTTTATGATCACTCAATATGATAGAGAGAATAGTCTTTAGATATGAAATTAGAACATATACTAAGAATATACTACTTACTACCAAGAGCTAGTAGGTAAACGCTATTTTCTTAGAAAATGGAGCTAGGCATATATCCACAATAAACAAAACTAAGAAGGTTTTGTTTGAGGCATATCATGTATATAAAACATGTAAAACTACAAAAACAGTTATGTCTGTGCCTAAATCTCCTTTCTGCATTCGTCATCTACTTAAACCTTCCATAGTGAGATAGAAGCTCCAAGACTAAAACCCATGTATTTTATGAAGCATCGATACAATTTTAAGTTCAACTTTATGTATCAAATGCGGTAGTTAAATAAAAGGTTATTGGAATATTATCAGAGGCAAAAAGTTCATGATTGTTATACTGGGCTCCACAGTGCTATTTGGCCCGAGCACTTTTATTGAAACTTTTTAGAAGTGAAGGATTGTATGTAGTATTGCATCAAGAGCAAAGAGAGTGATTCAAAAATAGAATCCTGAGTGTAACGAAGGATTCAAAGGTACCGTATCGTACCTTTGAGACCTCAAAGCGATCGACGTGAAATTACCATGTGCCGAGCGTAACACAATTTTCACCTCACTCCAGCAAAGAAAATGCTGGATGTAAGAAAAACATTATAGTCAATAAGTGTTAATTTATATTAAAAATTCAAAGTAAAATTACTTTATTGAAAGTAATTTTCAATTCTTTAACGGTCATATTGGTTCGAATTTCAAAAACCTTTTCCACGCTAGCGGATAAATGCACTTTTCCGCGCAGATTTCGAATGATAAACAACGCTTGTGAGGCTGTATAATTTATTAATAAGCAAATAATATGTTCTTTGTAATAGCAAACTCTGATTCCTACTAGATAACCTTTAATCTGACAGAACTTTTCTTCTGACCAGATATCCAGTTATTAAATCATGAATTCTACTGATAATGACTGTAAAAAGTATGGTATATCGGAATTAGACTATCTTTGTCTTAGGTTTTCACGATTATTACACATGGTGATTAAACAACTTTTAATGGCTTAAATCAAGTATACCAGTCTTTTTTTTGTAACGATGTTTCAAACACTTCACGGATCATGGTCACGGGGTAACGTCAGGACACTAATATTGACAAATATATGCGATTAAAACCATTTAAAGTTGTTTAATTGCTATATATTTGTCTTAGTTAAGCTTGAACCCTTTACTGTACTCACGTTCGTACCTTGCTATGAAAGGTTCTACGGGATTATTCCAAAAAAATATAATAGATACACTCAAGTTTGGGATTCAGAATGACACACGCAGATAACATAATGCTTGGTGCTTAATTGACTATTTTTGCAGCTTAATATCTTAATTTTCATATTGAGATCGAGGACTGACGAGGGCAGCTTCGACGTTAAAAGGCTTCTTATTTCAAAATTAAAATCCAACAATTATAATTACTGTCACAATAATGACATCGCGCGTGTTTCAAGCATGAAGGTTACACTGTTTTCATTATACTGACTATTTTCGACTTAATGAATACATCTCATGTATCATACTGGCACGAACTACATATTAATAATCGCCCACCATGAGAGCTCATTTTGTCAGAATATGGTCCAAGGTCTGATTTGATGTGTGAAGTTCGAGACACTCGCTTGATTTTTGACCGTGGCTTTGCTTGTATGAGTAAATCTTTTTATTGTGCATAGAAAATAAATAAGTTATTACTCATCATCAATATTTTCATGATATGTACTAATACGTGTAGGTGTTATTGATACGAGCAACGGGTTTGTTGTGAAAAGAGTACATCGCCTAGGTTCAATTTTTTTTTTATCTTATTGTGAAGGAACAAGTTAAGCGGACTAGCCTCTGCCTATAACAGATGCATTTCGTCACAAGTCACAAATTGCACTGCGCCCGTCACCTTGAGACATAGTTGTTAAGTCTCACTGCCCCCATTGCTGAAACCTGACGGCTCACTAGCGCACTCTGCTGAAGAGAAAGCAAATTTATTTGCAACTCAATTTGCGGAGTCTTCACGTTTAGATGCTGGCAACGCTGTACCTTCTAACCTGCCAAATAGTGGGACGATAATGTCAGAAATCCGCATTCGACAGTCTGAAGTACGCAAAGCGTTGCGCGATCTGGACGTGAACAAAGCTAGTGGTCCAGACGGTATACCAGCTGTAGTCTTGAGGATGTGTGCGCCAGAGTTGACTCCTGTATTGACTCGCCTCTTTCGCTTGTCTATGACGACTGGTCAAGTGCCCAAGTCCTGGAAGCTTGCAAACGTGCAGCCCGTGCCCAAAAAGGGTAGTCGCGCAGACCCTGCCAACTACAGGCCTATTTCAGTCACTTCCATACTCTGTAAGACGTTGGAACGTGTACTGAACCACAGGCTCCTGGCATACCTAGAAGTAAACGATCTCCTCAGTGATTGACAATACGGATTTCGCCGAAACCGGTCTACTGGGGATCTTCTAGCGTATGCCACTCACATCTGGAGCGCGGCCATCGAGAACCACGGAGAGTCACTTGCTGTCTCTCTCGACATCTCGAAGGCTTTCGACAGGGTTTGGCATGATAGCCTTATTAGCAAACTTCCTTCTTACGGCCTTCCCACTGGTTTGTGTGTTTGGATATCAGATTTCTTGAGGGATCGGTCGATTAGGGTAGTCATCGATGGCTGTTCTTCCGACCAATTGGCCATAAATGCCGGAGTCCCTCAAGGATCAGTACTCTCTGCAACGCTGTTTCTGCTGCATATTAATGATCTGCTTAAACCCGGTATCTTTGGGTACGCAGACGACAGCACCGTTGTGGAGAGTTACACATCTAACGCACGAACCAGTGCATTACAAATCCAGTCTCATAGGGAAGCGATGGTTCAGCGCTTGAACTTTTCTTTGAAGGCAGTCTCCGATTGGGGCGATGCCAATCTGGTTAAGTTCAATGCAGCTAAAACCCAGGCGTGTCTTTTCTCCGCCAAACGGAGCCCTTTCCAGCTGGCTCCTACTTTCAGGGATGTGTCCGTACCGATATGTAACCATCTAGAGCTTCTTGGCATCTCTTTAACATCAACTCTCAATTTCGGCTCCTATATTGAGTCCAAAGCCCAGCTTGCCTCAAAAAAGCTTGGTGTTTTGGCTAAGGTGAGACAATACTTCACACCGGGACAGTTGCTTAACCTGTATCAAGCCCAAGTCCGGACGTGTATGGAGTACTGTTCTCACCTTTGGGATGGATCTGCCAAATACCAGCTGGAGACACTGGAAGCTATTGAGAGGAGAGCCAAGAGACTCATTAACGACGACCAACTAGTAAGCAAAAGACTCCAGAGTCTCGAGCATCGCCGCAAAGTCGCTAGTTTATCGGTTTTTTATCGGATACATTTCGGTGAGTGTGCAACGGATCTTCACAATTTGATTCCGCCATCCCCATTCTATAACCGGACATCCAGGGATACTCCGAAGCGCCATCGCTATATGGTGGAAATTCCATTTACCCGAACGAAGCGATTTGCTTCTTCGTTCATTATACGAACCGCCAGGGAATGGAATACCCTGCCTGAGTCTGTGTTTCCGGTTAAGTACAATATGGGGGTCTTCAAAACGCGAGTGAATAGGTATCTTCTGGGTAAGCGCGCTCCATCGTCGATCGCATCATCGCTTAACATCAGGTGAGATAGTGGTCAAGTGCTACCCAGTTCGGTATAAAAAAAAAAAATGTGCCTGTAATTTTACTGGCTCTCAAGGACTGCTGTCGGAACACACCGTTAGGTGCTTGGCGACAAGTTTTCTACTTGAGGGAAGCACCTAACGGTGTGTTCCGGCAGCTGTCCTTGAGAGCCAGTGATTCTAGGTTAAGCCTGTTAAGGGTGGTCGCTAGCCAGGCGGACATTCGTAAAATGCCCTACCACCATGCGATGAAGCTCAAGCCCGCGGCGGGATTCGAACCATGGACCTGCTGCGCGCCAGTCCATAGCCAATGCCACTGAGCCATCACTGCTTCAATTCTAGTGCATGTAAGAAAAATCAAAATGCCCGTAACCGAATTGACCTTATTAAAACTTTAACTATTAAAACATTTATAAATTATTTCAACGAAATTTTTAAATTGAACTATACCAACAAATGTAAGTATCAGTTTCAAATACGAGTAGTTACTAAACAGTTCGATAACAAAAAAACGAATCGACTTCAATAAGTAATTCAATCGTAATATGAAATTTGTACCCACCCTGTAAAGAGTAATGAGGTAACACACACAAAAAAATCAGTCGAATTTAAAACCTCCTTTTTTTGAAATCGGTTTAAAACACAACCGACATAACTTGTGGAAGGCAGACTACGAAAATATGATTTCAGAATGTTTTGTCTCACCATGGTATTTACTTAAATTGGCCAACACAAGTCATGTCAGTTAAAAAGTGTTTATGTCACCAAATACTTTTGACCTTTTAGATCTATAAACAGACGGACGGAATACTACTGCTTATTTTAATTAATTTCTTTGCTCTGACTATTCTTTGATAGACTGATTTAAAGTGGATTTTGGGTGGTGAGGAAGAGAAGAAGCAAAACCATTAATTAATTATTATTTCAGGTTTTTTATAAGTAAAAAGATTTGAGTAAGCAGTTATTTTGTTTTTGGCAGCACATCAAATTTAACACTAACTGTAAATTCAACTTATGTATGAGGGTGAAGAATTATTTAACATTCCATGGGTTTTCCGTTAGCTATATTGAAGAAGAAGACCTAGACGAACGTTCCGAAATCAAATTGAAGACGTTTTGAAAAAAGGACTGGTCAGGAGTACCCTAAACCGACGCTCATGTATGAAAGGATTGATGAATGTAAATGAAGCGGAAGAGATATGCAAGGATCGTAGCAAGTGGAAATCTGTGGTCTCTGCTTACCCCTACGAGAAAGAGGCGTGATGTTATGTATGTATGTATGTATATTGATAAAGATTGACTTATTCGCGGATTATATGGTTATATAAGCCCACGAATATGATCTCTTACTTTGTAACTTTTCATTTGGTGAGCTGTGGTTATTACAACAAGCTCACTGTTTCACAACATCATCATGAATTGTCACAGATGGTGATAACGAATAAGTTTAAGTTACAGTTGATGTCTGTGATAAACAATATATATTTATAATTGAGTTCTAATTGATACAAAAGTAACATAAGTCAGAATTGGGTCATTTAGGCTGGCTGTACGTACAACTGCAGTGCCATTTTTTGATCCAAAACAAAAATGTATCCAAATGTAGTGTCACCGCGATGGACAATCCAAATCTACGGTGGACAGTGCCTTGCATGAGGGCACCAAAATGACTGTAAATATTTATCTATACTAATACTTTATTAGATGATCCAGTGTACTTCGCATCACCTATCCTAACGGACGAACGTCAATTGTTTGACAGCAAAGTATAAGTAGGACAGTTTATATGGGAAAATATGGAGTTGTTGTTTTTTTTATCTTCCTCGCCATTTTTCCATATATTCTTATCGTTTAAACCTTCAAAACATTTCAAAACCAAAATCAATTAAAACCAAAATCAATTAAATCGGAAAACATTTCAAAACCAAAATTAATTAAATCGGCTCAGCCGTTCTTGAGTTTTAGCGAGACAAACAACCGCAATTAATTATATATACATATATATAGATTATAAAGAGGAAAGAATTGTATATCTGTGTGCAACGAATAAACTTATAACTTCTGGACCGATTTGGTTGAAATTTGGCATGGACATAGTTTGAGACCCGGAATATAGGATAGTTTAATACATAGGATAGTTTTTATCCATCTGCCCAAAATGAGGTTAATGCTTTGGCGCGATAACCGAAATACGTGTGGGCGGAGCCGCGCCTGAAAAGCTAGCATAGGATAAAGCAGGATATCGTAAGATGCATTACATAACCACAACTACATGATGGCCACGATCGCTCTGTCACCAGCGTAGCAACTATGAACACGAAGAACAAGTGTATTAGTTAATAGATTACTTATTTGCACCTTAGACACCACGTTTAGGCCATGTAATGACGTAGCTTATGAAGCGCTCGTAGTGAAGTTTGCTTAGCTGTTCTTAATCGATCGTCAAAGTTAAGCAACGTCCGCCTCGGTCATGACATGGATGAGTTACCGCTGGTGACTATTAGGTACTTCTGAGCGCTTCCGTGCTTCGGAGGGCACGTTAAGCCGTCGATCCCGGTTGTTGTATTAGAATGGCAGTCGTTATAGCATGGTGGTAGGGCAATTTGCGAACACCCGCCTGGTTAGCTACCATACTCAAGTTGAAAATCTGTCGCCAAGCAACTAACAGTGTGTTCCGGCAGCTGTCCTTGAGAGCCAGTAATTCTAGCTTAGCCTGAACAACATCTTCGACCACATCATCATACACCATGAGGTGAGATAGTGGTCAAAGGCTTACCAATAAAGCATAAAAATAAAGTTCATAGTTTACTGATTAGCACCTTAGATACCACGTTTAGGCCATGTAATGAGCTTACTATGCTCTCGCTGACTAAACAAAAAATTGTAGGTATACAAATGAATACGCGGCGGGATTCAAATATGGACCTGCTGCGTGGCAATCCATAGCCAATGCCACTGAGCCATCATTGCTTCAATCAAGTTATATTATGGATTAAGTCTATAATGAACTGTTTACAAAATTTTGGTTTTAATATTTATTATTGAGACATTATAATGAGATGAAATGTTGTGCATAATGTGAAATGCTAATTATGTCTATAAATAATACAGATTCAATTTTTGATTAACCTCCGCCATTTTTAAGTAGGTAGGTACATAAAATTATATGAAACAAAAGATAATTCAGCCATAGAAGGATAAAAAAACGATCATGGTTTTAAACTGTCTTGAAATATAATTTAATTTCTAAATAGATATTGAATTTTAAATAACTCCTCACAAAAATATAATATCTGTTATGTAACTCTGGTTAAAAATCGAGAGCCCTGATAAATGACGGACAGACAGTCAAAAAAAATGACAGCTATAAGGCTCCATTTTGTCCTTTTAAGTGATCGGAAGAGAACCTGAAGAAGTCCACTTCCGACACCTACTAAAAAAATATACATATTTAAAAAACTTTATCAGTCTATTGGTAGGCTAGAGCATTCTATTCAATATTACTTCGATGGCTTTTGACAAAGATACTAGTAACTAGTCCGAACACAATAAACTACAAACTTATTCGAAATATATAATTAACTAGCAGCCAGCCCTGGCTGGCGACGAGTATTTAACAAAAGTTTCAAAAATTATCAACTTTCACAGACACACATTAGCACCAGCATTATTATTGCATATTTAAGCATATAAAAGTAGTTGTTGTGACATAACTATAATAGTTAGACGTATGGTAGGTATCACGGATGTTTTTGTAGATGTTGAAGCACTCTATAAAATATTATAAGGTACGTTACTTTGTTCTTTTGTCACTACTTTCCGCAACGTACGTATATAATGTAACCCTTATCGAAGTTTTCATAGATCCCTAACTTTTTTGAAAATATTCTATCGTGTATGTCATAATGTAGGATACTAAGAGTTAAGTACTTTTTTTTCAAATCGGTCCAATAGTTTCAGATCTATTCAATTCAAACAAACAATCAAATCTTTCCTAATTATAATATAAGTTTATAAATTTAGATAACGTCTCTTCTAACTTGCTGTACCTGACTAGGTCCTAAAAAGACTGTACATTTATCACAGCAACTTGTACTATTAATGAAAACAATAGAGGATCTGAATTTGAACGTAAAACATAACTAATATGATTTTTAAGATATTTAAATACGATAACATAATTCACAGTCACACAAGAATAAAAAGCAATAAGCAATTAAAATGACAAAAAAATATACCACGACTTAAAAATTGGCTTAGTGTTGAAGCTAAAATGGCATGACCAGTGCCTTACATTGATAATTAAGTACCATTTAAAAGTTACTTCTAATATTTTAAAATAGCAGGTTTATATCCTATAATAACTAACTCAATAAATTAATTAATACAGCAAAAACTAATTGGTTTGGAACAAAAAACTTTAATGATCTAAAAATATTAAAAGGCAATGCTGTCGTAGTACACCTAAAAAAAACGCGATAAAAAAAATTCACAGCATGTTAGTAGATCATAATACATACATCCTAAGACTGTGGTGTTTACCATACTATTAAATTTTCACTAGGGTTTAGTTTCTTTTTTATGGGATAAAAGGGCAAGCGGCTCATTTGATGGTAAGTTATTAGCGTCTTCCACCGACCTCCACAACATCAGAAGTCTATAGATTGGATTGCCGGAGGGAATATGCCCTCTTCTTCACCAATAGAAAAAAATCGTTTTGAAAGCTTTTTGTAAGTACAACTTGTTATAGATAGCTGTTTTGTAATTAGCATAAAATGTAAAATGTACAAAGTTTTAGGCTATAGTGAGAAAGTTATTTTTTAAGAACCAGTACGCATTCTCCTTCCTTTATTATAAGCAGACGTCTCTGATCACACCGTACCTATTTCTACCGCCAAGCAATAATGCTTACATTACTGTGTTTCAGTTTGAAGGCTCCCGGTGTTATTACAGGAACAGAGACTTAAGAACTTTGTCTCAGGGTGAAGGGCGTGGTGCAGTTCGCCACTTGGGACGAATTTTATCTGTTATTGCAATAGCTAGCAACACGAGCGTCCCAAGAGCAAGCCCCGGCCACAGTGACAGATGGTCGCGGGTGCGAATCCCGCTCGAAGGTAATTTTATTCCCGTGATTGTAATTTTGGAAGCTGTCAGAAACCATTTAAAAGGTAACAAAGCGGCGAAACTACATATGTGTGAAACACAATTTCCGCCTTCATGATTGTTACAGATAGCTTTTGGTTAATGGATTAACTATGAATTTATATTTGTGATTTTTTTTGCACCTCCGCATCCGCTTCCTTTAACTTCCGCTTCCGCGAAGACCCATCACCACCAACGCTATAATGGTCTCTGGTACAATCCTAATCAGAACATACTTACTTTTTTTTTTCTATTGTTTGTTGCGATGCTCCATCCTAAAAGAAAAAGGCCCTACTAAATTTGAATACAGGGTCAATACACCAACCTACAAGCTAAGTAGAATATTTACAGCTTCTTTAATTACTTATTAAATATTAAGCTTCTTTATGTCTAGCTTTCTGGCAGCTTCAAAGTCCGGCTGCGACACGTGTCCGGATTCTTTTGAGTAAACAATTACTGCTGTTAAATTTCTCGTAGCTTTTGACATTTTTCTCGCCCTACAGTAAGTGATTATGTGGTTGAATAAATCTTTCTGTGTGAGTCGTAAGATGCGACAATGGAAAAATACCCGAAGGTGGGTAGTAGTGCCTTCTGAAGATTACACTACGATCCCCAAGACGCTTGCCAATCGTAGAGATTATGGCAACTCTCCCAACGGCGAAGGCATTTGTTCAAACGTGGATTGGCTGTTAAATGAATATGATCAATTAAATACTTCGCACGACAACTACTCACGCATCAGAGTCACATACTAACATCTTGTAGCAAACATCATTCATGTATTTAAACCGTTTCGCATTGACCCACATGGTGGAAGGCCACAACAAAATGTCAACGAAACCTTTGCGATGAGAACCGGAGCAACTGTCCACTGGCAAAAATGGACGTTTGAATTCATGCCTAAAGCGTTACGTAACGGAAGATTGATTAGTAATAAACATAGTGTATATGTTGAATAATTAATTCAAAACTGCGCAAATTAGGAGCAAAGAGGTTTGCTAAACTAAATAAAATTGTATAAACGATCGTTTTAAGATTGTCAAAACTGGATGCGCTTTTTCAGAAGACCGTGGGTTAGAATTTCACTTCCCTTAAATGAAAAACTGCCTTTTCTTCCCGTAGGTGCCGTAAGCGGAGACTTAGATAAAAATACCGAAAGGTACTGCGATTCTCAAGGCGCCTGCCAAGCATGGAGATTATGCTAAATTCCTCCAATATATATCCAATATAATAAATAAATGTTAAATTAGCACATTTCCATTTTTTTATACATGTAGGGTAGAATTTAATTTAGTGAATCCTTATTATTATAATAATCAATTTAATTAAAAGTCCTACATCGTATTATCTAATAATATATAAACCTTGCAATACAAACAAAGTAAAATTTTACCTATTGGACCCTGAATTGCTCAGAATTTGTAAATTTTAAGATAATATAAATAAAAAATTAACAAAAAGCGACTTTAAACAATTCAAATACTACCGTCAGATCTCACTCAAATATAAATGGTACCTACCACATAATTATCACCAGCTTTCGAATGTAAAAAAAAACATCGAAATCGGTACACAAGACAATGAACAAGAATAATGAGGTAACACACAAAAACAACAGTCGAATGCAAACCTCCTCTTTTTTGAAGTCAGTTAAAAATAAATTTAACCTTATATTATGAAGCTAGTTGACTCCCCACCCAATCACCCTAAAGTTAATTTATTGCATAAGACATCACGACTTACAAAGTCAGTACCTACCTACTTAATTCACGCAAAAATGAGATACAACCGAATCACACACGAGTGAATCCTTGGTTTACGGCATTATATATCATAGTATTTTCCCAAACTGCTTCACTATAAAACTAAATAGGCCCTAAAGACTAGCCAAAATCGACCATAGAGTAATAAACGCTAAAGGTTTGGCTTGAAGCCTAACCTTTGTCCTGAGGTGGTGGCACTATACCGCAGTAACAGCCCACTTGGCCTCAGATTGTACTGGATGCACGCCAGATTCCATTTTTGTTGACGCTATCAGTTTTTGATTGATACTTCGATGGAGATTTTATTTTCGTTTAGTACGTTAAGGTTTCAAGTGAAATGTTAGATATGTTATAGCCTAACAGTTATCTTTTAGGTTTCCGTACCCAAAGGGTAAAAACGGGACCCTATTACTGAGACTTCGCTGTCCGTCCGTCTTTCACCAGGCTGTATCTCAAGAACAGTAACAGCGCAGCGGGAGCTAGACAGTTGAAATTTTCACAGATGATGTATTTATATTGCCGCTATTACAACAAATACTAAAAATAAAATAAAATAAATATTTAAGGGGGGCTCCCATTAAACAAACTTGATTTTTTTACCGTTTCTTACGCGATAGTAATAACGGTGACAGGTAGACGCTTTAACTATTAACAGAATATTTATTTTCATGTTATCTTTAAATATAATTGATTAAAATACAATAAAATAAATAATAAAGGGGGCTCCCATACAATAAAAGAGGTTTTCGCCGTTTGTTTGTAATGGTACGGAAACCTTCGTACGGGAGTCCTACTCGCACTTGGCCAGTTTTTTTAATGTATTTTTGAATTTTTCACCTTTTTCTAACCCAAGGTATTGTATTTCTTAACAAGTCCAGCGATAGATTACAAAAACTATGGAATAATGGCAGTACCAATTAAGCAGGTATGTAGGTACTCGGCGTCAATACTAACTACTATGATTGTGGCGGATCTAAAGTTTCATTATGAACTGGCATTGTTAATGCATTGTTCTATATTAAGGTATAACTAATAAATTCTATGATGCATATACAATTAAGAAGTTGACGTAAAACATCTCAGTTATTAGTAATTACAAAATTCTGCCAAGGCGACGCAATGACGTCTATCTTTGTAAAACAATGCATGAACATTTTGCAACCCTTATTCTCAGTAATAAAAATAATAATAGTGGTTCGTAAGTAAATCTTGTGTAACATCATACAGGAAATAATAACAATTGCTTGCTCGCGGAAAAAGCATACTAATATGGACACTTAATGTGAGATATTTATTCAATAAAAGATAATCTTTCACCTGGCCCAAAACATATAACATTTTTTACAATTATGGAACTTTGGCCAATATCATAATATGATATTGGCCAAAGTTCCATAATATTAGCAAAAATTATCATAATAATAATAAATATTCTATATTGCGGAAAACATCAATTACAAAATTAAAGTTTTTTCTATCTGGCTGCAAGTTTAACACAAATTATATGATTGTACAGCATTGACATGATCACATTAGCTATGACAAAATGTACTTTCAAAGCTTTGATGCTATTTTGATCATTCACAAATCAGATCAATCATCACCCACTTTAAAACATACACACATAAAGCCGCCCATTGTGACTAAATGTTATTTTATTTAATATGTAAACTAAAATGTTTTAAAAGTGGTGTAACAATAAAGAGTTTTCTATCTATCTATATATAATAGTGCCATCGTTTCATCGGACATGTTTGGTCCCATGTGATAGGGGACGAGCTAACCGCCAATTTGGGCACTATTTCAGACATTAGTTTAGCGACTAGCTAATTTTTAAATTGTTTGATTGTCAATTTAGTAAGGTATGCTCATATGATTTGGACATGTAGAGGAGACGGGCGAAAGGAGATTGACGCAGCAAGTATCAATTACGAATGTGAATAGAACAGTTATAAGGGAAAGACCCACCATATTCAAATTCAAATTCAAATTTCAAATTTGTTTATTTCTTTGTTACAAAAAATGTTGGCTTTAATTATCTTAAAAACTATTCTAAAACTAAAACAATGTTTGCAATTTAAAACTTTCAGCAAGATAACAATTTATAAATGTAGCTCTCACGGTAGGATTCCCTGTGTTTGTGAGAGCTAGTTCACTCCATTAGGGTATAACTTAACGCAAATATTATGGCAAGTTTTTTATAAAATTTGTGTGTATATTTGTGAGTTTGTGCGCGCACGCGCGCGTGTTTGTGTGTGTGAGGGTGTGAGGGTGTGTGAGTGTGTGTGTGTGTGTGTGTGTGTGTGTGTGTGTGTGTGAGTGTGTGTGTGTGTGTGTGTGTGTGAATGTTATTTGTAAATGTTTATATGTTAATATGTAGCAAATTTTCGGTACCTTTAACTCCTAATATAGTAGGTAATCTGTGATTTTTCGTGTACATAGTTTCCTAGTATCGTGTAACAAAACAAAACACTTAATTTATTAAGTGTTTTGTTCAATTGTTTATATATATAGTGTCCTAGATAGTTATAGCATCGTTTTCCTATTGTTTTCTTTGTTGATGTTGTTTTCTAAGGCATTTGTACCTGGAATAAATTTTGTTTTGATCTCTACTGATGAGGGCTGTTTTGTGGAATCTTAATGCACTTGCCAATACAAAGAGTTGTCTTACTCTATATTAAATATTATATAATATTAGAGACCAGATTAGAGATGTTCTAGCAAAAGAACAGATAAAGAGTAAACTTCACAGGCGGGTGTATGAAGAAAGTTATGAAAGTGAAGGAAGCAAGAGAGATATATCATGATCCTCATAAGTGGATATCCGTGGTATTGCATCCCCTTCGGGAAAACTAAATAATTGTATCTACTTTTGTAATTATATTGTATGTCGAGCGTTTCAATACCCGCCATACTTTTGAATAAATCATTCGTCAAAATGACACATTCGAATAGTTCTACTATCACAAACATGTATTCAATTTAAACCACAAGATAGGACCAGTAGAAAATACTTATAGTGGTATATATTCAGATGAAGGACAATGTTTTGATTGCGTTCAGTTCAAGTGGATTTTAATACCTATAATAAGCGATATTTTTCTCCGTAAAATCTTTTTTGACCTCTGCTATATATTTAAGCGGTTGCAAAATGAAATAAAGTTCATTAATTGCTCGTGAATATGACGCGTTATTCTTATCACATCACATGGTTTTATTTACTTACTCATTCATGGACCACACGCACCCGAGTTCGGGCATTTATGAATGAAATTATTTTGTTATCGTTATCTATGATGCGCAAGGATTTACAGCGTTTATGACCTCAGCAGCTTTCAGCATGTGTTATAACGACACATATCTCATGTAAAGAAATGAAATCCAAAAGTCAAGCGGTCAGTCGCTGGTATCTCCGGTTTACGCCCAACTGTCGAGCCCAGGTGCTGGCCACTCGCACTTCTTGTTTATATATATGTTTATTGTGTTAAACCGATCTGTAGCCGGAATGTTTTGTTCTTTAGTGCCGTGTGACAGTCACCTTACAATTCAGAAACGTTAAGACATTCATGTCTGTGGTATTTTTCAAGAAATTCACTGTATCTTTGGACAAACAAACACGGCAAGGTTTTGAAAAAGCTCGTGGTGTAAAATAAATCTATGGGAAGATATTATCCAAAAATTTGTTATATGTATATACTATGTAGGTACAGTTAAGTACAATTGTTTTAAAATAATAGTTTTATTAATTTTTTATGGTATTTTTATTATTTTTAGAACGGGCAAAAACGGCATTTCTCCTTTTTAAATTACAAATACATTGGGAAAAAACATAAAACATACATTTTCTTTCACAAAGAATTAGTTTATTTTACTGCAATTGCAATGGTATGTGTACTTTTGTCTAAACCATACCAAACTCAAGAAATCAGAGGTTAAACACGAGTCGCGCCAGGCGGCCAAAATACGCTCACTACACTTGACAGGCAACTCCTGGGCGCCCCGCAGAGCTATACGGACGAGGGGTTTAAGGAAACGCAAACATGTACAGTGTCAGTAAAAGCAAAAAAAACTTGTATTACAAAATGTGAATGTTTCTGTGACATTAGAACAAAGTTTCAGGTATTAAATAAAATAAATCCGGCCAACTGCAAGTCACAACCACGCTGAGGATCCCGAACTGACATAATAAATAACGAGTTTTGGGAAATACACGTTTTTTTCTTGTATCTTTTATGAACAACTAACTAAAAACAACATTACAGCTACTACAACGAAAGTATTTAGGCAACTTAAAGGCCATTGCAGGCATACAGGCAGTCCAAATGCCACACAGTACAGCCCACTACGAGTTGGCAGCTTGCCCAGCACTGGCAGCATTGCTCGGTTGAGCCAAATAAGTGCCAGCATTTTGATCACACTTCCATTGACCAAGGGCTCTGATAAGTTTTGTAAAATAAGTTGAGCTCCCGGTTCTCACGGATCCAATGTCTGAACAACAAACTGCACAGTAACCACTAGCAACATTAGCAAATTTGCGCCGCTTGAGTCACTCCCCCGAGGTAGCTGCGGCGACAGCCCTCACGTTTGTTACAGAAAGATGTGACGGCGCGTGTCAACACACGTAGCGTCCCACACTATGGCCACCCTTACTTCCATGGAACCACAATTATTCTTATGTGTTTCTATTATTATAATAATAATAATTTAATAATAAATGTTTTTATTGCAGACAACATGATCCATTTTAGTTAGTTACACCTTAGAATTACGTTAGTACTTAATAACTAAAACGTACTTAATAACTAATTATGTCATTCAACTCACACTTGACCGGTTAATTTAAAACTTTTACTTTTATTTGGACCATGGACTGCCGCGCAGCAGGTCCATGGTTCGAATCCTACCGCGGGCTTGAGCTTGACCGCATGGTGGAAGGGCATTTTGCGAATGCCCGCCTGGCTAGCGACCACCCTCAAGTAGAAAATTTGTCGTCAAGCACCTAACGGTGTGTTCCGGCAGCAGTCCATGAGAGCCAGTGAAATTACAGGCACATGAAGCTTAACAAACATTTCTCAAGGTGACGGGCGCAGAGCAATTCGTGACTAGTGACGAAATGCATCTGTTATAGACAGAGGTGAGTCCGCTTAAAATCAGGTGGACCTCAAGTTTGTTCCGTCACAATAACATATAAAAAAACTCTGGGTCCTGTAGATGGCAAATGCTCGCCGCCTATTATATAAAGCCAATTTTTTGTAATAAAACGTAGTGGTGTGGCAAACCTTTGCCTTTCTTCGTGGAAATAAAGGTAGGATGAGATGGTACGATTCAAAGTAAAAATATAAATAACATACAATGTAACAAAAATCCTTTTAAATATATCCTTTTGAATAGTTCCAAAAATAAATTTATGCGTTGGTGTCACACAACGGCGAGCAATTTTGAGACTTTCAAATAACAATTCTCAAAGTATACAAAAGCTATAGGCAAGGCAATTTCCTCACAAAAAGGGGAGTAGAGGGTGTATTCAGTAATGTCAACGACAACAAGTCAAACTTATAATGATGGGGAAAGTCCACGAAAGGCAGGAAAATGGGAATTTATATTTTATTTCCAATTGCGAAGAACTGAACCGAACTGGAGTCATGGGTGTAATTTGCAGAAAATGTTGGAGAAATAATAAGAACGCGGAGTAGCCATGGTTGGGTGGATAATTTGTCGTTAAGAGATTGAGCACAAAAATCGTTTCGTAATGACTAATTTCCGTGGTTTAGTTACCTAATAAGGGTGCCGTATGAATATTATAATATAAATTATGATAGTTATTGCTAACCCAGAAATGTTCTCATGTAGATGCTTATATATATATCAGTTTTATATGATCAAGCGTAACTTTTTACAAGACTATCCAGTCTTGGTGCTTTTGTTTTATTTGTGTATTCCTACAAATTGGGCCCATTTGTATTTTATTAATATCACTCAAGTACAGTTTAAGTTACATTCAATTAACTGAAATAAGTATTAGCGAACAAGCTAGGTATATCTGGGTGACTTAATGGTTGTTTGATAGTAAACAGTGCACGAATAAAAAATGTTATATAAAACAATTAAATCGACTTCGGACACTGAAAAGTATTAAATAGTTTGTGGAAGTCGGACTATAAAATGGTTTCTCAGAGTGTTCTGTATAGGGGGTCGATTCCTTTATTAATATTTTGATTTTTATCGTATGGACTAAGCGTTCTATGAGGTTTAAACTCGAAGCCAGCGCAGCGGTTAAACTTGTGAGTTATTTGTGAGCCTTCTAATATACTCGTATTAGAGTTTGATCTTCTAGTATTTTAGAGTTGGAGTGTGATAAGAGTTATTTCTGCCTTTGACATTTTACATCATCATTTTTCTGCTTTTATCCCACTAAATCGGGAACGGTAAATTATATCTTTGCTAAAAACACAAAGCACAACACAATATAATATCATATCAAAAATATGTTATTGCTGCACTAGAACTTAACTCTTAAATGTTTGGCTTCAATGATCTTCTCCTGCCTGAACCCACCCTCCTTGGAAATTCTCTTGTCTACTTTTTGGGTAATCAGGGCATCAAGGTGGTAAAGAGCCTTGTTATGCGCGTCAACATGCAACAAATCCTACTTACATCGTCGTGGGTAGTGGAATACTGCTCATTAGGTTCATGTTTCCGACCACGAAGTCTTACTGGATGACATAGGACAGTCTTTATTTGAGCTGGGTAAAGTACAGCCCGAAGCTTATTGACCCAAATATCAATTATGTATATAAATAATGTAAGTTTCTAAGCGGTTATAATTTATAGATTCTTTGGATGGTAAAGCGCTCAGGTTTACTAAAACTGTTTAGTTTTTGAAGGTTCAAAAGCTTCTCTAATACTCAAATAATAATACATATTATTTTCATGTTTAAACGATGATAAATTTAATATTTGGGGCTCAGAAAAGATAAACTGAACGTGACAAGTGAGCAATTTATTATCTTATAGATAAAGCTCTGGATTATAGGAACGGTCTTTGGGGATTATTTTAATTCTCTTTATACTTCATATTAAACACTTCAAATGTTCTTTATTAAGTTAGAAAGGGTTTTAATACATTCATTTCAACAAGTTTTTTCAAGATTATGTGATATCTATGTGTCTTTATTTTACAGTAGCTTTTTTCGAGGACCACTTCCCGTTTTATAATCCTAGCTTGCTGTCACGTTCAATCGGGTAATTCACATCTGTTCTACAGTTATTTTTATGTTTTTAAGCAGTGATGGCTCAGTGGCATTGGCTAGGGACTGCCGCGCAGCAAGTCTATGGTTTGAATCCCGCCGCGGGCTTGAGCTTCACCTCATGGTGGAAGGGCTTTTTGCGAATGCCCACCTGGCTAGCGACCACCCTCAAGTAGAAAATCTGTCGCCAAGCACCTGACGGTGTGTTCCAGCAGAAGTCCTTGTAGCCAGTGAAATTACAGGCACATATAATACTTAACAACTATCAACTATGTCTCAAGGTGACGGGCGCAGTGCAATTCGTGACATGTGACAAAATGCATCTGTTATAAACAGATGTAAGTCCGCATCAGATTCAGATTCAGATGCTTTATTCTCCTTATTATAACAACGATCCGTTATATTAGGTATGTCATTTTACAAATTTATGAATAATTACCATCGTATCACTAATATAAGTAACATATTCCATACTATAATAATAATTATAAGGTCTAGATACAAAACATATTTATAAAAATGTCAGTCATAATAGTAGAATTACAAATAACTAATGTCAAAATATACAATTTAAAAATTATTCCAAAATTTATATAAATTATCATCATCAGGTGGGCCTCGAGCTTATTCCGTTACAATAACATAAAAAAATTGTTAAGTAGTGGATGCAAAGGACAAGGTGCCTGCCTGATACTAAATGTCACGATTGTCCATTACAGTTGCAGTGCCACCGTCCTTTTTCTGAATGACACTACACTGTGCTCGTTACTCTGAGGCGTTAATTCTTATGTCGCGTTCGACCAGTAATTACTCTTTTACAACATTGCTCTTCATGCTTAAACTGTTAAGAGGCAGGACATCCGACACTGCGATGGTACCTACCAAGGCGGAGTCTTGCTAAATTAGTTATCTGTAGTAACTCTCTTCAACGTATTTCTACTATTGTAGAATACTGGTAATTTCTACTATTGTAGAAAAGATCGTAACTACCCCATACAAACATATCACTTGGCAGAAAATCTATCGCCAAGCACTTACGGCTTATTCTAGCAGCTGTTCTCAAGAACTTATTGCCATTCTATTAATCATGTTTAATATCTTCGACCACATCATCATTTATCAAAGAGGTATGGTGAAATAGCGGTCAAAGGCTGGCCTTCTAATACAAAAGAAAAGTACGACATTCCAGTAACATGGATATATACTAGAGTATTTTTATGAGTACATAATATTTTATGACCAATCAAATCAACATTCGCAACATTTTCTCACAGTTTTATAAATCATTCATACGCATAATCTTATAAAAACAATAAATTTTCTAAATTTTTATCGGTAATTATTGATAGATACTTCTATAAAATTACCACATTGTTATATTGATAATGGTCATTTTAAATAAGTGCATTAGGCATTGTTTAATAATAGTACCTACAATATGATACAAGTAAGCTATGTTAGTAAAATTAAACTACTACTAAGATAGCTTAGGTACTTAAAATTTAAATTTTACTTTAAAATGCTTTCAAAACTGAAAATGACTGTAATGGAACTAAGAGAATATTGTTTTTTTTAGAGAGGACATAGTTTTGGCTGCCGCTGTCAGCCGACCAGCCGGATTTTGGGCGAAGGAAAGCACTCTTATAGCCCGGTCTCACGTTTCATACTACGGATGCCAACAAACATAACTGCGAAAAAAATAAGTAGGAATAAAACTCAAAAACTGAGTTTTAAAACTAATTTTATAAATGCGAAAGTAACTCTGACTGTCTGTTACGCTTTCACGCCAAAACTACTGGACCGATTTGATTGATATTAGGTATGGAAATAGTTTGAGACCCGGGAAAAAACATAGAATAGTTTTTATCCAACGGCGCAAAAAGAGGTTAATGTTTTTGCGTGATAACCTGATAACCGACATACGCGCGGGCGAAGCCGCGCCCGGAAAACTAGTATTGTATATTTTTGATATTTTTATTATTGCAATACCGCATGCACTGCAGCTTATATTACGACAGGAAATTTATAATTTTGAAACATATTGTTTACTTAAAATTAAACTAGTATCATATGATAACTGGCAATATAGTTAAAGAAACGATTGCTGTAGAGTTAAGTAAAAAAGCTCGCATTTTATGAACCTAAATGCGGCGCAATAAGAAGCTCTTTAGGTTTATAATATATGTATAATAAAAGTAGATATTATGTTGAATTATTGGTATTTTCCATAAAAATAAGACTTGGATTAATGGATTTCTTTCCAAATAGATGCAAAAGCTAACAAATTGAAAATAAAGCGGCAAATAAGTTACAGTAAGCCACTGCTCAGTATATCACGTTGACTTCCACTGTGGTATTGCTAGATTGCTGCGTATCAGACGGACAAAATTATTCACTGCCATGTTCTGAACCCTTATTGGCCGACTAGGTAGGTATTTATTTATTTTAAAAGCTTATATACTATGCTTTTACCACTATCTCACCTGATGCTAAGTGATGATGTGGTCGAAGATTTTGTTAAGGCTAACATAGAATTACTGGCTCTCAAGGACGGCTACCGGAACACACCGTTAGGTGCTTGGAGACAGATTTTCAACTTGAGGGTGGTAGTTAGCCAGGCGGGCATACACATATGCCCTACCACCATGCTATAAGGACTGCCATCCTAAGACAACAACTGGGACCGATGGCTTCACGTACCCTCCAAAGCACGGAACGCTCAGTAGTAATGCCATCCGGTCACCCATCCAACTCATCATCGTATCGGACGTTGCTGAACTTGATCGGTTAAGAACGGCTAAGCAAACTACGCTATGAGATGTTCGAAAACAACAAGCTTAGGTACAAACAAGAATTCTGAAAGAAGTTTGCCGTCAGAGGATATGTAGTGTTTCCAAAGAGAAACTAAATTTTACTCTCGAACATCAATCATTTAGAATGATTGATGTTCGAGAGTTAATGAAAGAATGGCTTATAACACCGATCTGAGCTTTACCTAAGATAACGGTATAAAGATGACCATGTTACAAAACTACCAATTTACGAGAGGAAAAAATTGTGCGGGATTCGAACCCACGTCCATCCACCCCTTTAGCCGGGGTATGCTCTGACCTATTGAGCTAACATGACAAAAAGTCATAACTAATTTTTAACCGACTTCCAAAAAAGGAGGAGGTTCTCAATTCGTCTGTATTTATTTTTTTTTTATGTTTGTTACCTTTAGGTCTCTTGACAGGGTGAACCGATTTTGAAAATTATTTTTTTGTTTGAAAGCTGATGCTTGTCGTTTGGTCCCATTTTAAATTTCATCAAAATCGGTCGAGCCGTTTTTGAGTTACACTAAAAAGATTGAAAAAAAAATTTTAACAAAAAATGGAACCGACTTCAACACCCAAAAGTGTGAAATAACTTGTCGAAGTCGGTACCATGCCCACAATATTGTGATAATAGGTACTTTTGAACCATCATGGTACCGACTTCAACAAGTTATTTCACACTTTTGGGTGTTGAAGTCGGTTCCATTTTTTGTTAAAAATTTTTTCTTATCGTTCTTTAACCATCGTATTGGGATCGTATGGACCATGACCATTTTGTTTAAAACCAAGCAAAAGCGAACAGAGCTGTGTCAAATTGTATATGACATGCACGGATACTACTAATGCTATATTTCTCCTTAAGTATAGAATAGAGTCTGTTTATTCCAAGTTAATCGTAAATACATTATTGCATTAATTAAGAAGCTAACTAAAAAAACTAACAAATCTATGACGATATTATAATTATGTCCGAAAATAAAATGTAGGTTAAACAACAAGGTCCGGCAAATGTTGTTCCAATTAGGTACATGCTTCAAATTACTTACGAAAATTGCGAGTCCTACTTATGATTACATACTCAAACATGCGAATAATCTAGCAGCTGCGAAAACGGATTTTGCTTCAGGTAGGGTTGGCAAATAAATACATTAAATTATTTAAATTATACAGTTGTAAGCGGGCACTGACTCTAAAGTGTTCTGGATAACCAGTAAGTACAAACAGTCAGATGCATGTACTATTTTTCTCTTAAGGTCTTCTTAAGTGTCTAATTGCCGTTCTTATCACTACAAACTATATATTCTCTAGGCTGTTCTGTTCAGGAATACAAACCTAAATACTTAAGAAACTTACTACACCTTCATGCGTAAGGTATGGCCAATCCATGTCTACTTGCATCGTTAAATATGCAGGTCAACATATTTTTCATCACAAAGTCTCCAGAGAGTATTAGTGTTGGTGCCAAGTCAAAGGATCCTTAGAATTTGTGGGTAAGAATGTCACCCTCCCATTTCTACCCGTGGTTGTCGTTAAAGAAATATACCGAAGTTGAGAAGCAGTGCCTTCTGAAAAAATTACAACTTCTAACACGATCCCCAAGACACCTGTCAAGCGTGGGCACTATGGCGAATCCCTCTAATAGGGGAGACCTTGTTCAACGGTAGACGTTTCTGTTGATGTGATGATGATGATCAATATATTATGATTACTTGGGAGGGGGCAAGGCATTGACATATTACATCTTTTTATTCATCTATCTTGATGCTGCTGTTGGTTTCCCGGACTCTCCCTCCCGTTCTAAGCAAAAAGTTACTCGTACAAAAGACTCTCAGCTTCGCTCTGCTGTCGCTACACTGTCACTATTAATTTCAATATCTACATATGCGAGGCCAGTCTTAAGCTATTACGATTAATAGCCATCGTTATAGTACTGGACATATTTTATAGTGTTGGTTTTTGTCTTTGTATATCTACTAGTTTGATATAATTGAAAAAACATTTCGCCTATACCGCAGCCTCCACGGAATTTACGTTATGAATGTCATAATATGTAGCACGGGATTCACAATGTATTACTGCTATTACACGAGAAAATTAGAGTTGTCTATAGCGGCGGTGTTGTGTGTCGGGTCGCCATCTTCCCTCAAAAATGATTGAGGAAGGCGATGGCTGGCACATGCTGATCAAATATAGTATCACCGCTGTGCCGGTCGGAGTAGTAGGAGGTGTTAGGTTATTTTCGTTACGGAATTTCTGGATTCGGTCTCCACGCTCAAGGCCCGCGATAGAAGCTATTACATCAGGTAGTCATATCCAATGTAGAGTAAACTTAGGAATATGACCACTTTGGTTGTAAAACCAAGTTTCTTGCATCCATTAGTGTCTGATAATATAATTCTGACTGAAGATAATAACCGAAGTAGCTGTGTCGTCAATTAATCGAATATTTTATGTGCAGAATCACAATTCATCAAGACTAAAATAACATACTTTTTATGTGACTATAAGATATAATCTAGATTTTAGATAATAACTTAAAGACCAGACTGATTACGACACTAGGATCTAAAAGCAATTGATCAATTTTATTGTAAGATTGTTGCGAGGTCATTTTTGAGAACAATATAATTGCACACCGTACACACGAGTATCTTCAGTAAAACAATTCCATACAAATTCATCGTAATGTACCTACGTTAAATTGATGTACGCAGCGTACTTATCAAATTCGATGACGGGAAACCTGAAAACAGACCTGCTGACATTGCTTGACATATTTTTCGCCTTGATAATACTTATATGAACTTTATTTAATACAAGTTATCAGTGGCGGATTCACTTGCGTAGGCTGAGGGTTTATGAGGAATGTATTGAAGTATTTATCAATTGAGTATCAGTCCTGGACACAGAATAAATCGGAACATAAGGACCCTAAATATTCTGTTGTTCCAAAAACTACTTCATTATTGATCACTATTCAATGCCCCAAATGGCAAGGCAGTTACTAATTTTTAAATACGAAAAGGATTTGCTAAACTGAAGGTATGAAATTGAAGTATCATGCTGATTCTGAGCTGAAATGTTTATGGTTCAAGGGCAGTAGATTGTACATAGACACAACGTACATTGAGACAGTTAGCACAATGTTCATTTCCGTAAATATTAAAGTATGTTTATCATTTAAGGATGAATTTCTCGTTTTTCATTATTCTATATTATGTTAATATTGACAACTAAAATGTTTGCATTTTAGACTTGAGTGACGGATTCGACAGCACAATATCATATTTAATTATTATATTGATATATAACATCATAATTGTGTTTTTATTCAGTTCGGCACCCTTAGCGCGGGTCTGACTCACATATGTGTTTTATAATATATGTTAGTTTTTTCCTATATAATGATACAAAAAAAAGAAGAAAACTATAATGAAATAATGAAACTATATAATAATGAAACTCTCAAACCTGATTTAGGAACGAATTTACAAGCAAGCAAGATATAAATATCATTGTATCATATCATAATAAATATCGGGGTATTATGACCAATCGGACCATCTTAGAAATGATGAGCCTGAGCCTGAGTACGAGGGGCGGCGCAGGCAGCTACCTTTGTTCGAAATACCTCGCGGAAGAACTAACCTGCTCGTATAGTGCTACCACTATACGAACTCGGGTGGCGGAAAATGTTGGCATATTCTACTGTTCACACAGCGAGTTTGTAAGGGCTACAATATATTATTTTTGTTATTGTAAAGCCTACTCTATTGTATTACAAAATAACCCGTTATGTATTGTTTTAATAATAAATAAATATTAAATACACACTTGAAAGAAGTCGCGGGAAATAATTATAATATATACCCTAAAATTACGCAAAATATCACTCGCAGCAGCAAAATTCATTGATGTTTGTTTTCCCAAAGTTGGGTTACTGTCATACATTATAAACATCAACACATTCTGATAAAGATCCAGCATAGATGATTATATTAATGCGCCTTCGATTGTCTAAAATTTGATAACCTTCGATGATCTCAAGCTGAGGTTTTATTATTACTTATTACAAATTGGTTTCGGGTAACATTTAGCTCCCGAGTTTGACTATGGTCAAAGATTAGACTAAAATATGTGTTTTTTTGTGCACAAAGTGTATCTATCTATATATGTAATCTATCTATAATTTTGAAGCAGTGATGGGTCAGTGGCTTTGGCTATGGACTGCCGTGCATCAGGTCAATGGTTCGAATCCCGCCTCGGGCTTGAGCTTCACCGCATGGTGGAAGGGCATTTTTGCGAATGCCCGCCTGGCTAGCGACCACCCTCAAGTTGAAAATCTGTCGCCAAGCACCTAACGGTGTGTTCCGGCAGCTGTCCTTGAGAGCCAGTAATTCTAGGTTAAGCCTGTTAACACCTTCGACCACATCATCACTTACCATCACGTGAGATTGTGGTCAAAGGCTTACCTATCATCAATAAAAAAAAAAAAAATCTAATACCACGCAAAAATGAGGACAAAGGTGTTCATACAAAACTGTCAAAGGACGCATTGGACTTCATATAAGGAGAGTATGAACCCACATTTGTATGTATCTACCATAAAATCTATATTTCATCCAAGTTCGTAATTTTCAGTGCGAATTCGAAGCACATTTGTCCATTTTTTTTATGCTGTTTTGTTTTAGATTTTCAGTTTACCATTTTTACGATAAAGTCAAATGAAAAACATTCTATGAGACCTAAAAACATAGAGAATATGAGTGTTTAGATATATCTGCTTCAATAGTCTGTAATTGGCATATAGGCATGAAAATAATAATTATAGTCTGACATAAAATTTATGTTTGGTTTAAAAATATATGAACGAAAAATAATATTCTTCATTATAATTTAATTGATCCACCTTCTTTATAATTGCTTATCCAATCTGATAAAGTGTCGGCAGAGATCATAAATTAGACTGAGCTAAATACCATTTGGTAATACTAGTTTTGTATATGACTTTTATAATATCTACTTGTGCTTCATCTACATTTTATGCACTGATTACATTTTAATGTCATCAAAGTAGAGCAGTTGGGCAAATTTGTGTATGCGCTAGTCCAAAGATAAACTAAGCACCTACCAAAATATTTTATAGAGACATGTTTTTTTTAAGTAATTATAGGGTAGAAAATATTATAAAATCTAAAATCTACTGTAATTTTGAAGCCAAAGCAGTTATTTGCCGTCGATGTAAAATTTTGTTGTGTAAAAAGTGTATTTTTATTGTAGATTAGTGGTGCGCTGCCGGAGATGTAACTTTTGATATATTACACGCTTTACGCTTAACTCTGTCTGAAAGCTAGTAAAATATATATGCAAAATGTTTTATCAATATCGTCAGTAGATCTCTACGTTGGTTTCACTAACGAGGAACAGGATCTACCTCGTAGTTACACCAAGATGTAACCATGTGGAACGGGTAGGACGAATCGCCTCAGCACCGTAGCAACGTCGGTCTACTGGTGCCCTTTTCCCAACTCGGAAGATGACGTATACAGAGTTGATGTATGAACTTTTTTACAAACAATGGGTAAAGGTAACTGACCATAATATCTTAAATTTCCAAACACAGAACGCAAGGAATTGGCTAACATAACTGAGGAGCAGGAAATACAGAAGTAAAATAAAAAAATACAACGGGGCCAAAGGCTATGTCAAGATTATTTCGTCCCTCTAATTCAATAAAAAAGAAAACCACAGTATTTTATTTACCTATACTCATTTATAGAGTACAAATTGCAAAGCTTCGGAGAGATCCAGTGCGCTCTAAGCTTTTCAATCTGTCCACCATAAATTAATGGATTACGTAACACGGCTTGGACTGGTTGCCCGATGATGGAATGGAGATAAGGGAATTAAGTTCAGTAATTTCATCGCTTCTTTTTTACTAAATTACGGTGACAGTAACTCGTTAAAAATTGACGAAATTCGAGTATTATTATTGTCGATTCCGGCTCAAATTCAATCACAAAAATTTTGGTTTGACATTACGATATTTAACATTACTCAAATAAGAAAGATAAGGGGAAATCATTCAATGAAAACCAGCAGAATATCTTTATACCTCCTTGAGAACTCCGAAAATGTATTTATGGAGTTTTCAAGGAAGTATATGAACATTGTTACATTGTAAGAAGTGCATTAACGCCTGTCAAGCGAATAAGCTTAAAAAATTCAACGAAAGGATTTTTTAATAATTTGCGTCAATACCTGGAGGCAGGACATGTTCTGTCAATTACCATGGTAGCTCATATCGGCAGAGTATGCCCCAACGACATGGATAACGAAAGAACAGAAGAAAACTGCGTCAATTTTCTCCGGCTAGTTCAAACCGGTATTGCAGCAGAACGGGCGCCGCTATGCCTCTACAATCCCCGCGCGTCCTGTCAGGATTAGTAACGAATACATAGCTGTGCGGGTAGAAGTAAATCTTTAATTCTGTACTTTTCTTTATTCATATGCTCATACCCCAGAGAAAGATGATCGTGGGTTGATATCCCCCTCGTTTTTATACATATTGAAAATACATATTGTATAAAAACGTAAAGCGATGAATACATATTGAAAAGCAATGAAACTGGTGTATATTTAATAATATATTTAACAATTATTTAAAACAATATGATTCAGTAATTATTATTTAATGATTCGGGTTCCATATCATGTAATTTTCACAAAAATACGATTTTTTTTTACTATTTCTATGACCCGGCAGGATGGGCTCTGGCAGATTTATTATTTTTTACATGTTTAAGTGTCGGGTGTTAAAGATCTTAAGACGGCCATTTGGGGTAGCCGATGAGATAGGTATTTTTGCAGCCGGCTCTCCTACTATAACATGTGAAACGTGACGCGATCGGCGAATCAGGTAAAAGCCGAAGCAATTGTCGATTTATCACCCGTTTTATTCAATCGTAAAATAAAGATTGGAGCATTTAACCTTAACAGAACGTCATTGTAAAATTCATTTTCTCTGAACTCGAGAAACTTACAAATGAATAAAGTACCAAATAATTATTGCGCTGTCCGTGATATTTCAACACGTCTCTACACTTATCATCGTAATGTTTTAAGGATGATCTACACCCTGTGCATCAATTTGTCTCCTGACCCCAAAGAGTGCTTACGTCATATCAACTTTACGAATAAAAGCCAAGTTGCGATAAAAATAACCTGATTCATTGGAAGTAGCCTTTCGGTAAATATCATGGCAACACTGATATGGAGTACTTTTTCTTATCAATGTAAACGAGAATGTAGATATATCAAAATGTAGGTATTATTTTTATATTACTTGTCAGCTTAATAACAGATGTTTATTCTAATGAAGATACCTAATTAAGTTGTATCAAGTATATACTTAGAACTAAAATACTTTGAATGTTGCGTATATACATTACTGGGTACAATTCAATCATCTTGATATAATATTATTTCTACCTCGCACTGCCACATTACGGAACCAACTGCCAGGTGAAGTATTTCCGAACAGTTACGACTTGGGAACCTTCAAGAAAAGAGCGTATTCCCTCCTTAAAGGCCGGCAACACTTCCTCGAGACCTCTGGTGTTGCGGATGTTTGTGGGCGACGGTGATCACTTACCATCAAGTGAGCCGCCTGATTGTTTGCCATTCTATCAAATAAAAAAATAAAAAAATTGACTGTTAGTTGATCAATACAATGACAGCATATGTGTCATTAGTTCAGACTTACACCTAAACCAAGTAGAAAATCTGTCGCCAAGCACCTAACGGTGTGTTCCGGCAGCAGTCCTTGAGAGCCAGTGAAATTACAGGTATATGAGACTTAAAAACTATGTCTCAAGGTGACGGGCGCAGTGCAACTCGTGACTTGTGACGAAATGCATCTGTTATAGGCAGAGTTTAATCCGCTTAACATCAGGTGGGCCTCTAGCTTTTTCTGTCACAATAACATAAAAAAAACATGCCTTTTGGTTTAAGTTTCTCATTATATTATACTTGTTTAGTTATGTCAGTACTACATTACATTATTTATCCTAATATATTGAGCTTTAACTACTGAACTGAATTATTATCCTGAATCAGACCCAAAAAGTTTAGAATACAGATCTCAGAACACTTTTATTTTAAAACCTACTAAATACGCTGTATAAATTCATATTTATTTTATATGCGTCCATACATGTTCCTGTCAATCTGTCCACGTCAAAAATAAGTACTTCATGAAATTATGCAAGATAAAACTTCACTGATGTGACATTAAGATTATCAATGTGCATTATATCAGTAGGTATTTCTTACCATAAACAAAATACAAAGGATACAATACCAAATATAAACAGTTACATTTAGGTCACACCTACACGCAAAATGACTCATACTGTAGTTCTAATAAGCAAGTTCTTACAGGTCATTGACAGACATAATTATAGTCTAGTAATTTCTTCGAACATATGTGCATAGCATGCATTTAAATATTAATTTCCAAAACCAATTCTCACCTTATCGCAATAAGTTTTATAATAAAAAACATTGAATGTATTTTATTTATAAAGAGAAGTAACAAATGTAGTTATTATGACAGAGTTCTAATTGTGCTTATGGCATGTGAGTTCTGCAGTTAAATTGGATTTGAGACTTATGGGCGACATAAACCGGTTCCAAAGGGACCGCGCCAAGTAACGATGGTGTAGTTTGATTGCACAATACTCGAGTATGTTCATTTACGGTCAAAATTAGCGACGCAAATATAAGCCAGGACGTCTACTTCTGCATATTATGTTCTGCAGTAAATCGGAGCCCAGTTTATACATATGTTCATTGTTCGGTCATTTTATTGAGAGACTTTAAGATCTACGACACTCTAAACTTGGTATATAAAGTATAGTATAGGTAATTGCAATTACTACAAGGTAAAATTACCTACTAGCTGCGCCCCACAGCTTCATATTCCAATTTTCATCCAAAACATTTCAGCCATGTCAGCGAAAGGAGTAACGTTTATGAAGTTTATAAACTGACTTAGAAAATTAGTTTTTTATTTGAATGGGTATACTTTCAGATTGGATATCATCAAAATCGGTTTAGTCTAAAAATTAAAATAGCTGGATGTGAAATAACTATGTAATAAGAATTTTTTTAAAGTAATTATTGTTTATTAAAGATCTTTACAAGGTCATAAGGCTGTTGCATCTCATGACTGGTTTTTACCTCTTCATCCGTGCCTCTAAAAGCACATGCACTTTCTCATGTAAATTGCAGTCGCTCTGTTCTAATTCCTTGCTCTGTAAAATGTCTCACATCTTCTTTCTCGGTCTTGTAACGATCCAGTCTGTAGCAAAAATAAACGCTACATTTTCCCACAAAAAAATTGGCAGTATCGATCCACTTTCCACTCCCAAACATTTACAACACACCGATATAGGACTCGCAAACATACTGTTAAACATTCTTGATTTTTTGCGACCGGACCGCCTTTGAGACGTCCGACGTCCTGAATCTTCTTTTAAGGCCTTCCATCACTACCCTGCTAGTTGGATTGCTCTAGGTCGAGACAGATTTAGCAGAGTATTACACCGTAAGAACAAAAACACTCACAGCATAATATGCAGCTCTGTGCTTGTTCACTTGTTATAAATTCTGCCTCATCATGCACGTTCAGCGCGCTTGTTAGTAAAAATAAAACAAAAAAATATCAAATACTTTTTGCAAAAACTAGGTTTCCTATTTTCGTGAATCATGACCATGCAATAATATCTGAATATAATCAATTCGAGTCATGTTCCGGTATACTACTATAAGAATAAAATCAATTACTTGTGAATATCGATGAATAACTGGGTAACAATCGATGTGTTAATGATATTGGACATGAATAATGCATTCCTATTGTAATTGAAACAGTCTTCATATCAGATAGAGATCATACAGATTACTTAATAGTAGGGATATGTTGAGCAATGGGGCAAGTTAGGCAATCGAAATATCTGGAGAACTAAGCACCTAACGCTTCCAGTATATTAAATAGAGGGAAGAGAGTTATAGAGAAGGGTAATACTTGATTTCATTGTTAGAAGCCACCTTACAAACAACAATAAAACAGAGAGTAAAAATAGAGAGATGGAAACATGTGAGCATATGCCAAATTTAATACTGTTAACAGCATCGATAGAGACTAAATATGGCATACTTAAGGAACTTCAGTGATAATGTCATAATAGATACGGTACCATGAAGCTGGTCTGATGATCTTGCAAAGTTTGATGATGGGGCTGATTAAATATGCTCATCTTACCCCATCGGGGTAGGTGAAGCAAGTATGGAAAAAATGGTAGGTGCCATTTCTGCACGAAATGAGACTAGGACTATTAAGAAATTGGGGATAATTCTAGGTTTACTCAATGTGCGTCTCCTTGCCCTATCTAAGGCAACTGAGAGATTTTAATGAAGTAATTTTACAAATTAGATACCTACTTAAATTATCATTAGGCTCCTTGAAATGTTTAAAAGATTAATGAGAAGCAATAAACACGCTTCAGGCGTAATTTAGTTAATAAATGTTAATGTTAGAGTCTGTAAGTGCTGGATTTGCCAATAGGTGATAGTTAAGTTTTAATCACTCACATGTTTTTTTTTACATAATTGTTAATTTAATGGTAACAAATTACTGTCTCTATTTATTTCGTTCATACCCTAATCCTACATCAATGAAGATATTACAGTACACGTACACATATCTTTATAGTTTCAGATTCAATTTCATTGGTCTGCAGCCTTTCCGATACCTCCTTGGCATACTCTTTCGAAGCGCTCGTAGCCAAGTTTGCTTAGCCATTCTGAATCGATCAGCAAAGTTAAGCAACGTCCACCGCGGTCATGACTTGGATGGGTGACCGTTGGTGACATTACTACTGAGCGCTTCCGTGCTTCGGAGGGCACGTTAAGCCGTCGGTCCCTTGTTGTTGTCTTAGGATAGCAGTCGTTACAGCATGGTGGTAGGGCACTTTGCAAATGCCCGCCTGGCTAGCTACCACCCTCAAGTTGAAAATCTGTCGCCAAGCACCTAACGGTGTGTTCCGGCAGCTGCCCTTGAGAGCCAGTAACTCTAGGTTAGTCTGTACAACATCCTCGACCACATTATCACTTACCATCAGGTGAGATAGTGGTCAAAGGCTAACCTATCAGGCATAAAAAAAAAAAAAAAAAAAACTCTGCATGGTGGTAGGGCATTTTGCAAATACTCGTTTGGCTAGCTACCACATTTAAGTAGAACATTTATCGCCAAGTACCTTACGGTGTGTTTCAGTAGCTCTTCTTGAGAACTAGTAATTTTAGGGTAAGCCTTCGACAACATCATCACTGAACATTGGGTGAGATGTTGTCAAAGTTTACCTATAAGGATTGAAAAAAAATGCTAGTCACTCTGCAACTTATTTTAAGTTTTATTCGTATTTAACGATACCCGTTCATTAGAATATGTAATGGACCTGGCCGGCTGTTAGCCGGGAACTTTTAATGATTTGTTCCTATATTCATTGTTGCTATAAAATATTGAACGTTGAAATTCACTTCACAATCCATATGATCTGTATCGCAGGAAGAATTTGACATCCTGCAAGCAGTTTCGTGATTATGTTAGGAACTATTCAAAAATGTTTAAGTCTGTTTGCTTGTGTGCTAAATCTCTTTTGATTAGAAATAAAATTAGCAAGTCTAAAAATAAAATAAAAACCATTTGGAATACTATAAATACTGAGACCGGAAAAAATAAACCTAGAGATTCTACATATGTCTTAAATGTTGATAAAAATCAAATATCTGATCCAATACAAGTGGCAAATATATTTGACAATTTTTTTTCTAACTTACCCCTAGAAGTCACTAAGTCATTGGATGCATGTCCCGATGTAGCAGAAACTCTGCTAATACATAATTTCCCCTGCAAATCACCGGACTTTTCTTTCAGACACACAACAATATTTGAAATAATAAAGACATTTAAAAATTTAAATGTTAAGAGCACCGAAGACTTGTGGGGTATGTCAGTTAAAGTGGCAGAGTCTATAATATGCATTATTGCACCATATTTAAAAACAATATTCAATCTTTGTATTGATAAAGGAAACTTCCCCGACTTAATGAAACAAAGTAAAATCACTCCAATTTTGAAGTCGGGGGCTACATCTGACCCTTGCAATTACAGACCTATTTCTATCTTACCTGTTCTGAGTAAAGTATTCGACAAACAACTTCTATCCCATTTTAATGAGCATAATATATTAAATGAGAATCAGTTTGGTTTCACAAAGAGCAGATCCACAACAGATGCAGGTGCTCAATTGATGTCACATATACTTGAAGCCTGGGAGAGTTCACAGGATGCTATTGCCGTATTCTGTGACCTTTCTAAGGCATTTGACTGTGTAGAGCACCGCACTCTGATTCGAAAACTTTCACATTATGGTATTCGTGGAAAAGCTCTGGATCTTATAAAGTCATATCTGTCAGACAGGCTACAGAAGGTTAGAATAAATGGCAATACTTCTTCCGGGTCTTTGGTAAGAATAGGCGTACCGCAAGGATCAATTTTAGGACCTTTTCTGTTTCTAGCTTATATAAATGATCTGCCTTGCATGGTTAAAAATTTCTGCGATATAGTTTTATTCGCAGATGATACCTCCCTAATTTTTAAAGTAGATAGGAGGGATAGTGAACTTATTCATGTAAATAATGTGTTATCTATGATCTCTAAGTGGTTCGCGGCTAATAATCTTCTCTTAAATTCAAAAAAGACCAAATGTTTAAAGTTTTCTTTACCAAATGTTACTTATGTTGAACCAAACATTAAGCTTGGCCTAGAAAAACTCTCTTTTGACAATGCGACAGTCTTCCTGGGAATTAAAATGGATTCAACTTTACAGTGGAATCCACATATACATGATCTATCTGGAAGACTTAGTTCTGCTGCATATGCAGTTCGTAAGATAAGACAGCTAACAGACGTAGCTACTGCTAGGCTCGTTTATTTCGCGTACTTCCACAGTATTATGTCTTATGGTATATTGCTGTGGGGAGCTGCTGCTGAGATAGAGACAATCTTTATCTTACAAAAGCGTGCAATTCGAGCCATATATGAAATGGATCCTAGGGAATCCCTGAGAGATATTTTTAAAGAAATTGATATTTTAACTTTACCAAGTCTGTATATATTTGAAAATATTATGTATGTTCGTAAAAATTTGAGCAAATTTAAATCAAACAGTGACACTCACGATTATAACACTAGGAATAAAGATAAAATAGCGGTGCCAGGTTTTAGATTAGCAAAGACAAATAAAAGGTCCTTCTTAGGAAATTGTGTGCGGTTTTATAATAAATTGCCCAAACATATTACAACGCTCACAGAAAGAAAATTCAAGTTGCATGTGAAGAATATTTTGATAAAGAAATCTTACTACACAGTTTGTGATTACTTAAACGACAAAAATGCTTGGACTGGTTCGCCTCTGCCAAGCCAGCGCCTAACACCTACGTAATGTAAATTAAGTATTGTAATAATTTTATTATAAAGTATGTACTTAACACATTTTTAAAAAAACCTTTAAAAGAATGGCCCCGAGTTTCTTGCCCGTTCTTCTCGCAGTGGCTCTATAACTTTTGTTTGCTGAACGTGGCAGTACAATGTAGTATATTTCAATATTAAAATTTGTAATTGACCTTCATAAGAGCGTCGTAGACGCCTAAATTGAATAAATGATTTTGACTTTGACTTTGACTTTGACATTATTCAAGGTTAAATAATTGTTTCGAGGAGCAACCTGATTCTTTCGGTAGGTAGAACACCAAAAGGATTGATCATAAACAAAAATACTCTCATGTCGATTTGTTGAAGAAGGATCAATATAAATCACGTTCAACGTGACCTTGATGAATTCCACATATTGCTTTTTTATTTATTACTTATTGACTTATTAAATGGACATGTATGAAAAACACATATACGAATTTGTTCAATTTTATCCGCATCAGTTAAACAGGTTGACAGTTTCGTGCTCTAAAAAATTGTAAGTACAATTAGAACAAGCGACGTATGTAAGTATGCTAATCTAGGTAGTGGTTACATATTTGAGCCTTTTGGTGCCATTGGGCTGGTGGGGGCCGGGAGCTCATCGTGTTTTCCAAAACTTGTCAGAGATATTTGTTGATGCGACGCGTGGCACCTATTTGGCTAAACGAATTTAAAGCATTGCAATCCAATACCGCAATACTACCAGTGTGCTGGGCACGCTGCCAGTAGACACGCTGCCAACTGGTAGTAGGCTAAAGCTTTTGGACAGCCCGTGGGCTTGCAATTGGTTTAAGTTTTCTGAAATGCGTTCGCTATTGTAGTTAGTTTTTTACTAGTTTTTAGTGTTTTGATAAAACTGGCATACCATGGGTAAAATATACCATTACTTGAGTAGTAAAGGCCACGTAATGGTATATTAAAACTGTAATCATGATTTTAGCCAGTTAAAACCTTATGAATACATTTAATTGTAATAATTTGCCAACATACACCAATTTTATACCTGCCTAAATTCCTTTTACACGATTGACCTAAAATTAAAGCAAAAAATTTACCTGACATTTCCGAATAATCGCTTAGTATACGTTTTCATTGCACCTCATTAATTCAAAGGTAACAAAGTTGAAGGTCGTGAGCCAGTTATTATTACAATCAACTACGATACGTTAACTTATCTCTTTGTCACAGTACACAAAGTTGCATTGCGTCGAATAAGGAAAGTATGCCAGATATAATATATTACGACATGATCCTACATGTATCGTATGCAGTTAGTTAAACTTGTAAGTTTAAAAGTCTCATTGAGTTGACATGGCGAGGTTCAATGATACGATTGATTTGATAACTCTATAAAAAGCTCGCTTTAAAAATATAATTATCAGTTAATCAAGACAAAACAACGAACACTGACAAAATGATTCGACAGGTAAAAACGAATATAGACTAAGAATTATCAAAACTTTTTGTAATATTAGTGCATGTCATAAAGTACCAGAATCGTTTATATAGCTCAACTACCTACATGAAAATACTTCCCCTCTGTCTGAGTTAATGTTGAATGTATGTATATTCGGATTATAAAATACTGTTTATCTCTTTTTTTCAGTTGCTGATCATCTTATGCACGAAAATGTTGGTTCAAGCTGGTGTCCTTGGTACTGACTACTCTCCTGCCACATCAGTTTCTTATTCATCATTCTCATGGTCCCCTGCAGACACTAAATCTGAAATTACTAACGTGGAGAAGACTATTCCCCAAGATATTGTATATGAACAACCTGAAATATCACCCATATATGAATCCATTATAAACTCACAAGAAAACACGTATAATATTGGAGATGGATTTAATCAGAAAACATTTTCAAAGTCTCTTGATAACAGAGATTTAAATAGCAGTGAAGATCTTACCACTTACCACGGCTTATCGTACTCTCCATCTTTCTCTAGTCCCACCCACACAGAAGCAATTTACCTCTCTAGTCATCAGGAATCTACTCCTACGGTCAAGACATTGTCTGCGCATACAGTACAGTCTGATAGTAGTCTACCTTCTCCTGCATCTGGATACGTCACATCGGTACCAAAATCTCTTCCCACTTATTCTATCGAAGGGTCTCCTATAATTTACAATACAAAGGTTACTCCAGGATTGTCTGCTTATGCTTCATCCTCCTTCAATTCGGTCTCAGATTTAACCATGGTTCATACCTCAACAAAAAAAGTAGTGGAATCTGCTAAATATTCTGAAACACCTTCTGTTTCTCATGCCACATTTTCTGGATTAGATTCTTCTTATTCGTGGAAGTCTTAATAATTATATTCATAGTAATACTGAGCGCGACTGACTTTTGTTAACGTGTTGATTATAATTTTATGAGTTTTTTTGGAAATAAATTATTATTCAAATTAATTTATTTCATAATAATCTTTAGTATTACCTACTGTTTAAGTTAAGAGTCGTTTTGGTATCTCGAGGCCCTTGTTTCAATCCCTGCGGGCCTTGTTTCAATCCCTGCGAGACATATCTCCCCGATGAGAGGATGAAGATCTATTTATCTTTGCATTTTTTTCTACTCTCCGAGCTCAGGCACGCCGAATATGCATCCACGGTGGATAAATCCTTTCTCTCTAATACTGTCGTCATACAAACCAATATCAAGTAAAATTACCAAGCATTATAAATAGTGTCAGTTATTATAGTTCATTGATCTAGCCTTTGCCCGCTATGTCACCTAATAATATATGTTGAAAGTGTTACTTATTTAAGCGTTAATTGCATTTGTTACGTGACATTATATTATTCAGAGAGTAATTATATACCCACGTATTGGAATAAGGATAACTTCTCCTGTTTTTATGTCAGATTATTGAAGCGCTCGTAGCGAAGTTTGCTTAGCCATTCTGAATCGATCAGCAAAGTTAAGCAACGTCCGCCGCGGTCATGACTTGGATGGGTGACCGCTGGTTGGGTGACTACTGAGCGCTTCTGTGCTTCGGAGGGCACGTTAAGCCGTCGGTCCCGGTTGTTGTCTTAGGATAGCAGTCGTTACAGCATGGTGGTAGGGCACTTTGCGAATGCCCGCCTGGCTAGCTACCACCCTCAAGTTGAAAATCTGCCGCCAAGCACCTAACGGTGTGTTCCGGCAGCTGTCCTTGAGAGCCAGTAACTCTAGGTTAGTCTGAACAACATCCTCGACCACATCATCACTTACCATCAGGTGAGATAGTAGTCAAAGGCTAACCTATCAGGAATAAAAAAAAAAAAAAAAAAAAGATTGAGATTTCTTATGACAGATTTATCCATGTAAATATTTAAAACGGAGACATATCCACGGAAATGTTTTGGATGGATATAGTTTTACTTTCTTTTGCAGATAGTTTTATCCTACCATAGTGGATATAACAGGGGATATTATTCTATTGCCAGATCAGGAAAGTGAATTGGTTTTTATGACAAAGATATTCACAGCAAAAGTCCGGAGTCTTAAACCGCTCGCTCCCATTAGATGGCAATATTCTCGCCCTCTTAACCATCGGTTCAAATGTGGGTGCTTAGGCATTTCCACCTTCCCTTTCAATAATTACAGGCGAGATGATATTATGTATGGTGGCAAGGTATTTTGCGAATGCCCGGCTGGCTAGCTACCGGAACCCCCAAGTGGAAAATCTGTCGCCAAGCACTTAAAGGTGTGTTCTGGCAGCTGTCTTTAAGAGCCAAAAATTCTAGGTCTCAACAACATCTTCGACCAGATCATCACTTACCATCAGGTCAAAAAGTGGTCTAAGGCTAGCATATCAGCTATAAATAAAAATAATAGTATGCCAAAATATCCATTTAATTAACTTAAAAAGTGCCCAAAAACTATCTCTCTCGTAATAAATAACTTGAGCGATACTTTGTTAGACTTTATAAGCTTTTAAAAAATAAAGAAAAGCGTATATTGTGGTCCAGTATGCCTTTTGATTCTTTAATCCATTAAATACAACTTTTACAAAAACTCCTTGAACTTTATTTAAAACCTAGATAACATTTTATATACCTAATATTTTTTTAGAGGGCTCTAGGCCCATTACAATCCGTATTAGGAAAGGAATGATATCCACATTAGTTACTATTTCTTCATAACCAACGTTAGACAATTTTGCAATGTTCTAAGGTTGAATCACGTCATATAAACCCTACAACATTACAGTTGCCATGTCTAGGCCACAGGCTTTAAAACTTTTTTCTTCCTGTGTGTGATTTTGTTCCCTGGTATTTGGTACGGAAAAGCTATCGCCTAACACCTAACTGTGCTAGCATTGATATAAATTATTGGTATAAAGAAAAATTACTCTGTAAAGCCATTCTAATAAATAAGCGACTCTAGATATGAAGCAATAAAGTGCACTTCAGCTCGCAAAGTACGGAGAACCTAATATCGTCTCTCTCTCTCTCTATCACATAGCCACGCATAGCTCTGATCTCTTCTGACGTGGCACGCACCGTAGAATAATCCCGTCCGGACTGATACGTCGATCGACCTGCAGCTTTGTACATAGGTCCAAATTCGCAGATTGAGCCAGGCCTGGTATTACCCTGGTAATTACTATCCTGCACAACATAAGCTAAGAAGGTAAAGTGAATTAAAAAATACATCATCACAAAAACATTATCTATTTTCAATAACTCAAAGTCGATGCTGAATTTAACATTTTGAATATAATAAATAAAAAATAGTATTTTTTCCAATAAACGCTGAGTTTTTTTCCATTTTGACCATCGCTGGTTAAGTCTAGACTGAATCAACATTCTTGGAGCCAATTACGCACTCAAGCAAACCACAACCTTTTATGTGCACAATCAAAGCTTGTTTAGGATAATTAGGGAGGTCTCAAGGGCTGTTGATTAAACATTACTAAGAAAATTAATGAAAGGAATTCTGCAAAAATATCCCAATTAAAATGTGTCTATTGAAATAGGTTTATCCAAAGAATAATATAAATATATTAAGATACCATCCAGAAAAAAAAACAATTCAAAATATTACAACTATGAACGTATATACCTCAAGTAATATTAAAGATGTTCCTATTTTTTCTCAATGCCGTGTCCTCTGAAGCAGATATGAATGAACATTTTAATAAATGATTCACAATTTAATGAAGATTCACAATGATTGCACATTTTAATTGTGTATCGGCTTATGTTTCTACAATGTCAGCTCCTTATTAATTAAATAACTGCTTCTCGTTACTTTGGAAACCTCGAGGTCTCAGGATCGAATTCTGGGTCGGACAGTTATTGGGCTATTTGATGAACTAAATGTAATTGAAGATGTCATTCAGGCTAACTTTGAACTACTGGTTCTCAAGAACAACTGAAACACACCGTTAGCTGTTTGGCGACAGATTTTCTACTGCTACTTCTACTTTGCAAAAAGCTATTACAGCAAGGTTGTAAGGTATTTTTTTACATTACTGTCATCCCAAGACAACAACCGGGACCAACGGCTTAACGTGCTCTCTCAAGCACAAAAACACTCAGCAGTAATGCTACTAGTTGTCAGGCATCCAAGTTATGACCGCAGTTGACTTGTAACATAGTTGATTAGTTAAGAATCACTAGGCAAGCGCTAGAAACTGAAACTGTGCCCGGTATATGTCAATGCTCACCCTTTTTTTCTGTATATATTCTTTAATTAATTGGGACTAAAACTTATCTGCAAAACGAGAGACACCTCTGCCTACACTGTTTTTATTTTTATTTTTGCTAATAGGCTAGCCTTCGTCCACCTGTAGGTGTGTAATATATTCCTCAAAAACTATAATTGTAACTGTCAGTACAGGATAGCTGCCAGAAGACTGTACTGCACTGTACTGTATTAGCCGGATCGTCCACTAATGAGCACAACCTCCCCTATATAGGGGGTATTTGCCATAATCCCCACGCTTGGCAGGTGGCTTGGGGATCGCAGTGCAAGATGTCATACTTCTTAAGAAAGGGCTCTTCTGCCCACCTTCTAGTATTTTTCCCTTAATCGACTTTTACGACACCTACACGGGAAGAAATGGGGAGGTGCTATTCAAACTCAGCACCCCACGGGGTATTTTTTAATTCGCCTGTATGCGTATTTGCCATAATCCCCACGCTTGGCAGGCGGCTTGGGGATCGCAGTGCAAGATGGCATACTTCTTAAGAAGGCGCTTCTGCCCACCTTCTAGTATTTTTCCCTTAATCGACTTTTACGACACCTAACACCTACACGGGAAGAAATGGCGAGGTGCGATTCAAACCCAGCACCCCACGGGGTATTTTTTAATTCGCCTGTATGTGTATTTGCCATAATCCCCACGCTTGGCAGGCGGCTTGGGGATCGCAGTGCAAGATGGCATACTTTTTAAGAAGGTGCTTCTGCCCACCTTCTAGTATTTTTCCCTTAATCGACTTTTACGACACCTAACACCTACACGGGAAGAAATGGGGAGGTGCAATTCAAACCCAGGACCCCACGGGGTATTTTTTAATTTGCCTGTATGTGTATACCTTTATTAACAAATAACTACAAACTATAAAAACACTGCATCTACTACAACAAAAGCTTCAGGCAACCTAAAAGCCACTGGAGCCCCACAGACAGTCCAAATGCTCCAGCCCACTACTAGCGTGCCCATCATGCGGCCAGTTAAATAGAGTTACCACTATTATTATTATATTAGTAGTTACACCATTATGTAGTTGCCGGCAGATTCTTGTTAGGGGTGGTATTTAAATGCTCTACGACAAATGTCATAATATTTAAGGACGTGATATTCTGTATGTAGTTACATAACCTATCGAAAATTTATTTCATGTCATGTGATAAATAGACGAAATTTTTTTTTAAGTGGTTATCACTTTATATACTGGTTGCTCTTTGGCTTAGAGGCGGATACTAACAAGATAAGTTTAATACAAAAATATTAAATGTCAAATACCAATAACTAGCTACAAAGTATTTTAAATCTAGCTCCGTGAATGTAACACTATATCTACCTACACATTTATTAATTTACATAATTCAAGCTACATGGTAATATGATAATGTAAGTTGATTAACAGAATTTATTCTATATGATCATGCTCGAAAATTTAAATAATAACTTGTACATTTTCGTTTTCAAGTTTGTCTACCATTACTTTGCTCTGCCGCGGTCTACATTTACGATAGTTTATTTTATATAGTTATAAAATATTGTTCGCAACGAGCATATACATACAATATGTGTATCTATATATTTGTAAAGACTTTAAAGAATGAATCTTAGCAATAGAATATATTCTTACCAAGCTTAAATAGTGCTTATTCATATAGACAATTGCAAAACTTTTTTGTAGCAGTGATGGCTCAGTGGCATTGGCTTTGGACTGTAGCGCAGTAGGTCCATGGTTCGAATCCCGCCGCCGGCTTGAGCTTCACCGCATGGTGGAAGGGCTTTTTGCGAATGCCCGCCTGGCTAGCCACCACCCTCAAGTTGAAAATCTGTCGCCAAGCACCTAACGGTGTGTTCCGGCAGCAGTCCTTCAGAGCCAGTGAAATTATAGGCACATGAGACTTAACAACTCAAAGTAACGGGCGCAGTGCAATTCATCACTTGTGACGAAATGCATCTGTTATAGGCAGAAGTAACCGCTTAAGTTTTAAGTTTAAATCATGAGTATATTCTTCTTTATAACTTATGATTAAAATAAGACTATAAAACCATATTGAAGCTATAGAAACTTTTGCAATTGTCTATATGAATAAGCACAATTAAAATAAATTGGTTCAAATTGGTAAACACAGTGCAGTGTCAATAAAAATGAGGAAGGTGACAAGTGTAAGGGCCAGACGTGACACTTAACATCTGGCGGGCGACTTGACCCTTTCATTGCTTCATGACATAAAAAACACTAAATAAATATGCATAGTTAATATGACTGAGGAATGCCAATTAATACGGTGTAGATTATTTGATCCCCAAAACGCTTGCCAAGCGTGGGGATTGTGACAAATACCCCTTTAATAGGGGAGGCTGTATTCAGCAGTGGACGATCCGGCTGTTACAGTAGAGTACAGTACAGGTTATTGTATGATTCATGAAATACATTTTGGTAACCCACTAAAATATATAAAAATAACCCTAGCGTATTTTTTTCCGGCTGTATGCCTTTATTAACAAAATACTACGAACTAAATACAATACTACAGCTAAGACAACCCATAAGTCATTGCAGAGTGTGAAGCGCTCGTAGCGAAGTTTGCTTAGCCATTCTGAATCGATCAGCAAAGTTAAGCAACGTCCGCCGCGGTCATGACTTGGATGGGTGACCGCTGGTGACATTACTACTGAGCGCTTCCGTGCTTCGGAGGGCACGTTAAGCTGTCGGTCCCGGTTGTTGTCTTAGGATAGCAGTCGTTACAGCATGGTGGTAGGGCAAAGTGCCCTACCACCATGCACCTGACGGTGTGTTCCGGCAGCTGTCCTTGAGAGCCAGTAACTCTAGGTTAGTCTGAACAACATCCTCGACCACATCATCACTTACCATCAGGTGAGATAGTGGTCAAAGGCTATCAGGCATAAAAAAAAGAGTACTTCAAGTTCATATGTCACGTACTAAGTCATCTTTATCGAAATCTATGAATAACACACTTAAGCGGTAGCAATAAGTAGATTTTTACGCCCTTTAAATTCATTATTTTTTTTTTGAAAGGAAGCTGTCTTGTTCAACTTAGAGGTAGGTACATCGGCTGCGCAAGTCTAAAACCTGTTCAACACAAAATCAAGAACAAACTTCGGACATACACTAGAACGGTCGTTTGAGTACAAAAGTCACCCCGTGATATATGACTACATCGTCAAAAGGCAGCTAGACACGATTGACCTGTCCACGTGTATTGCAAAACGTGATAACGAGAGGCTGGTTACATGGCGTTGCGTTGTGTGTTTTTTTCTGATATGTTTTTATATAAGTTAGGCTTCGAGCTATCTCCAACCTAACCTAATATTGGAATAGACATTTATTTAAGAACCGTTGGCCTTCGAACACTGTCTCAGCTAATAGTAAGTGATGATGTGGTCGAAGATGTTGTTGCAGGTCAACTTAGAATTACTGGTTCTCAAGGATATCTGCCGGAACATACTGTTAGGTGCTTGTTGATAGATGGCTTTTTTTAATGGCCCGTCTATTCCTTATGTGTAGGTAATAAAATATGTACAAAAATGCATTTGTGCTCTATAATGAACTAGGCTATGACATTTTTCATGCTAATGCGCAAAAAAAAATGTTTCATTTCCAACAGTTACGCTTTATACAAAAGAGATTTACTTATCTGGGATAATGTTCAGGACAGATAATAAAATTGTCGGCAAAGTATTTATGTAAAAAACTTCTTTGCTACAGACCAGTACTGGTTCGAACCAGTAGCAAAGAAAAAGCAAACGAAACGATTTTTAACACCAGTAATGTAATTTGTATAATGCGGTACCACAAAAAATTTCAAACACCCTAATTAAACTTGCATTTATGATATTGACATCCACGATGTTTTTCTATTTATAATTTGCTTCATCTCCACCGAATATTATATTTACCCCAATCACAATGTACAACCCTGCAACACCTAAGGGAACAGGGGTGGCTGAAAAGCAGCGCCGTCCGGAATGTATACTTCGAGGTGCACAAACTGTATCACCCCCCTTTGCTCTGTTTCCTTCCAATAGTTTTTTGTTATGTTATCAATAGTTTAGTTTTAAAATGAAAGAGCAATAAATGTTTATTTATTTATTTATACCTCGTCCTATAATGTACTTCAATACTAAGTAACTCATAGCAACTTCATTTTTTTCATGATAGGTTCGCGTTTGACCACACCCTGCCGCATATTGAGCATTGATGTGGTCTAAGACGGACCACACTTACCTAGAAGAAACAATAGGATCAACAAAGGCGTTATTCATTTAATATGCATCATACCACACCTGTTGATATGAAATGATGATAAGTAAAAACGTGGTTTATAATAAGGAAACATTGAAACTACCACTGATTAATTGAATAAGAACAATGTATGAATGACTACTAATATTGATAAGGAAGAGATTATATTATATTACATTTTCTTACACACGCTTCATATTTGTTATTAATAATTCGGAACCAAATCAGAATACATACAATATACTAATGCAGTGGCTACTTCTATTAAATGTCACGTACCTACTGATTATGGTGACTTTATCAAAACACCTCTGCATATTATACATGATGTCATATAAATATATTATCAGTTGTACGGAAATGTGCTATTACCACCCAAACCCACTGATTGAATACGTCGACAGATAAGCAATGCAGTGCCAGGTAAAATACCTCCATAGTTCTACACACTAATGGGACTTTGAAGTTTATAATCATTTTTTGGGTTCCGTACTCAAAGGGTAAAAACGGGACCCTATTACTTCGCTGTAAGTCCGTCCGTCCGTCTGTCACCAGGCTGTATCTCAAGAACGGTGATAGCTAGACAATTGAAATATTCACCGATGATGTATTTCTGTTGCCGCTATAACAACAAATACAAAATGTTGGCTAAGTGCGTGTCGGACTCGCGCACGTTAATACAAATTAAAATATGAAGTCTAATGTTGTATAATTAATGGTACGGAACCATTCGTGCGCGAGTCCAACTCGCACTTAGCCTATTTTTTTCATCATGCGGATGAAAAAAAAATCGGCATGCGTGTGAAATCGCGGAATGCAGATATAGTAAACAATAAAGTCGTATATCGCTCTTGAACTAAAACTCAATGGATCTATCTCGTTCTGGAAGTACAAATAAATTGATCAGATCACACTAGGTCTATTTTTCTATTGATCTAAAACTCAATGGACCTAAATTTCAATATGCCTACCTCACCCCGTGGGGTGCCGAGCTAGAACGTCACGCTCAAATTGCTACCTGTGTCGTAAGAGGCGACTTAAGGTAAAATACCGGAAGGTGGGCAGCGCCTTTTGAGAAACTGATATTTTAAACTGCAATACCCAGACGCCTGCCAAGCGTGGGGATTATGGCAAACTCCCCATTAGTGGGGGAGACTGTGTTCACCAGGGGTCGATCTCGCTGATACAATACAGTTAAGTTATCTTTCTAAAGTCCTTACTAGTACTTACCTACAGGAAGATATTTTTTGATTAAAATTGATATAGATTTATTGATAACGGCTTCGGGTACATGGTCGACATGTGAGTATATGTTTGATGTATGTAATAGTATATATTTGAGTATATGTTGTGTATTTTATAGTGTTTTTTGCTGTCATTTCTTGCTGCAACTCCCAAAAACATCAAAATAATATGATAAAAAGACAACTACTAACCGCCATGTAAACGTCGACTTACAGAAAGGCTGCATGCTTACTATCGGACAAAAGCACGTGTTGAACTTACACAACCTTAACGAGCAGGGTTGGACCCGAACAGTTTGTAAACTATGTAAGATGTAAGATGAAATAACTATAATATACATATGAAACTAATATGATATAATACATGATATTATCAACCCCTAAGTTACGTTACGGTAATGCCTACGGCAAATTGGTTATTTATTATAAATGCATACATATACATATATAAAGTGGGTTCTAAGCCTGAATTTCCTAAGATTGCCACAATCTCACCTGATGGTAAATGATGATGTAGTCGAAGGTGTTAACAGGCTTGACCTAGAATTACTGGCTCTCATAAACAGCTGCCGAAACGCACCGTTAGGTGGTTGGCGACAGATTTTCTACTTGAGAGTGGTCGCTAGCCAGGCGGGCATTCGCAAAATGCCCTTCCACCATGCGGTGGGCTCAAGCCCGCGGAAGGATTCGAACCATAGACTTGCTGCACGGCAGTCCATAGCCAATCCACTGAGCCATCACTACTTCAAAACTACTAAAAATACTTTATTAAATAACGCAAATAAGATAATAAATGTTCTAAAAATATTTTCTATTAATATATAATATATTACATAACACATTTACTCATTTACTCATTTCTAGGTACGAGGACCTAATTTCTTTATTTAGGTATAAGTTCAATTAATTTAATAAATTAATCATATCACCTAAAGCTACCAACCTTTGTATTGTACGATTCTTCATAAGGAACATGTCTGGCTGGACACCAACATTGTTTTCGTAATGTCAGACGCATTGAGAAGAAAGGCATTTATTCACCCTACTGCATTTTACTTACTCCTTGAATTGTTTGAAATTATGAACTATATTTAAAAATAAAATATGAACTTATAGGCAATTATTCCACATACTCCCACACCAGGAGTCCTGTTGTAGGTGAGAGAAATGCACACATACATAAAGCGCACAAACATCTAACAAAATATTTGCATGGTGGTAGGGCATTATGCGAATGATCGGTGTTGTAGCTACCTCCCTGACTACAAAACTTGAGCATCTTTGACTACTTCATCAATTACCATCTAGTGAGATTATGGTCAAAGCATAGCTTATATCTTAACAAAATAAATGTGAAAAGCACTGTATTTTAGAAGTTTTTCCTTGGTTAGAAATTGAACCTGGGACCCCGAGCTTTACAGGCAGTGCAGAAAACTTTCAACTAAGCCCTAACCATGTTTTTAAATTAAGAAAATCAAATTATTTTCATAGAAACGTCTCATACGAACTAAGGTCTAAAAATATATAAACATTTTATGGGTGACTCGTACTGAATAAATTATTCGAATGTAATGAACTTGTGGTGATTTTCTATTTCCGGACACAAGTTTTAACAGCCATAATGAAGGGTTTCAACTATTTTATGACAATTTTATACCTCGGTCCAATTTGGTAATTTTCCAGATACCAAAATTAAATATGTAAACCATAATAATACCTTAATGGGCAAACTCTATTCGATGAAATTTTGGGATGGTCTGATATTGTAAATCAGCCAATAAAGACATTTAACACTTAAGCTTAGAATTTCTATACGTCACCTAATATCGAAAACTACTACATTAGTTCCATATGTTTTGTATCCTAGATAACGAGTACTGGTAAGATATATGAACTAGATCTGCCAAGGCACGGCCGCGCGGGGGTAAAACCGTAACAGTATAAAAGTACCGGGCTGCACTTGGAGAGTATCACTTGCCGTAGTGGATTTAATATAACAAAATGGCAGCTAAGGTATTAAAAATAAAATTGTGTTAAAATAATAGTGATAATTAGGCCTTCAGAACGTGTGCTACCAGTTCTTAATCCTTTTATGGAGAAAATATTATGGACGCTATTTCAAGGCTAAGAAAAAAATTTATCGGACATGACCACCGTCAATATGGCCATGCATGTCATCTGGAAATAAACAGCATAATGTTTGCAAATGTCCATTGCACAAATTATCCTTCTGTAAAACTTTCTGTTATTGGAAAAAGAAACTTCTCGGGCCAAGAAAAAAATATAGTACAAAGGACGCCCACTGTCAAATTTGTTCCACCCAAATGGCCTAGATGTTTAGTACTCATCAATGGTTAATTTATGTAGGAATAGTTATATTTCTGTTTTCACAAAATTAAATTATTAAATGGGTTTGTGGGTGGTTGGAAAATAAATTTAAGCACGATTTCTTTTGTAAAAAGACGTAGAGAAAAAGCTGTTTTAGACAAATGAATTACTTAATGCTGAAATTTAATGAACAAGTTAATTTAAATTTGTTTAATATACAAATAATATTCATTTCAACATATTCAGAATTAAAGTCTTACAAGAAAACTGTTTATAGTAGTATTTTATATATTATTATTTTAATGTTTTTTTTTAATGACCAAACTGTGTATATAGTATCTATTGATAGTGTTGATCGATGGACCTCTTAATCTTTGTAAAAATATATTTTTATCTTGTATAGTTCGAGACAAAGCTGCTAGTTTTGAAATAATTTCATTTATGGATTTAATAGTAGTTTACTAAAAACTAATTCAGTGCCATAAAACGGGTAAAAATACTTAATAAAGTGTAATTTACCAATACTAGTTCAGTTTTGCTTTCTTCAACTTATTTATTAGTACATTTTTTTTATTTTTTTGTATGCCTGATAGGTTAGCCTTTGACCACTATCTCACCTGATGGTAAGTGATGATGTGGTCGAGGTTGTTCAGACTAACCTAGAGTTAGCATCACTTGAAACTCTTGTTTAAACCCAAAGAGCTAGCCAAATATAGCAATTAAATTAAAACCAGTTTGCAACGAAGATTTCTGCTTGGTAACAAAAATACAATGCCTCAGTCGAAAGTTTTCAATAATCCACCCTAATATTTAACTGTAACATCAGGGAAAGTTTGCAAGATTTTCTGTAGTGTATTAGTACAAACAGTTTTAAAACAGAAGTAAGTTAAACTTTCTACTTCGGATCAGGTTCTCCTTGTTGACTTGCGATTTGTAACAATGTAGTAGTACCTATCACAACGAGTTTGTTTATCTAGATCTTCTAAGTTCTCAGTGACGCAATCAGGATTATATCAACATTAACGGTGTGATTCAACTGACCTTAATAACCTTGTTCCAGTTGGTTGTACTTCTGTGTGCGTTGGCGACTGCCCGCGCTGGGGGATTATACGGAGCATCTTACGCTGCCCCGTACGCTTCATACGGAGCATCATATGCTGCCCCGTACGCTTCATACGGTGGTGCCTATGCTGCACCAGTGGCATCTTACGCTGCTCCAGTGGCTTCCTACGCTGCCCCGGTAGCGACATACGCTTCCGCTCCCATCGTCAAGAGCTACGCAGCTGCCCCCGTGTCTTACGCCGCCCCGGCCGTGTCTTACGCCTCCCCGGCCGTGTCTTACGCCGCTCCATCAGTGGCGTACTCCGCACCTGTTGCCTACTCTTCTCCCGTAGTGAAAGCTGTGGCTCCTGTGGCGTCGTCATACTCTTCTTACTCTACACAGACTGCCCACGCAGCTCCCGTCTACGCTAAGGCCATCGCCCCTGTTGCCACTTACGCCGCACACGCCCCTGTTGCCACTTACGCCGCACACGCCCCGGTTGCCACCTACGCTGCTGCCGCTCCCGTAGCCTACTCTGCTCCCATCTCCACCTACGCCCATGCTGCTCCCTATGCCACATACGCCGCTGCACCCGTCCTGAAATCTGCCGTGACTTACTCAGCTGCCCCCGCTGTTTCTCACGTTGCATACAACGGTCTTGCGGCTAACTACGGTTGGTGATCACCTTTACACTATTCAAGTTTAGTTGTTATATATTTTGTATATATTTTTCTACAACGCGATTAAAATTATAAAACTTTATTGTGTGTTTTTTATTGTATCATACAACCTTTTAAAAACTAATCTTAGGTAAATATAGGATATGAATCATTCCGCATTTTCGAATGAGGTTTTATACATAAACAATATCATACTTAATTAATTAAATATTCATTAGGAATAAATTTTGTATAAGGAGAAAAACAACATCTTTTGAAGACAACTCTTATTTCGCTTTTTATAATGTGGACAACGATTTGACTATTGTCATAGCTACACAAAGCTTTTATTTCTATAAAAACAACATTCAACTAGCATTCCAGTTGGATATGGAGTGACAGAGATTTAATATTTTGTCTAGCATTTTTGTATGATTGATAAAAACAGCATTATGCTAATTTCAAGGTAAAATATAAGTACGAAAGTAATAGAAAGTACTTTTATTCTAATCTGACATCGTATTGACACACCGCAATCAAAAGACCAGTTATTATCTGACACAATATTTATCGTCGGGATTTTACTACCAATATATTTTTCACTTCTACACATACACGTATCTTCATTATAGGAAACCAGACTACCAAGACAACCTCTAGTAGGTTCTCTTGGTCCAGTAGGTTAAATTCCATTTAGCCTAAATAAGTATTATTAAAGTTTTCTAATTTACCTCAAATTAGCGTGCCAAGTACAAGAATATTGCTTACTTAGTCAGTTTATTACACCAAATTGGTCTTTACAAAAAACCGGTTTTCTTGGCTTTTACAAACACACTTTACTTGGACCTTTGCACTTTACTGTAAACTTATTTGTAATGTTAAATACTTTAAGTGGGTCAAAACGCTACAGCGAGGTCTTATGCACCTACTACTATATCTAATATGTAGGGTGACAAGTCGGGATCGTAAAACGCTGGGATAAAGCCTTTCATAATGAAATAAGCATTCATCGACAGCTATCACGTTCACCGTTGAACAAAAGCCTCACTCACTACAAGGGGTGGCTTCCGTAATCCCCCCGCTTAGCAGGCGTCTCGTGGATCGCAGTATATAAGATAGAAGTTCTTCTAAAGGCACTGCTTCCCATCTTTATGTATTATTCCATTTGTCACCTATTACATCCTTTTTATTATGTGCTATTACCTATCTTGCTCCTGCGTAAGTGTTAAACAACGCAACAACCCGTGAAAGAGAAAACTATTTTACAATTTTTGTCACAGCTTGTAAGCAATATATATTGAAACTACCGATATAAAACCGGTACTTTGTGTGTAATTTCTTTAACAGAGAAAATTTTACAAAATATATATCGGAATCACAAATTCTTATAGTTTATTTTTTACATAAAACCCGTAATCATTATTTTCGAAAACTGTCAAGTTTGACAGCCAATTCTTTGTTAGGACAGGCTCTCGGTTCGGTAGTCAGGTTTAAACCACGCTTTTGAACAGAGTTCTATAAAAATCAAGGTTTTTATTATTGACAAATAATTTTTTTTTTTTTTTTTATGCATGATAGGTTAGCCTTTGACCACTATCTCACCTGATGTTAAGTGATGATGTGGTCGAAGATGTTGTACAGGCTAACCTAGAATTACTGGCTCTCAAGGACAGCTGCCGGAACACACCGTTAGGTGCTTGGCGACAGATTTTCAACTTGAGGGTGGTAGCGGTGGTATAGTTAAGTGTAATATTCTACACTTAACTATATCATTATTAAACTATTCATTATCCTCTTATTATATATGGGGTCAAAACTTAGGTAAAAATAAAATTAATTAATTTAATTAATTATTAAACCAAATTACCTGGCAAACTTTTACGCACCGCTGCTGACACATTTGGGAATATATAGAGGCCCGATGATTAGTTATCATTTTTATATGACGATAATTTAAGGATTTATACTAAATTATAACGCATTTTACAAAAATAAATATTATATAGCTATTCGGAGGCCCTAAAATCTGTTAGATGCTTTAAAGATTATCTTAAGAAATATCTACTATAGATACTCGTAGATACAGAGAGTTAAAAAAGTGTTTGCATACTTGTTCGGAGCGCCTTTTTACAGGCTTTTATTTAGTTTCATCTGTCCCGATGTTTGTCATCAAATCTTGCGAATTAAATTTGATCCACTTCCCGGTTACCGATTGATGTGAAATTTTGCATACAAATGTAAATTGCGTGAGCAATGTGAATATTGCAATATTATGATGTCAAGGTGCTGGTCTGAGGATGGAGCTGGAAGGTGGCCAAAGTAACTTCGCATTGAAACGACACAACCTCATCGAGTTAGGGTTCATTTGAATCGTCTTGCTTAATTACGTATTTTTTTTATATTTAGTTCTTTTTATTAACAAGAGCAAGGTCTTTGGCGTGATGTCTTCATCCATTTCATCAACGTAATTTTGAGAATGTAAAAACTACGTAACGAGGCAGACTGCTAACCTAATGGTAAGCGTAACACTCGCTGATTGCAGTGCCATTGTTCTGCGGGACAGGAGTACCTGGACCCCCCTCCCCTCCTTCTTCCCTTGGGTGTCGTAAGAAGCGACTAAAGGAAAAATACTGGAAGGTGGGCAGCGGCACCTTCTGAAGAACTGATAACTTCTACTGGGATCCCCAAGTTGCCTGCCAAGCGTGGGGATGGCAAATCCCTCTATTAGGGGAGACCTTGTTCAACACTAGCTCTCAGTAGATAGTGCACTAGAGTTGCTAAGTTTATTAAGACATCCATTTCGCTTCTATTTTCCCAGAGGCGGTGTAATTCATTCAACCTAACAATACGAACCTGATTAGTTAATGTCATAAATTGAAACAAACAATTCATAATAATTACGATGCGTTAAGTCAGATGATAGAGATCTTTTAAATAATCATCATTGTCTTGAAGAAGGTCAAGTACGGTGTCGAAAGCATAAACGTGGTGTAGTTAAGTACCTTGAGTTGTCATGCGACTTTTGACTGTGACAAATGATTGATATATTAAGTAGTCTTTTGTTTCAGTGTTTTGAATTAAGTGTGAGGCGAGTCGTATATTGAATGGAAGAAGTTGAGTAAAAGCATCGCGCCTGCAGCAGTGTGAATTACACCAAAAGGGGGAAAAATACGTAGCATAAAATACGATTTCTATCTAGTTACATACTCTCAAATTAGATATTGACATCAATCACATGAGATATGTTAAATGTAAAAAAATAATTAGAATCTTTAAATGCTCAAACGCACTTTTAACAGATTTTGTCTTTAGCAGATATTTTTTCAAGATAAAAAAGTGTTTGGAAAATCAAAAAATCAATTCATGGAAGAAAAATCGTACATTTCTTTGTCAATTCCAAACCGTCATCACCGTGGATCACCCGATCTAGATAGTTACATTTGTGAATCTAGATTGAAGCAAATCAAACTTCATTGGCTAGCTACCACCCTCAAGTAGAAAATCTGTCGCCAAGCACCTAACAATGTATTCCTGCAACTATCCATGAGAGCCATTTCCCATTGGTTTATACCATATCCGACCACATTATTACTTACCATCAGCTGAGATTGTGATCAAGGCCTATACCTATACCAGTAAAAAAACAAACGGTTTTGCGGTCCCATCACCAGTAAAAAAACATTCAAACTAAAAATTAACGATGACCTTATAACTGCATCTATTCTCAATGGTAGCCATTACTGTAAGGGAATGACAAAAGGGACCTTGTTAGCAGCAGAAGCAGCGTGCATTATAGAAACCACAGTTTTTTTTGGTAATAATGACTATATTTCAAAAACGTTCAGTGTCTTCTCGCACCAATACACGCGGGCTGCGATGCCCGATCGTTTCCCGTTTGTTTAAACGCGATCGGAGCAATAGTTATTAAAATATAAGCAAATTGGATTTTTCACAAACAAAAATTCACCCTAAGTGTACACCCCATACATTGCGAAAATAACAAAGTTGAATCCGCAACGTATCATAGCGTGTAATAGCGCAGCACGACTTAACATTTTCCAACAACATTTTGCATGGTGGAAGGGCATTTTGGGAATGCCCGCCTAGCGACCACCCTGAAGTAGAAAATCTGTAGCCAAGCACTTATCGGTGTGTTCCGGCAGCAGTCTTTTGAGAGCCAGTGAAATAACAGGCACATGAGTCTTAACAACTATGTCTCAAGGTGACGGACGCAGTGCAATTCGTGACTTATGACGAAAATGCTTCTGTTATAGGCAGAGGTTAGTCCGCTTAACTACAGGTGGGCCTCGTGCTTGCTCCGTCACAATAACAAAAAAAAAATTGCACTCATTATATTGATACATCAAGTCACCTAGAAATTTTTTCAACCGTCTATTGGTTGATTAATTTGATGAATAAAATATATAGGTACATATAATATATATAATACCTATAATTTTCACAAATCTTCGGAGGTATTTTCATGTTATTCGTAAGACTAATGCCGACGGAATGTCAGAAATAAGTGCATACTCGAAACAAATATGTAAAAGGAAGTTGGTTTGTAATAGAATGTGTATATTAACATAATAAGGTCAAAATATTAAAGTAATGTTATGAACATTTACCTATGATTAAAGTTAAATATATTGCCAAAAGCGTGTGCTGAAAACATAAGTGAAGGTTCCGTATATTTTTAATATGAAAGTCACATAACCAGAGTTGGACTACCATAAGTCTTTGTTCTTTGCTTTCGTTCCTGTGCATAACAAAAACAGACCATTTACAAACCCCTAATGCTCTGTGCAGTACGATATTGTGGCTTCTCCTGGAATAAAAAGTAATAGTGTCCAAAAATATAATCCTAGTTAATATAACTTATTCATAATAAGTTAATATGGATAAAACTCGCGATAGTTTTCAAAGTGAAGCTAGTTAATATATAATATGAAAACTATTATTATAAACCATACCGAGCGAAGCATACACTGTTGGTCATCATCTATAACACGAAGGGAATATGAAAGTAGGTTTACTCTCTTTTCTAAGCTACATTTTAAAAAAAGTTACAATCAAGTTAGTATTGTTATTAATGTTATAAAAATAATAGTAAGCATAAATAAAAACCTGTGAAATTGTACCAGAATCTGCTATAATGAACACCTTCACCCCGAATGTGATCTATCATTGTAGGAACTGATTTTAAAGTGTATATGGACTTTAGATGTGTAATAATTCTGACTCTCTATTTTCTTAAAATAAATAAGCTGAAACTTATTAAGATAATAATTATCATCAGCATCACATTAACCAGAACGTCCACCGTTAAGAAGGGTATTCTATCTATCTATTTATTCTATCTAGGTATTCTAGTCTATTGAGGGTATTACTCTTACGAGATTCCACGCTCAGGTCTATTTTCGCTCAAAATTATGGGGCCCGCAATTTGACCCCTAAATTTTGAAATATATACAAATCAAATTTTATGGTTATTTATTATTACATTTACCATAAAAAAATTATTTTATATATTTTTTTCAATCTAGACTGAGCTGGAAATATATATTCCAAAACTGAGGTGAAAGGTTAAAGTTGGCTCTTACGACACCCATGGAAAGAAATGCTGGGGGTGACATTCTAAACCTGCACCCCACGATGAAAATATAATAAAAGACAACAAATAATAATATTTTGTCAAACCATAACATACTCTATTACTTACTTACTACATTTTTAATATTATTTTAACGCCTGATTAAATTGTGATGGTCTATATTATATTGGTCACAACAAGCTGATGAATGATAACATCACAACATTTGTATTCTATGAATAAATTATATAGGTACCTACCAACTGTATCTGGCATACCTAAACGACCAAGGCAACTGACTTATTTGTAATTGATAAGTATCACATGGATAAATATCAAATGACATTGTAGAATAGGCACAGATATATGGGATTGTAAAAAAAATTGCATCCTGGTCAGGATGCAATTTTTTTTATATATAGAATGTACATAGAAGTATGTCAGGAGACATTGTGTGATTCTAATCTTCAACGCTTTGAATACATTTGTTTATCTAATAAAACGATGACACGGGCAAGTCACTCACCTGATAATAATATAAGCGTCATACCTCTCCATAGTTGCAATATCATCGTTTCGTCTGGTCTGCACTGCGCTTGCGACTCCGATAAATCAGTTCCGTTTCTTTTGCCACAGTAGTGCTTTAACACTAATGCTTCGAGACATAATATCTGTCACTACTGTGGTGCAAACTGACGGACTTTTGCTAGAGACACACCACCTGCTATAAAAACACAAATTACTCGTATCATCATTTTCATGTAATTTCATAATATATTATGCATCGAATATAAAACAAATTATTCTATTATCTATATCTTGACGCTGTCTGACCTGAACACCTCGTAAACTTAACTGAATGATAATGCACTAATGTGTTTTAAAAAAATAAACTTTACTTACTTCTTTCACGTCAGTTTTCGCTCCCAATTCCGCCCCCATTGGCATGACTTTGATATATCGTTTAAAAATATAGTTCCGGTTTTAAAATTGCTCATGGCTGAGTCGCAGTTTGAGGCCTCAATTACAAACATCATAGTTATAATATCGTCTAATATACACAATTAAATATGACCACATATGATTCAGTTAGCCCAGCCAACAAATTTATATATGACAAGGTAATAGGGGCCACAACAACAGTCATACAACTAAGTGGCTAAGTTACTGTCTTGCTTAGACCATTAACTTTAATGCTGTTAGTATGTTCATTATAATGTTTTTATTTGTTAATTGAAAGTCACACAATGGATTTGGTACAAATTTCGTAATGGAATATATTAAGAGATACTTGTCCGCCTCGCTTAAAACTTGCTGTGGTCGCTTAGGTGTGCCTACAGATTTACCTATGCATATGTTTCTAATGACTCGTGAATTCAATCAATCACTTTGTCGATAGTTACACAACATTTAAACTTTAGATACTAGCTTGTATACTATATTTTGTTGCGAAAGTAGTGTGACAAATGTGTAAAACGATGTGGCATATTGACAGCGACATAGCATTAGCTAACGAATGTGGTAGACTTTTGCTATATTAATTAGTTTAACTGTATGTTGTTATTTTAGTTTGATTATTTTTACCTAGATGGTAAGGTTTTAACAGCATTATCGCCTAGTGGAACCTGACGAAATTAATGACGTTGGGAGATGTCTTTCCAGATTTCGTTCCATTTTTTACTATAGTATTGTGATTGTTTCTACCGTAATCCATCCAGCCATCTCCAACCTAGACGTTTGCAGCAGGAAAACTATATGTCGCCTTGTAGTTAGAAAACCCGTCTGTATTGCTTTTGCATCCCAGAAATGGAATCTGAGCTGCAATCGCTTACACATTATCAAAGTCAAATTGAAAAAGTCTAAAAAATGATTTCATAGGATCGGGAATCTATAAACATTTAAAATAATAAGTTGTAATATATCACAGATGTTATGAAATCTCTGCCAACCCTTATGAGGAATACAGACGCTATAATTTATAGTTTTTTTAATCCGGAATGTATGATGCTAAGCATGATTTAGTAACCACAATAATTAATCAAAATTTCTTAAATTGTCAGGATTATTGGATCAGTTACAGTTACAAAAAAACTAAGTCATATGTCATAAATTCAATCACGCTATTAATTTCATGACAACAAAATTGGTACTTTTACCTTTGTAAACGTACCTGTAAGTATAAGTACTGCAGTACTTATACATTAGCAGTAAGATTCAATTCCTTGGAAAATAAATATTCATTATCATAAGGTTATCAATAAGTGCAATCCTAATTCAGAACCTAATTAAAATACATTATATGATTTAGGATAAAAATCATATCAATATAAATAAGTTGCTTCAAGCATGACATTTTCAATTAGCTTGAATACTGGCAAGAATCTGCAGTAAACCTAAAGGTACAAACCAACGAGTTTAACCGCGTCCGCGACGGCGTCATAGAACATATAATAACACTACACGGCGTTCAAGGCAACGATCAGTTGCTTTTGCGCATATAACTATGGTACGCTCAAATATATGGTACGCTCACATAACACCAACATAAGCAAAACAAATATGAAGAACATATACCAAAAGAACTTGAATCACCATCTTGAAAGCCACCGCGGACGCAGCAGGGTTAAAATAATTAAACTGAAATACTCTAATTCATCGATGTTTCAAACTTCGAATCCGAAAGAAAGATATCGGCAAAACACGTTTTGACACACTTTTATTTAACTTCATTCTTTGCATAGATTAGCAAGCATTGCCTGTGTAGATTCAGTTTTTTTTTAAATCGGATTCTTATGGTTTGTCCTTTTCCCAAATATGAAATAATAATTTATTATTTTGCTTATAAGTCATTAAAGTCGAGTTCTAAATATGCAGTAAATAAATGAATCGTAGTCGTGTCGAAGTCATTATTTAGTGATATATGGGCTCGGGCTACGTTATGAAATCTTGAAAGTGAGAACCCATACACTACACTGTCTACGAATTGATAAAGAATGGAGAAAAAACAAATACAATGTATATTAATTAAACAACTTTAAACGGTTTAAATCGCGTATATTTATCATTATTTTGTCTTGACGTTTCAAACACTTTGCAGTGATCGTGATCACGGGGTGAATGATGACCTAAGACAACATTATGTAGTTGTTGTAACCATCTTTATGCCTGATGAACGATGCGGTCCAACCATAGACTATATCAAACAACGAGCTTCGTACCTACCGCAAATTAAATTTTCGCTGTCTTAAGTGTCGCTCGGAACACAAAAAACATATGTCTATACATTTACAATCAAACTACAGAATAAATAATAGTAGGCCTAAACATGGTCTTACGTATGTATTAGTATATTGATGAGTTAGTAGGTGATTTGTCGTGACTAAGACTGGAACCACCCATCAAATGCGCTTTTAGGTCAATGAACTTGTATTAACTGACACTTGACCTTACGACTGAGTAAATAAATATACCTACCTATTACATAGCTACTTTTGGACTCCTTTTTGGTCAGGTCCCTCGTTATTTTGTGCTTTCAATTATTATAACTTGTAATTTTTATGTCAAATTATAACCTTGTTCTATAGTTTATAGAAAATATAAGAAATTTTAAGAAAAATATAATGTTTTTGAAGCTATTTCTGAAGATACAGTAAATCCTAGGGCACGACAAAATATTAATCGCAAAATAATACTACATTAATGTACAACCGAAGCTGAGAATGGAACGCAAGTGTGCATTATAACAACAGCTATCTTGTGGGAAAATCTTTAACACACACCCTCACACGTATATACAAGAAACTCGTGACACTTTGAAGTTAGAATGTGATTCCAGATCTGTAACAAATGTGGCTGGATGAGCCAGATATTAAAATATAATTAATTCACAAGATAAAGAGATGAAAATTTCTAAATAAAAGAATTCTCATGTATGGTTATATTATAAATACACATAGTGATCTAGGTACTCTGAAGAATTAATTGAAGTACACCTATGCATGCTCGAAAACTGCCTTAACATTTCAATGAAAAGTACGTCTGGCTTGGTTGCCCAAGTCTTGGATACAATACGCGTACCGAATACTAGGTTTTTTCAATTAATTATCTTAAATTCCTAAATTGGCGTTGTATAAAGATAAAAAAAATAAAAGCTTGTAATATGTTTGTATGTGTAGTTATTATTTCCTCTGTACTACAAATTGCAATTGTATTGCAAACACCGAGTAAACAGGGTCAAAACATAGCTGAAATATTTTTGCTTAGAGGCAAGTAGGTAACACTAAGATAGATGCGACCGACACAAGGTTCACATAAGATAGAATATAGCATCACATAAGAAGAATATACGAGTACATTGTTTTTCATTACTTAGATATTATATATGTATGGAGTTTCTACAACCCTTTTATTATATGTTCTATGCCTCTATTATATATATTATATCACAGTTTGGTATTTGATGTACAAGTGACGACATCAGACTGTGCCCACGTCGTTGTTATTCCATTCTTTTGACACCGAAAAATGTTCATAATTTAAAAATGACGTCTAACCTGACCTTATTCAATCGTTTTGCCAGAGAAAACATAATTCAGAACTCAAATAACTGAGGTGTTTGTAGAAAAAGTGTGATTGTTTATCATCTACTTAATTTCACTAAGTTTATTCAAGCACTAGTTTTATTAAGTGTTTAATGTTATTCACGGTTTTTTTAAACTATTTGAAATATGTTTTTTTAGATTTTAGTATCTCAAATTTTACAATTATTTTTCAGGTTGCTTTTTGGGATTTAGGGGAGAGTGGGGGAATTGGAACCATGTAAGGAAAAGTTATTGTGTTTTAGTAGCAATCATTTATTTTTTGAGGTTCTACTCAGTCTTATAGTTATCTGGTCTAAAGTTGTTACTTACCAAATCTTCATAAACTTACACATTGTTACATAATTTAACTGTTTTTATAAATATTAATTTCGCTCTCATTACCCCACATATCGGGCAATGAGAGCCACCAACCAGATAACTATCTGGTCTAAAGTTGTTACTTACCAAATCTTCATAAACTTACACATTGTTACATAATTTAACTGTTTTTATAAATATTAATTTCGCTCTCATTACCCCACATATCGGGCAATGAGAGCCACTTAATAATAAAATAATGAAACTTTAATTGGGTGCACTCAACAGGAAATTTAACAAATCACAGCTAATCAACAGACTACAATCATCATTAAAACATAACAATCAACGTAAATATAGGTAATTTAAAGTTAAATTCACAACATAACATTTCCTATATCTATTTCAGCCATACCATAACATATTTTTCGCAGTTGGTTGCTTTTAAGACCATAAAATATGATAGACGTTTTAGAAATATGACCCACTAGTACCTGTTCCTGTTCATTGGTGAATACAGGTTTTCTCCCAAATGACGCTGACTAGACTAAGTATTATTATCGCTATTTGCTAATTTGTACCGCATCTTCAGCGTTCTTTAGGGTATTTCAAACTGCTGTGCCGCTTTGTTTACCCATATTCGTTGACTTCTCATATTGCACTCTCTTATAAAGTCAAGGTTCAACTGGCCTTTGAAGTCGATCGCGGTATCCTTGGTGGCATCTCAAAAATTAAATAGAGCATCATGAACATTTTGTTCGAAAGGGGTAATAAGAGCCATGGCGGGTAATGGGAGCGCGCCTAGCTCTCATTACCCGAAAGGTAGACATCCCAAACAATAACTTAAAAATATATTTCTAAATCGCTCTATCTCGTACTTGAATCGTAAAATGTATGAAATAGGGCAGTTAATAAAAACTTGACACAATAGAAAGGTGACAGTATAAGTACTTACTTGAATAGATTTCTTGCGATATTATTTGTAACGATGTCATTGTTAAAACTTACGTAAGTATTCGACATATTAATTTACTATATACGGTTTGCACTTACGGTTATTATTATAGTCGAGAACGCGACGACGCCCGACTAGTTTCGTGGGATTCGGACCCACTTCATCAAGGAGCGACACGGGCGGGTTCGACAACATCCGCTCGAGCACTGCTGGCGGCGGCCGCGGCATCGGCGCGCCTGGCACGGGCGGCGGCCCGCTCAGCCCTGCTAGACAATGTCGGAACCGGTTGCACCTCGCTGCTATGGTCACTATTAAACTAGTCGGGCGTCGTCGCGTTCTCGACTATAATAATAACCGTAAGTGCAAACCGTATATAGTAAATTAATTTGTAACGATGACCCGAAAAACAAACTACCTCCTGTCGCCACCAAACGCGCGCCACTGAGCCTGCCAGCGGCGATCACGTGGTATAACCAATTGTGGTATGGACAATTCTCGAAGCCGTTCGTGTCATTTCTGGACGACTTGTACGTTCGTGTCTGCATAAATCGAAGGAGCTCCCAATACCCGCTAGCTCCCATTACCCCGTTCTCATCTAAAGACCACTTATAGTTATGAACTTAACTAGTGCTAATGTTGAAAAGCAACATAATGTAATAGCTACGGACTGTTGAGAAGGGTTATGGACCCCTATGGTTCAAACATAACAAAGGCTTAAACTTCATCTCTAGCTACGAGGGTATTCTATGAATGCTGTGACAAATAGCTAACTACCCGGGAGCTAGCAATTTGTCGTTATCCACCAAAGGCTTCCGGTAGCTGTCCATGAGCGCCAGTTTGAATTCTAGCTATAGTCTGAAAAACATCTGTGACAACGTCTGCGATTAACAACAGATGCTATACTAATCAAGACTAGCCGTATCGCTTCATTTTTGCGCTGAAGAAACTAAGGCAAGCGGTGTCTGCTGAAGCTGCCTTAACAGCTTACCACGGATATATTTCGTCGGTCCTCAACTATGTTCTCAAAATGTGGGGAAACTCAGTGGACTCAGAAAGGCATTCAAAGTGAAAAAAAGATGTCCGAGTTATCAATAAGCAATGGTATCAGGACAGCTGCAGGCCTTTATTTAGGCTTAATATTTTACCGTTTCCATGCATGTACATATATTTGTCAAACAAAATTCTTCTTATTTCAAAGCTCGCAGTGAAATTTTTCCGAGACAAAAACGTAAACGTTTTAAAAACTTATTATATCAACCACGCTGCCATAAAGATTTAAGAGAAATGTTTACAATAGGTGCATTACTGTGTATAATAAATTACCTGACGAAATAAAACTGTTAGAGGGTCATGTTTATAGGAATAGGCTAAGTCAGTGGTTATTGGAAAATTGTTTTTATAGTTTTTATAGTAATAAAGAATTTATGGAATTTTAGTGAAATATGTATTAATTTGATTAAATTGTTAATAATGTTTAGTGTATTAGCATTAGCCTTAAATATTTGCACGTCTGCTTGCAGGTAGAATACAGAAACAACGCATTTTACACTAGAACTCAAAATGTACATTAATTATTGTATTCTTGCAAATAAATTATTTGATTTGTTTGTATATAAAAAGAAACTACCTACTTACAAGTTTATAATAATGCGAACTTTCATACCATATAATATTGTTCAGCCTAAAAGAAGAAGAAAGCTCGTCACATAAAAAGAACTTATTGACAGTGAAAACTCATTATCATGTAAAATACTGCTATTCTCTGAAATTTCGAGAACCTTTTCTTGATACACGGACTACTGAAGTGATACAGTTCAACTCTGGTAAAAAAATGCCAAAAACTGTTTTGAGTATTAGTTTTCAAATGTTATAGATATGATTTAAATTACTTACGTATGCAATTTGCAAACTTTTCTCAAATTATAAAGTATACAACATATTCATAAAAGTAAAAAACAATATTTTTTCATAAAAGGTAAAGGGTTTTACGCATATTAACGCGGTACCCAAAAACCTTGTGCGTTCCCTTCCTGTTTTCAACCAAGCGATTCACCTTCATAGCATTATAATGATGTTCAAAAATTAAATATTTATAACAAACAAACATTTTAGCCGCATTTTGTGATACAATTAACTAGATCCGTGACAATGGCGAGGTCGCGATGTTTCCGAGATTTGGACATATATAAGCTGACAGTTTTGGAGCATTGTGCAGTCAACGCATCAAACCCAAAGCAGCAAAATGATCGCAAAGGTAAGATACATTAAAAAAAGTTTAAGAGCCTTCTTTTGGTGCTAAGGGCTAAGGACGCGAAATAGCTTCGCATTGTTTGAGCTTAATTTACATTTTCACGGAGAGCTTGTGCTTTGCGTTACTTTTCCTCATTGGTTTTTATTTAAGTTTTATCAATATCATACTATAAGGCATAAACGAGGGTTTGCATTCGCAAAAATGCCCATCCACCATGCGGTGAAGCTCAAGCCCGCAGCGGGATTCGAACCATGGACCTGCTGCGCGGCATTCCATAGTCAAAGCCACTGAGCTATCACTGCTTCAAGATTTTTTGTAAAACCTCAAATTGTGTTATCATTCATAAAATCTAAAATTTCGAGACACCGATAATTCTACTTTAAAAGAGATAAATAATGATCAGAAAAAAAATTACCATAAAATTGAACAGACAAGTTATTTCACAACAAGTTATTTCAAAATTTGGGTGTTAAAACATTCAAAAGTGTGAAATAACTTTTTGAAGTCGGTACCATGTTAGTTCAAAAGTACCTATTATCACAACATTGTGCCTATGGTACCAACTTTGATAAGTTACTTCACAGTTTTGAGGGTTGAAGCCGGTTTCATCTTGTGGTACAAAAAAATACCCTTTTTACTTTCCTTGCTACTTACGGGATCGATTGTCATTTATTGTCAACGACTATATCATTAACATAGAAAAATATTTTTCAGTAATTGAATTGTAACTCAAAAACGGCATGACTAATTTTGATGAAATTCAAATGGGACCAAACCAATCAGCTTTCATATAAAAAAGTAATATCAAAATCGGTTCACCCAGCCAAAAGTTCTGATGTAACAAACATAAAAAACAGACGAATTGAGAACCTCCTCCTTTTTTAAGTCAGATAAATAGCTCTTAATTTCTTCAATCTTTTTTGAAGAGCCCCATGCTATACTCCATCTATACTCCATATACATATATTATATATACATATAATTATGGGTCGGAACATCTCTTTAGTGCGAAATCAATAGAACCTCATAAAATTTCACAGATTTCAATGCCAACAACATCATTATACTGCAGTGATACAGTTTCTAACGCATTCATCTCTATTGAGCTCCTAGTAAAGTTAGTTTTGCGTTTTCGCAACATAATTAGCATAGTCGTTTATTACAACGTATTATTGACCTACATATATTATCACGGAATGACGGAATGATGTATTTTATCGATTTTTAGGGTTCCGTACCCAAAGGGTAAAAACGGAACCCTATTACTGAGACTTCGCTGTCTGTCCGTCCGTCCGTCTGTCACCAGGCTGTATCTCAAGAACGGTGATAGATAGACAGTAGAAATTTTCACAGATGATGTATTTCTGTTGCCGCTATAACAACAAATACAAAAAGTTGGCCAAGTGCGAGTCAATCCGCGCAGGTTAAAACAAAAAAAGGTTAAAATTTGTGGTGTAATGTTGTATAGCTACGGAACCCTTGGTGCGCGAGTCCGACTCGTACTTGGCCGATTTTTATAGCACTAATAAATACACCACTTTGCTTATATATTTTAAAGTGATACATTAATAGATATATTGACTTTTAATACGTATGTATTTTTAAGTCTTACTTTTAAAAAGTTCTAAAATATACATTTAAATATCTATTAGATCTCTTTTTGTCACAATTAGGTACGACCATATTTTTTGTATATTAAATACTTGTAATAGGCTGGTAGGGAAGATTAAATTTGGTTGATCCTAAGTATAAATTGTACTATAAGTACCCATTCAACTCAGGTGCTGTTGCTAAAAATAAAATATAAAACTTGTCAAGACTACCAAGGAGAACCTACAAAAATCACGAAGGCAATATTTTTTATTAGCTGCTGTCCAAAACATTTGCGAGCTAAAAATAAAGTAACATACAATTTCCATGGTTATTTCAAAAAGTAAGGCTGGTGACAGAAATCTCAATTCCTTGTTTCTACTTAAAAAGCATAATATTCAAGGGAATCCGGTCAATGTCTATTTTAAGACCAGTAAAGTTCAATGCCATCTTGCTCTCAATAATCTTCCTACACTTCCTTTACCTAAAATGAAGAAATAAACCATTTTATCGAAAAGATTTATTTTAGGAACAAATCTGCTATTCAAATTAAAATTACAATGTTGCCGTAGGTAATATAATAAAATTTTTATCAAATGTAGCTACTGTCATAAAGAAACGTCAAGTTCACTAAACATACTATGACACTGACCCTGCAAATCTCTCAAATTAGGTAATGTATATATTATAGTATTTAGAAGCGTAGCGGGCGCGAACTCGTAGCGGAGTTCGCTTAGCTGTTCTTAACCGATCAGCAAAGTTAAGCAACTTCCACCGCGGAGTTGGATGGGTGACCGCTGGTTAAGTAGTTACTATTGAGCGCTTCCATGCTTCGGAGGGTATGTTAAGCCGTTGGTCCCGGTTGTAGTCTTAAGATGGCAGTTGTTATAGCTACCACCCTCAAAATGAAAATGTGTCGCCAAGCACCTAACGGTGTGTTCCGGCAGCTGTCCTTAAGAGCCAGTAATTCTAGGCTAGCCTGAACAACATCACTTACCATCAGGTGAGAAAGTGGTCAAAGGTTAACCTATCAGACATAAAAAAGTGAGTTTAGGGAATAATCACGTCACTTCGTATTACTCCAGCGACCTAGGCACGTACTGCGTGCCAACATTATATAAAATTCACAGAGGGTTTTCTTTTGTTTCAGTTCGTAGCTATTCTGGCTATCATTGGCTTCGCCCACGCCGGCTACCTCGGCGGATATTCAGGACTGGGATACTCTGGCTACTCTGGACTCGGTTACTCCGGCATCGGCTATGGGGGTTATGCTCCTGTAGCGTACTCCGCCCCTGTTGTCACTAAGGCTGTGATACCTGCAGTGTACCATGCGCCAGCGATCTCCCACGTTTCGAGTTACCAAGTCCACCCTGCCCCGATCGTGAAGTCGTACGTTGCACCCGTCTCTTATGGTGGAGTCTACGGCGGTTACGGTTATGGTGGACATGGCTATGGATACGGTAGCAAATATTTGTGGTAAATTTAGTAGAACGTAGCTTGTATATTATAAATAGCACAACAGAGTTAAACCGCATACGAACTTTTGAATATTAACTTATAAATTTTCTTTTGAAGTTGGAAAGGCTAAATTGTACTTGACAAAACAGTCATATTTACTTGCCCTGAGTTCTGAACTAGATATAATAATGATTGATGTGATGACTGATGAAGTTCAGGGTTTTTTGTTTAAAAGTGTGTGTCTCTCTTTGTGATGTTTTTCATTACTTGCTCTGCAAAAATATTTTCAATAATTACATGACTTTTGATATAATTTTTACGTGAACGTAAAAATTTGCATGGGTATGTGTAGTTACAAAATGAATTTAACTGTATTTAAAATTGTAAATACATTTTTTATGTCTTTTGTTTTGACTTTGAAGTCAATTTTATGTTTTTTATCTGATTTGTGTTAATTGAAGGCTACATAACTTATATTATAATTTACAAAATGTGATAAAAATACAACGATCTACTCGTATTTATACAAAACGATTATATTTTATTAATAAAAATATAAATTAAATATGTCACAAGTTGGTTTTATTTGCTTGACGTAAATTATTTACACTGAAAACAATCTCATTAGGTTTGGTAACAATGCTTAATATTCCGTCAGCTATAATTGAAAAACACCTGTTCAAATGATTTTACACTATAAAACGTAATCAAACGGTTTATATATTTTGCATATTATTTTGATTAATTACTCACTTTTAAACTAGTGTAATTATATATCGAACAGATGAGAAATACTTTAAGTATACTCAATTAGCAATAAGTGGACATAATACGAGAAAAAATACCTGACAGTTTCAATAGTAGGCACTTTTCACATTGTCTTCACTATACAATAGTTTTCATTTTTATCCTATGTATATAGAGTTGGTACAATATTTTGTTATATCACAAGGTATATGACGAATACTAGCTGATTGTTTTTTTTTATACCACTAGGGTGGCAAACAAGCATACGGCCCGCCTGATGGTAAGCAGTTACCGTAGCCTATGGACGCTTGCAACACCAGGGGTATCACCCTGAAGAAATCTCTTCACGCCCGTTTTGAAGAACCCCATGCTATACTCCATCGAGAAAACCGCGGCAGGGAGCTCATTCCACAATCGAAGCGTCCGCGGAAGGAACACCATTTGATCATCTATTTTGTCAAATATCCTACCCTTGTTTGAATATGATCTTCTACGCTTTAATCACAAAGGTCACACATATATCTGTATTTCGTATTTTCAGTTCTTCTTTTACGCTGTAAAGCAGTAATTGACGCGTTTTTCCATATGAATAATAGACTGTATATGATTATTTCAAAATTATAGCTATTGGTGTTGGTATTCTAAAATAATTTATTTAATAAATTATATCATGTCCTTTAGCTTAACAAAATCTATATGCATTCTTGTACGGCATTAACTTAAATCGTTTTTTTTATCTTTGAACACGCGACTACAATAACCTTTTCTCCCTTGTCGTGTGTTGAATTGATATGTTTCTAAGATGGCTTTGTGAAATCATTATTGTCAATTTAATTTTACAAAACCAGATATTATTATATAGATGCCTTGAACGGGAACTTCTCTGTCTGCTTAAGGTACGAGGCGCAGCAAAACCTTATTCCTCATCAGCGTGTGTGAACTTTCAGGCAGAGCAGTATCGCATAAATAACAGGTTGGGGAATTACAAAAAAAAATTATAGGCATTCAGTCAAAGTAAGCAGACAAATGAGTTTTTGAGCAACTATTATCCACATATTGACGACACCGTTTTAAGCAAATGTGACTGGGCATCAAATTCCAATTCTCATATCATTGCCAACCCTTCCTTAATACATACTAAATTGCCGATACAATCTTAAACAAAAACCAAATAAAATCTGTGTTTATTATATAGACGTAAGATCTATAATCGCTTGCTAGATTTTGCCACCGTCTACGTAATTACAGTTGTTGCAGTTTGAGATAACACTAATTAAATCTGTTCATGCCCCGTTTCCCATCCAAAAATCTAATAGAACCTTGAAAAAGAATGCTCGTTTCCTACGTTTTTGATATAAAAGCGTGGAACAATAGCTAAAAATACAGTCGACTCATCACATTTGAAGATCAAACAATATGTTCACTAAGGTAAGAAACAATTACAATCCATAAAATCATAATTGACGTTTTGCAACACATCAACAACTATTTTTTGTCATCGCATTTTGGAATAAATTTTGATTAACCCATGAAATGTCAAGGGCAGTACACCGCTATGAAAATTGTATACCAATAAAACATCTCTTAAGAATATGTGAACAGTCTAGAACGGGATAATTATGTGATTTATACGTTGTCTAAATCAAGCATCTAACTCGAATAAATATTTCTGTTGACAGCTCTTCGCCTTCGCAGTCTGCCTATTTGGCCTGGCTAATGCCCATAACGCCGTATCAGCAGGTGGTTATGGTGGCCATGCAGGCTACGGCGGCTTCGGTGGTGGTTACGGTGGACACGGAGCTTACTCCAGCCTCGGCGGTTATGGTGGCCATGGGAATGGTTACGCCGGACTGAATACTGGCTTCGCAGGTCATGGCAGTGGATATGCAGGATATAACGGTGGCTACGCTGGGCATTCAGGATACGGCAGTGGTTACGCTGCTGGCTACAATGGCTATGGCGGTGGATATTCACCTGCTACGTCGTATACTAACGTGAACAGAGTTATCCCCGCTTCTTCTTCTGGTTATGGACACGGTGCTGCAGGGTATGGTGGTAGTGCTCTCGGACATGGATATTCAGGTCTTGGTGGATACTCAGGTGTTGGTGGATATTCAGGACTTGGAGGATATTCAGGACATGGAGGATATTCCGGAGTTGGAGGATATTCTAAAGGACATGGCGCGTACGCCGGAGCTGGTCTGGCTGGACATGGCTATTCTGGCGCCGGTTTATCTGGGCATGGCTATTCTGGTGCCGGTTTATCTGGGCATGGCTATTCTGGTGCCGGTTTATCTGGGCATGGCTATTCTGGCGCTGGTTTATCTGGACAGGGATATGCCGGAGCTGGTCAGGCTGTATCTGAGGTCCACCGCATTGATACCATCACGAAGCACCCAGCTCCTGGTGCCTACGCTAGCAACTACGGTGGATATAACAAAGGTCTAGCTGGTTGGTCCAACACTGGATACGGCAACGGTGGCTGGTCCAACGCTGGCAGCGGATATGGCAAAGGATACGCTGGTAACGGTGGTTGGTCAAACCAAGCTGGCTACGGTCAAAGTGGATGGTCTAACACCGCTGGTTACGGGCAGGGTGGTTGGTCCAACAACAAGCAAGCGTGGTGATAAATCAGCACATTGTTTTTCAGCTGTGATATTAAATTGAAATAAAAATTTAATTGAATGAAATTGTTTTATTTTATTTCTTTCAAAGATTACCATAATTTTTATTTTGCTAGTTAACTAGGTATATGGAATAATTTAATTGCATCCAACAGATGAACAAAATAATATTAAGTTCTAGTAAAAGTTTTGTAGCTATATGATTTCAAGTTGCACCAACCGCCTATTTCCTATTCCTGATTCTGTCCATCCAAAGGTTATCTGGAATAAATCGCTTTTATAGCGATAAAACCGCCCATAGTAACACCATTTTGTAAGGGTGTTTATTGTTTATATTTAATATGTGTATTACATTTGTAAATTGGTTTGCTATAAAGAGTTATTGTATTGTATTCAAAGCCACAGTTGCAAGTTGAGGCACAGAATAAAATGGGACGTGATGAAAGATGCCTGTTCGATTCCCGCCTTGGGCATAAAAAAATGATATTATACTCTAATAATGTGTAAAACAGAATAAAATGGTTGAGGAGCGAACATTTCTATGTTTTATGTACCTATGTTGGATGATGACTTACAGACACTTGTTTTGATCGTCACAAAATTTGGTAGGAAAGTATCTAATAAAGACTGTATATCCTAAAATTATAAAAAAAAATAAAAAATATTCATAATCTTAGATAATTAGGTAGATAAAGAGTACATATTTCGAAGCAGTGATGGCTCAGTGGCTTTGGCTATGGACTGCCGCGCAGCAGGTCCATGGTTCGAATCCCGCCGCGGGCTTGAGCTTCAACGAATGGTGGAAGGGCACTTTTGCGAATGCCCGCCTGGCTAGCGACCACCCTCAAGTTGAAAATCTGTCGCCAAGCACCTAACGGTGTGTTACGGCAGCTGTCCTTGAGAGTCAGTAATTCTAGGTTAAGCCTGTTAACACCTTAGACCACATCATCACTTACCATCACGTGAGATTGTGGTCAAAGGCTTACCTATCAGCTATAAAAAAAAAATAATAATAATAATATAGTGTAATCCAACCCTATTTTTGTTTGTTATCAGTACTAATATTATAAATGCGAAAGTAACTCTGTCTGTCTGTCTGTCTGTCTGTCTGTTACGCTTTCACGCCAAAACTACTGGACCGATTTGAATGAAATTTGGTATGGAAATAGTTTGAGACCCGGGAAAAAACATAGGATAGTTTTTATCCAACTGCGCAAAAAGAGTTTAATGTTTTTGCGCGATAACCGACATACGCGCGGGCGGAGCCGCGCCCGGAAAGCTAGTAACAAATAAAGCTAACGTTAAAATTTCAAATCTATCTTAATTTTAGACGTTGCATATAATGAAATTCAATACAGCGCAAGTTCTCTGTTGCTATTGCAACTAGTAGCATACTTCTGTTGTGTACTGGAAATAATTTAGTATAGTTAATAGAACAAAGTATTATAGTACACCAGAATTCATTTTGCTTAAGTAAATATCTGTCTGCGACAAACACAAAGTGATGATTTACGATAAGGTATTTCTAATATCTTTGAGGTATATTATTGTGGAATGGGCAGGATTAATATCAATTATTAACTGTATTTTTCTTTATTATAAAATATTTTAGTTTTTCGTACTATTTGTAATTCTGCAAATCTTTTTTTTATACTTATATGTTTGCGATGTAAGTGTGCCGTTGCTACACGTTAAACCCACAATAGTTAGTTACCATCTTAAAGCACTCACCCAAAATTTTTTATCAAAAAATGGAACCGACTTCTACACCCAAAAGTGTGAAATAACTTATTGAAGTCGGTACCATGATAGTTCAAAAGTACTTATTATCACAATATTGTGCGCATGGCACCGACTTCGACAAGTTATTTCACACTTTTGGGTGTTGAAGTTGGTTCCATTTTTTGGTAAACATTTTTTTTACTCTTTTTTGTGACCCTTGCTACTTACGGGATCGATTGTCATTCATTGTCAACGACTATATTTCAATTGTTAGTGTAACTCAAAAACGGCTTGACCGATTTTGATAAAATTTAAAATGGGACCAAACGACAAGCATCATCTTTCAAACAAAAAAAGATTTTTTAAATCGGTTGACCAAAAAAAAACAGACGAATTGAGAACGTCTTCCTTTTTTAGAAGTCGGTTAAAAAGTAGCGAGTATACTACTAGTAAGCTTTATAAGTGGGTTCTAGGTCAGCATGGAGACATGGAGACATTAAATAGAAGCTTAAATTAATACAGCTACTAAATATCAAACAACTTGCTGTGTTTCCGACTAAATTACAAGGGGTGACAAACCAGGAAAACAAATTTAAGCATATTGGGTAGTGAACACATACTACTTAAGTACATCAATCATATCACACACCAGCATTAATAACGTACGCCGTTGACCAAAGCCTTACCAATTTAGGGTCCCACCCGCAGAGTAAGATGTCAGTTCTATAGAAGGCACAGCTCGACTCTCACAGGAAGATATGTGATGGCGAATGCAATTTGAGCCTGTGTAATTCTCAATCCTGTAAATGATATTTTTTTTATTTTATTGTGACGGAACAAGCTCAAGGCCCACCTGATGTTAAGCGGATACCAATTTAGGGTCCCAAACGCAGAGTAAGATGTCAGTTCTATAGAAGGCGCAGTTTGACCCTCACAGGAAGATATGTTATGGCGAATGCAATTCGAGCCTGTGTAATTCTCAATCCTGTAAATGATATTTTTTTTATTTTATTGTGACGGAACAAGCTCAAGGCCCACCTGATGTTAAGCGGATACCAATTTAGGGTCCCAAACGCAGAGTAAGATGTCAGTTCTATAGAAGGCGCAGTTCGACTCTCACAGGAAGATATGTGATGGCGAATGCAATTCGAGCCTGTGTAATTCTCAACCCTGTAAATGATATTTTTTTTATTTTATTGTGACGGAACAAGCTCAAGGCCCATCTGATGTTAAGCGGACTAACTTCTGCCTATAACAGATGCATTCGTAACAAGTCACGATTTGCACTGCGCCCGTCACCTTGAGACATAGTTATTAAGTCTCATGTGCCTGTATTGTCACTGGCTCTCAAGAACTGCTGCCGCAACAGACCGTTAGGTGCTTGGCGACAGTTGTTCTACTTGAGGATGGTCGCTAGCTAGACGGGCATTCCCAAAATACCCTTACACCATGCGGTTAAGCCCAAGCCCGCGGCGAGATTCGAACCATGGACCTGCTGCGCGGCAGTCCATAGCCGATGCCAATGAGCCATCACTGCTTCAAAAATACAAATATAAATAAATACTTTCTGATATAAAGACGATCTACTACACATGATATAAGCATAAGTAAATAATTCGAACATTTCATAAAGCCTCATATTAACAATTTCAATCGATGCCTAAGCATAACCTAGACTTTCAGATCAAATTTGAACCATCTAATTTTATTAACGGAGATCCGGTGCTATACACGATGTGCGGTATTGTGCCTAAGCCTAAATATCTTGGACAAGGTTCATCAGGTTTCATCAAACATGACTAATAAGCAACAAGCATGTGCGAATAAAATACAGCATTAAAACCGGTTTATTTTCGAATCTCAGCCGATTAGAATGCGGCATAAATCGAATTATATATAAAAAAAAAATTTGGATCATTATTCGGCAATCCATCCCGAATAGACCATTTAAATTTGTAGATACTTTTTTTAAAAACATATTCCACGAGATAAAATGATAGATACACTACAAAGTCTTCAAATTTAGACGTATTAAAAATGATTGGTGGTGGATAAAAATAAATTCATAACATTAGAAAAAAGCTACGTTTGTTACGTGGCTACCATATGAAAAACATCGCAATAATATTCAATAAATTTTGTTTGTGTGCGTTAGAACAGCTGTACAAAGAATTTAAGTTTAGTAGGTATAAATATTCTCTAGATTTAGTTCTACTTAGAAGTACATCATTAATTTTGTAATAACATCAGTTGTATTCTTATTTATAGATATATTTTTTAAGATGTTTACACAAACAAAATATATGTATACCAAAACAAATTACTTATTCATACAAGCCCAGCCCAATATTACCGCGATCTTGTTTCCGAAAAGGATTTCCTCATTTGTGTTCCGATGTTCTACTTTAAACTTAAAGGTAAGTAACCAGCCATACATGTCGATTACACAATTTAATTAACCAGAGAACTACCTTGACATTGAAAACAGCCTGCGGGCTGATCCACTGAGTCTCGAACATCCAATACTGAATACCAGTTACAAGTCGGCCGTATAAAAGCGAAAGCAAGTGCTCCAAAATTATTACAATCAGTAACAACGTCTCATACAAACATGTACTCCAAGGTACAAAAAGGTTTTATAAATATTTTTAAATAATTGTGAGATTCTCAATGATGTTGCCGTTTAAAGTTGATGTCCCGATAACAGTTATTTTTAGGTCATTGATATTAAACTATTTGGATAGTTATGAAATATAAAATTTCTATAGGATTTCCATTATCGTTGGAATTGAAAATGTGACTAAAATAAAACAAGATAGTGTGTTTTGTGTCAATATTCAGCGTGCATAGATATGCAAATGTGTTCATGATTTTCTTTTACATACTCAAAATATATAAGTAAATTAGGTTGACTATACTTGAATTTGATATGCTTGAGATCAATTCACAGCATCAATAGCAAACGAAAATCAATTATCATCATGTAAGTTTTTAACCGAAGCCAAAATAAATTTAATAAAATGTTTTTCTCCAGATTGTAATCTTCATGTGCGCGGCTGGCATCGCCTCCGCTGGCAACCTTCTCGCTGCTCCCGTCGCCTACAGTAGTGCACCTGCAGCGTCATCTGTGTCCTTCACTTCTCACACTTCTCATGGCCCCGTTGCGTACACGTCCGGCCCTGTGTTAGCTAAGTCCGTGGGTTCAATCGCAACATACGCTGCTAGTCCCTACGCCACATACGCCGCTGGTCCGGTTGTGGCTAAGACCTACGCTGCACCTGCAATCCACTACGCTGCCCCTGCCTACTCTGGATACCCCACCCCTGTCTTAGCAAAATCTTTCTCCTCTCCTGTCACCTCTTATTCTACTGTTTCTCACTCAGGTCCGTATTCGTACGCCAATGCCGCCCCCGTTTACAACACCTACTCCGCACCTGCCTACGCAACTTACTCTAAGACCATATCTCCCGCGGTCTCTTACTCTGGCGCAGCTTATACCGCTGCAGCCCCCGTTCTGAAGACCGTATCTGGTCAAGCCTATGCTTCCTATTCTAATCCCGCATACGCTTCCTATTCCTCCCCTGTCATCACTAAGACCATCGCTCCAGCTTACTCTTCAATCTCTCACGATCCCATCACATATGCCGCGGCTGCCCCCGTCTATGCCAGTTACTCCACTCCCCATGTCAAAACCATTACCCCTGGGGTGAACGCATACACTGCTGGTCCCGCCATTGTTAAGACTGCCGTTGCTTACTCCGCAGCTCCTGCAGTCTCTCATGTATCCTTCTCTAGCCTGGGATCTAATTACGGCTGGTAAATGTTATAATTTATAAATGTTATCTGTTGATTAATATTTTTAATTGAAAATTAAGTTAACATGTAAATATTGAAGAGCAGTGTGAAGAAATAAATATATTTTGTATATTTTTAATTATTGTGTTTATATTTATTGACGGTTAGCTATATACTTAATGTAGCTTTAGGTATTATAAGATAAGTTATACTTCCTAGAAATAATTCAGAGAGATGAATTAAAAATGATTTGGTTGACTGCAAGATCTATGGATTGAAATAAACAGAGTATGTTCAAATAAAGTGTTGAAAAATTTTAGAACATTTGACTTTGAATAATCTAGAAGAACTAACAAATTAGGTCTCTAGTCCCAAATCTCATTTTAAAATGCTACTATTATTATCATGACATCTACCGGAACGTCTACTGTTGAATATATGTCTCTCCCAATGATCGGGATTGCGATTACCCCCAAGCTTGGCGCAGAAGATGTTGTTTTTTTTATGCATGATAGGCAATGGTGATGCAAGAAAAGGCGAGTGGACTATCAGTTGTCATCTTTCGACTATAAATTATTTAAGTAGTTACAATTTGACAATTCATTTATTTTTATCATCTTTGTATTGAGTGGATTGAAAAAACAGATTTATCAATTAATATTTTTATATAACACTAGCTTTCCGGGCGCGGCTCCGCCCGCGCGTATGTCGGTTATCGCGCGAAAACATTAACCTCTTTTTGCGCAGTCGGATAAAAACTATCCTATGTTTTTTCCCGGGTCTCAAACTATCTCCATACCAAATTTCATTCAAATCGGTCCAGTAGTTTTGGCGTGAAAGCGTAACAGACAGACAGACAGACAGACAGACAGACAGAGTTACTTTCGCATTTATAATATTAGTACTGATGTATTGTATAACATTTTACTACCTATATTTACGATTTTTGTGCGGACATCTCAGACATTTATAGCTGAACTGTATACATATGAATAAATTATAGACTAAAATATCACACGACAAAGCTTGTTTTGAAATGTTCATATAACGAGTTCTCAGTGGCTTCATTTCGCCATTATGACTAAGCGCTTCCAAGTTGTGACTAAATGGCATCATTTTAAATTAAGTTATTATTACATTATATTATACGTACCTATACAGTCAATAATCTAAACAAAACACTTAAATATTAAATTCATAGAGTTGAAGTTCACATTTTAGGTCAGCGGTAAAAATAAGTTTGAACTTAACCTCATTCTCTAACCTTTCATTATTTAAATTAGGCGTCAAAATAAAAAAGGTAATCTTTTTTATATTGACCCCTAATTCAAATCACATCAGGTCAATCAAGTTCTTGTTCTAATAATAAATGAGGATTTTTGAGCAAACCACACGACATGATGTAACACTTTTATTCAAAACAACATTTTTAGCAAACAAACACTGTCTTATCAAGTCCTATACTATACATATTAGTACCGTATGATCTTCCAGTTTTATTTTTTATAGCTGTAGTTTGTTCCCAAACCATTATAGCTTACATGTGAAACTGCTGTCGAAGGTGAATAACCGCTCACGGACTTAAAAGGATTAAATGATGGGGGATAATATGTAGGTTTCCCTGGAGTATGAGGTAGGTATTGACTTGCGCTGTACGCAAATGGGCTTGCAGTAGAATGAGTTGGTATAACATTGTACTGTGGTGAAACAAAACCTGAATTATACTCTGATTTAATTATTGTGGCTTTTGGTTTAGTGAAAGGAGAAGGAGTAGTAAAAACCGGGACGTAAGGTTTTTCGGTTATAGTAACTGTTTTTGTTGTGGTAGGATTTGTAGGTACAATAGAAATTGGCTGGGATTGAACTGGTGTACTTGGGTAAGAAGCAGTAGGAGTTACAGGATATGTTGAAGTGGGTTTGTTGGATCGAGAAAGAATTTGGGGATAACCAACTGGTACTGGAATGCTTTGGTAGTTTGCTGAGTATAAATTAACTGCAGGTTTTTGATACTGGGCAACATAAGGACTTGCAGAGTGTTGATAAGCCGTAAACGGCGATACTGTAGACTGTTGATAACTATGAGGTTGCTGATGATAATTAACTTGATATGGGAATGCAGTTGATTGTTGGTAATGAGCTACATAAGGGGTACTTGTTACCTGCTGATAAGTTTTGGGCTGTTGGTAACTTTGGTGTATGAAAGGGGCTGGAGTAGAATGTTGCTGATATTTAGTGGAATGAGGAGCTGGGGTAACAGAAGTACTCTGAGAGGCAGTGTTATAATTTGACACTTCTGGTTGAAAAGAGTTTCTCAGATCAACTTTTACTGGGACAGGGATTAATGGTTGATATTGAGGCTGAACAGGAGGAGGTGTGGAAACAGGGACTTGAAAATGGTTGTTGACGTAATTACCTGTTGATTGATAAGCTACGGGGCTGGGAGTTGATGATGGATAATAAATTGGCGGGGAACTTCCAAATTGTGAATTAACGTAACCTGATGATTGATAAGCCACGGGACTGGGAGTAGATGACGGATAATATAATGGTGGGGAACTTGCTGTGACAGGACTTGGCGATCCAGTCGGACTGACAAACTTTTTAGGCCATAGCCGAGCACCACCGTTGTATTCAAAATTCCCTGGATTACTAGAGTACGCTACAGGAACCGGTATAAGCTGAGGTTGGTAATAATTACTTGATGCTTGGGGATATGGAGCAGCAACAGGATACCCCGCGGAATTAGCATAATTTTCTGAAGCGTATTTAACATTGTAATATCCCAGTGAAGGTTGTCCTGGATAAGATTGCACGTAATTATATCCGAAACTGTTTGATGGATAATTGAATGTTTGTCCATTTGGGTAATATTGTGGTGATGCTTTCGCAGCTGGCTTCGCAGCAGCTTTTGGACTGGCTACAGCCAGTCCCAAGGTCAGCACCCCAACCAGTAACTGTAACAAATATATTTATTAATTATTGTAAACATTTATTAAAACAATCACAGTAGTTATCACCGTACCTTGAGATGCATCGTGGACCAGTTATGTGGACAGAATATTTCATATATTAATTTTGCATTCACTTTTATACCATTAGGAAAAACTGGTCGTATCATCAAGATGTTCAACCTATTACAAAACTTTATAGACGAAATATTGAGAAATAGTCTCTATAAATTAGTTACAATAAGACTGTTCGGGTGCATCAGATATCTTTGTTGAATAATAATTTTAACACCACTGCATAAAAGGATCTCAAAGACAGCGTAGGTCTTTACTAAATCGTCCACTAATGTAGATTTAATTCAATCATTAAAAAACTTACCTACAAATTTTCCAGCTCTATCAAAAATATGAAGATCAATATTTCAAAAAATATATGAAAAATTATGGGACTTATGAAATATTGTTTTTAAATTAAGTTCAATTTTTTTTTAAATACTCTTCTCTTCTGAGATCCGTATTAGTATACCTAAACAAAACAAAGATCATCGACTGCGCCAAAACATTTTGCTTTGAATTAGTTTAAAACCATAGATCTTTATGCTGGGCAGGCATTATGTATATACTATTTGTATAGCTGGCACTGCTGGGTTTTACAAATACCGACACTGTAATGAATAGCTGGAGAACCATACCGGAAACGAAATTAGTAATAATTTTCGCACTGAATACAGAATGTAGAGAAAGGTTTATCCTTGATCGTTATTATACGCATTTGTATACCTACTGTACTTAAGTTTACTCAGTAGTTTTAAATAATTATTTTCACGTATTTCTGAAGCTGAAATGAAATGAGTAGTTACTAAGATAAAATAAGAACCATCAAAACATATTAAATTAGTACTAATTGGCTAATTGATATATAACGTACTACAAAACTTCGCTCTTAAAATACTTGATATTTGGAGGGGGTGTCTATAAAGAGATGAAAATGTAAAGATAGCCAAATATGCAACATCATTAGTTCCATGTTACTGACACCAATAAAAACACGATAGCCAATTAAAATTTCATTACGAGTAAAATAACATTAAAGCACCAAAGGGATAGAGCAATGGCTCACTTCACAGGTGACATTTTGAATCCCAGGCGTAATGAAGGATTCTAGAGTCAATATTAAATCCCGAGCGAAAAGAGATTAGCATCCCTAGTCCAGTGAAAGGTTCAAACTCTCCCAAGACGTGTGTGGGAAAAAAACTGATAGGTACATAGTATTTTAAGTACAAATGTATACATTTTAAGTAGCATAATGATAATTTGATAATATAAAACATTAGCGGTTATGGAAAAATAAAATTAAATCACGCTTAATTATCAAGTATGATCCATTATTGTTGATCTGAATATTTTCTAGATACAAAATACACTTCGTTTTTTCTGTGTGTCCATCCGTCGGAAATTTTACGGGTTCTACTTTGTTAATGGAGAAACCAAAGATGAATAATGGACTTAATTTCATCGGCTCAAAAAAAATGTTTTTTTATGCCCGATAGGTTAGCCTTTGACCACTATTTCGCCTGATGGTAAGTGATGATGTTGTCGAAGGTGTTGTTCAGGCTAACCTACAGAACAACTGGCTCTCAAGGACAGCTGCCGGAACACACCGTTAGGTGCTTGGCGACAGATTTTCTACTTCAGGGTGATAGCTAGCCAGGTAGGCATTCGCAAAATGCCCTACCACCATGCTATAACGACTGCCATCCTAAGACAACAACCGGGACCGACGGCTTAACGTGCCCTCTGAAGCACGGAAGCGCTCATTAGTAATGTCACTAGCGGTCACCCATCCAACTCATGACCGCGGCGGACGTTGCTTAACTTTGCTGATCGGTTAAGAACAGCTAAGCAAACTTTCACTACGTGCGCTTCAAAATAAATTTAATACATTATGTGTCATGCAAACCTAACCTTAAGTAGAATTTATAGGCCTTTCGACTTTGTCGGGGAATAATGTTGCACTGGGTTTCATTATAACCCGCTAATCAAAAATGAGATAAGGAGAATATAACTGTAAAGTTTGTGTATCATGTGTCTAGAACTCATTGAGCACCAAGCTGAGATCAATGATGAAAACCAAGAAAAATGTTTTTCTAATACGGGCTGCTTCTATGATGGACAGTTTTTAATGTTCTGCTTTTACGAAAAGGAGGTTATGTTAGGCTACATTATGCGATTTAAGGATGAAAGCTCGTTGTTCGAGTAGTTTTTTTTTTATGTGGTTGTGACAGAACAAAAGCGAGGCGTACCTGATGTTAAGTGGCCTAAGCTCTGCCTTTTACGAATTGCACTGCGCCCGTCACTTTGAGACATACAGTTGTTAAGTTGCATTACCTGTAATTTTACTGGCTCTCATAAGGATTGCTGCTGGATAGGTCCTTGGCGACAGATTTTCTACTTGAGGGTGGTAGCTACCCCGGCGAGCATTCGCAAAATGCCCTTCTATGGTGAAACTCAAGCCGGCGTTAGGGATCGAACCGTGGACCTGCGGCAAGGCAGTCCATGGCTATTACCCCTCGGCCATCATTGCTTTTTTCTGTGAATGTTTACAAATACAAATATCATTGTCGTTCAGCGGGTCGGTAAAAGACAAAACAATAGCTAACAATAGCCCGCCTCAGCTCATAGCCGTATAAGTACTCGATTTAACATATATCAAATGAAAATATCTATGTTGTTAAAATATTTTACGTAGTCGATATCGATATCTTTTGCGCTGTAGGCGTAACATACCACATCCTTGCATTATAACTTCCACTCATAATGTATTGCGGGTAACAAAGTTATTCTTTTTTTTTGTTTATCTTTTTTAATTCATATCTTTATAAGTTATCGTTTAAATATATTATGTAACTTAGTTTGTTTTGTTTAATTAGATGTTGAGAATTCGGTACAATGAGGGAGCAGGTATAAGGCACGGTATGTTTGTTGTTATTGTCTATTTTTTTTTGTTTTATAAATGGATTACGTGTCTATAAATTTACGACTATTGCAGTAACAAATGTATTTATTAAGGCCCTTGGGTACGTCAAATTCGTACTTTCTAAAGCGAACTCCTCCGTAACCGCTGAAGTTGAAGATTTGAAAAAAATATATTTCATAGATGAATTCAAGTATAACATTTGCAACATATGATTTTACGGTATTATTATTACTTTTGCCGTAATAAAAATTCAAACTACATACTATTTCTTGACTTATATTAAGAACTCCTTCTAAACGGCTACGATTTTTGAGAAATAAATTGTACCATAAAATTTCTAGATAGATATACTACAATTACAACATAGCATTTGTAAATCCATTGATATTTTCCTAAGAAAATGTCGAATTATTCAGATTCAGAACGATAGCGGTTCCGAGGTGCTCTGCGCGGACGCAGGCGGCAGTGTTGCGCAAGCGTTGGCACGGGGAGGTTGTGTCGCTCGTAGCTCCGCTCGCGCTTTCGACTGACAACGATCTTGTCTATGTATTAGTGCATTGACACGCGAGATTCGCAGCTGTGTGCGTGTAATGATTCGCTCGCTGCAGAGGGCCAACTCGATTGCGACGTGAAGTATGTGCGTTGTCGCTTTATTATCGGTACTTTGTAGACAAATTTTATTTGAATTGTATCACATATGAAAAGAATCAAAACTTGAAATTGACAATGTTGTAGGTACTTTACAATGGGCGGCATTACCAATAAGATCAATGAAAGGTTTAGGTGCATAATATATTATTATGTACAGAATTAATTAGTAATGTCTATAACGCTCTCATGTTATAACTGGTAAACTAAAGATAATATTTTTTTTTTATATTATGGTCAATAGTTTCCGGCTTTAGTAGTTCGTAGGGTACAAAATGGTTCTCTACTACATTAAGAGTTTGTATGGGGTTTCATACATCTTTTGGAGTTCTAAGCTTTTCTTGATAATTGTATTAGGTGTTTTGATATAGGTTAATTAATACTGCATCAAGATAACATCTGCCAAGTGAAGATGGGTAACGTATCTCGAAATCAAAACCAGTCCGATTTGGCTGAAAATCGATATCTAGGTTTTTCTGGACGTCCTTATTTTTTTTTTTTTTTTTATGCTTGATAGGTTAGCCTTTGACCACTATCTCACCTGATGGTAGGTGATAATGTGGTCGAAGATGTTGTTCAGGCTAACCTAGAATTACTGGCTCTCAAGGACAGCTGCCGGAACACACCGTTAGGTGCTTGGCGACAGATTTTCAACTTGAGGGTGGTAGCTAGCCAGGCGGGCATTCGCAAAGTGCCCTACCACCATGCTGTAACGACTGCCATCCTAAGACAACAACTGGGACCGACGGCTTAACGTGCCCTCCGAAGCACGGAAGCGCTCAGTAGTAATGTCACCAGCGGTCACCCATCCAGCTCATGACCGCGGCGGACGTTGCTTAACTTTGCTGATCGATTCGGAATTTGCAAACTTCGCTACGAGCGCTTCGACGCGTCCTTATTCCAAATTTGGAATTTATTTTTCGATGACGTCTGCCAAGTGAGAAAAGTTCGTCCGATATGGCTGAAAACCGATATGTAGGTTGTGCTGTGCGTCATTATTCCGAATTTGGAATGTATTTTTCGGTGACGTCTGCCAAGTGAAAAAAGTTACTCCAATTTGGCTGAAATTCAAAATCTAGGTAGTTCTGGACGTCTTTATTCCGAATTTGGAATTTATTTTTCTATGACAACTGCCAAGTATAGAAAGTTACTCCGATTTGGCTGAAATTCAAAATCTAGGTCGTTTTGGAAGTCTTTATTCTGAATTTAGAATTTATTTTTCAATGACGTCTGCCAGGTGAAAAAAGTTGCTCCTATTTGACTGAAAATCGATATCTAGGTTTTTCTGGACGTTTTTGTTCAATATTTGGCATACATTTTTCGACATCTGCCAGGAAAGGAAAGTAACTCCGATTTGGCTAACATTCAAAATCTAGGTATTTCTTGACGTTTTTATTCCGAATTTGGAATTTATTTTTCGATGACGTCTGCCAAGGGAAGAAAGTTACTCTGATTTGGCTGAAAATCGATATCTAGGTTTTTCTGGACGTACTTATTCCAAATTTGGAATTTATATTCTGATGACGTCTGCCAAGTGAAAAAAGTTCCTCCAATTTGGCTATAAATCGATATCTTTTTTTTTTTTTTTTTTTATTGCTGATAGGTAAGCCTTTGACCACAATCTCACCTGATGGTAAGTGACGATGTGGTCGAAGGTGTTAGCAGGCTTAACCTAGAATTACTGGCTCTCAAGAACAGCTGCCGAAACACACCGTTAGGTGCTTGGCGACAGATTTTCCACTTGAGGGTGGTCGCTAGCCAAGCGGGCATTCGCAAAAATGCCCTTCCACCATGCAAATCTAGGTTTTTCTCTCTAAAATCTAGTATCTAGGTTGTGCTGTGCGTCATTATTCCAAATTTGGAATATTTTTTTCTATGTCCTCTGCCAAGTGAAGAAAAATACTCAGAATTTACTAAAAATGGATATCTAGGTTGTTTTAGACGTTATTATTCCAAATTTAGAATTTGTTTTACGATGACGTCTGCCCAGTGGAGAAAATTACTTCGATTTAGCTGAAAATCGATATCTAGGTTGTTCTAGACGTCTTAATTCCAAATTTAGAATTTATTTACCAATGACGTCGGCCAAGTGAAACAAGTTACTTCGATTTGGCTACAAATCGATACTTATCTTGGTTTTCCTGGACGCCTTTTTTCTAAATTCTGAATTAATTTTTCGATGACTTCTGCCAAGTAAAAGAAGTTACTCCAATTTGGCTGAAAATCGATAGGTATCTAGGTTGTACTAGACTTTCTTATTCCGAATTTGGAATTAATTTTTCAAAGACGTCTGCCAAGTGAAAGAAGTTACTCCAATTTGGCTAAAAACTGATATCTAGATGGTTGTGGACGTCATTATTCAAAATTTGGAGTTTATTTATCAATGACGTCGCCAAGTGAAGATATATGACGTATCTCGAAAACGGTAAGATATGTAGTGTAACGTTGTGCCTAACGCCGTTACTTAAATAAAGTATTATTCTTAATATGAAACAATAAATGTTAATCATAAACTAAGAATATATTAATTAAATTCCTTAACAAACTTACATACCACTTAAAATTATAAACTTACGTTGATATTGCTAATTATGAAAAATAATTACGTGTGGAACCCACGGCTTGTGAACGTTTAAAAGTATTTTCGCTAATGCGTCGAAAACCAGTGAAGGAACGCTAAACAAATTCCTTATCTCTTGAATGCAGTTAGCTTAACTACTACGAGTTAATCTGTGGCGTGCAGTCATTTGTCTATGCAATTGGCAAGGAACACTCGTCTTGCGCTACATAAAAATATAATACGTACTATCGATCTTAATTGTTATTTACTTGTTGTGAAGTGCGTGAATCCCTCTAGGGTGAGTTCCTTATTTATTATTGTTATTTCATAGTGCTGACTAAAACCTATGTAACGTAAACAGCTGTGCTGCCCTACTGCGCTAGACTGTGAGTTTTAAAATATGAGTCGCTAGTAATAGTACCACGATCGTGTCGGCGCGGCTTGGCAATAGTTGGCTGAGGAATATCAGCCACTAAGCCGGTATCTTCCTTCCAGGATTCCACTTCACTGACTTAACCTGAGGACGGTTGTTTCGAGCACTCGCTACCTAGATCCAGAACTATCGGCCGACCTGGATCACATGTACTATCAGGCCAGTGTCTCCCCCCGGTCTATATAACTTCAGGTATAACTGTGCGGCTGTGCAACCTGATAAGGCCTAATAAACTTTTCAAACCTATTCCCTGAGTTTACCTACCTGCTGGCCGTGGGTGATCAGCAGCTCCCTAACGCCGCAGTAGGATAAGAGTAGGAAAATTATGATTACTCGTACTTATCAATCAATTATTGAAATCTCCTAATAATTGAGAAAGTATCTCGGTTACTTTTTCACGATGGAACCAATCTTTACAATATAGCTGTAGATATTTATGTAATTAATAGTAAATGCTTCCTTCTCAAGGGCCGCCATGTCTAAATACCTCGTAAGGGGATTGATTCCTTTCAACTCTTGTATAACAATCTACAATTTTTGAGGATCATCTCTGTAGGCGACACATAACTGTATGTGTTATATTATATGTTTTTTAATGTCTTTAAAAGGAAGTAGCTATTTTTAAGGTAGCCTTGATGGTATTTTTGTTGTGTATGTAATGTATGGAAGTTGCATTATTTATATTTAATAGATACGATTGTACTATCTATGCAATTGAATAAGCATCAAAAACCAGCCCGGATGACAGAAGGGCAGGGGCGCGGGGCGCACAAACATTCGCCATTTTGTATTTTTGCGTACGACACAGTCGTCCCTTTTCTTATTTTTCAATGTACAATAAAACATACAAAAATAATATAAAACATACAAATCTTCCTCTTATATCGTCGTTTTTAATCGAGTAAACCTGCGTCGACTACAATCTCATTTATGAGGAGATTTGAATAAACGATTGATTATGATAATTTTCGTACTCTTATCCGGTACATCTTAGCGTTTTAAAACTACGTCATCTATCTTTACTTAGCAAACGTCATTGAAAATTGAAATCCGAATGTAGAATAATGACGTCCAGAAATCAATTTTCAGCCAAATCTGAGAAACATCTTTCACATGGCAGATGTTTTAGAAAATTAAAATCCAAATTCGGAATGAATACGTCTAGAACAACCTAGATATCGATTTTCAGCCAAATCGGAGTAACTTTTTTACTTGGTAGACGTCATAGAAAAAATAATTTCAAATTCAGAAAAAGACGTCTAGAACAACCCATATATCAGTCAAATCGTTGTAACATTTTTCACTTGGCAGACGTCATATTAAAACAAATTTCCTACGTCTACGACCACCTCAATATCAATTTTCAGCTAAATCGGAGTATGATTCTTCACTTGGCAGACGACATAAAAAATATATTCAAATTTAGAATAATGACGCCCAGCACAACCTAGATATCGGAGTTACTTTCTTCACTTCACAGACGACTTTAAAAAAAACATATCAAAATTCGGAATAATGACGCCCAGCACAACCTAGATATCGATTTTCAGCCAAATCGAAGTAACGTTTTTCACTTGGCAGACGTCATCGTAAAGTAAATTCCAAATTTGGAATAAGGACGCCCAGAAAAACCTAGATATCGATTTTTAGCCAAATGCTAGTAACTTTTTTCACTAGGCAGACGTCATCGAAAAATAATTTCGAAATTTGGAATAAAAACGTCCAGAATAATAATAATAGTAATATAAACAGTAAAATAATAAAAAAAACCTTTTTTAAAGCCAATAACATTTTTTCCAAATCTTGTATTGCTGCTTGATAGCTGTACAGTAATAGGGTTAGTGCACAGTTGACTTCAGTACAATTTTTCACGCAAAATAGTTATAAAAATAAATTTAACTTACAAATTATCCATAAAATAACATCAGTTTCATACACTTTTTTTATTAATTATCCACACAGGTGGTATTTATATTTTAACTAAATTTGTGTTACATACGTGTTTGTATGTATGATGCTTTATGTATATTACTATATCTAAAGCGAATTTTTTAAAATAAAAATATTAAATATATTTTCTGCTATATATGTATATATTTTTTTTCCGTAATGTCAATTAACATAAATTAAAAGATATTTAATGTCAATAGAACAACAACTAACAAAAAAGCCCGCCCCCAGTCGCACCCTGTGACATTTATATATTTATATATATTAACTGGATGTATGTAAAATGTATGTTAATATGATCATTATATAGAAATCATATATAAATACGTATATTATTAATATATAAATTATGAATACATAACATTATATTAAAAGGTTAATTCTTAAAATTATCAATTAAATAAATTTAGGAGGTAATCGATAAAACTGTTTCAGTCTCATCATAGTTAAACGTGAACAACTAATTAACAATGATGCTTTTGGCTTCAAACAATGATGTTTTATATCGCACTGATTCAGGACTTGATTATATAAATATGTTTCAATAAAAGGGCTAAATCTTATTGCATTAGTTGTACGAATAACAGGTAATTTTAATTGGAAAACTCGTTTATGTAGCATATTACTAAAATCAGCAGGTTTTTAAAGTGTTTGTGTGCGAACTGAGAACAACCTAGATATCGATTTTCAGCCAAATCGAAGTAAACTTTTCACTTGGCAGACGTCAACCTAAAACAAATTCGTAACTTGGAATAATAACATCTACAACAACATAGATATCAATTTTCAGCCAAATCGTATAATTTTTCTTCACTTGGCAGATGACATTTGAAAAATACCTAATTACAAATTCAGAATAATGACCCTCAGCACAACCTAGATATCGATTTTCAGCCAAATCTGAGTAACTTTCTTCACTCGGCACATGACATTGAAAAATAAATAAAAGGAATAAAGACGTCCAGAACAACCTAGGTAGGTACACTATAAATTTTCATACTGATCTCAGTCGCAGTTGCAACTGCGGATACTCACTAGAATAGTGCGGTAGGCATATAAAGTGCCATGTTACCGGAGCGCATCGCGCATCTGCATATTCTTTGACCGTTATATTTGTGCAGCGAGCGCGGAACGTATGCGGCGATGCGCGAGTAAAGTAAGCTCGATTAGGCCCAGATGCTCAAGGCCATTGGCGACTCTAATCGCCTTAAATATTCATTTTTGTGGGAATTTGCTTAGCAGACGTAACACAGGTTCGCCTAGTACGGCTGCTAATGGAAGTTAAAAGTATTGTGTTGTACCTTGGACATTTGTATTTAAGTTAATATTTTTATCCTGTTTGTTTTTACTGGAAATAAACAATTTGTATTTGTATTTGAATAGAGCTATCATGTTACCCTAAGTTACTTTTCCATAATAAGTAATGAGACATTTTCGAGCAAGTGGTGTAAAAACATACTTAGATGCTTACCTACGTGTTTCGGTATTTCTGAAAACTGAAAGTTTCTGATACTTTTCGACAGGTGCCGTTAAGATAAACTGTCAATCAAAATGTCATAACAGTGCTAATAAATTCCGAGTTGTCATCTCCAAGATGTTTTAGTAGCGTGGTGGTTACTGTTAAACAATTTAAACTTTATAGGGCATAAACAAAAGTACTACGGCATTTTTTTTTTATTCGAGGCAATCGTTTGGCCCCTATCGCACCTGATGGAAACTTCATCTTCTTTGTATAATGTTTTCCTAAATACGTGCACGTTAGGAGCGCGCTCGAGCTTTCTGAGTCGTTTTTAACCGATCACTAGGTTAAGTAACATCCGCAGCCGATATTACTTCGATGTGTGAGCGCTAGTGGCATTTAAAACTAAGCGTTGCCATTACTCGGAGGTTGTTGACGGTTTTTGTCTTAGAATGGCAGTCGTTATATAATGGTGGTAGGGAATTTTGTGAAAGCCTATCTGTATCAAAAAAAAATGTGTCACCAAACACTGAAGTGCTCGTAGCGAAGTTTGCTTAGCCGTTCTTAATCGATCAGCTAAGTTAAGCTGTCCGCCGCTGTCATGACTTGGATGGGCTACCACTGGTGACATTACTACTGAACGCTTACGTCCTTCGGAGGGCGCGTAAAGCCGTCGGTCCCGCTTGTTGTTTAACGACGGCAGTCGTTATAGCATCGTAGGGCATTTTTCGAACGCCCCCCTAGGTAGCTGCCATCCTCAAGTAGATAATCTGCCGCCAAACACCTGACGGTGTGTTCCGGCAGATGTCGTTGAGATCCAGGAATTCTAGTTTAGCCTGAACAACATCTTCAACCACACCATCAGTTACCATCGGGTGACATTGTGTTCAAAAGTTACCAGCATTACAAAAAACACTTTAAAAAAATTTTTTGATCACTGTGTATTTCATTCCCAATGGAATTAATTTAAGTGTCAAAAGTCAATTCAAATAACAACACTTGCAATGCAAAGCAAACTGTGGACAATGTTTCAATTATGAGTTTCTTTATTATTTTATTGGTGTTTATAAAATAAAACTTGTCGCATTTCTTAAAACCAGCTTCTTTTATTATTTTAGCATATCTGCGTCTGCCTTTACGTCACCGTTACTTTTATATTCATTTTAATTTAATTCATTTAATATTCATAAATTAAGAAGAGTAAAGGACATATTGTGCTGTAACGAATATCCATTACTAGTCTTGAATGGCTCGACTAAAGTTATTTAATTAATCAAATCATCGTGACTTTGATTATTAATATATAGAAATGTTTCTCCTAAATATAATTATTACTAAAGTATCAGATTCAGACAGACTGAACTAGGTACTTATTAATGTATTATAATGTTATTCGTAAGTAAATACTACTTTAATATGTTATACTGTAGAATATAAGATTCCATAGAATACTTGTAACGATATTAACTAATTTTTAAATAAGTTTGTAAGAAGCTGATCATCTTATTACAGGAAATCACAGTATGGTGACGTGGAAAATAAAATATATCTTTTTAATTACAATTAGTATATTATAAGACAACTGAGCAGTATCAGATGACTGTTTTTCAGAAGGCGCTGCTGTGGGCAGTACCGCTATCTTTTTTTTTACACGACTGCCCAAAAAAGGCGAATTATGTTAGGATAAATAATAATAAGAAAAAAAAAAATATATATATATAAATTATTATTATTTATTATTTTATAATATATAAATAATATTATATAATAATAATAGAATTATGTTAATTATGTTATTTGGTTAAGGATTCAATTTTGTATGTATGTTTTGGGTTTCTTTATTCCACCATAACTTCTAAACTGCTGAACTTAGATTTGTTGTGACAAGAACATTACGGCGCGTCGAAGGCATGGATAATGTATCTATAAATGCGATTGACCTTGCATTGTTATATAAAAATAGGGGAGATAATGTATATATTCTAGATTATATCCCTTATTTTTTCTCTCACAGGAAGATAAGGGGAGATACGATTCTTACCTGGCAATCCACGTGTCAACAGTAACATAGGCCGGTAAAAAGCCCTTTTATGCGCCTGATGTGCAGTAATTACGACCGAGGCTCTAGTAGAAGCCCGAAGTCGAAGACTGAGGGCTTTCTGAGTCGAGGTTCATAATTCCCGTACCGCCCGTGAAACATTTGCGAGTTGTCTTTCATCACATCTGTGTGTAAATAAATATGAATTATAGCTCTAATATACAGGTCAGAACAACTATTATTACGAAATACGTGAACTTTTTCTAAGCAGATGGCGGGCTTTTTGCCCACACCACAGATTATACAAATGTTTCGTTCGGAAACGTTAAGGGCAAATACTTACGTACAGCCACGACGGAGTGTAAAAAAAATAAAATACTTTCGACGTTTCGATAAAAAAAAAACTGTTAAAATCGATTATTAAGAATATAAGTTGAGTATTTAAGTAAGATGTAGCGAAATTGCAATGCAATTACACTGTTTAGATAACATTTTAGGTAACACAATTTTTCAATTGCGTGTAAACTCTTTGCTTGAACTTGCATGACCTGTATGCTATGCTATAAATTAAAATAAAATTACTTACCGACCTTGGGTTACATTACAAAAAGAAAGCTCGATGGTTTTATATGGGGCATTTCGGCCAAGTTAACCTGTATGTTTAGCTACCTACTGTTTACGTGCAATTGTGATGAAAAGGTTTAATCTCCGGTGAAATGAGAATAAGAAATTATAGCACTGAAAATTGGTGATACCATGAAGAATTATAGTACTATGAAGAATTACTATATATATATTACTATAATACTATGAAGAATTATATCACTACAAATTGATGATACTATACTATGAAAATATAGTTTACATGAGAATTGCACGAATAAAGTAAAATTATAAGTATAAAGCGTCATTATTACGATCGACGCACAATCAATAATAACGGCCGAAAACGAATTATATACTCGTTAGGCTCCAAACTTTAGTGAGCGAGAGACATGAGACCGGCTTCGCTCATCTCTACTCTGTGCTGTTTAAGGAGTGTGAAGTGACACCGGAAGAAACATATAAAAATGATAAAAAAGTTTAATATTCCTATATTAAAAATAGTTTACGTTCTATTTTCTACTATTTACCTACTGAATATGCACACAAAATCTTATAGGAATTGGTCAAGCCGTTTCGGAGGAGTTTTGTTATAAACACTGTGACACGAGAATTTTATATATTAGGGTTAATATTATGTCAGAGATTGTAACATAGGTACTTGACATCAGGTTTGATGGCAGAGCACTCAAAACGGTTTTTTTAGGGTTTCGTATCTCAAAAGGAAAATAAACGGAACATTAATAGTCCGTCTGTCTATCAAGACCCTTTTTCTCAGGTACGCGTGGAGGTGTTAAGCTGGAATTCAACTTAAATACTCAGGTCTACTGACCCGTAGAACTGTGAAAAAATCAAAATTGTAAACCATCGCAATCATAAGATACAGCCAACCTATAGGGTACTTCCCGTGAACTCAGAAATAAAAATTACGAAAAGCATAAATTTTTAGTCACACCATATAATAAGAATATTTTTAATAACGTTTTTATAAAAAATTTATGGATTTCATTTAGTAATAAAAATACCATAACTTTTACTTATATACATACAGGTTTGTACGAAACCCTCGGTGCGCGAGTTCGACTCGCACTTGGCCGGTCTTTTTTATCTCGGGATTTGGACTCCCACGTCTTGTGCATTAGCCAGTGTCATGTTTTATAACGTGGGCTTATACATATATTCGGGTATTGCATAAGTAAGACACAATTCGCTAGTTTATTCTCGGTTTATTCTTAATTCACAGTTTATGGGGGTTGACACCTGAAATGACCTATATCAAGTATGTCGTCTTTTATATCTGCTGCTGCAGGATCTGCTGTCATCTTCCATCACTGATGTACACCGATCACGGCCTTCACTGTCACAAGTTTTACTCCCGTTAGGCCGCCTCTTCGGCGGCTGGTGTATGCAAAGAATAGTCTCCAGCGTATAAGACTTACGAATCAATTTCTACGTCTCGTGAAGTGCCAGAGACTCAAATAACTATAGACTAGCAGCGGTCACAGACTAGAAATAACCTCGATAAATCAGTGCTGCCAGTCCTGTGGCAAACTCACTCCAGCTGCGGGCTCGTTGCTCCTTCCGCTTTCGATTTAAAATACAGCTATTTTGCGACATATATACTTTCTTTCGACTATTTGTAGGCCTCGATTGAACAAGAATTGGTGTGGATGTAAATGCCAAAGGAACATACAGTAAAACTATAAACGTTAACATATTATCGCTTAATTAGGCAGTAGTAGTTTCACCTTCGTGAATGAAAAGGTATGTAGTACCTCGATTGGAATGGTGAGTATTAATGGAATCATACTTATTACTATATTAATATTAGTATTCAAATCTGAAAATCAAAAAAAAAAAATTTTTTGCATAATCATCCTATTAAAAAAAAATTATGTTATTGTGATGGAACAAGCTCGAGGCCCACCTGATGTTAAGCGGACTAACCTCTGCAGATGCATTTCGTCACAAGTTACGAATTGCACTGCACCCGTCACCTTGAGAAAAATAAAAGTTGTTAAGTCTCATGTGCCTGTAATTTCACTTCATCGCAAGGACTGCTGCCGGAACACACAGTTAGGTGCTAGGTGACAGTTTTCTACTTGAGGGTGGTACGCTAGCCAGGCGAGCAAACGCAAAATGCCCTTCCAAAATGCAAAAGAATTAAGTACAAAAAAAATATCTAAGTAATAAAAACAATATAATATCTAAATCCTAAAAATAATATCTAAATCCTCAAAATAATATCTAAATCTTAAAAATAATATCTATATCACAAAAAGAACATTGTTACTCCCTCCTCAAGGGCCGGCAACGCTTCCTTAATATTACCGATGTTGCAGATGTCTTGTAATGTCACATGAAACTTATCAACTGTAGTCTCAGGGTGATGGGCGCAGTGTAGTTCGAGACGAAATGCTAAAAACATATGTTCTAAGCAAAGGTAAGCAAAAAATATGTTAACGCGCAATACCAGGTGGGCATCTTGCGTGCTCCATAAAAAAACACGCTTTACAAATAATGTGCAACAATGATGTTATTAATCGTACCGTGATTATGAAAATTTTAAAATAAGCTTAACAAGGTGTGATGTGCTTTCAATGATTTCATTTTAAATTCTCGTTAGTTTTTTTAAATTAGCTTTTTTAGTTTCCTTTTATGCCTTTTAAAAGTGATAGTAACATTCTGATTATGTTAAGTTACATTTTGTGACATACAATGGCAAAGGATAAGCATAGATATTAAGCTCATGCAATATTTCAGCAAGTTTTAACATTTTTACTTGGCTCTGAATACATTTCCCCAAAGGCACCCGGTGCGCAATTCCAAAAAACGCGAGTTCGACTACCAGGTCAAAAATTTTGATCTAAAAATATGTTTTCTTGGATTTTTAAGCACTAAAGCTTTTTTACTCTGTGCCTAAAACATTTTTATTGAGTTAAAAACTTAATCATTTAAGAAATATACACTGCGTTAATAATATTACGCACTTACTTACCCTGTTGACTGCTTTCAAAGTTGGTGCACTACTATCCCAATTTGCCACAAGCTTGGAATTGAATTGAAATTGTCTTTGAATTGAAAACTACGATATCTTTAGTTTTGCAGAGTAATCAGAGTTTCTGACTCTCAAATCACTTACTCGGCATTTTAATATAACTGACATCTTTTTTACCAACTTCCAAAAATCGAGGAGGTACTCAATACCACTGTATGATTTATTTTGTATGTTTCTTACGCGATTAAAATTCCGTCTTTGACACTTCCATGCTTTGAATTGTAAGAAGTCGGTTTTTTCTTGATAACTATGAGCTTAAGCGATGCGATCAATAAAGGCTAGTGGTTTCAAAGCATTTTCCATACAATAGTAGTTTTGTCATAGTTTAAATACCTAAGTGTTCAAACTCGGTAAAATTTTGAATGCATTTCCTAGGGTCTAACTGGCAAACCAAAAGCATAGATATTAAGCTCAGGAATACGTGTGCAAAACACTTTTTTAGAAAATTACGGTTTTGTACATACGTATTTTTATCACTTACGGGATATGTACCGTGGCGATTTTTATTTTTGAGCTCCCGATATTTCGACGCAGTTACATGCATCATGATCGGGGTGACTCACCCCGCGATCATGATGCATGGCACATATCCCGTAAGTGATAAAAATATTTATGTAGGTATGCAAATTTTACAGAGTTAGAACACTTGGTTTTTTAAATATGACGAAACTCAGTTTATGTGGAAGGCACAATAAGTATTAGAGTTATAGAATAATAAATAGAATAAGTAAAGGAGTTATACATTTTGGTTTCCTGTCCCGCCCTACCAGGTTTACTCGAGTAGGCAGATCCCTTTTTACCTGACCAAGTTAGCAAAATTGAAGACGCTTATCGAATATGTTCTGGCAACTGTCAGTGAGAACTAGTTCTACAACAGCAATCCATTTGTAATCTTCGACCACATTATCACTTACTTACCTACAGGTAAATAAAATAATGGTCAACAGCTAATCTATTAGCAATTCATATTAAACAAACGAATCCGAAAGGTTATTGGTATATCCAACTCAGAGCTTAGCGTAGGTAAACTAGTTACATGCAAGTGCCTACGTACTGTATATACTACTTGTTCACCATGGCAATGAAAGTGAATTGGACATCAGCCGCTGTTTGCACTATAAAAACCGGAGCACTCCTTCACGAAATTATTCAGTTGCCAACATTAACAGAACAAACATGTACTCCAAGGTGTGTAACAATGAGAGCTTGTCTTTGGCCAATGCCTCTGAGTTGTTAGTTTAATAGCAGTGAAAGATATTAATTTAGCGCACAATTTTATCCCACATCCATGGAACAAGCATTTTGTGTACTTGAGGCTGTGTTAAATTTTCTGATTTAAATTATTCGTTCATAAAGTGATAATTTTATCAATCAGCTGAAGTGTTTTAATTATTTCATGCTGATAGGATAACTTTTCTATTTTCTGTCCTGCTGATTTGTGACAACAGTGATTATATTGTTAATCAAGTTAAGAGTGAAAAATAAAGGACAACTGTCGGAAAATCGGTTAAGTGGTTGTTGCTAATTGCCTGAGCAAGTATGGTGGCTCTCCACACAAGCATTTACAAAATGCCATACCACCATGTGGCAAAGCTTGACCTCGTTACAGAATTAAAACCATGCACCTCCTGCTTAGCAGTCTGTTTTATTACTACTGTGCCATCATTGTTTCTTTCTAATTTTCAGCTGATCGTCGCCCTTTGCGCCCTGGGTGTAGCCAGCGCCAGCCACTATGAAGCTGCCCCTCTGGCCTACAGCAGCCACGCCATTGCCGCACCTGCTGTTGTCACCAAGACCATTAGCCCCGCTGTGAGCTCCGTGTCTTCCTATTCAACCCACACCGCTCATGGAGGTCAAATTGCAACCTACGCTGCTGCGCCCGTCGCCACCTACGCCGCTGCTCCCGTCGTAACCAAGACTTACGCCGCCGCTCCCGCGGTAGCTACTTACGCCGCTGCCCCCGCCGTTGCGTACTCTGCCGCTCCTGCTGTAGTTACCAAGACCATCTCTCCCGCCGTTTCTTCCTACTCGTCTTACTCTACTCAGACCGCTCACGGTAGCCCAGCGTACGCTGCCTACGCTGCTCCCTCCTACGCCGCGTACTCCGCACCCGCCTACACCGCGTACTCCACTCCCATAGTTGCCAAGAGCTACGCCGCTCCTATTGTGGCAAAGAGCTACGCCGCCCCCGCTATCGCGACCTACGCCGCTTCTCCCGTCGTAACTAAGACTGTCAGCCCCGCCGTGTCCTCCGTGTCTTCTTACTCTTCCACCACCTCTCACGGATCTCCCGTCGCGTACGCCGCTGCCCCTGTCGTAGCTAAGACCTACGCTGCCGCTCCCGCTGTTGCCACCTACGCCGCTGCCCCTGCCATCTCTTACAGCGCTGGTCCTGCTATCTCCTATGCCGCTCACGGATACTCTGCTCCAGTCCTGACCAAGACCATCGCTGCTCCTGCCTACACCTCCTACGCTGCGGCTGCCCCCATCCTTAAATCAGCTGTTACATACTCTGCTGCCCCCGCTGTCTCCCACATCAGCTACAGCGCTCACGGTGCTAACTACGGTTGGTAAACTGAATCACAAAAAATTGTAAATAGCACAATGTAAATAAAACGAACTGCCATAATTACTCTCTGCTTTTCCCTTTTACAACTTACAAGGTACCTATTAACAGTATCATCAGATTAGTTTTCAACCAACCTAACGACATCGCCAATTACTGTTCTATAAAACATAGTATTACTTGCTTAGTGCTGCTATAAACGCTCAGTAGGTATAAAATTCACAGACACGTTACAGACTTCTATATAAAGTCATGTAGAGATGTGAGGCTAATCACAAAAAGTTTTATTACCTTCCAAAAAATAAAACAAAACAAGGTTCTCAAATCGAAGCGTAGATATTTTTTTAATGTACTTAGCACGCATATTTTATAGGCACTTAATTGAGTGCTTGATGAAGTTTTTATTACCTTCAACTGGGTCCCATTTTAATTTCAATAACATCGCTCGAGCATGTTTAAGTCTCTTTAATTCAGTTCATTGAGTTATTAAGATCTGCTAATAAGCCTATATGGATAATGGAACATATAATAGTTGCCCCGTGGAGTGCCAGATTAGAATGTCAAACCGCCATTTCTCCTGTGGGCGACTAAAGGTAAAATACTGGAAGGTGGGCAGCAGCGCCTTCTGAGGAATTTATATATTAAACTGTGATCCCCGCACGAGTCATGCGTGGGGATTTTGGCTAACCCTCCTTAAATAGGGGAGGCCACGTTCAGCAGTGGACAATCAGGCTGATACGTTACAGTACGCTATATACCTGCAAGATTTAATGGAAATGGCAACTCTTGTCCGATGGTGACCAGTATTGTAGGCGAGTGAGAATCGATATTGTAAGGAGCATAGAATATACAATAGGAGCAGGAGAACCTTAAACATAGTACTTTTTAAAGACCGGCTAAGTATGGGTGAGGGAGTCCACTCCCTACACAGAATATGCCAAAAATCTTTTTTTTTTTTCATACAGATCGAGATCCTCAAAGAGTGTCCGACCTGTACTTGATTGATTTTAATTATTTTTTGCTGTTCGTTACATTTTGGATTATAATTATATAAAGTTTGGAGTGCGTATGTACTACTGTTTTCTCGATGAGGAAAAAAATCCTTTAATAAAAAAGGTTCCTTGTATGAGAACTCGATTTAATTTCAAATGTTTGGTTTTTATTAGTATGTTATAAATATTATTTATAAGGACATAATAATAATATAAGTTGTTATATATTTAATATAAGTTTATTTGCCAGAGCTTTTGGTAACAAACCTTATACTTATAATGACTAATGAACATACAAAATGAATTATCGTAATATTAAACTACAACTATGAACACTAGCTCCCACTCTAGGATTCCTTGTGTTATGGGAGTCTAGTATCTTCCTGTGGTACATAATATTTGTTATTTATTTGCTACAGAAAGTAACTACTAACTACTGTTCGTTAATACCCACCCAGTTATATATCGAATCCACTCGTTTACCTAAAATGATATAAATAACGGTAAACTATTAGTATTCGAAAGATTCTAGGTCTATGAAGGTCAGATAGATGGACAGATAACTGAAACTACGTAATATGGGCCCGTTTTCTACGAAACCCTAATAATAATGGGTAAAACGGACTTTAGACTAGCTGACTGTCTTTCTGCCCGTTGTTGGTCTCTCTGTCCATGCGTATCACACGGGTTCATAACCCGTAAACATAATGAGTTATAAACTAGATTTTTTTTATATGTTGTGTACTCAAAGATGGTTATAGGACAAAAAATTCAATCAAATTATTTTTCACCTCTGCTCTGCGTGGAAAAGTGTTTTTTATCCGCTTGCATGAGGTTGAACGAAATTCCAACCTATAAAAGTAACAGGAAAATTAAGTTCCTAATCAATATTATTACTTTTAATTTGTACTATAGGTTAATAGTTAATAGTTAGCAGTTAGAGAGCAAATTGGCCTCAAACTGTAGAAAATTTAGCAAATACCACTCGGCTATCATTACTTTAAAAGCAGGTGCTCTTAGACCAAAATCGAACTGTTTGATAATTAAAAATGCACCGAAAGTTTTAATATAGGTAATATAAATAATTTTTTTTAAGTTTGATTTCATGTTTAGGTCATATATATTTAAATTATTTATTTATTTGTGTGAAGCTTTTCTTTTTGTTTAATGTGATTATATCTAAATAAATTTTAAAAGGCATTGAGAATGAGTTTTATTTTGCCGTTAATTTGATGTCGTTTTTTTTCGAACCAGCCTGCCGGGTGCAGTAGTGAGCAAGCGACCTGCGAGAGTGATTTCCTAGCATCAAGGGTTATGGTTCATTGCATTGAAGGGCCGTGGTGTATTGCAAGCCACAACCTTCTTGGTACCCTTTCCATGGCCTTAAATGTGATGCCGGTTTTTAAAGATTAGTGGTCGGTAGCAGACTGCGAGATTGAGTTCTTCTGGCTCATCGGTAACTTTTAAGGGTAGTGTTCTGTTTTATTGAACACACTTTAAATATCGTAACAAATGAAGTTAGATTACATCATCTACCACATGACTTTAGACCACGTATTCAAGAATACACCGAACAATATGGCTAAATTGAAGATTACATATTATTCAGCAATATCGATTATTATTAAAAATTAGATAAATAAAGATTAATAAATTGGATTAAATTCTACTAATATGGATCCAGTAAAAATAATAAAGAGTAGAAATTATATTGGAAGTGTGAAAATATATCGATGCTATGGAATCCTTTTCTACGCAAGTCTGGCCTTTAAAGTTAAGTTCAAAAATTATTACTAGCGGCTACAAGAGCAAAGCCGCAGGAAGAAACTAGACCTTCATATTCAGTTGACGTCAGTCAGTTTTGAAGCGCTCGTGCTTAAGCTTGTCTAACCGAACCAACTAAGCAGCGTTCGTTGCACTCATGACTTGGTGGTATTACTGAGCTCTTTTGTACGAACCGCACACAAATTTTGAGTGTTTTACATGATTTTTTAGGGTTCCGTACCCAAAGGGTAAAAACGGGACCTCATTGCTAAGAATTCGCTGTCCGTCCGTCCGTCCGTCTGTCACTAGTCTGTATCTCAAGAACGGTGATAGCTAGACAGTTGAAATTTTCACAGATGATGTATTTCTGTTGCCGCTATAACAACAAATACAAAAAGTTGGCCAAGTGCGAGTCGGACTCGCGCATGTTAAACCAAAAAAGGTTAAAATATAAAATCTATGTTGTATAAGCTAATGGTGCGGAACCCTTCGTGCGCAAGTCCGACTCGCACTTGGCCGATCTTTTTAATGTACAATAAGAAGTCGTTTTTCTGGTGAATAATTATAAAACAAATAGCGAACTGAAACATACAGAATAGAACTAGGATGTCAGTGGGCGACGGTGATCACTTACCACATGATGAGATGCCTGCTTTGATTTGTCCCATATTACATAAAACACATTATATGGTAAACAATTTACAAATAAGAGTAGGTACTGAGTATTTTTATTTATTTGGTTTTTAATCATACTGTGTTTACATATATCATTAGATTCAGCCCCGTAATAAGCAAAGGTTATAAAACTAAAACAATGTGATATGCTTCTAGAGCTTTTTTATTAATCCAATGCTTCGTTCAGTTCAGTTTTCAGTTGACTTTGAAAAGTGAAAGTTACATTCGGAACATGTTACAATTGAAATAAATAACCATAATAACAGCTCATAGCTGCTCTTTTATAATCTTTGCTAAAGATACGGGGTTCCTAGCTATGCATTTGTGATTTAACGAGCGACCTACCAACATTGTTCTGTTTTTAATCTACTTTTTAATCGTATACGACTGTCCTTTTTTGTATGTTTGTAAACGCCAGTTATGAAAGTGATTTTGATATTTTTTTGTAGGCCTTACTCCATAGGTGGTCCTATTAAAATTTCATCCAAATCGATATAGTTGTTTTTATTTTATTATAAAAAAATGATGTGTCAAATGTTAAGCTACTTACTTTATTCCTTTGACGGAAATGGTTGAAATAAGTTAAAATCATAGTAAAAGATAAAAACAATGATGACGTTTGTTCAGAATTTATTAACACATTATTAATGTAATTTTAAGAACTATAATCATAAGTCCAAATGATTCAATTTATAAAAATAATTATCCCGAATACGATCATATTTATTAACAAAGACACCAGATTTTGATGAATTTGATTTAAAAACACGTTTAGACAACAATGGGTCAAATAAGACAAGTGTATGCAATACTGTAAAATAATTATAAAACATTTCCGCTCTGCAACAAATGGTATAAACACATTTATACAAAGGGGTAATATACTAATTTCAAGAAATTTATTTATCTTGACGACTTAATTAAATAATTTAAAAAATTAAAGAAATAGGAAACACAAATCATGATAGTGAAATTATATCCCTAATTGAAGAGTAAAATAAGCTGGCGTAACAAAAGAATAAGCATAACAGAGAAAAAACTGTCGATATGCCTATACCTCAATGATATGGTAATTACAATTCCTATCGATGGAGCCCAGAAGGGGTATATTGTGGATGTCAACGCAACGTGCGCGAGTCCGACTCGCACTTGGCCAACTTTTTGTATTTATTGTTAAAGCGGCAACAGAAATACATCATCTGTGAAAATTTCAACTGTCTAGCTATCACCGTTCTTGAGATACAGCCTGGTGACAGATGGACGGACGGACGGTCAGCGAAGTCTCAGTAATAGGGTCCCGTTTTTACCCTTTGGGTACGGAACCCTAAAAAAGGGGATCTAAAAATGTTTAAGTAATAGTATCTTTGATTTTATAATCGCTTTAGTATACACTTTTACTTAGAGACTATAGGTATTTGCTTTCATGTAAGTAAATTAATCAGATGCCTACACTTTTGATAACGTTGAAGTTTTTGAATTATTGAAGCAGTGATAGCTCAGTGGCTTTGGCTATGGACTGCCGCGCAGCAGGTCCATGGTTCGAATTTCGCCGCTGGCTTGAGCTTCACCGCATGGTGGAAAGGCATTTTTGCGAATGCCTGCCTGGCTAGCGACCACCCTCAAGTGAAAAATCTGTCGCCAAGCACCTAACGGTGTGTTCCGGCAGCTGTCCTTGAGAGCCAGTAATTCTAGGTTAAGCCTGTTAACACCTTCGACCACATCGTCACTTACCATCAGGTGAGATTGTGGTCAAAGGCTTACTTACCAGCAATATTAAAAAAAAACGTAATAGTATGTGTCCAGTACCGAATCATTTAAGAAAAATACACTTTGCTATTTTATGCACTTACTTACCCGGAAAAGTGCTTTCAAAGTTTGTTAGTACCCTACTATGCATTTTTTGACATAAGATGTCAAAAAATGCATAGTAGGGTAGTAACAAAGTTACAAAGTTACAAAGTTACAAAGTTACAAAGGTAGTAGTGTAGTAGTACATAGATACATTGAAATAAGAACACTAGCAACACTAGCTTTACAGAGTTTACAGAATATAGTAGTAATTTTAACCGACTCCAAAAAACGGACTAGGTTATCAATTCGTCTTTATTTTCTTTTTATGTTTGTTACCTCAGAACTTTTTATTGGGTGAACTGATTTTGATGTTTTTTTATTGGTATGAAAGCGAGTTTTTGTTGTGTATTCCCATTTAAATTACATTAAAATCGGTCGAGCCGTTTTTTAAGGTAGACTCCGATAACTTTTTTTCCTATCTTGATGATATAGTCATTGCCAGTGCCAATGACAATCGATCCCGTAATTAGCAAAACACTAAAAAGAGTGAAAACATATTTTTACATAAACATGGAACAGACTTTAACACTCAAAAGTGTGAAATAACTTGTCGAGGTCTGTACCATGCACACAATATTGTCATAATATGTATTTTTAAATCATAATGGCAACGACTTCAACAAGTTATTTCACACTTTTGAGTGTCGAAGTCGTTTCAATTTATAGGTATTTTTTTTTATCAACGAGCTTAAGCGACATTAGTTTATTGAGTTATACAATTTTTTTTCTTTTTTACCTCAACATGTAGTCTAAAATTAATTGCACCTATCGATTATGTTGGGTCAAATTTCGGTGAGAACCAGTTCTACACCATCAAACCATTTGTCATCTTCGACCACATCATCACTAACCAACAGGTAAAATCTTGGTCAATGGTTAACTTATTAGCAATATATATAAAAAACAAATGCACGCTATACATATCCCACTCAGAGCTTATCTTAGGTAAACTAGTTAGCTACATGCAAGTGCCTATGTAATGTATATACCTACTACTTGTTCACCATGGCAATGAAAGTGAATTGGACATCAGCCGCTGTTTGCACTATAAAAACCGGAGCACTCCTTCACGAAATTATTCAGTTGCCAACATTAACAGAACAAACATGTACTCCAAGGTGTGTTATAATGAGTTTTTATCTGTGGCAAATGCTTCTGAGTTATGAGTTCAATAGCAGTGGAATATTAATTTAGTCATAGACAATTTTGTCTATGATTTAGTGCAGAAACTTATCATATATGGTTGGATCAAGAGCTTTTTGTGAACTTAGGGTACCACTACATTTTTTGATTGAAATTGATCGTCCTTAAAGGGATCATTTGATCAATTAACCGAACAGTTTTTCTTTTTTATGCTGATTGTCTAGCTTTTGTCTACAATCTCACCTACTAGTTTGTGACAATAGTGATAATATTACTAAACAAGCTAATCTAAAAGTAGAAATTCAAGGACAGCTGACGGAAATGTGGTTAAGTGTTTTGTGACTGTGCAAGTTTGGTAGCTCTCCAAGCATGGATTTACAAACTGCCATACCACCATGTGGCAAATCTTAAACCCATCACAGGGTTCAAATCATTGATCTCTTCCTAGTCTGTCTATTTCATTGCTACTGTGCCATCATTGCTTCTTTCTTCTTTCCAGCTGATCGTCGCCCTTTGCGCCCTGGGTGTAGCCAGCGCCAGTCACTATGAAGCTGCGCCTCTGGCCTACAGCACCCACGCTATCGCCACCCCTGCTGTTGTCACCAAGACCATCAGCCCCGCTGTGAGCTCCGTGTCTTCTTACTCAACCCACACCGCGCATGGAGGTCAAATTGCAGCCTACGCTGCTGCGCCCGTCGCCACCTACGCCGCTGCTCCCGTCGTAACTAAGACTTACGCTGCCACTCCCGCCGTAGCCACTTACGCTGCTGCCCCCGCCGTCGCGTACTCTGCCGCTCCCGCTGTCGTTACCAAGACCATCTCTCCCGCCGTGTCTTCCTACTCGTCTTACTCTACCCAGACTGCTCACGGTAGCCCAGCGTACGCTGCATACGCCGCTCCCTCCTACGCCGCGTACTCCGCCCCCGCCTACACTGCGTACTCCGCTCCCGTAGTTGCCAAGAGCTACGCCGCTCCTGCTATCGCCACCTACGCCGCTGCTCCCGTCGTAACTAAGACCGTCAGCCCCGCCGTCTCCTCCGTGTCTTCTTACTCTTCCACCACCTCTCACGGATCTCCCGTCGCGTACGCCGCTGCCCCTGTCGTAGCTAAGACCTACGCTGCTGCTCCCGCTATTGCCACCTACGCCGCTGCCCCTGCCATCTCTTACAGCGCTGGTCCCGCTGTCTCCTATGCCGCTCACGGATACTCAGCTCCAGTCCTGACCAAGACCATCGCTGCTCCCGCCTACACCTCGTACGCTGCGGCTGCCCCCATCCTTAAATCAGCTGTGACATACTCTGCTGCCCCCGCTGTGTCCCACATCAGCTACAGCGCTCACGGTGCTAACTACGGTTGGTAAACTGAATCATAGAAAAATTGTAAATAGCACAATGTAAATAAAACGAACTGCCATAATTACGAAAACCTTCTATGTATTTGTACTTCTTAGACTTAAGAATCCATTCCTAATATAATAATTAACGTGATTTTCGAGTACCACGTGCAATAATGCTTGAAATCATATTTATATTTCTATTAGAATCAATACATAAATATATTTCTATAAATATGCACTATTGCATACTAAGCAAAAGAAACAAAAGCACAATATGTATTGTAAAATTTTAGTGTTTCGTCTTCATTGTCTACACGTCGACCACCCAAGGCTTAGTTTACTCAAACTTCTAAAAAACTAGTAAATTTTGAACTTGAATAAAGGTTCTGCACGAAAATCCAATTTTCAAGGCAAACACTCATAGTAACAGAAAGCTAAATTATAGTGACAACATAATTACAAAGTGTGAGCAATAACAATATCGCTTATGAAACACATTTATGTGAAAAAAAATAAAATATCCTTAAGACCTTGAATACAAAAAATGTTCGTATATAATAATTATAAGATAAAAACATCACTTACATTTGAGTCTATATATCACCTCCGCCCAGAAGGGGGAGGTTTTTGTTCAACAGTGCACGTCTTTTGGCTGATGTTGATGATGAAAGTAATGCTTATCTACACAAAACAAATCTCTCGTGGAATCGTGATTAATCGACTTCCAAATAAGGCGGAGGTTCTATGTTCGACTGTTCTTTTTTTATGTATTTTCACCGATTTCTCCCCATTTGTGGCAGTTCCATAAATGGGGTGAACCCATATAAATTTCATCAAAATCAGCTGAGTGGTTTATGAGTTACTAGCTTCGCCCCGCGGTTACACCCGCGTGGTGAGAGATGATGATAATAAAATGTATGACATTGTTAATCAAGTGCCTTATCTACCTCCATACCATTTTTTTTTTATAAGATTTATATATGGCTTTCGAAAATATGATCATGTCTCCTATTTTCGTAATAAGCATATATTATATCTCCTTTACAGTATTATGTTGAACCCTTTTTCCCCGCGTTACCTCAAGGAACAATTTGAATTTCTTTATTCGACCCATTCTCTGTCGTTACTGTCATTAGAAAACTTAACGCATTACCTACAGCAGTTACAATTATTAAGACCATGAGAAACCCCGCCCAATATTTTGACCATATCTATTGCTGATGGATTGTCTGGAACAGATCGCTCTGACCTATTAGACCACTCATTGATACACTCGGCTTTAATTTATGTTTTAGTAATAAGTTTATTGTTGTTATTATGGTGTTTTCAATAAGGAGTTATCTATCTCGCTATCTATCATACCTAATTTCATCAAAATTGGTCCAGTCGTTTGAGGCTGAAGAAGAAATGAACATACTAACACACTCACAAACGTTTGCCTTTATAATTTTAGTTTGAAAATGATCGATTTGTTACTGCCGAATATGCATTAGAAATAAATTATATTTTTTTATAGTATACTAGCTTTCCAGGCGCGGCTCCGCCCGCGCGTATGTCGGTTATCGCGCGAAAACATTAACCTCTTTTTGCGCAGTCGGATAAAAACTATCCTATGTTTTTTCCCGGGTCTCAAACTATCTCCATACCAAATTTCATTCAAATCGGTCCAGTAGTTTTGGCGTGAAAGCGTAACAGACAGACAGACAGACAGACAGACAGACAGACAGAGTTACTTTCGCATTTATAATATTAGTACTGATATGTTTCACTATTTTGGCGATAATGGCTTACACATAAAAGATAGGTCTGCCTTTGCGAGATTTTTGTAGGTAAATTTAAGATAAACATATCCGTTATCCATTATGTGCGTGTGACACTTAAGGTTTTTTAGCGCACGCCAGAATAGGTCTAATATGGCTGATTTTTTTCTTACTTACTTGACACTTATCGTTATATTTTCGACAATTCACAAAATATCTTTATAAATTATAGCCTATGTGTTATTCTGATGTCTAAGCTATATTACTGTAAAGTTTCATTAAAATCCATTCTGTGGTTTTTGCGTGAAAGAGTAACAAACATCCATACATCCATACATACAAACTTTAGCGTTTATAATATTAGTAGGATAGTTACTGAAAAATATACTCGCATATCTAGACGATTTAATGGTATTTGCTGCTGTTGATGATGAGTTCTATTTAAGGCGAAATCTTGTAAATAGTTTTAATCCCTAAAAAGAGTAAAAAATTTTTTTTTTTTTAAATGGAATCGTCTTCCAATACTTAAATGTTTGAACTTGTGGAAACCGTACCATATTAAAAAATATTTATTTTTTGAATACACTCCTTCGTTCACAACGGCTGTTTGATTAATCTGCTAATACTGAATGTCCTGTGACGACGGACAGAAGATTGCTTTTTTAAAAACCGATACATAGCCAACAAACAGAGCATTTTATCAATTAAATCGAGTCTATAAAGGTAGATCAACCTAGAGACTAATAAACAGAGAATTTTAGTGATTTATCAGGTATCAAAAGGTATCTCTTGTTTTTGAGAACCTAAAACGATTACGAGATTACCAGGGTGAAAGTTTACCAAGGCTTAACACCAAAGCTTGCAAAAGATCTATGTTTGATCACTTCACACATACACGAATAAAATGCTACAGTATTATAATTTTATTTTAGTTAATTATCTCATATTTGTCAAAAAATATCCTAATATTGAATACAAATAAACAACAAATTAATAAGGATGACTTATACTGTCTGATATCGGACATTGGAATATATATTGAGAACTATTGTCCCCGATTAGATACATACTTTCAGGTAAAGAAATGAGTTCATTGAGTCCTTCCTTCCTTTCTAAAAATATAGTACAAGTTCATATTTCATGCTATATACAAAAAATAGTTTGGGATAGGAGATTCAGCAGCCTCTTTTAAATGATGACCAATATCGGTTCCTCCGTCGTCGCCACATGAAAACAAGGACAAGCCTTCAAAATTTGTTTGCATTTATTATGAATGCATACAAGTATAAACACACCGATGTAATAGCAAAATGATATATGTATGTAGGTGTCAAAAACGAGTGTGTGTGTGTTGTTGTAATGACTGTCATTAACCGCACCTATGCTATCTTGTTTATTTTTTAGATTTATTTCATACTAAGTATTTAACTCAATACTTAGTATGAATACTCAATACTTACGGTACCTATGTAAGTTTATGCCTGATAGGTTAGCCTTTGACCACTCTCTCACCTGATGGTTAGTGATAATGTGATCGAAGATGTTGTTCAAGTTAACCTAGAATTATTGGCTCTCGAGTACAGTTGCCGGAACACATCGTTAGGTGCTCGACAGATTTTCTACTTGAGAGTAGTAGCTAGCCAGGCGGGCATTCGCAAAATGCCCTACCACCATGTTAAAACGCCTGCCATCCAAAGACAACAACCGGGACCGTCGCCGTCGTGCCCTCCGAAGCACTGAAGCACTCAGTAGTAATGTCACCAGCGGTCATCCATCCAAATCATGACCGTGGCGGACGTTGCTTTACTTTGCTGATCGGTTCAGAATGGCTAAGCAACTTCGCTATGAGTGCTTCAATAAGTAGCATAAAAACACATTGACTGAGACCGAGACCACATACTGAGACTGCCGCTATAAATAGTTGGTATATTGTTAAACAGTAAATAATCAATCGTACCAGTGATATTTAAACGCTTATAGCTCGAGGGTACAATGGATAACCTACAACCGAGTAGAACACTGTACTTCGCATCATATACGCGAAGAAAGAAAACACAGATTTCATAAAATAGTACACGTTTCACAAAAAATCCTTTCAGTGCGCCACTTGAGAACTTGAGATTGTCGTCATTTGTTCTAAAGAAATAGGTAGGTATATACCTATTTCTTTTGCAATCGGAGGTTTCTACAACGGGTTATTCCGTTAGTTTCACTGATTCTGGCATCAAATCCTAATAATCGTCGGATAATGCTCATCATGTTAAGTTGTAATGGTTTTCCCGCAAGAATATTACATATCTTAATTATCAACATGCACCACAGTTTTTTCTAGCCAAGAAGTTTTTGGTACCTCATTAGAAGAGAATGCGACTACGGTAAAAAATATAAAATCGGGCTATTTTGGATTTTTGGACGATTGCGTTTGACTCAATGTATGGAATCTTTTTATTAGAAAGAAACATGTCCCCTGTCAAATGAACTTACTTATTTTAATTACCCAACTTAAAAGATAGTAACCAGAATTCCTCTTACTAAGCTAATTATTATTCACTTATTACACTGCCTTTCAGAATGTTCGAGTAAGTTCTGGTTTTACTACCCAGAACATATTTTATAAATAAAACACTATCTTTGCGTTTCACAGTCATCGATATAGCCTATCCATCGGTTAAAGCTTGAAACGCGCTGCATATTAACTGTCATTTTTATCATGAAGTTATTTTATGTGTAGCATAGCAACCCGAAACATTATTAGGACATTCGGAAACGGGCCCTAATTGCTCTTAACTCCTGGGTAGAATTCAAAAAACCTCTTTTAAGCAATATATTTGCAAGCATAGATAGGTGAGAGTATTTAAAAAAACATAACACTACATTTTTTGGCAGTCAGCAGCATAACTCAAACTGAGGCTGCATTCAGGAATGAGAGTAACACTTATCAGTTTATCGAAGTTAAACAGTCATGCTATATGTGAACTTAGTCGTTCTTGAACGAGCATGGAGTAACTAGTAGTCATAATTATTTCCCGATACTTTGCAAATATTTTTCAATGACAGGAATGAATCACTAAAATCTTGAGAAATGTTATACACAAGCAAAAATGGTTCACATACTTAAACAAGTAATATTAAGTGTATTTTTATATGCTAGGAAAAAATATGCCTTAAATGTACTCTCAAATGACATCTGACTACCATTCATCTGACAAGTGCAAAACCTCACCCTGTTTTGCAACGGATAACATTCAATTGTCAAGTGAACTTAAACTTATTTTTCGAACGGCCTCGAGTGAATATAAAAATTCACCGAAGTGATTTCCGGACAGCGCTCGGGTAACTTTTACATTCACCCAATGATTTCCTTACGCACCCTTAATACATACAACTGTATTTATGTCGCCTACTGTCAGTCTACGAAGGTGAGCTTTACATTGTTCAGTCTAGGAGAACCAGTAGCTCAGTAATGAAGCATACCAATTCGTATTAATTAAGCCAATTCAAAATTGTATGTTGTTAAAAGCTCACCACAGGTGTTTGTGTGCTGACATAACTATACAAATAATAATGTACTCACTTGTTGTAACTCATAGGAACCTACATATGTAATGTGCAAATTGTAGTATTGCCAAAGTACGAACATCATGTCAAGAAACCAAGTCCGAGTTTCAAATTTACTAATGTTCAGGGTCGGCAACGCATTGGTAACGCCCTTGGTGAAATATCCATTGACGACGGTAACCGCTTACCATTAGGTAGGCCGTCTTGTTTGCACTCCATTACGTTAAAAAAAACTTACTATGATGAATATTATAATTTAGTATCTCCCTCGGGCAACACAATCGAAGTTACAACGCATTTTAATACAAAACATTTACCAAACATGTGTGTTTTTTAAGTTATAGTAATGAACGCCTTCCTGCGGTGTTGAGCGGTAACCTTCGACTATAGCAGATGCAAATCGTCACAAGTGGCGCACTGCACTGCGCCAGTCACCCTGACATATGAAGCTGTTATGTCTCTTGGACCTGTTATTTTACCAGCAGCAATACCATACAAACTGGAACACAGCAATGTGAACATTTTTGCTTGACGGTAGAAATAGGTATGAGCATGTGTGATGAAATAATAAACTTAATACCATCGTTATTTAGTAGTTATGAGAGGTTATCACATTGTCACTTTGTTTGGTAATATGGTGTGGACACTTAATTAATTAAGAAATTAGGACAAAAATATCTATATTTTTTACTGGCTGCTTGCATTTGATTTTGCCTGTTGCTATTTCTACCTATTGGTAACTAAGTGATGATGTGGTCAAAGATGTTAGCAGAATAAGCCTAGAATGGGAACTGGCTCTTTGAGGGGACACAATTTAACCTTCTTGCTTCTCGAGATGATCTTCTGGCTAGCTACCAAGCTAGCATCATAATTACACGTATTCCAAAAGTACTAAATATTGGATTATATTGGAAATATATCCTTAAGTCTAAAAAGTAATAATAGGCAGTATTCGTAGTTATGGCAGTTCGTTTTATTTACATTGTGCTATTTACAATTCTTCTATGATTCAGTTTACCAACCGTAGTTAGCACCGTGGGCGCTGTAGCTGATGTGGGACACAGCGGGGGCAGCAGAGTATGTCACAGCTGATTTAAGGATGGGGGCAGCCGCAGCGTACGAGGTGTAGGCGGGAGCAGCGATGGTCTTGGTCAGGACTGGAGCTGAGTATCCGTGAGCGGCATAGGAGATAGCAGGACCAGCGCTGTAAGAGATGGCAGGGGCAGCGGCGTAGGTGGCAACAGCGGGAGCAGCAGCGTAGGTCTTAGCTACGACAGGGGCAGCGGCGTACGCGACGGGAGATCCATGAGAGGTGGTGGAAGAGTAAGAAGACACGGAGGAGACGGCGGGGCTGACGGTCTTAGTTACGACGGGAGCAGCGGCGTAGGTGGCGATAGCAGGAGCGGCGTAGCTCTTGGCAACTACGGGAGCGGAGTACGCAGTGTAGGCGGGGGCGGAGTACGCGGCGTAAGAGGGAGCGGCGTATGCAGCGTACGCTGGGCTACCGTGAGCAGTCTGGGTAGAGTAAGACGAGTAGGAAGACACGGCGGGAGAGATGGTCTTGGTAACGACAGCGGGAGCAGCAGAGTACGCGACGGCGGGGGCGGCGGCGTAAGTCTTGGTTACGACGGGAGCAGCGGCGTAGGTGGCGACGGGCGCAGCGGCGTAGGCTGCAATTTGACCTCCATGAGCGGTGTGGGTTGAGTAAGAAGACACGGAGCTCACAGCGGGGCTGATGGTCTTGGTGACAACAGCAGGGGCGGCGACAGCGTGGGTGCTGTAGGCCAGGGGGGCAGCTTCATAGTGGCTGGTGCTGGCTACTGCCAGGGTGCAAAGGGCAACGATCAGCTGAAAATCAGAAAAAATAATTAGTCTAATATGGTTATGGTTACTTTCAAGTTAGTTTAGCCAATTTTAAATTAAAAATTTATTATATCTTCAAATAATTGTAATACATATTTATGTTCACTTTGTGCCTTTGAATAATATTTTATTGCGACATGACTTTAAAATTTCGAAGCATTCCTAAGAGAATCATTATTACACACCTTGGAGTACATGTTTGTTCTGTTAATGTTGGCAACTGAATAATTTCGTGAAGGAGTGCTCCGGTTTTTATAGTGCTAGATGCGGGCTACAATGTCCAATTCACTTTCATTGCCAAGGTGAACGAGCGTACAGAACGTACTTGTAATGTAAGTAACTAGCTTACCTACGCTCTGAGTCAGAGATAGCCTTTCGGTTTCGTTTGTTCCGTTTGCGCGTAAGCTTGGGCGTTACGAAAGCCTTGAAGTTAAATATCATGTTTACATTTGACATGGAAGCTTGTTTGGCTGAATGGCACTAGTTTAACTAATATCGATTACGGTCGCAGACAGTATTAGACGTCAATAATTTTAAAACCCAATGTACCTACATAACTAAAATGTTATTAGCAATTTGCAGAGAAATATTCTACAGAACAGTGAATAGTTAGATTAAAAGTTTAGAAAATGTTTAACTTTAAAAGCATAAATATAAAGTCGTAAGTAAGTCGTTTTGAAGACCTCCTGATTTAAAGTCATCTTTAAGGGCTTTGGGTTTCATTCTGTTATTTTATGTGTACAGCATATATTGACAGTGAAATTTTAAATTTTATTTTTATAATCATTATTATACCAACACAGTCGTTACTCATAAGTTTTTGTTTAGAATTACCAATCTACCATAACTATACATTATATAAAGTGTAAAGTTGACTGTCAAGGAGAAGTTAGGCAGAGCAATAATACTGACCATACTAATAATGGATCATGTAAAGAATTCACTTACCTATTATGAATTAAAGTTAAAATGACGAGATATAATATAACGCAAATAAATATCGAGTAATCTGTGGCATTTTTAAGCTAAGTAGGTGTCACCCATAACATGAAATTCCTTTCACACACCTAATTTAATTATGTTGTCGCAGACCACAGGCAAGGAATGTCACGAAATTGCGGTGTTGCGGTGTCTAGGTATCAGTACACGCTATACACGGTGTTAAATTTAATATAATTAGGTATTATTACTTTACTGGCTTATAGTACGATAGCTACTATAAGGTTATCGCCATCTACACACGACATATTTTTACAAATGTCAGCTGTTTCGTTTATCTTCACTTAGCAACTGCAAGGATAGATGCGACTTTTATAATAGAGAGCGAAATATTTGAACATTCTTTATCTCAAATGTAATAAGTGTTTGCCAAGCGGAGGCTGTTGTTCAGATATATCGACTAAAGCTCGCGCTGTTTCTCCATATTATTCCCAAAAGTTATTAAAATGTCATGTATATTTTCAATCTACATACGAGTATGAATACGTGAACTACGTATAAGTACACGAGTTTGCGTGTCAAATATATCACGCACGAGGAAGCTGTGAAAAAATTCACGCTTTCTTTATATGGGCATGAAAAGGTCGGATTAAACTCAATAAAAAAACAATTCACTTCGATTTTCAAAATAATAACCATTTTTTTTTTGTTATTGCTGATAGGTAAGCCTTTGACCACAATATCACCTGATGGTAAGTGATGATGTGGTCGAAGGTGTTAATAGGCTTAACCTAGAATGACCTTATCCTTATCACCCAGTCTACTTAAACGGTAGTGTAGTGCCGTGTCTTGGTATGACATCAAAAATCAAAGCTTTGCTGGATAATCATGCCAAAAAGAAATGCAATGAGCTACACATTAATTACGAAAACTTATACATAGGTATTTATATATGCTCAACATTGTCATGAGTTCTCTACTAAAATTATGAAGTCAGCCATATAAGTAAATCTCCGTGAATACGTAGACGGAAGCGCTCGTAGCGAAGTTTGCTTTGCCATTCTGAACCGACCAGCAAAGTTAAGCAACGTCCGCCTCGGTCATGAGTTGGATGGGTGACCTCTGGTGACATTATTACAGAGCGCTTCCGTGCTTCGGAGGGCATGTCAAGCCGTGGGTCCCGGTTGTTGTCTTAGGATGGCAGTCGTTATAGCATGGTGTTATAGCAACTTGAAATTGTAATATTTTTCCATTTTTTGTTAGATCGTTGATCTATTGTACTTGATAGCGTAAAACGCGACATTTAGAGAAGAGTTTTTACAATATCGAATATATAATATATAATTTTGAAGCGCTCGTAGCCAAGTTTACTTAGCCATTCTGAATCGATCAGCAAAGTTAAGCAACGTCCGCCGCGGTCATGACTTGGATGGGTGACCGCTGGTGACATTACTACTGAGCGCTTCCGTGCTTCGGAGGGCACGTTAAGCCGTCGGTCCCGGTTGTTGTCTTAGGATAGTTGTAGTTGGACAGCATGGTGGTAGGGCACTTTGCAAATGCCCGCCTGGCTAGCTACCACCCTCAAGTTGAAAATCTGTCGCCAAGCACCTAACGGTGTGTTCCGGCAGCTGTCCTTGAGAGCCAGTAATTCTAGGTTAGCCTGTACAACATCTTCGACCACATCATCACTTACCATCAGGTGAGATAGTGGTCAAAGGCTAACCTATTAGGCATAAAAAAAAAAAAAAAAAAAAAAAATTTTTGCAACACTCATTAAATTTAATACCATTTATCACGTGTAAACGTAATTTTATTATATTTTTGACGGTGTTAGAGGTCATTTATGGAATCACGTACATTGGAGTCTAATAACTGTTCAAGATAATACAACGAATATAAGTTTAAGCTCGCAATGACCGTTACCATGAGGAATGGGTTATAAATCTAGCTAATCGTGAAAAAACTATTATAATTTAGAATTTCCCGCCTTAAACGTGAGTTTCCACCTGAATCGATTTCAAACTTTTGTGAAATAAAATCCGGAACATAAACAAAACTGCAACATTTACCGGAATATAAAGTAATATGAAGCGCTCGTAGCTTAGTTTGCGTAGCCGTTCTTGATCGATCAGGCAACGTCCGCCGCGGTCAGGAGTTGGATGGGTGACCGCTAGTGACATTACTACTGAGCGCTTCCGTGCTTCGGAGGGCACGTTAAGCCGTCGGTCCCGGTTGTTGTCTTCGGATGGCAGTCGCTATAGCATGGTGGTAGAGTATTTTGCGAATGCCCGCCTGGCTAGCTACCACTCTCAAGTAGAAAATCTGTCGCCAAGCACCTAACGGTGTGTTCCGGCAGCTGTCCTTGAGAGCCAGTAATTCTAGCTTAGCCTGAACAACATCTTCGACCACATAATCACTTACCATCAGGTGAGATAGTGGTCAAAGGCTAACCTATCAGCCATAAAAAAAAAGTAAGTATGCGAAAGCCTTCGCAAAATTTCTCTACTAGGTGATGGCTCTCACAGTAGCTATTGAACTGTTACTAAAAATAGCAATACGTAGGTACATAATACAAAGATTTTGGTACTATGTATAAGAGTAGGTTAGGATAATATACTATAAATGCACCGTAGTTCGTAACAACTGACGACATACACCCGGACTTCAAAGAAGGTCTGGTCACTGATACTAGTAAACAATATGCAGTAGGTAGTTCATGAGAATAGACCTCATCACCACGTGAATGTTGAGGCTACCCATATCCATGACAACAAAGTTATAATGCAAAAACTTTAGAGGACTTAACCTTAGAATTAGTATAGTGTAGAGAGGTGACAAACATGTATAGTACAGTGCATAAGTGCTTTCTTTAAAAAAACATGAATAGAGTACCTTCCTTAAGTTTTTCCTTTTTGTATGTTTCTACTAGATTACCTTTATTTAAATAAGGACAATAAAATAGGATTTAAATGGATTTATTCTTGGAAAAGCCCTTCGGTCAAATTTATGTTACTCATTAGTCGTTATCAATAGGCTAGATCTCGCCGGTGCCATATTGTAATTTTTTGTATAGGCGCCTCAAAAAACTAAAAAGAAGTGTCAGTAACATATATTTTGCAGTTTAGAGTTATATCTTAGTGAAGAAGTAAATAAATAGATTGAAAAATATAAGATATTACTTACCCGAAGGTTTACGCAGTAATTAAAATATCTTGCAAATAAATTAAATTTGATATCAAACAAATAAATTGAAAATGAAAATAATTCTCCCTAAAAATCAAAATGTATCCCAACATTGTAATTTTTGCGCTAACGCCTGCTATACAAGTAAACTAACAAAATTAAAACCGTCTGTCATCATGACAGTTAAACAATAGGAACGAAAGGATAATTTTAGCTAAGACTCACTCACCACGATAGCTCAGTAGGCAGAGCTTGTCCCGGCTCTATAGACGAATGGCAACAAGAACATATCCCGCTATAGATGACCAATTTATTTTCCCTGTGTAATATTTTAGACCAATATTCTTCATAATCCTCGCACCAATGTAACTTACCTTAAAAAACTAAATAAACAACATTTGAGTCAAAATTTTGACTTATATATTTCCATAGGTGCATCTTAAATCGACAAAAAGAGGATGTTAAAGTGCATCATATCATGGTATTTTTAACACAATCTCACCTGACGGTAAGTTATATGTGGTTGAATATGGTAAAATAGCATAACCCAGAATGTGAAGTGGCTATCAAGGACAGCTTCCGGAACTCACCGTCAGGTGCTTGGCTACAAATTTCCTACTTAGCTAGCCATCTGGCTAGCTTCTTACATTCATATAGAAAATACAGGGTATTTATTACAACACGCAAAACAATCATAACTAATAAAATTGACTCTATTATAGGCAGTTATTAAGAGTACCTGAGTACGTCTTGACGTATGTCATTATAATTATAAGTGGACCTTAAATCTACATAGGACGTTCATCAACTCAAACGAGAGTGAAAGAAGCCTGTCGAGGCAAACTGCTATGTAAGTTCCTACAATCACTTTAATATCTTCATACGCCTAATAAAAATAAATCAAGAAGGCCACAAGATCGGCAAAATACCGGACATAAGTGACGTAAAAATGTATCTACTTCTACAAGCAATGGAGTGTATATTGTAGAGTACTATACATATACATACATAATTATGTCTACAAGATTGTAGACATATGTATCGTCGCAATACACATACATATTTTTATTTAAGACTAGATGACTCGGTGTACTGCGGATTTCCTATCCTAACGGATGAATGTCAAATGTTTGACAGGAAAGTATAGATAGAACAGTTTATATGGGAAAATTAAATTGTTGTTTTTACCTCGCCATTTTTCCATATTTTCTCATCATTTAAACTGAAATTCACTTCCCTTGACTACGACAAACATTTCAAAACTAAAATCAGCTAAATCGGCTCAGCCGTTCTCGAGTTTTAGTGCGAGACAAACAACCGCAATTGATTTTTATATATAGAGAGAAGAGATAGAGATTTATGAACATTTATCTACTGTGGTATCGTGTGGTAGGTGAGCACTGATGTTTTATTTAAATGTCATTTTAATTAATATTTTTCGCCTTGGTAGCTATATGAAGGCAATACACACCTTAACGTAAGTTTTCCGGCTATTGGAACCTATACTCTGGGCCTTGGCATGTTATTATATGTTCTATGGCCTTGGCTTGAATTCGCACATAGACTAACTGCGTCACGAATGCTGTGGGAAAAAAGAGATTTTATTTAATTTTATATACTAAGACTAGATAGGCGCCTGTAACCACTATCTCACCAGATGGTACCTGATGAGGTCGAAGATGTTATGCAGACTAACCTAGAATTGCTGGCTCTCAACGACAGCTAACGGAACACACCGTTAGGTGCTTGGCCACAGTATTTCTACTAGCTAGGCGGACATTCTCAAAATGCCCTACCACCATGCAAAAGAGATGATGTTGATGATTTAATACTACGCTTACCACCAACAAAGTACGTGTGTACCACGTCAATTATAGATGAATAAAGTCCCGCCTATACACGACCAATAACAGACTACTTCATTAATAGACTAATAAAATACGGATCAATAAAGTACCAGCCATGGACTTCTTAACGACATCATTAATGCATTAGCACCATGATAACGAGAACAATAGAAATTAAATTCATAAAAGGACTCATTGGTACATCAGTTATTTTGAAAGGTTAATTGAAGAATAAAAAACCGACCAATAAAGTACCGGTAATGGACGAGACACCTATGATATGCGAATAATTTGCGATTTTAAAACAACCAAAAACAGACGTCGTATAGATGTCACAAACATTTTATTTGTCACCTGAAACATCTTGATAAAGTTAAAAAAATAAAAAAAAATGAAACCACGAAAAAAAACGACGTGTAGCACTCGGAGACTGCCGCGGTAAAGCTATTACATAGCATTTTTTATCAACTTATGCAATTATAAATCTCGACACGTTAGTTGTCAAAACCTTTTTTTCTGCCAAAATTTAGTTCCTTTTACGCACTGTAGAGGCGCTGATCAAATATAGTATCACCGCTGTGCCGGTCGGAGTGGGGGGTGTTAGGTTATTTTCGTTACGGAATTTCTGGATTCGGTCTCCACGCTCAAGGCCCGCGATAGAAGCTATGCAATAGCGTACAATACAAATTTATATATTATAAACTAGATGACTCGGTGTACTTCATATCACCTAACGGACAAACGTCAAATGTCTGACAGGAAAGTATAGGTAGAACATTTTATATGGGAAAATGAAATTGTTTTACTATCTTGCTCGCCATTTTTCGTTCCCTGGACTACAACAAACATTTCAAAACCAAAATCAGCTAAATCGGCTCAGCCGTTCTCGAGTTCTAGCGAGAGAAACAACCGCAATCGATTTATATATATATAGATAGAGATAAGTGTAGGTTCTTTTATATTTTGTAGGTTTAAAGCGTATATTATACTTTTAACTATTCAACCTCATTTGTACGAGTATATAGTATTATGTAAGTAATGAATGTAATGTTGACTTTTATGCTGACCGCATATCCTGCGTAACATTTTCTCATGATTACTGCGTAGTTTACGTAGTATAGTTGGCGGCATAATAATTAATTTTGATGCGATGGTAGCTCGGTAACTATCATTGTCGAATGTTACGGTTCAAACCCTGCTAGCGGAATGTGTAGTAAGTAATTCGAGATAAATCGGAAAGATCGGGAAGTAAAGACATATACTAACTATACACGTATGAGATTTATCTTGTTGTTAGATTTTCGTGACACGTAATTTGAAATTTTTGAGCAATTCGTGTAAAAATTACGTCAAAATATTTATAATACCTAGATTATATTATGGTACACCCTGCGAATTGGCACACGTATTGCACATGCATATTAAGGACATATACCCGCCAGCCAAAGCGTGAACTATTATATAAACTCAAGTTGTTATTAAAAAAAAACTCGCATGTAAATATAGTGTATTATTAGACCTATCGTTTCTGGCTTAAACCCTTTTTCTTTTGGACTAATAATTAAAATTTTATTATATAGCGTTTAGTATATAGCACTCGTTTTTAGGAGTTTGAGTCAGTTATTCGTAGCTCCAGATTTATTTAAAAAGTATAGTACACATGTATAAATAACTTCCCATTATAGAAAGTTCATTATATTCCCAATGTTTGTGGTGCAATAGAAATATTAAAAACATGATTATTTTTCTTGAAAGAGATGCTTAAAGTTGGGTCTGTCTTTTATCTAAAATTACGAGTTTTTGAGCTAGTGTAATTTCAAAACTGTATAATTTAATGAAAATCTGATGCACCACAAACCTAGATTTTAGGGTAGTGATTACGTAGGTAAAAAATCATTGAGTTTTATTCGCTATTATTAAAATGAGATTGGAGCTGCGTTTTGTATGGGGGCGTTCGTCTAAAATATACCCTTAAATACCGCATCTACCTCGCACGCTCGATTAATAGAGGTAAATCTGACGCATTACCTAACACGTCAAATGTTAGTTAAGTCAATAGTTCCACCGTGATACGAATAGATAATTTATCGCTCACTTACTAGTTCTTCTAAACTTCTAAGCCGTCTCTTCTGTTTGCTGCAAGCTCGTTGTTGTAATTCTGACATCTATATCATGCATGTTGTGACGCAAAATATACCTGCATGTTATATTACATTGTATTAATGACTAAACCTACTTAATTTTTTTGTGTGCTAAAAAACAACGAAAAACAGCATATAGATAGTTAATAAACTTTTAACTAAGAAAATAGAGTGTATTTTAACCGTAACTTAAAAATTTAATTAAATACCTAAGCACTTCACCAAAAATGAAAAAAAAATCTTGGTTAGTCTGAACAACATCATCGACCACATCATCACTTACCATCAGGTGAGATAGTGGTCAAAGGCTAACCTATCAAGCATAAAAAAATGTACATGTTATAAGTCGCTGCCAGTACAAGAAAGTGGAAATAAAAATATATCAAACCTCAGTTATTTTGTGTGAGCGGCGTAGGCAGTACTAGAATCAATATAATATAATAATGTACTTTGTGATTATACTAGACTAGACAACATATTTGTTAGGTACTACTTACTAGAATAGTGTTAATTTTAGTTACCTACAATCAGCTTGCTACAAACCTAAAGTCCAAACATAAAATTAGCTAAAAATTATCAATATAGTAATTACATATAGGTATACTTACGAACATGTTAGTTTTAATGAAAATAATTTGTTTATGTTTCGCGTAGAGCATTTTTAGGATTTCACAAAAATCTATTATTTTAAATTTAGGTAATTTAGTAGGTACATATTTGTTACACATTTAATTGAACTGCGCAATCTTTTTAAAGCTTCCGGCTATATCGATTCTTGCAAATTGTGAGTCACGCCCGTGTCTACGTCCGTCTGTAGTTCATTGTATTATTGCAAATATGCACAAGGTCTGGTACCTACCGGTTATGACTTGAAGGCCTCCAAAGTGTTATATATCCAAAGGCCACAAAACATCAAGCTACTGGAAGTACGTCCATCAGCGACGAGCGACAAAATTCTAAGAGTATGGTTAGTGTGTATGAAATTTGAATACAACTGCAGTTACAATAAAAATAGGTTTTGAAGCAGTGATAGCTCAGTCAGATAGGCTTTGGCTATGGAATGCCGCGCAGCAGGTCCATGGTTCGAATCCCGCCGCGGGCTTGAGCTTCACCGCATGGTGGAAGGGCATCTTGCGAATGCCCACCTGGCTAACGAGCACCCTCAAGTAGAAAATCTGTCACCAAGCACCTAACGGTGTGTTCCAACAGCTGTCCTTGAGAGCCAGTAATTCTGGGTTAGCCTAAGCAACATCTTCGACCACATCATCACTAACCATCAGGTTAGATAGTGGTCAAAGGCTACACTATCAGGTTTTTTTTTTAAATAAGACCAGGATATTAGATATGATTCTTTTATTTTTCAAGTAAGTATGTGCAATTTATTGTTATAGGACTTATGATAGTATTAACTTAAAATTCAATAAATAAAATGGATTAGGAAATATTTCACTTAATTTTTTTTATGATAACATACCTATTTCTCATTTAGCTGCCTTCTACCAATGACAAAAAAAAATAGGATTTAGCCGATTTTTATCAAATATAATAATATATTTAATATCTTTAAGTAAATTCATGTAATGCCATACCAGCTGACTTTATATTATACCGTCTGCATATGATACGCTTACAATATAAGTAAACTAAAGCAGGTTTCTCAATAAAAACATGTATTTTTCACTACCACAAATATTTTTATTTCTTCTACAACATTAAGATTTTTCAAAAATACGCACGACATATAACATTTATAAATCTTACATCTAGAAAACAAAAATTACATTTTACCAAAATTATAAGGAAAAATAAATAAAAAGCATTTTATTTCATCAATTCAGAATTGACATTGATCCTAAGCTCTCCAAATCTTAACATTTTATAATCACATCCGTGGTACAAATCTTTACATATCACACTTTGTAAACTTTATATAACTAGTATGAATGTATTTGTAAAATGAAAAATCAACCTATGATATATGGAAAGTAGACTAGCCCATATTTAATAAATGGCAATAATATTTGTCACCATTTCGAGAGATTCAACATAACTTGTATCGAGGTAATAATGAATACCAAAAAGTAAAATTTTTCAATTGCACCCGACTAGTAATAAGTTTGTCTACGACATCATGGTAACCGCGATTTCTCTCAAAAAATTAAGTTGTTTCATAATGTATACACATAATATTTGAACAAATTAATTTTCCATCTCCCAGATACATTATAAAAATTTGTACCCATCCCAACTTCCTAGTCTTAAGTTTTCTTTTACATGTCAATCTAAGACTTGCTATCCTACAGCTTATAAGCCTTATACATTAAAGTTCAAGACGCGTAGGTAAATTATACACAAAAATCAGTCTACCTACAAGAGGCAATTAGATTTAGGCATCTGAAATATCACATTTGGCTGCTCTATCTTCACCTATTCTCCCAACTGGAAGCCTTATTTTTTACTCTCTACCTACGGTTATTTTATAGAGCTAGCCCGCATTAGTAAGGACCGAATACATACAACGTTGTACCGTCATACTATAATCATTATAAATTCGAACTCTTTACCACTAGACTTACATATAATACGTATTATGTGGAACAAGCGTCAGTGTTTTGAATTTTATGAGATCTGATGACATTAACTAGGCATAAGTGCTTTAAGCAATAATTGCCCAGTGACAATGGTAACGGACTACCGCCCAGAGGGAACCATTAAGCCCAGCCACGGGCTTCAGCTTCACCGCACGGTGGAAAGACATTTTGAGCATATTCGCTTGACTAGCTACCACCCTCAAGTAAAAAATTACATATATCCTGACGGTTAAGATAGTTCCTTAAAGTCCCATCAGCAATAAAATAAATGTTAGCAGCACTGTACACAAAGCAATACATCGCAGAGATGCTGTTTTCAATCATCTTAGGGCCGGTTTGATCAGTATGCGCCAACCACGATTAAATATTATAAACTGACTTAAGTTTATATATGAATAGATAAAGAGAAAAGAACTAATCGTTTTCAAATACCTACGCGTCATTACTTTAACTGCACCTTAAGAGCACCGAGTCTTATACTCAATCAAGTCTTACAATCATTATTTTAAATGAATTTATTGTCTCATTTAATCAAATAATCCATCTTTATCCCTGACATTATGGTTTATTTTTACAATTTTATTGATATGATTCAATATGTAATACATTAAATATATCACATTTTGTAAAACAGTTGTAAAACAACCTGCACCAATCCCAACTATAACAATTTCTAGAATAAAAATGGTCGAATATTAGTTATTTATCCACAAACACGAAGTGAATCCGAACGGTCACATTCTTGACTTGACATGAATGCATATATTGGATATTCATTTTTAAAATTCAACGTTCTTCCATGGAAATACGAACACTGACCGTTGGGAGAAAGAACATTTCCACTGTTCAATACATATCGAAAAATCGATCAGTACTTTAGGTTATGAATATCTGAAATTTCATAACTTTCTCAATTACAATTTTCACTTTTGAATGCCTCTAAATTTTTAAGCATTTCTTGTATCGGACGGTGGAAACGCTTCACGCTTGTATTTGTGCGATTAAAGTTTCAGTAGGTTTAGTGCGCTTACAAAATTTCCGACCCACTGTACTCAAATAACTTCAATCCAAGAATTTACATACATTTGAACAAATATAAAAGACGCAAAACAAACATAATCTATTTACAAAAAAAACGGCTTATCCGTCATTACAAACATTTAATTACATAAAACCTACTATTACAATAATTCGTTTGGTAACGTTAGACCAAAAGGCCGTACGTTTTGAAAATACACTTAACTAGTTTCTCGTACAATATGTGTTCCCAATGTTGCCAGCAGAAGTGCCATGCTAGTTGAAAACTACTATAATCATAAAAAATATGTTATTTTAAGGCTTTAACAATTGACATATTTAAATTATTTAAAATAATTAGTGCCATAAGTGACACTTATAACTTTTTATTTGAGATTGGAGACGCTTCACTCAGTTTTAGACTGAACTTATAAATTACTGGTTCGTATGAAATATTTTTTTGGAATTCCTATTAGAAGATTAAACCATTTGAGGTCTTGGTCGTTTTAGTGCATTGACACTAAAGCGACCAAGACCTCAAATGGTTAGTACATTGGTACTACCTAGTTGGCAATTTGCATTTAGCTGCACTGACGAAGGTCGAAGGCAGAATCGTAAGAACGAATCGTCAATCCAAATGCAATGAACACAAAGACATTCAATTCACAGTATAAAAATTCCAAAAAGATAATTCAACAGTTAAAAGTTCAAAGCGTAAAGTAAGAGCAAAGTTCTCCAGAGTAGCCAAGTATATTGTTACCCTATTGCCAGACAGAACGGTTTATGTGAAGCTCGTCAAAGTATCAATATGTCAAAGTTATATATAGATATTATTTTTTAAACATTACTTATGAGTATGGGTGCCATCTAATCACATAGTTTCAGCTAAAACACCAACAATAACTAACATTCATACACTAAAACATTGAATTACACAATCCTAAAAGTAATGCAGTCGCAACTGCAAGCTTCTTGTTTAATAAAACCAACCCACTTAGCAAATTTTAAACCATTGTATGTTATAAGTATGTTTTGGCACTCAAGGAATAATTACTCCAGCAATGGCTAAACAATCAGGTGATTACAATAAAACAAGCAATTGACATCTGACACATCTAATACCTAATTGTTAATATTTTTTAAGGTTAATTTCAACCGAATAATATAATAATAATCGGGAAATATGACATCAAGTGTCACTTTGCAACTGTCAAATTTGAAGCCGTCACGTCAACATCTACTGTAATAAAAATAGTTCTTTAATGTTATTTCTTCGGTTGAATTAAGCAAGGCCAAGGGCATTTTAGTCCAACGGTTCAATGGTACCACGGTTAATAGAAATCAGCATTTTCGTGGTACCATTGGTATTTTGATGGTACCACGGCAAAGGAATCGATCTCATAGTGTTGATTGTTGTTAGTCATAAGAATGTTGTTTGGCACGTTAGCTCAATTAATAAATTTTGATCCGTTCATTGAACCGTATGTTGTTTGGCACGTTGGCTCAGTTAATAAAATTTGATCCGTTCATTGAATCAACAGTTACTTCGGCCACCGTGATGGTAAAAGTCAAAAGAGCTTGTAATTAGTCGACAGATATATAAGTTGCTGTCATTGTGAAATTGCTTGTATTATTTTTCAATACAGGCAAATTGCAATTGCGAATACAGTCTTAATATTAAAAAATATTACATTAAACTATACAGAACATACATTATTTGTTCAATATATTAAATTATTTCATCACACAAGAAGACCATATATTATTTTTAAGGTAAATAAATAACTTTGTCTTTTTCACTTCAAATCTCGGACGGTAAAATTAAATGTAACTAGAATAAAATGTTTTGTGCTGCACGTTCAAAAAATTGTTGCTTTTATAGCTATCTTTGTATAAGTATTACTCAAAAACAATAAAGGGCCCACGTGAAAAAAATCATCGTCAAGTAATTTCTTATATCATGATTTACACTCTTGATATCACAGTTGATCCTAAACTTAGGGACAGTTTAGAAAATGTGCGTACATTTCAAATCATTATTCAAGTATTCATTTCGATGATATTATGATGATAAATCGTAATTAATTATATAGTTTGTTTATAATTGTATGAAAACTAAATCGTGTACATAATTTACGGCCTCTTTATAACTAACAATATCAATTAAATAATTGAAAAACACACAAAAACTACTCACAATATCTTACACGACATTTAATTATCCGTCTGCACCAGTCACCTCAGTCGAATCGTGGCAAAAACAAAAAATTTAATACATAATATGTCTTTTTAATATTTTTGTAATGACGCATGCTTCACGGATTACATAGATGAACTTCATCTCGATAAATTAAGTATGAACTTCCAAGGTTTGGTACAGACGGGTAATATGTTATTGGATTATTCATATCCATTATTTTAAATATAAGGAAACAAGGTAGAATTTCAAGAAAAAATACATTTGGCCTTTGCCTTTCGCAATAAATATTTCGATACTTGCTTTACAATATTGTGAAAAATTACAAACTAATAAATTACCACGAGGAAACTCAGTCTTGCCATTCAAAATCAAAAGTCTACCTCATTTTTACAACTAACATTTTACAACTATAACTTAGTGTGCTTCTCCAACAATAACTTTGGTTTCGATGACTTTTAGTTATTTTGGATGTAGAAAAAACAAACATGGAAGGTTTCTAAGGCAATCGGTAGTTTGTATTGAAATTTCGCGCCCCTCAATCATGTGTACGCTCAAATCCATGGTAAATGAATACAAAAATGCGTCACCGTACCGTCCTTGGTCATGTGGTAACTACTTGTTTAAATGAACATGCCCGAATGGCTGGATATGTTGGCATTAGTATATAAAGGCAAGAACAGAAAACGGGCGTTAAAACCATATAAGTACATGGTCTTCCTTAAGTGCGAGTCAGTCACCTCACGCACACATATATAGGCATAATTTTAGTTTGGACGATCTCTACATAGTAAAGCATATCTTTACTTCGAAAAATCATTCATAGCAATAGAATATTTTAGTTAGAAATAGTGTTGTTTTGAAAACTTGTACTTAAATTACACAAATAGACCAAAAATGCTTTCATAGAAAATAGTAATAGTAAAAATCTAAAGGGGCATCACAGAAGTAGTTACGTAATAGGAGGTGTACAATTTGAGGTTACATTTGAAATGTATTGCGTTTTCAATCAAGCAATCTAAATTTGTGTACTTTAGGGGAACATTAATTTTACTTTTGAAGTAAAAAATTGGGCAATTTTTCTTAAAGTCTAAAATACATATTTCAGTATGTGTATTTTAGTATAACCCTTTACATAAAACCAAGGACATAGACTATTCTTCGGTATCGTGAATTTACTAATTTATTCTTTATACTTATACTTATACTTTATTTTAATTAGTTGATATAATCTACTTCAAGTAGATTATATAAATTAATTAAAATAAAGTAACTAAGACTAATTGTTATCATTAAAACTTACTTGAAACTGTTTCAAACAAACACAAAGGTCATCTTTACAAAATGGCGGACTTCAGTCACCAAAATGCTCTCCTCTTTTTCATATGAATCCGTGTAATTGATAAAAACCACATTTACATTGCATTTATTAATCTACGATTACAATATGACCCATAAATAATTATTATCCTTTGAAACACTGTGACCGTTGAGTCATCACATTATAAATTATACCTAAAAGTCAATAGAACAGTCTAGAACCTATCAGTGTTGTCGAAAGATAAAATACTAAGAGATAAGACAAATCTCATTGCTTACGGCGCGTTTAAACTATTGCAGATAAAGAGCCTTCCCTATACCTATATATACATACTTTTGTTTTCGACTTGAGCTGAACAGAGCATAATGCTCTAAGTGGGTTTTCTGTTTTATGCGGACGCATCTTTTCGCATTCGTCTAATCTACAGCACTTTTTTTTGATAAAGTAAATAGAGTATTTTAGCCCTTATACAAAGACCTACATCATCGTCAAACAGGAGAATTCTTAAAGATGACTATTTATGAGATATTTTTATTTGTTTATGAATGACCTTCTACATATATAAAACCTTACAATTATACAAAATATTATTATTAGCTAATTACTAAATATCATAAACCTATTTATCTATAATACTTATCGATCGAAACTAATTGTTCTACCCCGAAAGTTGCTTTCTACTATCTCAGAATACGCCCAACTTGACTCTAATAAACAGCCATATAAATTCGATATTGTACAAGATAAGTAAACTGTAGAAATGTACTTATCCAGACTATAAAGAAATTTAATATTCGCCAACTGTACGAAGAACATCAACTTATGAAATCGTTTTTAAACTATAAAATTCTATCCATCTACATTCTACACTTATAATCCTGAAACGCTAACAGATACTTAGGGGGATTTTGAATCAATGTGTGAAAAGGTTAGGTAAAATATAACTATATACGACGACTGTCAAAAATCTAAAATGGCAGGCAGATTTCAGACAGCCACCGCTTCAACCCCACTAAACTGAAGTCTTCTATACTACTCTACTTCTATTTTTATATCTAGCCTATCCCTATACCTACATGGAATAAACAGTTATCTTACCTAAAAACATGAGCATTATAGAGTTGAGCTATGAAATTATTGAATGTAGTTACTACATATCTCATTACAAAATACTATAATCCTACAGCGAAAAATATGAAATAGACGGATTTCTAATACATTATATTTCTATCATGCCACTTATTTTATACAAGATATATACACAGTGGCAAAGAGCACACGACCGCAACGAATGGCGTATCTTGGCATCGGAGGCCAGGATCCAGCTTGGGTCGATGAGTCATCTTAGTAAGTAAGGACTTTTTTTAGATTATTATTTATCGGGTGATTTATTCAAGATATACGTGGCCATATTTTAAACTATGGAGAATATAGAACTATTCTTCACCACGTCCATCTGAAATGACCACCTTGAGACTAGTGTACTGTCTTTTAAATGTTTGTTTCAAGAACTTATTCTATATAGAACTCAAACTCGTTCATAGCAGTACATTATATTATCAAAGTGGTGAGTATATTTTATTTATTCGGGGTTAATGTTTCTTAATGTTTTAGCTACATTGTTTTTTCATACAACATTGAAGTATTTACTGTCTTTTAATTATCTATTTAAATATTATATATAAGTAATACGTAAATGTGGTTTTTATTTTAATGACACTTAGACACGGTTTTCAATCATTAGATAAAAACATAAGCCAGAATAAATGTTAACCAACTATTTTTAAAATTATTTTTTCTTTTAAACAAGCTTATAAACTTATAACTTACGTTGTTTTAATTTTGGTGGTTTATACATTTATTTAAAGGAACAGAAACTAATTTTATTAATGATTAAAATACCGGGCCTTATCCAATTACATTAACGATTCGATAGAATAATCAAAATGTTAATTATTTTATTATTATAACAATACATATTATTCAAATTATTATATCGATTGAATGTGATAATGCATAATCCTAGAAGTTTCGCATCAATTGATTTATAAAAATAATACCTTTTGTGACAAAATCTTGGATTTTGTCATTATTGTAAATAATAAAAGGGCCTTAAAACTAGGTATTATTTTGTTTCTCAATATTTTTAGGTTTTTTCCTATCACAATCACAATCAAGAACGAACCACACCAGGCCAAAAAAATTTTGAAAAAATATTTTTTAAATATTTGATATGAATGGGATATTTACCAAGTATATTGAGCCACATCCAGATGGCCGTTCTTTTAAAATAATAATGGAATGGTTAAATCATTCGTAAAAGACCATGCCATTACTAGCAAGTACTTAACTCTATTTCTAAATCGTTTTTCTTACCAAGCTATTAAATGCTGATTTAACTGTCCAAAAGGAGAGGATTTTATAACTATCTTCTCCATTTTAATGTTAGTGACTATATTTATGTTTATTTTTTTATTATCAACAAATGAACACATCAGTTTGTATTTTGAAGAAGGCGTTAGAACTTATATTCCTCAATATTGGAATACGCCAACATTAAAGGCCGGCGTACCGGTTCTTCACAAACTAAAAAATTTGTATAAGATTCACCGTTCACAAGTCGTATTTCGTTCACTACCGTTATTATATAATAACCTAAATTCTTTGGATCGGGTCTGTTAATATAGGCATGAAATGGTATTTCCACATATGTACCTTTGCTATCGTAAATGCCGACTGAAAGTTTACCATCAGTTGCTTGCCTGATCACCAGATCCTCCCGAGTAAAGTTTGGGTGAGAACGATAACTAGTATGCTCGTGCCCAAGTCGTGGTCCCAAATGTGGATATGGTGGAACAAATCCACGAGGTGGTGTTGTTTTGGAACCAGTAGGGGGCTGTAAGAATCTAGGTTCTTGATGTCTAGGCGGTGGAAGACTAATTAGAGGTTGGTGAAAATAAGGCGGAGGTTGACTGAATTGCAAAGATGGGCGTGGAATGTGTAGTGGACGGAGATTGGATATGTCATGATGGCTTTGTGGTTGTCTGAATCGAAATGAAGTTGGAGGACAATTAGTATTCAACTGAGAGGGTTGATTGAGCACAGGTTGTCGTTGTTCGCCTTGACGTATGAGAGAGTTGTCATAATCTCTACCAAGGGGTTTATTTGGTTGATGAACGTACACTGACGAATTAAAGATAGGTAAAGCATTGTTATTGACATCTCGTGATGCCGCCTCCGTTGGGCTACTTGGCATTTTTACCTCCCTTTCGCTAAAGCATAAACGAGGTTCATTTCTGTTAGCGCCGGGCGCAAGTTGAGGTAGCCTAGGCTGTACATATGGCGGGCAATTAGCAACTTCAAAAGATGCCATATAGTCACATAAGGAACAGAGGCAATCAGAAAATGGTATAACCGACTCTGTAAATGGTAAAAATGGTAATCTACTCGGTGGGTCTTGAATGGCTGGACAAATCGCATTTTGAGAATTATGTGGCATGTACTGATTTGCTGTACCATTATATGGTAACTGAGGATTTTGTGGAGACCACGAAGGGACAAAAGGCGTACGTATATACGGCAAATTTCCATTAGGCGAGTACATAGTATTCCACGAAGGCCCTGGCGTGGTTCCTAAATTCCAATGCATATAAGGTGGCAACATATTGTTTGGGTGTGGCAATCTTTGAAAGTTTTGCACAGGTATATTTTGATAAACTGGACGCATCTGATTTTGGACGTTGGATTCGTTTTGAATTACACTCGGAACGATAACACTAGCACTGTTTACTTCTCCTATATCAAATCGACTCTGCGGTAAAGCGTTCGTAGCACTATTGTAATGACACATTGTCGATTGATGGTCCACAGCGGATGTAGTGTTATGTGAGGCCCTTCCCTAGGAGTTTTCTGACTCTGCAAGCTCGTTAGTCAGCTTATTTGTAGGGAAAATCTGAGCCATAAGTAGTCCCCCGTTCAACAATTTGTTTCTGAAAAAGAAAAATATACGTTTGAAATAGAAATTCATAATTTACAGCAATTTTATTTTATCAATTTTCATAGCGCCGTAGAATTTGATGCCCATTGATGCATGATGGTATCGAATTTTGAGAATGCCAGCCTGGCTATTTACCACCCTCAAGTAGAAAACCGGTCGCCAAGCACCGAACATAGTGTTCCTTCCAGTTGTTCTTAAGAGCCAGTAGTTCCAGGACTGCCAAAAAACATTTTCGACAGCATCATCTGGTACCATCTGGTGCGATGGTGGTCATAGGCTGGCCTATTAGCAATAAAAGAGAGTATTGCACATTTGTTATATCTATTTCAACAGATTGAACTTTTAAACAGAAGATGAAGACTTGAGTATCAATTATGGTGGGCGCACAGCTAAGCAGTTAGTTTAGGGTCGAATTAGGAAATTATCTTGCTCAATAGGTCGTATAATATCCTAAACCTTTTTTTTATATATATTTCACGTCGGTACAACCTTTGTTTTAAAAATAAAGTCTTTGTTTAAAAAATAAAAGGTAGAAAAATACGTTGTCATATCTCCAGCACGAATTGGTGTTTCGGTAATGTAAAACGCGATTTTCGCGATTGATCGCGAGCGTGAGGAAAGTGGTTCGTTTTCAAACATCAGCTTTTGGAATAGATAAATTCAAATAATCAGTCACAGGAAAAAACAGAAGGGCTGGTTCATAATCGAATTTACACTTATGGGCTCAAATCCAATCCCGAAATAGCGCTTTTCCATAACCTATTAGAGGTTGATAATTGCTATATATGCTGAGACTTAAACGAGTATACTTTTCTCTTATTAGACAACAAACAAAACCACAATACACTGTATTTCCACGTCACTAAATCGCTCGCACTCGATCGGAAATTCGCTTTCGGCTTAACAACATACAAAACATACCATCACCTCTGCCTTATCGCCAGTATGCCATGAAAACAAGCCATCGCTTGCCAAAATTTCTAAAATAAAAGAGCGACAAAAGAATAATTATAATGGAGCTGACGGATATTGCGCTTGCCCGAGTAAATTGTTGCTATAAAGCCAATTATAGCGGACTGGGAGATCTAGGATTTTTTGGAAAAAACATGGCTCAACGCAAACCCCACAATTTTGAAATCGTCGACAGGTGACAAAGCGGAATCTTCCGCGAACGTGCCTGAAGACAAAGGAAAGAGAGTCATAATTTTTCATGCAGGGAGATCTTGTGTCAAATAACATTCGAGCATTTAAGGCGATGAAGACTAATAAAATTACACACGAAGAGATGTATTAGAAAAAATTAAGGACTGGTGTATTATTTCATTGAATAATTTAAACCGCAAGTAATAATCATGGACGTACCAACCAGTCCAAAAACAAAAAGCCGACATCCAGCAACAAAAACATTTATCGCATATGTGCAAAACACAGGCTTTCAAACCAATGAGACGATGCTGAAATGAAGACGATGGTGAATGAATTACTTGTAAATTAACATCCACAAGCCCTAGACTCCAACTTACATTCTCGATGCAATAGCGAAAGAAAAATTCATCCGTTTGCCACCATAACACTGACATTGACGTAATCGAATGGGCCAAGTCAAAGATCACGCAGCCAGAAGTAATAAAATATCAATATTCACAGCAAACAACTGGCTCACATTACTAAACAATGCCTGCAAACACGTCCCGCCAGACGACTGGTAGAAAGTAATCGACAAGTGCCGAAAAGTCATATGTGCAAATTGGAAGCCGGATGTTCAATTTGACAATTTGTGTGATCAAAAATTTATTATTAATCTGCAGGATTGCACGAGTGAGTCCGAATCCGATTAGCAGAGTGCAGAATACGGAGACTTGGGTTGTGAATGATATGTTTGTATATTTTAATACGGTATGGTTATTGGGAAAATGCTCATAACTTCATATTGACTCGGGTTGCCTTCTGTTAGTCCTTACAATTTTTTTAACATATATGTTTTTTTTGTGTTTTTGTGGTGGAAATAGCACAAGGCCCACTTGATGTCAAAAGTCTCTGGGGCCTGTAATTTATTATTTCTAATAACTTTCCTCGATTTACATATTCAAAACCAATCAATAACAAATATTTGTTCCATAACAAAAACATTAAAAAAAATAATAAAAACATGTAAATATGTTTGTTATAACTATCAGAAGTCAACCCTAAGAGGCTGCTAGCATTTTTCCAATAACCCTGTATAAAAAAAAATGTTTTTAGATACAAAAATTGATAATAGTAAAATAAAAACTCTCACTCACAAATATATCTTATTAGAATTCATTACAACATGAATCATCAACTGTAAAATATACAGAAGAAGATCGATTCTTACAAAACAGAACATTATGTAATAAGTTTTTTCAATATGTTTAATTAATCAATATTGACCATAACTATTCCAACTAAAAACTTCTAGAGTAAATTTTAGAAGTATTCAATAAGAACAGGCATTAACAATTTCAAAACAAGAACAAAGGCATTGACCAATGACGGCAATGACCCATCTTACTCTGTCAATATCGCAAATGTGCGAGAGACATACTCAGTACTCGTTTGTTAAAAAAACAGACTATAGTAGAATATTTTAATATAACACTTAATATATTTTATGTTTCTAATGTAACTTTGTAAGATCATAGGCTGGTTTCGGCTATATCCTTTAAAAAGAATAGGTTAGTACTAAGCATAATTGATGGAATTAGTGATAACACTATTTGCAGTATAACGGGTAATAAAAATACCCTTAACATTAGAGATTTACTACGATAACATGGCCCGCCCCTCCAAATTACTGTTTTAATGTGTGTAGTCACATCCTTACGAAAGAGTTTGTATGTAGTTGTAATCATTTGTTTTCAGTAGCTGGCCGGCAGCGGTCTGAGACAGTCAAGTGGTTGAATCTACGTTGCTCAGTGACACGAAAGTACTGATCGCAAGACAACATACCAGGTCATGGAAAAGTCAAGAAAAAAAATTATGTGGAGTCAGGTAATTTTGTTTGATTTTGAAATAAGTTTACGTAATGTTTTTATTGACATTCATGTCTATTACTGTAAAATCATCAATATTAAAGTGCATTAGTTTCATTTTGTAAAATATTTTCTATTATATTTTAGGGAAGAGAAGTGATAGCTACTGTATACCAACATATGAAGCATGACGCTGAAAATGGAGTGGAGCGCTTGACAGACGCTAGATGGAGAACTTCCAGAGCTGTGGGAGTTAGCGAAAAGACTATAACAAGAATTCTCAAAGAAAAAGCAAAATGTGATGCAACTGGTACACAAATGAGCTCACCACATAAAAACAAAAATCCTCGCAAACGTTTAAAGCGTGACATCGATGAATTTGACAAGGGGGCCTTATTAAGGCGTACTGTCAGTAACTTTCATACAGAGTATAAACAATATCCAACATTAAAGGCTCTGAAAAGGGTGCTTACTGAAAATATAATTTTTTATCGATGTGTGGAGACATTACGGCGTATACTTCTTGATTTAGGATATGAGTGGAAAACTACTGAAGACAATCGTCAAGCTCTAGTTGAAAAATATGACGTGCAGTTGCTTCGCTATAAATATTTAAAACAATTGAAGAAATATAGAGAAGGCAGGAATATTGTTTATACTGATGAAAGCTACATTCATACCACATATATACAAAATAAATCATGGGGTACTAAACAAGGAACTGTAGCAAAGAAAAAAAAATCTAAAGGGTTACGCATCATAATTGTCCACGCTGCGCCGGTGGAAAAAATGGTTTTGTCCCCAATGCTTCTTTAATTCACAAGGCTAGTTCAAAGACAGGCGACTACCATGATAATATGAACCACGATAACTACAAGAAGTGGTTTTTAGAATAAATACTGCCAAACATACCAGAAAAGTCCGTAATTGTTATGGATAACGCCTCTTACTATAACACATTTACTGAAAAAGTTCCCACCTCCAACAGCAACAAAGCAGCCATGAAAGATTGGCTCGTGAAAAAACACATCGACTTCGAGGAAGACATTAAGAAAGTCGAACTCTATGATATCATTTTAAAAAATAAGGATAATTCTAGAAATTACGCTATTGATGGCGAAGCAAAAAAATATAATTGCGATATATTAAGACTTCCTCAATATCATCCCGACTTAAACCCTATCGAGAAAATTTGTGGAGTGTTGAAAAACTACAAAGCCAACAAAAATGTAAACCAACACTACACATCGCTCGATGTGGGCCAACACTTGCAGACATGTGGAGGAAACGGAATCCGAATACTGGAAAAAATACGACGATGAGTAAGAATTTATTATTCACGTAAGAGAATCCGATTCTGAAAATGAGCACATCAAGCTTCTATGACAGCAATGAGCAAAATTATAGTTCCAGTGCCAATAGAGATAATTAAGATTTATAATAATCCCCGGGCAGTATGAATATTGAATAATGACTTTATTGACACTTGGACCATGCGTTTTTTTATAATAATTGTGAATACTTATCTTTGAAAAGGGTTTAGATGTCGTGGTAATTAAAAGTGATTTTAGTGATTGAATTTATATGTCGAATTAAATGTGTTATAAATACATGAATAATGTTTTATTTTACTGAAATCGTTAAACATACAAAATATTTCAATATTTGTACACAATAAAATTTTATCATAGTTTTTGTGCTATCAGTACTCGTAATATCTCAACTGTTATCAGATTTGTTGGTCAACTTACCATAACTAGTTGACCGTGCAAGACAACGCACGTGTCCGTTTCATAGAGTACGTCAGTGCAGCGCCATACTAATAATAAAGAGCGATTAATGAACGCCACTAGTCCAGCAACAAATCCATAGATTTGCTAGCTCGACTAGGTGTTTGACGGCAGTAGCAGTATGCACACATGCGTGGTGGTGCGTTATAAATACTTTCACAAATACTTTCAAACGTTTTGAATTTTGGAGGGTCGGGTCATGTTATCGTAGTAAATCTTTACCAGTAGTGCAAGCTCCACCGGCTTGCACTACTGGTCAAGGATTACAATAGCCAAGGTCAATGTCCTGCATATCAAGTTATATTTTAACAAACTATATCACTCCTATAATAACACAAAATAATCGTCATATTTAAAATTGCTGGCACATGCCAGCTTGAATGACACGATAACAAATGAGAGAAAAGATACTTACGGAATATCTCGCGCCTTCAGTCGCCTCTTAGTAGCCGGCTTGATTCTTGGCCCACCAAGGCTATGGGTCCCCTTCCCCGTTATGATGAAGACATCCTATAAATATATTGAAAATAATATAAGTGTATTAATTCAAGATTATAATATAATTAGTAAGCAATTTTACAATAATAATTATTATTTTTTGTTAATTTCGAAATCATAAAAAAATATATTTCATTAAATATTTTAACACTATATCTAGTGACAATTACTCCAATACATGCTACACATGGTAAACCGACGTGATCGTAAAACGCCATGTAGTCCAGCGGGAATAAATTTTCGTTTTCGTTGTTTCTACACAAAGCATCTTCAGTATGTCTCACTCTTCGAGCGCTCGATCGAGAATGAGTGATGGCGATTTTTTAAGGTAATAGATGTTGGATGCTGCTGTCAGCCGTCCAACTCCACCGGACTTTGAAGTGATGGCGGGCTCAGCAAGCCTAAGTACACTGGCCTTTGAAACTTTAAAAAAATCCGTTTCTCCTAAAGTATAGGAGTTTAAGTTATGAAATAAAAAACATTTTGTAGCAATCATCAACTTTCTTTGAAGCTATACTTTATATAACATTAGTAACGATTTTAACTAAAGATACAAACCAAAAAATAATAATTTAAAACAGCTTTTGCCCCGTCGAGCTCTGATTACTGCTTCGAGCCGGTTTGTCAAACTGATTGGAGGCGATGTTGTGGAATATTCTCCCAACCAGACCCAAGAGGACCTGTTTTAGGGCACTGAGGGGTGGTCTGCTGCTTCTGACCAGCCTTCCAAACTCATCCCAGGCGTGCTAGATTGGGTTGAGTTAGGGCTTCTTCAATCTGATACCATCCTCCTAAAGTACTCTTGTGCGACCAGAGTGTCGCACTCTTGTGCGACACTCTGGTGTCGCAAAAGTGTGATCTGACCTTATTCTGCATAAGCATCAACCCATCGCCCAGATTTACTCAATATGGACTGATACCAACCTCCTGAAAATACTGAAAGTTCTCTTGTATGAACAGAGTGGAGTGTGACCTGGCATTATTCTGTAACAGCATCAACCCATATTTACTCAATATGGCCCAGCATTGAGGATCTCTTGAGCCATATTTTTCCTCAGTCAGGGTGCCACGAATTCGTTCACAATATGCGGAAATCATATAAATAGATATCTATATTACGCAAAAACACCGAAAAAAATACTTTTTTATTATATGTAATTCAGTTCCGACATCCATCAAGGATTAATTGGTTTACATAAATATTTTGTCAGTAGGTTACCTTAAACAACATCTTCGACCACATCATCACTTACCATCAGATGCGATATTGATCTAAGGCTAGCTTATCAGCTATAAAAAAAACGATGAATTTGCAATCGTAGCCTCACCTTGAACCTATCATGTGTGCTCTGGCGAAGCCTCTGAATGACCCCATCAAGAAAGATGTCAAGATTCACCATCGCTTCCGCAACGCGAAGGAAATGCAGGTCCAGAACATCTTTGTCGGGATTATTCTTAAGATGATACTGAAAAACAAAATTAAAATTAGTAAATAGAAATGTTAAAGGACGTGTGATGTTACTAGGACTGATTATTTTACCAGGAACTTAGTCTCTTCAGTAGATCACAGCTTCAAACCCCAAAGCAGGAGTGTGTAAACAGTAACAATACTATTTAGACACTTCTGCTTTGGCGTCTGACTGTCCTTATGTCTCGTTCGACCAGTAATTTATATTTCTAAACCTGTGTTTTAAATGTGAAGTGAAATAGAAATTACTGGTCGAACGAGACATACGAACTAACGTATCGTAGTGACGAGCGCAGTGCAGTGTCAAGCCGAACGAGGACGGTGACACTGCAACTGTAATTGACAGTCGTGACACTTAAATCAGGCGGGCGACTTGTCCACTTCATCACTTAATTACATGAAGAAAAAAATGATATACCAGACTATGAATGAGTATTATTCTAGGTTAGCCGGAACAACATCTTCGATCACAGCATCGTTTACCATCAGGTGAGATATTAATCAAAGGCTAGCCTATGACCTATAAAAAAGTGTACCCAATTGTAATAAGGTCGGTTATGAGAAGTGATGAAAAACATAACAATTAGGTGTTGAATGTGAATATGTACAGATGTAGGGATAAAAGCAGGTCGAATTAGAGGTATCGAGGGAGTCAGTGGAGCTCCATTGGTTTTGGATGAGTGATCAAGATCGCCTCGTGATACAAGATGCGTTAAGAATCCCTTTAGGATCACGAGGTCCTATGTACGAATCCCGAACTGTATTTAGAGTTTTTCTGACAAGGAAATGTTCAGTAGCAATCCATAGTCTGGAACTGTGCAGAGTTGTGACAATAATACCCTATTAGGATAGGAATCATCAGAGGGGTTTACCATAATCCCCACGCTTGGCAGGCGTCCTGGGAATCGTGTAAATATAATAGTGTAAGATATCAGAAGTTCCTCAGAAAGCGCTGCTGCCCACCTTCTGGTGTGTTACCCTTAGACGCCTCTTCAACACCAACGGGTAGAGATGGGGGGTGACATCTAGCCTGGCACCTCACGGGCAATACCCTATTACATGGTACTAAACAAAATATTTAGGCACTCTTTCGAACATATATGTTTTTGTGCGTTTGTTACACACGCCACTTTCTTATGATCTATTTAACAAGCCCATAACAACAGTAATGTTTAGTAAAATACTTTCTTAAATTACAGGTATTGATACTTACTTTCATGAGATAGGTGGCCGCCAAGCAGCTGGAATGTTCGTACTTCTTTGTGTGAAGTGCTGCGATATCAGAATAAAAGGATGCGGCGTGCGGACTATTATTTGCAAAATACAATCTCGCCTTCTCGTAGTTTCTGTAAAACGTGATTATTTACATTATTTATTATCGAATATACCGCCCGTTATATGTTTAAAATACACATATATGTAACTTAGTGCTGCCTGCAAAAGCCTCTTCCAAGCCGAGAACTTTCAAAGAGTGGGGCAAATACGCCAGATCATCAGTATATAAAGTTACATTTCGATTGAAGTGTGGAATTATATCTACGCACTACGTACGATACTAAAACATTGGTAATAAATCTTCAAAATATGTATGAAGCATGTCACTTCTACTTTCATAATTCTCACCGATGTTTCCCAAAACACATAATCAGAGTATCAGAATGTATAATGCAAGAGATGTTGATCGCAGCAAATATCTATGTTATCTGACTACCTACGTCTCAACTAAGTAAAGCTTTATAGCCGAGCATACCTAGGGACTGCCGTGCCGCAGGTACATGTGGTTCAATCCCCACCATACACGAGTCTCACCGAAGAGGGAGAGCACATAGTTATTGATATACTCATATGATAGTGACGTCTTGGACAAATTGTAACATTGTAATATTTGCATTAACATCTGCTAAGCGAATAAAAAAGCTTACAAAATTTAAAAGAAACGTAAGGTTCCCGCCCTTGGTTAAAAATTGATCATTTGTTGTAATTTTAGTAGTAAGTCATGGGCGAAATCCATATAGAATAAATAATAGTAAATCACTTTCGGTCACAAATCCAGAGCTTCTATGTTTTTTTCTAATCCCGATATTATTCCGAACATTTGGAATACTAACTTCACTAAGTTGGATATACTACATTGTAATTAGGGAAAGTTTACCATCAATAAGATCACTTAAATAGGTCGTTTTTCAGTATATACTTAAGAGACACTGTACGTCTGTCAGCAAAGCAGTATATCAGCAGACTGCTGCGAGGCAGGAGCAATAACCGTGTTACACAGTTGCATCTGACGGCCCTACTGAAATATGCGCATTATAAGTAACAGAAGAAATCACTACACAAACGTTTCCATTGAGTTTGCTAAATAATTTTAACATATGATTTGAATGTTTTAGGCGATTTCCTAAACGACGTCCTACTGAAAACCCCATTAAAACTGGGTAAGACAGAGTTGGTTTTCCGCTCGAGATGTTTTTTTTTGGATGGTTTTTATGTTACCTTTCATGATGGTAACAATCCAGAAGGACAGTGATTAAAATCATAACAATGAATATGCGACTGTTGATATCATGAAGTGTTTATAAGTTGTGATTAAAATATTTTTTTTAAAACGATCTAGTAGTTTTTAAGTTTATTAGTTACATACGAAAATACAAATCTTTTCCTCTTTATAATATAGTGTAGATTACAAATTCGTCACAGTGCTTTAGAGACTGATTGACATGCATGCGAATGAATCCTGTAATGCGATTGAATCAAGTATTAAAATTCCAATGATATCCAAAATTAGTCCGGAGAAAACATAATAATTATTCTACACTCGAAATTAACTTCCCCGTGGCGTGCTCGGCGGGAATTGCATCCATTTCATCCCCTCTCCATATCTTTCTATGGGTTGTGAGAAGCAATAGACGAAAAAATACTAGTATAAGGGCGGGCAGCAGCGCCCTACGTAAAACTGGTATCTCCAAGACGCATGCCACGTGGTTATTATGACGATAATAGAAGAGGAATTTGATGAATAGATTCAGGCGGTACTTTGCGGAAATACACATTTAATAATAACAAATATTTTAAAAGTATATTAAGAAAAATATTAAATTACTAAACTACTATAAAATATTCTAAACACTTAAAAATATATCTAGTGACAATTCCGCCTAATTTTTTTGTTAAGCCGACGTGACGTCACAAACACCAACGTAGTCAAACCGGATTAGTTTTCCACGCGTTTCGATTCTACAAAGCGAAGCGAAGCATCCTCATGAGGTATTGACTCTAGGAGCGCACGATCGAGACATCGAGACTTCTCGATCGACGGCGGAATTGTCACTAGATATATTTTTTTATGTGTAATAAGCGTTTTATTAGAGAATTAATTGGATGTTTTTTACAATACTTAAAAAAATATTGTTGAAGAAGAATTTAGAATTTATTCGTTGACGTTATAGCTGTTGATTTGATAGTGACACTGTCTTAATTACGACAGCTTTTTAGATTTCAATTAGAAATATAAATAAAGTCATGTTTAATAAATGGTATACTCACGTATTTCTGAACTGCAAATACTTCTGCGCTTCTGCCCTATAAAAGTTCACTGTATCCAGGTTGATGGGCTTTTCTGGTTCTGATAACGACGGCCACTCGCTGTCCGTCAACACCTGTAAGTACAAAATAGTTGTAGCTTTACATTTTCTGCCACAAGAAGCTTAAAATGGCGATTTTTTAAGTTTAAAGACCATGATATATCTCAGAATTGGGCCTCAAAGGAGAGGAGAAATCCATGGACTTGCTGCAGTCCATAGCCAATGGCACTGAGCCATCATTGCTTCAAATTATCATGTTAGCTCAGTCGGTCGGAGCATACCCCGGCTAAAGGAGTGGATGACGCGGGTTCGAATGCCGCACATGACGTTTATTTTTCATCTCGTAACATTTATCATTTTGTAATGTATTCCGCAGAGCATGCGTTATTATAAAAATAAAAATATTATAATCCTTTACTGGCAATTTAATGCAGCATAGCAACTGCATATACTATGCATTACCGGAAGTTAACCTATAATTTGTGGTAAAACTAAAAACACTTCTCCAACCTGGTAATCTGAAACATTATCACTCTCATGCCATATGATCATATTATCTGAATGAATTTCGTTTATATAATAATAAATAAGAGGTTTTCTAACTGCCTCGAGCAATATCCTCAGTTTTTTTAAATTCTAACGAATCATCTCAAAAAATATCGGACAAACCTGTAAAATAGTCAAAGGCTAGTCAATCTACAAGTGAGTAGCCCTAAAAAATAATATATCACCTTATTCTCTTGTTCAATAAATTCAGCTTTCCTCTTTAGCTCTTTTTCCATAACAAACTTTTCGACGCCTTGTTTTGCTTCCAGCCATGACGCCTGGCCCGTTGATACCAACAGGCTCTGAAAAAAAAGAGACAACCGGGATAATCATTTTGAACTGAAGCAACTGTAATAGGCAATTTCAACGACCATTTAATGAACAAGATTGTATGTACCGATGGAGCAATAGATATCACTACAATGTGTAAAACTAAGTCACTCTCTGCCACCTCTCCCTATATATGCTTAGATAAAGAACCTTTTTTAAGGTGTACAGTACTGTACACCTTAGAAAATACTACAAAAAGTTCGCGATGTTATATGTATATCTCTTAGGGATAACCCACAATAACCATTTTTTATCCTTTACTTTTTACAAGAAATAACGGTTTATTTACATAATACTTATGGTTTTAAGCAATACAGCATTAATTTTTATCTAATTGAGAACCTTAAATACATTGTGCATGTATTATAGATCAATTAATATTATCTATGCAGCATGTAAATTTTATTGAATATTTTCGAAAATATTACAGATTTAAAATGCAGGGATATAGCAGTTGCGGAGGGATCAAGATCAGTTACTCAATCAAAACTCTTTAGAGGTTACCTCTAAAGAAAACAGATTTTTTATTGTCTAATGACAAAAAAGCTGTGAACATTATATTATATTAAGACATTCTGTAGTATATTTAGTATTGCAACCGTGCGAAGCCGCGGCAGGTCGCTTAATGTGACATCATTGATGAGCAAGGTACTCGGTTTCATAAGTATTTAATGGGACTTAAATAAATATTATACATGTCTTCATCGCGATGAAGTCCCGTCAAATACTTGTTAATATCTAAAAGAGTAATAAAGTATTTTTTTGACAAGAAATGGAAAAACATCTCACACTGAAAAGTATGAAATAACTTGTTAAATGATAATTATACAAATAAAAAAAATGAGATTTTAGCTTAGCTTGCGATTTTGCTTGCAATTATGTTTACTACTCTGAGATCACATATTCATGGTGCGTATATAAATACTTGTAAGCCTTTGGGCGTGGAGTTATACACGTCCATTAACTTGGCCTCTGAATGAATAGTGTCAGCCTCTCTACTCTTCACTTAGGCAACTCCTGTCTGACGTGTCCACGTCGCGAGGATGTGCAGATGGCGAAGTTCAGCAGGGACCCAGTACTGCGGGGTATAACAGAGAACCCTTGCCCAGGGTTACGTGTGACGATTTCAACGGTGTGAAAGGCGGAGACAACAGTTGTCGGTACGGACGAACCAGTGGAAGAGGCAAGCTACAGGGGCATAGAACCTGAACCTGATGGAGGGCAGCGGTATCCATCTGCGGTTCTGAACCGGTTCACTGCTGGATTACTATAGCCATTGAGGTTATACTACCGCGATGGTGAAAGTAACGGTACTACGTTATTAATCCCATGAGAGTTGCAATGATCAATGATGAGTACCGATATAGAGATTGTAAGACCGCCTAGCGATCCGCGTAGCGACTGGCGCCCTGAGTTTTTCGGGGCTGAGGGTGTGAAATGGACTATCGGCCAACAAGATGCAGGTAACCAGACATCGTATGGAAAAATGCTGCTGAATCAAGACAAAATGAAGATGATGATAGTAGACCGCATGATCAGATGATGATGATTTCATCATCTGATGACATCAATCACGACCATTCTGACAAGAGTGCCCGACTGAGAAGAAGATATAGATATAGATATATATGTAAGATATAGATATATATTCATGGTCACATTAGTTGAGTATAACTTAAAAACTACTTGACCGATATGATGAAATTTATATAGGTAATATAGAACAGCAGAAAAGAGAAAGCAATAGAAAGGTGAAGGGGGCGTGGCACGCTAGCCCAGCATATCCCTAAACAGGAGTATTTCCGTCAAAGTACTATAATACTACTGACAGTCGACCCGCGGTTAACACGCCGCATGCATCTCCGTAAATGTATATGAAAATGCCGCGTTGTGCTGTTATAAGTTGCAGATTCAATAGCGATGTCACAAATGTAAAGAAGGTAGGAATATTCTATCACCGGAAAACATAATAAATTGTTCCTAAATGTTTTATCCAATATTATGCGCCATATCTGTTGTAAAAGAGATATATAAGTAATTCATGTAACAACCGAACCACCACGAGACGTTCTGATCACCATTACACTGCGATCTCTTTTACTCTCTCACACCAAACGATACACATATCTCGCTCATCCATTTCATTGAGATTATAGTTCCTAAGATAAGACAAAATGACGATATTTTCTATTTCATCAATAAAAGCAATAATTACACGTGAAATGAAACCGTTTTCTTATCTCTCACAGTGCTTGTATAATTGGTGCAGAGTCTAAAGGCACAAGGAAGGCATATTGTCCACAGATTATTCCTAAAAAACACGATTAGTGGCGATGTATTCACCGGACGCTCGGAAGTGCAAGACTGGTAGTGACTCTGGTAATTACCCTGAATTCGTCTAATAAATATGGAGGGCACACAACTCATCTACAGGTAAAAATATCTTAAAGTACCAGACTATATTCTTGTTGGAAATTTGTCAAATGTGTCAATGTCCATAACTACATAATAATATAATAAATATTTTAAATAAAATGGCTAATAAACGAATGCGTTCAAGCAACTGGGATGAAGAAGAAAAGGTAAGATGTATATTACGAACATACAGTTTTACATATACCCGTTTTAGTCGTGTGAATGTAGAGCTTCTAAGTCGTGCTGTAATTGCACGGCAGCAGGGTGACATGCAGACGCTACAAGCTAGTGGTGGCGAATTTGTCGGCGCTAGACTAGTTTTGCGAGCACATTCTTGAAGCGCTCGTAGCGAGGTTAGCTTGGCCGTTCTGAATCGATCAGCAAAGTTAAGCAACGTCCGCCTCGGTCATGACTTGGATGGGTGACCGGTGGTGACATACTACTGAGCGCTTCCGTGCTTCGGAGGGCACGTTAAGCCGTCGGTCCCGGTTGTTATCTTAGGATGGCAGTCGTTATAGCATGGTGGTAGGGCATTTTGCGAATGCCCGCCTGGCTAGCTACCACCCTCAAGTTGAAAATCTGTCGCCAAGCACCTAACGGTGTGTTTCGGCAGCTATCCTTGAGAGCCAGTCATTCTAGGCTAGCCTGAACAACATCTTCGACCACATCAACACTTACCATCAGGTGACATAGTGGTCAAAGGCTAGCCTATCGGCAATAAAACAAAAAAGATCTTTTTCTTTCAATTCCTTGGAATTTCCAGTATTTTTTTTCAAATAGTCCTCATGATCCTGTAGAGACCAGAACTGTCCAGAACTGGCCAAGGCAAAATTGGTGCTGAAACATAAGATGTTAGTTCATCTATCTACTGGACGAACACAAATACACACACACACCCACACACACACACACACACACACACACACACACACACACACACACACACACACACACACACACACACACACACACACACACACACACACACACACACACACACACAAATTCAGTATATATAGGGGAAATATGGAACAACTAGAAACAACTTTTGGATATGTTATATAATATGTAGAGAGAAGAGTTTATTTTGGGACAACAGAAGAATATGTGATTCACATTTCCTTCGTCCAAGCACATCCACAGAGGGAGTTATCCCTAATCTTAAGTTTGGCCAGGAGGACTGGGTTACAGGAATGGTTTAGACGCAGACGGCATATTGTAGAGGTTGTCACTTTAGCAGCGTTTTGGAATTTTGAGAACCAGAGTTTATTGGGAATCTCAGGCTGAATGTTGCCATAGAATTTACTTTTTAATATTCTATAAATTTGCCATTTCTGGTTCCAAGGATTTTTAAAGATGGTTTTAAAGTCGAACAGATATCTAGCGAGAAAAGTTGGGAAAATAGCCTTGAGTCTGTATGAATGGCATTTGTAGCACAGGAGTCAGCTGATTCGTGGCCCACTATATCGGCGTGACCAGAAATCCAGGCTAGGATAACATTTATGCCGTGAGAGCTACATTCTTAGGGCATTTCATATTTTTTTTAATAATTGGGAACCTAGATTTGGACCGAAATGGGTTCGCAAGAATAGAATGGAAGCAGCTTTTGGAGTCTGAAAATATGATAGTTTTGTTCAGATTGTGTGATATTAGAAAAAGGATGGCTTTTCCTGAAAAGACGGAAGTGGTAGGAGGGAATTTATGATTAAAAATTATTCTCGTAGATGGGATCCAAACTACAACACTCACTGGACTATTCTGGAATTTTAGAAGCATCTGTATATAATGTCCAGCCCTTGTATTCTGTGAAGAGTTTATTTATGAAAAACTTATTAGCTTCTATTGTGTTTTTATTAATACCAAAATCCAAAATAATGTTAGGTTTGAAAACGAATGCTTCGTAGGATGAAGAGTAAGGCCTAACAGGATTCTAAAAAAAGGAGAATAAGGAAGACACATTGGTTTCAAGAAGACGGGTGAATAGCTGAATAGCTGCTAGAAAGGTAAATAGCTGCAGAGGAGACAAGGGAAGTCCTCAGATGAGGCTTTATTTTAGTTGAGTTATATAATGTCAGTAAACAATCTAGTTTTTAAAGAACAGGGTGATTTGAGGTTTGAGCTAATTTAAAAAGAATTTATCGGAGAGAAACTGTCTGTGAAGGCTAAGAGGACTCAACTTGCATAGTATTAATAGGGATTTCAAGCAGAGTTCATTCACCATGACAGACAGATTTTTTTTTCTTTTTTTCCGTTTGGATTAGGACATGCGTACAGCACGCTGTGTTGCAACATCGCGGGGTTTGTTGCAGCAACGCAGGCGCGACCGAACACGCGAACTTTTAGGTTATGACTTAGTCTTATTTGGAGATTTTCGTTATAATCAATAAGGAGAATATCTGATTGGCTGCCATTCAATTGATTTGTTAAAATGTGTTATCGAGAAATCCACAAACATCCGTTTTCATTTTCTGGTAAAAATTAATATCTACAAAGAGCAATCGCCGATTATGCAATAAGTACAATTCGTTTCAAGGGAAATAAAGTTATTCCCAATTTAATTAGCTGGTAATGTCTACAAATAGTGTCGGTCCCCCCGCTTTTCATGTGCATTCAAAAACATATTTCTCTACGATAACGGCAATTATTTATACAAAAAATTTTTAGATACTTTAAATATCTTTTCTGTTAAATTTCTCTTAACACCTTTTTCCTATACGCATGAAATTATTATTTCAATTGGATTCAGATTTTATAAAAAGATTTAAATCTCACATATTAATGGCTTGATCATATTTTTATGTTGAGAAATGTAAATTAAGTTTTCATATGTAAAAGATGTGAAAGAAGCAAAGGCCTCCATGGGGTATGCAACTGCAATCACTTATGTCAAGGTTAGAAGATCGAATTGGCACAAACCCTTTGATTTGACACGAGTATATCAACAGTAGGCTGTACTTCCGCACCCACCCACTACAATAAGGCACTTATTTATATCAAATAAATTTTACTCTAACCTGCGGCTTTGGCCACGTAGAATCTAACTATACTTTTAATTTTTGATTTGAGATTGCATTCATATTCGTTGAAAGATAATACATTCTTGTTCACATTTCAATTTATATTGACTGATAAAATTTATATTTACTTGAACTCATCTGCAATTTACCTCTTGTTATATATACCCCGACTTCGACCTTGACCTCGCCTTTTATTTTTATGAACCCCTCGGTCGATGGAAAATTTTATCGATAAAAATGTACTATATCACTGGCTACGATACCACTTTTTGTATCGAATAAATAAATAAATTAAATTAAATCAAATTTTGCTAGCTATCCCAATATTATTTTCTCGTAACCATTTTTTGTGCAGTTTTTTGTTAACTATTTTTCAATTGTCTATTCTCAGATTTTACCAAGGAACAATTTTAAACTTAAAATTATACTTGACTGAGCTGAGACTGCACAATTACTGTACAGATATTGTCAACTGGCAACTATCATTACCATATATCTGTCTCTCTCACTAAAAGGGACAGCTTAACAAAGTTCACAAGAAATTCAAACTTACCACTCTTTAGATAAAGTGTATTTTCAACTGTTATAAATTGGCTTATTAAACGTTACAATTGGGAAAAATAGTACTAATCAGGGAATCGGATTGTTTGTAGTGAACAATAAAGATGTAATTTCACGTATCATTTACATATATAGAACTGGCTACGCTCATTTTCTAAGGAAACTGACATGGCTGCCACTCTAAATAGTATTTATATCTCTATGTATAGAACCACTCTAGAATAAAAAAAACAAAATGGGAGTACTCTGTTGTGCGTGGTACATACATAAAAAATATACATGTCAAAATGTGCACCTCCTACTTTTATGGCAGTCCATTAAAAAGTGGCAGAGCCTTTTCATTGCAACTATTGCACCGTACGTAATATGTTCAATATTTGTGCTAGTTTACCCCTTGAACTAAGTGGATGGTTAAATAAAATTAAGGACCAAAGAAGAAAAATAAGGAAAAATAAAGGACCCTACCAATTGCAAATCAGTACCCATCCATCCTGCTCTGACCAAAAATTAAACAAACATCAAGGGCTACAACACACACTTTGTGTTTAAAAAAAATAAGACAGGGTTACATAGATGGCCCAAAGGAAAAAGTTTACTAACAATAGTTTGAGAAATATAGCTTTTTTAATTTTGACAGCTGTCATTTTTCATCCAACATGAATATAGTGATGAGATCTAGCAGTTCTGCAGAAAAACAAGAGATTTTGAGCCCCCTTCCTAGCGATAACATTGTACAATCTGACTAGAAAACCCTTTAGCTTCATAATCATCATCGACCAGTCAGGTCCAAAATTTAAAATCATCATTTGTAATTGGAAGTCCACAGCATCGGTTATACAGCTCTATTCCAAATGTAAGGACCAGTTAACGACATAGTGTCGAAAAGCGGGATTATCTCGAGGACATAACTAAGTAATCTTTTATTTTGGTGTCAACTTTATGTTGTGATTTAGACGTTCATGCAAACCTTTACTCCATAACTTCCATTACGCAGATTACAAATTATTCACTTTCAAATAGATATTTTCGACATATATATATATATGTCGAAAATATCTATTCTATTATTATTTAATAACCATTCATATTTAACAGGGTAGGTGGTTCAAGAAAACAAATAAAACTATTTGAGCCGTTCGGTGTAGAGACGTTGGGTCCGGCCGGGAGCTAATCGTATTTTTAAAAACTTATCACAGCGCTTGGTCGATGCGACGCCTGATCAAAATGCTGGCACCTATTTGGCTTAACGAATAAGCTTTGCAATTCAACGGGGCAATGCTGCCATGCTGAGCACGCTGTCAACTGGTAGTGGGCTGGAACATTTGATCTGCCTGTGAGTCTGCAATGGCTTGTAGGTTGTCTAAATGCTTTCATGGTAGTAGCTGAAGTGTTGTATATAGTTCGTAGTATTTCTTTAGTAAAAGCATACCACCGGTATAAAGAAACTATACACAATGCACTCCATACCTTACAACATGCATTGTGTCAAATTTACTAAGTGAAACTGGCAAAAAATAGTAAAAAAAGTTTTCTAAGATCGCCACACATCCATGCGCAGAGTAACACGGAAGTGTGAGCATGAATCATTCCCGGATATTGCCCGCGTAGAACCGATGTTTCGGGATACCGATACCCTGGTATTGCATTCCCTTGTCACGGGTCTCTGGGTCGTAAACGGAATAAATTAAAAACCTGAAATTTGGATATTTTAGATAAAATGTTGACCCAAAGACAACAATTTTGCTAGAAAATTCAGTGGAGCTCCATGATTTTCATACGCAAGTAGCAGAATAAAAAGACTTTTGCACATCAAAATCTGCGGTATCATCGTCTTTATCTTAATGAATCTAGAGTAGACTAGATTTTTTTCAATAAAAATAATAGATGAATGATAAAAGAAATAACAAATTCGTCAATTTAAGATCATTTTTGTGACATTCCATCGCTAAACCTAATCCTCTGCAATGGAATTGACCTGACAACCACACAGTGATCCCATAGAATGCTAAGTAATTCGTAACTTTAATTGGGAATGAAAAATTTAGATATAAGTACCAAATCCACAATTTATTCAACATAATAAGCCGATTTCTCTGTAGTTCTGAAGCTGTGGTCAAAACAACTAATCGTTTTTCGTTAACGAGCTGTTGTTATAGAACACTAAAATAGTGAGGCTCGCACTTGGTCAGTTTTTTTATTTGTTTCATGGCTTAAGAGTGCTTACTTTATACCTTTTGGTGGGGCGTCTTGAGCACATAGAGAGCAGTTTACAACGTTCACCTCTTCAATTTAGCCCCTACCCTGTACATTATTATTTCTTAGTTTGGGATGGGTCCAAACATTTTTTCCTCAGTTGAGTGTTAAAAAGATCACAGTAAAATAAGTATGATGTAACAGCTTCTTTTAATACCATTCTCGGATTATTTTAGTGCTAAAGGTGTTATAAAATTAATTCCCATTAAGTCCACACGTGGTCGCCCTCACAAACGAATAGAAAAACCATACACAATCTTACCTCAATTGTTTCTTTAAATTGGTAGTCATGTGCCATCAGTATTTCTGACAGCACGTCTTTTCTTAAATCGGGAAATAGGTTGTAAAGTTTGTCTCTCGATAACTTTGCTGCCAAATCCTGAGGCTCATTATTACGCCACTCAGCCACATTCCGTTCATATATAGAGTATGCCAGCTCCATATCCATAATTTCTTTTAGAGATGGAACATCAGGTTCTTTCCCTTCTCTCGACAAGTTTTCCTCTTGAGCTGCTAAGTTTCTGTGAATGGTTGGAAGTTGTTTATCAACTCTAAAACTTAAATACTTTTGAAATGTTGTTACTATAAATGACTGCCTATTTATTTGTCTCAGACGAGATCAAGTCACAGAAATACTTATAACTACTGTCATTCGCAAGTCAGAATTACAAATATGCTAAAAATATTTAAATGTGCGCCATAGCTTAATTAAAATTTTATTAACAGTATGCTTTTAGCGACATATAAAAATAAATTAAAATATTTAATCTTTATTACTAAATATAGCAGCAATTGGTATAAACTAAGGAAATTTAAAATATAGATTAGGCACAGCTAATAAAAGAAGAAATTTAAAATGAAGACTCAAAACAGAGTCCATTACATAAATTAACAGAGTTAGAATGACAAGAAACCATAATTTCAATTTATATTTTATTGGTGATACTAGTATTTCGCAGGCATATACACTTCGAGAGACGGGAGCTTATTATTTGTCTTTTAAAATTAATAATTAAGACTACTACTACAAATCAAAGGTTTTATGCATTTGCCACCAATCGCACAGTATAGCGAGTAAATAGTTATGCTACATTTAAATAAGGCACTTGTTCAAGTTTAATCAAGCAGAAATCGAACTCAGGAGTTTAGTTTAGTTTTTATGTCGACCCTTGACTGTGTCAGAAAAGACATCTAATTCTAACATTTTTTTTTCGTAGAGTCCCCGTGAGGTGCCGGGTACTATAGAATCTCTTCATATCTTCGCATAAGAGGCAACAAAGAGAAAAATACTAGAAGCAGGGGCTTCTGAAAAACTGCCATTTTACAATGCGATATGTAATCCACAAGTCGCCTGCCAAGCGAGGAATCATGACAAACTTCGATAATGAGGGAAACCTTTGTTCACCCGTGGACATCGTGGCTGTTGATGATGTATAATGTTTGCGTTTTAGCGTTGCTAGTGTCAGACAAGGAAGATCGATTAGATTAGTATTTGCGTTCAGTTTTATTTTACAAATACGAAATACTGTGACAGATGAGCTATTTTTTCTCTCTTCGGCCATTATCAAAATTAGATAAATCAGATCTAATTTTTAATTATTGTAGACGTTAAACATTTTACATATTAATTTGGCAAAAGCTAGCAATGCATACATGAAATATATATTTGCATTTCTAAAAAATTTAGTTTATGTGTAAGTATAATATATTAAGGTAGTATCTCACCTTGCAAAATCTTCGTCTTGCTTTATCATCCTTTCAAACAGTTTAGATTCATCATCTAATTGAGAAGCTACAGACATAGCCCAATATGCATTAATTTGCCGTAAAATAGACATAGGAAGATCCACTGTGGTTTTTATATTTTCTGGGTATTGGAATCCTTTCCTTCCGAACACCTCATCTAGTTTGCTTAAAAATTCTGTTCCTAAGTTCACAGGAACAAGTGGTTCAAAACTATCTGACTTATCACTATCACTCTCTGTATCTGAATCATTTGGGTCTATAAGTTCAGAATTATAATTAGATTGATTTGGTTTTACAATATCTAAGATATCACAGGAATGGTCATGCTGCGATGATTCAGGTAGCGCTATGGCGTTGTCGGATTCTATGATCACTTGAGCAGGATTAGCATCATCTACTGTAGATGTTGGTTTATACAGCACATTAGTATTGTTTTCACGCCGCCTGCGTAGGTTTAAATAATGATCCGAATAGTGATTATCCGGAATTGTAACATTATTTTCAATTTGTCGCTTTAAATTTAATAAGCTCTCCGATATTTTCATTTCTCGTTTAGGTTTTTTCTGTGACAAAAGTAAGCTTTGGGATTTATTTTCCGATACGGGCGATACAATCGCACGTGGTGCTACGTCTGGAATTATATTATAAGCCGCTAAACACTGGCACTGTTCGATAGGATCTTCATCTAGATCCGAACCATCATCATTTTTGTCTGTGTTTTTAATCCACTCCGGATAACTGTCAAGAATTAAATTAAGCGCCCAGTTGACGTCACTATTACAATAGTCAAAAATTTCGCGCAGTTCATTAGTAGGCGCAGATTTCAACAACCTACTAAATGCTTTAAAATGTAATTCTTTATGCTCACATTCCGGTGTTTGCAACAACGTGTCATTGTCGTGTGTAGATGTGCTCTTTTCAAGCATTATCTTCAATCTCTTATTTGGAGTATTTATCTCAGGAATATCAACTGAAATAACTCGTGGCTGGGCATATAATATTTTAAAGGTACTATTATTAAGATCTCCTAAATCAATACTAGTGGATTCTTCTTTAGTTTCTACCACCTTTTGTGTGTCATAAATCAAGGGAACTGTAGAGACTTTATCATCCTGCCAAGGCGACATGAACATCGAAATCTTGGTCCAATCATTGCTAATACATGACTCCAATAGTTTTTCCGGTTTTTGAGCACCTCTAGGAGGTTTAGGATCTAAGGCCATCGCTTGATCTTGGTACACAATTACTTCGTTAGCGTTTCTTACTGTAGCGTCCCAACTTTCACCATCCTCCCATTCTTTTTCTGCCTTCTCAAAACATTCAATCTGTTTTTGAGCTTCTATGATTCTCTGAAGTTTCAATTCATCTTCAGCAGTCAACAATACTTCACTTTTTTCAGGCTCGGTAATATTTTTTGCTATATTTTTATCAACAGGTGAATCAGGAGTTGTGAAATTCGTAACATTATCTTGAGAATTACTTTCTCCTAAATTTACCTGATTTTTATCATAGGAATTTATCACTTTTAAATGTGTATCTCGAGCAGATTTTTGTGGTGATTCAGGTGGAATAAATGGGGGATAATTTCTTAAAACAGGAGGTGTTTTATTCGTGGGATATTCCAACTTGAGTATTTTTAATAATCTTTTCGCTGTTATATTTTCATATCTATCCAGCATTCTGATTATGCTTTCTCGAGGTACACCATGAATGTTCTTTTTAGTAAGCTGATTTGCATTTCGAGCCCAATTAGTGTCCGGTTCAGAAAGTACTATGACATAACCGTTGCGCACACCATCACGCACATAGGGTTCCATTTCCCAAATCTCGGTATTTGTGTTGTCTACTATAATAGGACTTATTCCTTTATTTGTAGCATCACAAACTTGTTTTTGGGTTATAATATGAGCCTCTGGCAGGCGATATTGATTAAATTGGTAAACACCTCTTCTTATAAAGAAATTGTCTGCAGAAAATATGTGCCTGTCATAATTATCTGCCGATGGTCCGACAGTGTATTCAACAATTTGCCTTGCCTTAAACGACTTACCGCTTCCTGAGACACCTCTCATCAATATTAGTATCCTGGTACCTTCATTATGACAGGTTATTATATGGGGAATTTCATCTGACCATCCAATTTTCTTTTTTGGCTCTTGAGTTATATTTCTAAAATTTCTTCTGGGTATTGCACCAGTGTTAACAAAAGGTTCAGAAAAAGATGTAGGTAACTCTGTAGAAACATCGTTATTCGTTACAACATTTTCAGAGTGGGGCAATAAAATATCAGGTTCGATGGTGGTAGTAGCTTCAGGGAGCGGAACCGGTTCATTGTTTATGTTTTCTATTTCTTTTGTTGTTTCTACAGGTTGGTCGAGATTCATTATCACATCTGCAGCGTGATTTACTGAAGAAGAAAATAAATAAAATTACAATTATAGAAAACGACAACAAAAGACATCTTACTATTCACTTATAGAAAATCATTTTTACTTGACGTATACTGGTTATAATTTACGAGACGCAATTTAAGAATGTAAATAAATAGTATTTACGAGGGTAAATGATACTTATATACTCTCCAGGAATCTAATACATGTGAGTTTATTTGGAATCATATTATTATACCTGCAAGCAATGTATCAATAACTTATACACTAGTTGACAAATCAAATCATTTAATTGCAGAGTACAGGTAATACAAATGTGGTTATAGTAATATTATTGTTCGCCATACTCAACCCTGGTAGGGTATGCAATACGAAAAAAAAACTAGTCAAGCGCGAGTCAGTTCCATAACGTTTCAGAATTTCTTGGTTAAATAGAGGATATGGTACATAGTTTACAGAAGTTAGAAATATATAATTACATTCAATATAAAATAATACTTTATAACTAATCATACTTTATAACTGTAAAAAATAATACTTTCTAACTAATCATAGTTCAAGAAGTAATTTTAAAAGTATACCAACGTATGAAAAAATGCATTAAATTTAAAGGATAATACTGTGTACAGTTGAAATAAATATGGTAACGATGTATTATACATTTTGTGCATGGAATGAACCAGAAAGCAACCCACACCCACGACTAAATTGCTAGGTAAATTAACTATTACTAACAATAAAAGCCCGTGCGTGAGGTACCGGGCTAGCTATCTTCCCGTGTTGTATGAGGCGACTCGGGCTAAAATATCGTAAGTTGGGCAGCAGCGCTTTCTGAGGGACTATCTTAAACTACGATCTCCATGTCGCCTGCCTAACAAGGGGATTATGGAAAGTTGTTTAATTACTATGAATGTGTAATAATCGCGAAATCCTAAGACAACGTTAAGTATTGCTAGCGGAACGCACACTGTTAGGTACTTGGCGCCAGATGTACTACTTTAGGGTGTTAGCTAGCCAGGCGAGCATTCGCAAAATGCCCTTCCACCATGCGGTAAAGCTCAAGCCAGCGGCGGGGAACGAACTATGGACCTACGCGACATGGCAGTCTGGCAGTCCATAGCTATCAGGGCTTCAAACAGCAGTAATTAATTAATTTTAGAACAAACACAGATAATAGACACTTATTAGCAACAAAAAAATAACAAACTACGTATTAGCAGCAGCATACCTCTTATTCCACTTTATCCTTTTCCATATATATATATTAGAATATATCTATATATATATATATTAGGATACAATTATAAGCAAATGTGATCTTAAAGTGCTGCTAATACGTAGTTTGTTATATATATATATATATATAATATTATTATTATTATTCACGTCATTTATTTTATATCATAATTCAAATTTTTTTACAATATTCATATATAAAAAAAGAAACAAATATTATAAAAAACGTAAAACTAGGATGCCGTCGGCAGCGGGGCAGGGCCCAAGCTACCATCGGTTAGGGCTACAGAGAGAGAGGAACCTCCGGACAATGCGTGTCGTGTCGAGTATCACTGCCTTCTGCATCTGACCCTTGACCCATCCGTCTAGTGAGAGCCTCTTGAGGTGTTGGTCAAGGCTCTTCGCTATTAGGCCGTTCGCCGAAACGACTATCGGGACAATGATCGTCGAGTCAATTATTATTATTATTACTAGCATACAAATATAAGCAAATGTGATCCTAAAGTGGACAAATGTTTTGTGGATATTATTGCGAACATTTATGAACCAATAGTTCACCCCTTCATAAGTTAACGTCTAACAAACAAAGAAATGTCAAGTCGTCCAAGTTGCAACTGACACCTTTGCTTCGGTTGGAATTAAATATTGGTTGCGTTGTTCTATTTATCATTTAACTTTAATCCAACCTATCACATTGACTTTAAAAATGTAGGCTTCAAAATGGCGTGCTAAGCAATGCGACGCGTCGAGCTGCATAAATCAATATCCGCGACCCTGTAACTCAGGTGTGCAGTAAATTAATTACTGGATGGGATGGGAGCCATCTCATCGATCCACGCATGTGCATATCAACGCATAGCTACGACCCCGACGAGCTAGGTAATAGGGCTCAGGATTATTTTGATACACGATGAGAGCCTTTGTGATTCCCCTATAAATTACCTTAATTTCGAGGATTCACATCTCACCACCCTCTACAATTACCTTAATTGCGAGAAAGGCCATCAGCTATTTTATTTAAAAGTATTTGATTCAATATACGGGTGTTTTAGAATTTACTATAGGTACAAAATTGATTTTTCTTTTTTGTTATTAAATTCACCTGAAGAGTCGGACCGTGGCAGATTTACAATATAAACAACAGTTTATTGCAAAACAAAGCCACACCTAAATGCAAAAGTTTATTAAGAAATTGAAGGAAGGTGGAGTTGAAAGTACTGAAATAACTTTCGGTATCGAAAAAATGGACCGCTCTAAGAACGGGAAAAATGAAACTGAATATTGAAATTTGTTTTGCAACAAATTTGTCAACAACGTTTAGAATTTGTACTGACGGAGTTGAGAAACAATAAGGAAATTTGATAGAATACATAAAAAATATCAAACACTTTGAATGAAAAAAATATTTTCGAATTAACCAAATGAACTGTTGCGTTAAAAGATCGCGATAATAATTTAAAATAATAAATGGAAGGTCTTTATTTGAGACGCTCTTCCGGAAATTGGTTAAATGAATCCGCCACACTTAAAGAAAACCTAAAAACATAAAATTATACGATCGCTTTGCTGCATCTGATATACACGATATTTTTCTTTCTAAAGCTCCTATAAAAATATATCTAGTATTGTATAGGCGGCATTGTCACTACATATATTTGTATATTTTTAAGTGCTTTTCTTAAATATTACATAATTAAATGTTTTCTTGCAATACTTTTAAAACGTATTTTATTATTACGTATTTTAATACCAAATTTGATGGAACAGTTATTCTACTAGCTTTTACCCGCGACTTCGTCCGCAGATCTAAGACCGTACAATGTACATACCTACATAAATGGCTATATTTGGTATGATACTTATAATAACTTGTATAAGTATCTATAATGGAGGTAAGTCAAAAACAAAATCATTTATTCAATTATGGCGTTTACGTCGCTCTTGTAAAGGTAAATTACAAATTTAAAATTGAAATATACAAATGTACTGCCACGTTCAGAAAAAAAAAATATAGAGCCACTGCGAGAAGAACGGACATGAAACTCGGGTCCATTCTTGTAAACGTCTTTTGACAATGTGTTATAAATTATATTATAGAATTATTACAATATTTGTTTAAATTACGTAGGTGACAGGCGATAACTTGGAAAAGGCGCTATTATCCTAGCATTTTAGTAGTTTAATTTGTGTGATTACTGATTACACAAATTGTCTAGCAGGATTTCTTAATCAAAATGTTTTTCACATGCAACTTGAATTTTCCATCTGTTAGCATTGTAGTATCTTTTGGAACTTTATTATAAAACCACACATAAGATGCCTAAGAAGGACCTTTTAGTTGTCTTTGCTAATCTAATAAATAGCACCGCTATTTTATCTTAATTCCTAGTGTTATAATCGTGACTGTCACTGTTTAATAAAAATGTACTCTTATTTTTACAAATATCCACAGTAAAGTTAAAATATCAATTTCTTAACAAGATCTCTCAGAAATTCCCTAGAATCCATTTCATTTATGGCTCGAATTGCACGCTTTTGTAAGATAAAGATTGTCTCTATCTCAGCAGCAGCTCCCCACACCAATACACCATACGACATAATACTGTGGAAGTACGCAAAATAAACAAGACCAGCGGTAGCTACGTCTGTTAATTGCCTTATCTTTCGAACTGCATATGCAGCAGATCTAAGTCTTCCGGATAGATCATGATGAATACGGTACGGTAGCCACATATGCATGAAAATCAACAAAAAAGTTAAGACGCTCCTGGCCAGAAAACGCCATACAAGAATTAACTTTACTCAAAGAAAAAACTCGGTTATTAAACTGAAAAAATGTATGTTTTTTTAAGCATATTCTTGAGGTAAATCATAAACCTGATACACATAATAAATAACTTCACTCGATAGAAAAAATCCTAAAGTTAGCTCTATTTCGAATTTTAAAACGATTTTTGTCTCCTTTTTTTACCAATCTTTAATTTTAAATTATTTTTTAATGCATTACTAATCAATAAAAATAAATAAATCATAAATAAAAATGTTAAAAAGTTATCATGTTAATTTTATATGATTTTTTAACATGAATTCATGGTATCAGAGCTCGCTCACCCGCCAGTGCGCTCGCAGAGCTCGTCGACGTAGGACCTGTGTCAAGTTTTGCGATTTACGCAGCGCCACACATAACAAGATCAAAATGAACATCAAACACAACAAAATAAAACATGCTCTGGACTAACTTTTAGAAAATCGACTCGTTGCGCTTATCTTGATGACTTCCTGATTGACGGTGAATGACAATAGATTTCGTAAGTAGTGAAAGTTAGTATGTGTGTTAATATTAAGAAAAGGGTCTTTATTTACAAATAAATGGAACCGAGTTCAACATTGAAAACGTTGAAATAACTTGTCGAACTCGGTACCGTGATAGTTCCAAAGTACCTATTATCACAATATTGTGCGCATGGTACCGATTCGACAAGTTATTTTGTACTTTTGGGTGTTGAAGTCGGTTCTATAAAATAATCTTTTTAGTGACCCTTGCTACTTACGGGATCGATTGTCATTCATTGTCAACGACTTCTATATATATATCATCAAGATAGGTCAATATGTTTCAGTTATTGGAGTGTAAACTCAAAAACGACTTGACCGATTTTGATAAAATTTAAATGAGACTAGACGGCAAGCATCAGCTTTCAAACAAAAAAGAATTTTAGAAATCGGTTCACCCAGTCAAGAGTTACAGAGGTAAAAGACGTAAAAAAAACAGACGAATTGTGAACCTTCTCCTTTTTTGGAAGTTTGTTAAGAAAGGGGGAGCTTCTCAATTTATCCGTTTTTTTTATGTTTGTTACCACAGAACTTTTTACTGGTGAACCGATTTTGATGATTTATTTTATTTCAATGTTGATGCTTGTCGTGTGATCCCATTTAAATTTCATCAAAATCGATCAAGCTGTTTTTTGAGTTACACTCCAATAACTGAAAGGTTTTTTCCTATCTTGTTGATATAGTCATTGCCAATTAATGACAATCGGTCCCGCAAGTAGCAAGGGACACTAAAACGGGTGAAGTTTTTTTTTTACCGAACCTACTTCAACACCCAAAAGTGTGAAATAACTTGTCGAAGTCGGGACCATGCGCACAATATTGTGATAATAGGCACTTTTGAACTATCACAGTACCGACTTCAACAAGCTATTTCGCACTTTTGAGTGTTGAAGTCACGCACATTTTTCGGTAAAAAAAAATTATATGCGAGATTACATTAGTATTGAATTTGTTAGTAAATTTTAGTAGTCTTTTTTTATGATTATAGAAATAATAAGTTACATTAAGCGATTTTTAAAACTGGATGGATATAAATTAAATTATTAGTAAAAACATAAATCTGGCTGTATGGAAACTCATGTCACGTCACGACCATGGTACGCTATGTCACACCCGTGATTTGAAAAAATTTTTTGATAACTTTCTAGGTTCAATAAGCTTGCTAAAATGCAATTAAATTATTGTTTTTATATCTAGTTTTAGCCGAATGCCTAGTATTTCGTACCCAGGGTCTAAGATAATGAAGTTAATAATCAAAGCCTAGTATGGGCATACACTGGGCTTTGATTATTAACTTCATTACCATAATAATAGGTTGGGGAAAAAGTTTCTTCGCATTTTTTAAGAAAATTTAAAACATTTTTTAATATAATTTATTTACATTTAACTAAAGTATGTAGGTACCATTTTGTTCGATAACTATTTGCCATCTTGTAGGTAGGGACATTATCCCATTGCTATAGAAATTCTGGGACTTCTGATCAAAATACCGCGACAAGTGGTTTTGCCAGTTCTCTCGAGATGTTAACCTGACACTGCATAAATAATTCTGAAGAGATCAAAACAGGGAGAAATCTGAACGTGCAAGGTCAGGACTATACGCCGGATGTCACTAACACCTCCCAGCCAAACTCTCTTAATATTTGCTGAGTGGCTAAAGATGTGTGAGGTCTAGCATTATCATGATCATGATATCACACCCCTTCTGTTGATTAATTCCGGCCGCTTTCTCTCAACTTCTTGCTTTGATCTCATCAGTTGTTCGCAGTCGAGTTCAGAATCGATGGTCCTGCCTGGTGGTAACAGCTCATAATGAATAATGCCTTTCCAATCCCACTACACACACAGCATCACATTGTTATCACAAATGCGTACACGGTTCATTAGATTTCTCTTTGAGCTCGTGAGGTACCCAAATATCGAGCTTCTTTTTGTACCCAGTTTTTTCAAATGCGCCAAAACTGTTTTGTGGTCAATTCCCAGTTCTTCAGCTACGTCGTAACTACTGATATGCCGATCTTGCTCCACTTTTTCATAAATGTCATCCATTTTATCCGTAATAGGGCGACCAGAGCGACGTGCATCTTTGACATAAAAATTTCCGGATTGAAAACGCTTAAACCAAATTTGTGCTACTCTCACAGACACTGCACTAGGTCCATAAACATCGCAAATTTTTTTCACGGCTTGCGTTATATTTTTGCCATTTTTGTAGTAAAATTTTAAAATGTATCGTATTTCTTCATTAGATTCACTATCTTCACAGTACAAAAAACAAATGAAAACCACACATTTTCCTAATTTGAATTTGGAATTATGTTCTTTAAAATTTAAACTTTTAATGATACCAAAACCAGCCAGACACAAATAGTATAGCCAAAGAGATTTTATTACAAGTTCATATATACTATAATGCGAAAAGACTTTTCCCCAACCTATAATCAAATCTGTACGATATTATTTTTAGTATAGATTTACTCCACCCTTGTTTAGTTATTATATGATAATAATAATATATATTATAAATTCGAAAGTTAGTATGTGTGTTAGCTTCTTAACCGACTTCAAAAAAGGAGGAGGTTTTTAATTCGTAAATTTTTTGTAAACGTTTGTTACCTCAGAACTTTTTACAGATAAACCGATTTATATGATTCTTTTTTTATTTGAATGTTTGTCGTGTGGTCCCATTTAAATTTCATCAAAAACAGGCAAGCCGTTTTTGAGTTACACTCCAATAACTGAAAGGTTTTTTCCTATCTTGATGATATAGTTATTGCCAATGAATTACAATCGATTCCGCAAGTAGCAAGGGACACTAAAATGGGGGAAATTTTTTTTACCCAAAAATTTAACCGACTTTAACACTCAAGGGTGTGAAATAACTTGTCGAACTCGGGACCATGCGTACAATATTGTAATAATAGGTACTTTTGAACTATCATGGTACAACTTCAACAAGATATTTCGCACCTTTGAGTGTTGAAGTCAAGCCCATTTTTCGGCAAAAAAATGTTTAACCTCTTACCTCCAACACCGCTGAATGGATTTAGATGATATAACGTATTCTACCTATTATCTCGATTTTCCGAACGGTTCCTGAAGGACCGGGAAAACCAATTTTGATGAATGGAATCTAGTTATGTTGTAATTGATTGTTTGAAACTATATCTAACTCATGTAGTTTTTAACGCAATTTGCGAACCATATACTATTAATATGTACACAATGGTTAATTAAGGTTATTAAATTGTTATCACTATTGTTAGGTCCAATGCCTAAAAATATGAGTTCTATTTATTCTGTTGTATCTCTTTATATTTGTTATCTCGGTAATCCTCAACTTAACTGTAATAAAATATATATTTAGATTTTTATATCATTTGATTGTATATCATTATGACACATAAAAACTCTTTACATTTTCGCAAACTCATTGAACCTAGGAAAATATTAAAATACTAGTTCAGTCTCGGGTGTGACATTGAGTACCATAGTCGTGACGTGACATGAGTTTCCATACAGCCAGATTAACGTTTTTTACTTATAATTCCATTTATATCCATCTAGTATTAAAAATCACTTCAGTCCATCTAGTACTAAAAACTACATATTATTTCTATAATAATAAAAAAATACTACTCAAATTTGTTAACAAATCCAATACTATTGCAATGTCTCAATATAAAAAAATGTTTACCGAAAAATTAAACCGACATCAACACTCAAAAGTATGAAATAATTTGTTGAAGTCGGTACCATAATAGTTCAAAAGTACCTAGTATAACAATATTTTGCGCATGGAACCAACTTCGACAAGTTATTTCACACTTTTGAGTGTTGAAGTTGGTTCCATTTATTGGTTTAAATTTTTTTAAACTCTTTTTAGTGATTCTTGCTACTTACTGGATCGATTGTCATTCACTGTCAAAGACTATATCATCAAGATAGGAACATATTTTTCAGTTATTGGAGTGTAATTCAAAAACGACTTGACTGATTTTAAGAAATTGATGAACGACAAGTATCAGCTTTTAAATAAAAAAAGAATTATCCAAATCGGTTCGCCCAGTCAAAAGTTCTGAGGTAACACACATAATAATAAACGGTCAAATGCGTGTCGAGCCACGCACAATGTAGGGTTCCGTAGAAGCCCGTTATCAGAATATAGAACGATTGTAGTTCTTTATTCTCCTCCGATTTCTTCCTGCTAAATCTAAGAAATAAGAGTACGATTGCTGCCAAGTTATTTGTCAATTGTTATTCGAAAATTAAACAAAATTCGTTTGTGAATTCTATAGGTAGATAATCGAATGAAAACGTCATGATAGCGCGATCCAGAATCCGTTGGTACATTATAAGAATTTGAATGTCATTTAATTTATTTGCTGTAGCATAAATAATTATTGTATTATAAAATAGTTGAAATATATATGAAAGAAAAATAAAAAGTATACACCTATATACGCAAGTGTGAAAAAATCAAACACCTCAGATACACACCTTGATACAATTTATTCTGCTTTGCACATTTCACTTATGGTTCACACAGTAATTGATCAATACGTATCACACTGTAAATTATTAACTTCAAGAATACACGGGTAATAGATGTTACTCCATCGAGTTCTACCGACCGACTGACTTAGACGATCGTTCTCCCCACCCAGAAAAACATGTCATCGGAAGATATCCATATAGTTGGGGCCGACCAATCAGAAGGCAGCATAGTACTTAATCAATAGACTTACTGGTAATTGACACATACGATAAAAGACAAATCAGCAACTTAATATTTGTAAATCTTAAAATAATACAAATAATTATAAAAATAACATAAAAATACTGAACATAATTTACAAAATCATCACACAAGTAAGCTTATAAATGGGTTATTATACTAGATAATAACTAGTATGGCCATAAATTATACTGTAACATAAAAACTTTTCAGTTTTAGAATGATTTAGAATTTGGAACGCGTTTATTACCTTAAAATTTTCTTTCGATTTCGCGCCATTTAGTATATTATTTCGTGTTCATTATCAAATAACAATATGAAATGACTTTGAGGTCATTTGAGGTGTTAAAGTAAATAGGATAGCAGTATTTGCCTTGTACAAAGTAGGTATTGAGCCGTCGTCGCGTCGGTCATATTCCAGACACTTCTAAAGCTTGGTATCAGCCGTATGGTCGTATATCGTAATATCAACAGATACAACAAAACTTCCTCTGTCGAAGACCATAAAAGATCAAGGCAGCCGCGTGTCTTCGAACTACAAATTAATGCTGTTAATGCCAGAATTCGTCGAAATCCCATTAGGAAGTAAAAATATTATGATAACTCAACAATTATCTTATTGCGAGAAATGAAAATTCCCGCTAGGAAAATGTCGCGTATTATAAAACAAGACCTGAAGTTCGGTGCTTATCGTCGATATACAGTACATGCCCTAAATCAATCTTTAAAATTAAATAGAGTGCCTTGCCCGTTGCGATACGCAAGTGAAGGGCACAGAAATCTTCTCTTTACAGATGAAAAAAATTACACGATTGAAAAGCACTACAACCAGCAAATTGATGATGTGTGAAATGAAGTGAGCGATGACCGTGGTACGACAGGTACAGACAGCAAACACACTAGTGTACGACGAGGATGAGGTCCAAAAAGTACTTTACACCTATAGAAGTCGAATCTTTGTACTGTCCTAACTATATCTATACTAATATTATGAAGAGGAAAGATTTTTTTTTGTATGCAACGAATAAACTTTAAACCTACTGGACCGTTTTGGATTTAATTTAGCATGGAAATGTAATTTAGCATGAAGTTTTTATCCAACTGCGCAAAAAGAGGTTAATGGTTTTGTGCGATAACCGCAATACGCGCGGTTGGAGCCGCGGCTGGAAAGCTAGTCTATTATGTATGACATAGGGTATAGTTATTGTTTTAAGATTTTTATTTTAGATTTAGTTTTCAATGTCATTCTTTACCCCTTATAAACATTCAACTACTTCATTTTAGTCACTTTAAAGGATTTATTCTATAGATAGATTTTATATTTGGTACAAAATTATCCAACACCCAAGTTAAACGACTATTACAGCTAAACTAATAAAGTTATATCAACCGCTATACTTTTCCTTTAAAGTTTATGAAACGCACTATGAGCTTGAATTTTTACATATTTTTTAAGCCAGCAGTTAAGCTTTTAGAGGGGGGGGACGCCCTGCTGGAACAAAAATTTGCTCTTTAAAGTTTAATATTTCGTAAATGGAGCAATAAATTGAAAAACAGTATTAGCAACCCCTAAGTCATTTTAAAAGACCTATTCAACCATACCACACAAAAAGAAATAGACGACGAAAAAAAATTTCATCCCCACGTCACATGTATGGGAGGTACCATAAAAAAAAATATTTTTCAAAATTTTATTTTACCACTTTGTCGGCGTAATTGATTTACATATCCATACAAAATTACAGCTTCCTAGGACTAACGGTCTCTCTGCAAAACCTCGGACAGACGGACAGACAGACGGACATGACGAAACTATAAGGGTTCCTTGTCAGTACTACGGAACCCTAAAAAATATAGACGAATTGCGAACCTCCTACTTTTTGAAGTCGGTTAAAAAGCTTTGCCATTATGAACTGAATTTATAAGAAATATGTTAACAAACTTTACCTTACAATTTTCATAAACTACTTTTATATAGTAACTTAAAATTCATTTATCAATTTTTAATGCCTAATAACATTTTGATTTATAATAGTGCGCGTATAGACGCATTATATCTAAATATAGTATCTGTTGCCCTGTTTTATGATTTAATTTTTTTTAGTTTTATGGGATATGGTTCTACTGTATCTTCAATAATAGACACTATCTGGCAAATTTTATTTTTATTTCTGGCCAATTTTGCTAGAAGGCACGTATCTGCCTGAAGATGGTTGCCTTGATGAGCGATGATTATGAAGTAAGAATTTGTCTTTGAATTGAGCACTCTGTAAAGGACAGCTTTATGAAATTTATTACAATGGGGCTCCTGTCACAACCAAGACAATTGATACATATTTTTAGTTTCAAAAATGCTCTCTAAAAGCGCTGAACTTAACAAGTATCGTTTTGGATAATATCTTTTTTATTAAACTTGCAAAACAGTTCATTGGAATGAGCTTAAATTATATCAAAAATATTGTGAAATTTGGTTTTATTTTAAACGCGCGATATGATTCTTTGAGATTTGTTATTATGTTGAATACATGGTCTGAAAATAATAATTTAAAAAACTTAACTAAAACTAAACGATTCTGTCTCGACCATGGGCCATTCGCCACAACCGCGGTTCTATGAAAATCACGGTGGTGACGTCCATGGACGTGAAATGTTCGCACCATGCTATAACCACAAAGGTTAAACAAAAATAGCCATTTTTAAACAATCACTAGATTAATTATTATTAAACACACCATATTAATAAAAATCTGCGAATACATATTCATAAATACATATTTTAAGAGCCACGGTCTATGTATATATATATATATATATATATGTATATGTAATAATATTACCAAATTACCATTTGTGAATAGGTCCATTAAACGGCTTTCTCTATAATAAAAATATAATAGAACCTTAATATATTAATTTAATGTAGTTCTCACAAATAAAAATGTTTTTCTTAAGAATGATAATTTACCTATTTAAAATAACCGTAGGTACACAATGACCCTAACATCCTGTATAGATATATAAACACTACTGCACTGACCGAACCCCTACAGGACCCGATTATTTTTCCGGCTTATGTACCAATACACGACAAAAGTTAATTCCATTATAAAATGTCATACTGACGTGATCTCCGCTACGTAGGTAGGACTGTACTGTACGTTACCTGGAGAGCTAAATGCGTGCGCGCGGCGCATCGCACACAACTTTGTGTCGCGTAAATGAATACGTCGCGGTCGCATAAAATACTTAAAGTCCGTGGAAAGCCTCGCCTTAAGTTGAATTTTGATTTACCGAAAGACTATTGCATTGTCAATAGTATTTATAATTTCATATTATTATTTTTCTTATCGCAAGCAGTGCACGCGCATCACACACATGGAAGAGAGCTGCTTGCGTATGCAGCGCAATACTATATTGATACTTGACTTATGTTGTGAATATAGTGGTCGAACTTACACGATACAAAATTATAAAACAAATAACTTAATACAGGGTGTCCGCTGGCAGATTTTACACTTTGAACTAAGCTTACAGCGCGTAGGAAGGCGTCAGCGGGGGGAGCGGGGTATCATTCGACGCGGGAGTGTTGCGGGTTATTTAGTAGCCATGAGCCAGTGGACGGGAGCGCACTGCGCTTTTGCGGTTGAGTCGTATTTCTCGAACAATAATTCAATCAATGTGGCGAGGCGTCGGTTTTGTTCTCACTTTGATATTCGACGATTGAAGGATGGCCCATCGAACCAATTGATATGGGCGTGGGTACAGAAGTTTAGAGGAACTGGATCAGTCGGAAATGAACCTCGGCCCGGACCTTCAACGACTGTAACTACTCCGGAAAACGCAGAACTTGTGAGAACGCGTTTATGTAACATATTTTTTAGTGACGAGGCGCATTTTCACATTGGTGGGTACGTTAATAAACAGAACATGCGTTATTGGAGTGCGAGCAACCCAAAAGAAGTCCATGAAAAGCCTCTACACAGCCCGAAGACCACAGTTTGGTGTGCCATTTCTGGAAAAGGCATAATTGGACCTTATTTTTTCGGCAGAGGTGAAACCGTCAACGCACAAAGGTACAGCGCGATGCTGGACACTTTTTTCATACCGGAGCTGCATCGTCATGCTGGTTATAATAACAGAACTCATTTTCAACAGGATGGGGCCACGGCACACACCGCTAGGGACTCGATGACTAAAGCAAGAGAGCTATTCCCTGGAAAATTGATTAGTCGCTTCGGTGACATAGCCTGGCCCCCTAGATCACCCGATCTGACTCCTTGCGACTTTTTCCTGTGGGGATATCTCAAATCTCGCGTATACAACAATTCACCATCAACAATAGAGACCCTACAAGAAAATATCCGACAAGAGATTGCAGCTATCAGTCCAGAGCTTTGCAAGCGAGTTTTCGCCAATATGAAGGAAAGGCTACAAGGATGTTTACGGCTAGAAGGACGCCATTTGAGTGGAGTAGTGTGTAGAACACTGCACTCTGATTCGTAAGCTTTCACACTATGGTATTCGTGGAAAAGCTTTGAATCTAATAGAGTCTTATCTGTCAAACAGGCTACAGATGGTTGGAATAATTGGCAATACTTCTTCCGGGTCTTTGGTAAAAATAGGTGTACCGCAGGGATCAATTTTGGGACCTTTTCTGTTCCTAGCGTATATTAATGATCTGCCTTGCATGGTCAAAGATTTCTGCAATATTGTTTTATTCGCCGATGATACCTCTCTGATTTTTAAAGTAGATAGGAAAGATAGTGAACTCATTCATGTAAATAATGTGTTATCTATGATCTCTGAATGGTTCGCCGCTAATAATCTTCTCTTAAATTCAAAAAAGACCAAATGTTTAAAGTTTTCTTTACCAAATGTTCCTTATGTTGAACCAAACATTAAGCTTGGCTTAGATAAACTCTCTATTGACAAAGCGACAGTCTTTCTGGGAATCAAAGTGGACTCAACTTTACAGTGGGATCCACATATACATGATCTAGCCGGAAGACTTAGTTCTGCTGCATATGCAGTTTGTAAGATAAGACAGTTAACAGACGTAGCTACTGCACGGCTAGTTTATTTCGCGTACTTCCACAGTATTATGTCGTATGGTGTATTGCTGTGGGGAGCTGCTGCTGAGATGGAAACAATCTTTATCTTACAAAAGCGTGCAATTCGAGCCATATATGAAATGGATCCTATGGAATCTCTAAGGGATCTTTTTAAAGAAATTGATATATTAACTTTACCAAGTCTGTATATATTTGAAAATATTATGTATGTTCGGAAAAAATTGAGTAAATTTAAATTAAACAGTGACAACCACGATTACAACACTAGGAACAAATATAAATTAACGGTACCGTGTTTTAGATTAGCAAAGACAAATAAAAGGTCCTTTTTAGGTAATTGTGTGCGGTTTTATAGTAATATTCCCGAACATATTACAATGCTCACAGAAGGAAAATTCAAATTACATGTGAAAAACATTTTGATTAAGAAATCCTACTACACAGTTTGTGATTACTTAAACGACAAAAATGCTTGGAAAATTCCACCTCTGCCAAGCCATCACCTGTCTCCTCCGTAATTTAAACAAATATTGTAATAATTGTATTATATTGTTTATAACAAATTGTGAACAGACGTTTAAAAGAATGGCCCCGAGTTTCTTGCCCGTTCTTCTCGCAGTGGCTCTATAAATTTTTTTGCTGAACGTGGCAGTACAATGTAGAATATTTCAATATTAAAGTTTGTAATTGACCTTCATAAGAGCGTCGTAGACGCCTAAATTGAATAAATGATTTTGAATTTGAATTTGAATTTGAGTGATTTTTAAAAACTAAATTCCGCAACATCTTTGTGTAAGATAATAAATAAATAACTTTGATTTTATTTATATTTGATTTTATTTTATTTTTTGAAGTGTAAAATCTGCCGGCGGACACCCTGTATATATTATATACAATAAGATGGACTTATATTAATGTAGCAAATGTATCAGCAGAAAAAACATTCAAATGGCAATTTTTTTATTTAGATTACTTTACTTGTAATGTAAAGGTTGTTCAGATAGGTGACGAAAATACTTTTGAAGAGTATTTAGCACAACGATCCTGAAATCAACGGGCCGAAAAGCTAGTAATGGATAAAAAGAAGCGTAGCGGAGTGTTCAAGCTCAGACAACACCACGAGAGAGAAGATACTAGACTAAAGCTGCCGAAAATTGACACATTTCTTAGTTAGCCGTCTACAAGCAGTTTAAGCCAAAATATTTAGGAAAATGTGATTGGAGTGCAGGCTGCGAAGCCTGAAAGAAGCCAAGAAAGGAGACTGACAATTATTGCAGTTACAGATACCATTATCAGGGAGGATGTCGCTGGTCAACGCAACGACGACAATGTCTGCGTGGTACAGGCAACAACGGAAAAATCAACTATCTCGTCAGTTTTCGAAAATTTGTGCAATCAATCGGTATAGGTACGACTTGGGAAATTTTACGAACATTTTATTGTTCAGTGATGAATTGATGATAAAAAAACGTCACATTCTTGATTGTGGACCTTTACAGCCTTTGGGACCTTCTAACTGTTTATATTCTAATTATTGTTTAAAATCTTTTTAGGATCAACAAGATATCTGAGTGCAGCAATTAAAAATGAAATGATTGATTGCTTGGGGACCACACTTGAAATTCATCTGCTAGAACAGATTAGAGCACCGCCGTTTTTCGCCATCATAATGGATACGACACAGAAAATATCGAAGGTAGACCAGCTGAGCATTGTTGAGAGATATGCAGTAATAACTAGATCGGAAATTGGATAGCCAGTCGACATAGATGTTAAAGAAACTATTCTACGCTTTTACACAGCCAGCGAACAGAGCGCAGCAGATTTAGTCAATCAGGACATTTTATTTATAGATTAAGGATAAAAATATTGATTCAAAAAATATATGATTCAAGGCTATGATGGAGCCAATGCCATGAGCGGTGTGTACAATGGTGTACAAAAACAAATTAAGGATACCCAGTCTAACGCGGAGTACGTCCATTGCGCCACTCATAAATTAAATTTGGTGGTAAATGGTGCTGTTAGTAATTGTTTGGAATAATTATTATCAAGGTTTGTTTAATTTTATCGGACTTAGCACCAAACGCTGAGATCTGCTGTCAAAATGTACTGGCAAATCAGACACCACTCTAAAAAAAAGTAGAGCTTGACAAGAAACAAATGTAAAGATACAATAATAATTCAGTTGAATGAATGTTTTACTGGCATCAGTGCAGTCAGTCAAATATTCAATTTTCTAACACCAACATTTCATTTAACACTGGATATAGATGAAACAACTTTATTACAAAAGTTTGACCAATTCCAACATAAATATTCTGACATAATAGACCCTAACTTTTCCCTTCAATTTCTTAATATTTACCACATGCTTTTACCTGAATTAACTAAGACAAAAACATGAACTATTCACCAGTTCTGTAGAGAAATAATGAGCAAATATTGAGTGTAGGAATGTGAACGAACAGAAGTATTTACAGCAATGTTACTGTTCCATATATTTCCTGTCACTTCTGCAGAAGATGAAAGATCATTTAGCAAATTCAAAATTATAAAAAACTATGTGCCAAGCTCGACTCAGACATTTATCACTAATAGCAATCGAAAACAAAGCCACATTTTTGAAATTACTATTATTTTAGATACATTTGCGAAAACCAAAGCTAGGAAACGATTATAGATAAACTTCTGACTTTCATATTTTATAATAGCTAGAGGGTAAGTGCTTTATAGAGATAAGTTTTTGTAAATGACATTGCTAAATAACAAACGTGCTTCTGCTGTCTGTGTGGATGGTTTTTTTTTACAGTAGCAGGTAGATATTTTCTTTTATTTTCATATACTTAATAGTTAGAATTTTTTCACTAAATTAATTAAGAATTTGTATTTGGTTTTTAATATTATTATGGTGTCAACTGTATTATGACGAGTCTAGAGTACGACAAATCCAGAGTATGTCATATTCGTAAAACAATGAACTCGGGACAAACATTTTTATATAGTCCACTGTCTGTGTCTGGGTAGATGGAATACCAAATTCACCTCTTACTACCTGGGACTCTTGATAGGAGGAGAATGTGTTTCCACAATTGCTGAAGCTGTGCTATTTAAATTTCTTGGTAGAAAGATAGATCACAAAGGACGCACACCATCTTAGACGCAGTTGTTGATAGCTTTCTAAAAGACCTTAGTATGGTAGGCCAACAACCAATAAGTAAAATTAAAAAAGCGTGGATATACGACAACTACTTAACATCATGTCTGACTTGGCCTTTTCTAGTATACGACTAGGGCATGCTATTCGGATATCCGAATATCCGAATTATCCGTATATCCGTTGTATATAATTATCCGAATATCTTTGATGTTATTATTCGGATAAAACGGATAATTCGGATATTTATTTTCTAATTATTTTATGGTTTATTGTTAATTTTAATCATGCTTTTTACGATATGCCGCATGAAATTTACTTTATTAAATGACTACTAGTCTAATGAAGTTAAGTATAATTATATTTGTATGTTGTAAAAAATTAGACCGAGTTTATCATGACGACCAAGAAGCAAATATTCGATGATGTCTCTGTGATCGATAAGGTGAAAACCGGTAGTGATCACCGTATCGTTAGAGGCACATTGAATATCAATGTTAAGCTTGAAAGGTTGCGTCTGATAAACTCCACTGAACTTTCAACTCGAACTACATAACCGTTTCCAGTGCCTAGCTGAATGCGAAACAGTGGACGATATCAACAACGGGTTGGTGGAAGCTGTCCACGCGGTGGAGTCTCAGTTCTTTAAGACCTCCCGCTGAAATAAAACAAATAAACTCTCAGAAGAAACCATCAAGTTGATGGAAGACAGGAATGAGATGAGACTGCAATCTTCAGCTGATATGTCGAAATACGGCAAGCTCAATAGACGAATTTCGAAGGCACTGCGACACGACTTGCGCGTCTTCAATACAAACCGTATAAAGGCCGCAATCGAGCGTAACCAAGGCTCCAAAGTGTTCGCAAAAAAAAATTCCATAGGGCAAAGCCAAATGACCAAGCTGAAGATTGACGATGGCAGAATCATCTCATCAAAACCGGAGATTCTGAGAAAGCTTGAGAGGTTTTAGACAGCTATACACCTCGACACGAGAACCCGTTATCAGTGCAGCTCAAGACAAGAGAGCTAAACAGACCCAACTGTATACCGAAGATATCCCGGACATCAGCCTGTACGAGATTAGAATGGCTCTCAAACAGCTTAAAAACAACAAGGCGCAAGGTGATGACGGAATCACGACAGAACTTCTGAGAGCGGGTGGAAAACCGGTACTCTCAGTCCTCCAGAAGTTATTTAATTCCGTCATCCTTGAATGTAAAACGCCAGAAGCATGGAGCAGAAGTGTTGAAGAACTACAGGCCCATTTCACTTCTGAGCCATGTTTATAAGCTGTTCTAGCTGTTCCAGCCTCCAGAACAAGCCGGGTTCCGAAAAGGCTTTAGTACCATAGACCACATACATACGCTTCGCCAGATTATACAGAAGACTGAGGAGTATAATCGGCCATTGTGTCTAGCGTTTGTGGACTATGAAAAAGTCTTCGATTCAATCGAAACCTGGGCCGTACTGCAATCTCTTCAGCGATGCCAAATCGACTCTAGGTACATCGAAGCGCTGAAGTGTTTGTATAGGAACGCCACCATGTCGATTCGACTACAGGACAAGAACACGGAACCAATCCAACTGCAACGAGGCGTGAGACAGGGAGACGTTACTTCACCGAAACTGTACACGAATGCGCTGGAGGACGTTTTTAAGCTCTTGAAATGGAAAGAATTCGGCATCAACATTTATGGCGAATACATCACTCACCTTCGTTTCGCCGATGACATAGTCATAATGGCGGAGTCGCTTGAGGAACTCAGTACAATGCTCAGCGACCTCAGTAGAGTTTCCCAGCAGGTGGGTCTTAAAATGAACATGGATAAGACGAAAATTGTCTAATGTCCATGTTGCACCCGTACCAGTAGCTGTTGGGAACGATACGCTCGAAGTTGTTGACCATTACATTTTCCAACTTCGATAAAGAGGTCGCCTGAAGTATCCAACTTGGATGGGCAGCGTTCGGGAAGTTACGCGACATCTTCTCTTCGAACATCCCGCAGAGCCGGAAGACTAAAGTCTTCAACCAGTGTGTGTTGCCAGTGATGACATATGGCACTGAAACGTGGTCCTTAACTGTGGCCGTTATGGACAAGCTCAGAGTCACTCAACGAGCTATGGAGAGAGCTATTCTCGGAGTTTCTTTGCGCGATAAAATCCGGAACGTGGATATTCGTCAAAGAACCAAAGTCACCGACATTGCTCTCAAAATTTGCAAGTTGAAGTGGCAATTGGCGGGCCACATTGCTCGACGAACTGATAACCGATGGGGAAGAAAGGTTCTCGAGTGGTCACCGGAAGACGTAGAGTTGGTAGGCCCCCCACCAGGTGCACTGACGACATCGTTAAAGTCGCGGGTAGCCAATGGTTACAAGCGGCTTATAGCCGTTCTTTGTGGCGTTCTATGGGGGAGGCCTTTGTTCAACAGTGGACGTCTTCCGGCTGATGATGATGATACTTTTAGTATTTTGCTAAAACTTAGTAAATGTTAACAAAATACAAAATGTTTCATATATGTACTAAAATTAACTTTAAGTATACCACTCCATACATTTGAAAATTAACAAAGTCAAACACACGACATGCTTAATATACTAAAAGTTGCGTCTCGGGTAGCGCACCACTTCTAAACAATAAAATTACACTAGTTTACTACAACATTTTACACCTGAGATGGCAAAAAACTGATTATACTACAAAATTACAATGTATTAAAACGATACAGTGATAAAAAACTTGATTAAACAGTATTGTTAGTTTGATTTCAATCTTTATCACTAGTATCCGAAATATCCGTATTATCCGGATATATCCGAATAGTTTTAAGGGGGTATCCGAAATATCCGAATAGTAAATTTGGTCGGATAATTGCATGCCCTATATACGACATTACTAAATCCCTTTTAGCAAAGCTGGATGTAAATGTTATAAGGACATTGAAGTCATGGTTGGGTTAGGTTAGGTGAGACCCACCTACATTATTTAGGGATCTAACTAATTTTGGGATGAAATTAAAGAAATCATGGGAGCTTTATAAACACCTCAAAGTTACCAAAAAGCATGTCTTATTAAAATCTTAAGACAATATCTCTCCCAAAAGTGCCTAGTAAGTTCTATAAATAGGTACTATGCATTAAAATTTTTTGAGTATAGATATATGTCTGATCTGGAAGACAAAACACAACATTCTCAGGAATTTTGTAGTGTTTTTCATATGTGTCCATCAAAAGAGTCCAATCGGGAGCTGCGCCTAAGATGGAATAAGGCCTTTAGATTTTGTAGATGACCCTTCTTTTACAAAATATGTTGTTTGTTTGTGGTCAAAGCTTTTTTGCTACCAATAAGTGCCTTGCTGTACCTATTGCCTCTCAACTTTTTGGTGGCTTTCTCTCATCTTACAAACTGTCAGATCTACTGACTTTAGTAAATTTTATAAATGTTTGTTAGTAAAGTGTAACAAATTTTAGTAAATTTAACATCATTATCCTTTGCATATAATAACTAATTGTTTTGTTTTAGTGGTAGTACTACTTGTGAGAGTTCAATGACATAACTTGCATCGCATTCTTTTGATCATTTTTGAGCATGTACCTACCCATGAACAGGCCAAACTCTAGCAGCAAAATTGCTGAAAAGATCCTGGAAACCGAGTACCAAATAGGTATTACACACACATCTTAAGACACATTGACACAATCAGTATAAGAGTATAGTCTAACAGAGTCCACTCAAATATTACTCATATAGTGCCAACCAGGAATGTAAATCAAAATGTACTTGGATGGCCAGTTGACACAAATAAATTGGAGCACACTAGTAAGTCGGCTTCCACACATCGGCAAGTGTTATTTTCATAAATATATGCTTTATTATGCACAAACAATGCTCTAAACAGAATGTACAACATATTTTACAACTATTGTAACAATAATAATCACCAGAGATCGCAATAGGTAGAATGATTTAGGGTCGGTGATCTCGAACGTATATGTTAATATGGATAAGCCTCCCAGATTTCGCAATTTTAAATTCATTCTTTTTTTCCCGGAATATCAAAAATATTACATGGAGGCATAAGGTGAGTAACATATCAATATGTGTTTTTTTTTCTGTATAACTTTTAATGCTCTTAGAGCGCCATAGGTGACCGGTATTTTACAAATCACAAGTTAACATTCAAGTTTTTATAGTACATTGCCCGCTGGTTCAGCCAGTTATATATCGGACTTCAGAGCTGCGGGTACCGGGTTCGATTCCCGGTGGAAACACAAAGTTTCTCTCCCCATGGAACATTTGTGTTTCTGGTTCTGAGTGTAGTTGTGTACCCGGCACCCGTGATACAAGTCTTTAAACTAAGTGCGGAGCTGTGAGAGTGAATGCGTTTGTTTTGCTTCTCGTGGAAAATGTTTTCTCCCATCGTACAAATGTCCCGAATTTACATAAAGCAACTCAGCAAAGATTCAAATCAGTCTGATGAATTTTTTGGAAACGCGCATGGAGAGCAGACAAAAGCATAATGAATTAAAAATTATAGAAAATTGATTCTGTTAATTTCAAATAGTTACTGAAGTAGTTATTGAATCACTATTTTAATAATATTATGTAACGCAATCCCGTGAATATCGGAACTTTCCAGAAAAAATGGCATATCCATGTTATGACAATGTGATGTAAGTACGTAAAATCATTCAGCCTATTCCGATCACTGATAATCACATATTATGTAAAATAATAACAATAAAATGTACCGGGAATAAAGACAAAAGGCTTACAAACAAAAAAAAAACAAGAAATCAGATAAGCCATTTTTCAACTTTAATCAAACTTTTATACCAATATATGGCTTGAGTCGATTCAGGTGGATTCAACTGTATGTAAATGTTTTTAATTCAGAATTTGATACAATTACCCTAGGACGGTTGTCATAAAAATTTGTGAATATTCACTCAGATCTAGGTGACAACTAATGTTTATCAACTTTCCACAGTGACGAAAATGTCCAAACAGAGAACATGAGAAATCAATGAAAAGTTCACAATGTTTATTATTAATACCTTGTCTATACCAAGTTTTGTAACACTATATATGATTATACAATAATATCTCAATAATTAACGTAGGTACCCATTCTCTATAATTTTTCTCATCGTGGCTTTTGTATATGTATTTATCTTTAGTTTCACAGCAAATAAAAAAATCTAGCACAAGATGTTTTTCCCATGGTGAAAAACGGTTTTTATTCTATTTTATATTTCATTAATTATTTTTTACATTTCTACTTACATTGTATCGCAATGTGTTGTCGCGCCACGGCCGCCTGGTAACGAATGATGGGCTAGTTCAGGTAGAGAGTGGGTGTTGAGGGGTTAGTTGTGTCTCATAAATCAATATTGCACCTACCTATCAAATTTCCTTTGTCCCTACCGCATCTGCGCAGTAGGGTGCATTTGCACACTTCAGTAGGTACATACACTACAAACAAACCTGACCCTATCATGTGAACAAGGTGTCCCTGCCATGTACCTGTACCTACCGTAGATATGTTACATAAATAACTAATGGGAAGGACTTACCATCGCCTTCGCAGCTTTCAATTACAGTTGCGATTACATCCTCGGTGACGATGTCGCCAAACAGAGATTTCATAAGCGAAATCTCTTTAGCATAGTTAGGTGTTTGGCCCACACTTGACATTTTTATAAGAAATGGCGTTATAACAGCACAGATATCATCGGTGTACATTTACTGAAACATAAGCTTTTAAAACTTACATTTTATGGTAACTTAAAGAGAAAATATCAATTCTAATTTGATACACAACACGCAACATTTTATAAAAAACACTTTTTTTATCTTAGACTTAAATGTATAAGGAAGTTCCTATAAAACATAGATCAAATAGAATATAGAATATATACTACGTATATATTCTATTTGCTCTATGATTACATCTATCTACAGAAAAGTTATTAAGAGGGTTGTTGGATCAGGCCCTCAAAAAAAAAATTGTACAATTCTCCCACTTTAGACGTTTCATATTTTTTAACCATAATTTATATTTTATCAGTTTTGTTTTTTGAATTTTTAGTTCTGAATTAAAATTATAATGCATTCGTAGATCGTAAGTTATTTAGTGTTTTATCCAGTTGAGACAAATATATTTACAAAATCATATATGCATATTATTTTCATGTCCAGGCAACGAGATTTAAACCCCGAGAGAGGAATTGATGGTTCGCCCGATCATGCAACTGGTGTGTGATTTCTAACATATTTAAGTCATAGCATGAATGAGCGCACATAAACAGTACGCGACCAGAAGCTTGATCCGGACGTACGTGTCTGTAAATATTTTTGACGATTGTAGGCATTCAGTGCAATAAAAATGACTACCTGCTCCATTAAATGTTTTTTTTTTTTTATACTGAACTGGGTAGCACTTGACCACTATCTCACCTGATGTTAAGTGATGATGCGGTCGATGATGGAGCGCGCTTACCCAGGAGATACCTGTTCACTCGCGTTTTGAAGACCCACATATTGTACTTAACCGGAAACACAGACTCAGGCAGGGTATTCCATTCCCTGGCGGTTCGTATAATGAACGAAGAAGCAAATCGCTTTGTTCGGTAAATGGAATATCTACCATATAGCGGTGGCGCTTCTGAGTATCCCTGGATGTCCAATTATAGAATGGGGATGGCGGAATCAAATCGTGTAGTTCTGTGGCACAATCCCCGAAATGTATCCGATAAAAAACCGATAAGCAAGCGACTTTGCGGCGATGCTCGAGACTTTGGAGTCTCTTGCTTACAAGTTGGTCGTCGTTAATGAGTCTCTTGGAGCCTCTCAATAGCTTCCAGTGTCTCCAGCTGGTATTTGGCAGAACCATCCCAAAGGTGAGAACAGTACTCCGTACACGACCGGACTTGCGCTTGATAAAGATTAAGAAGCTGTCCCGGTGTGAAGTATTGTCTCACCTTAGCCAAAATACCAAGCTTTTTTGAGGCAGCTGGGCTTTAGACTCAATATAGGAGCCGAAATTGAGAGTCGGTGTTAATGAGATGCCAAGAAGCTCGAGATGGTTACTTATCGGCACGGACACATCCCTGAAAGTAGGAGCCAGCTGAAAAGGGCTCCGTTTGGCGGAGAAAAGACACGTCTGGGTTTTAGCAGCATTGAACCAGACTGGCATCGCCCCAATCGGAGACTACCTTCAGAGAAAAGTTCAAGTGCTCAACCATCGCTTCTCTATGAGACTGGATTTGTAATGCACTGGTTCGTGCGTTATATGTATAACTCTCCACAACGGTGCTGTCGTCTGCGTACCCAAAAATACCAGGCTTAAGCAGATCATTAATATGCAGCAGAAAAAACGTTGCTGAGAGTACTGATCCCTGAGGGGCTCCGGCGTTTATAGCCAATTGGTCGGAAGAACAGCCATCGATGACCACTCGAATCGACCGATCCCTCAAGAAATCTGAAGTCCAAACACATAAACCAGTGGGAAGGCCGTATGAAGGAAGCTTGCTAATAGGGCTATCGTGCCAAACCCTGTCAAAAGCCTTCGAGATATCGAAAGAGACAGCAAGCGCCTCTCCGTGGTTCTCGATGGCTTCGCTCCAGATGTGAGTGGCATACACTAGAAGATCCCCAGTAGACCGGTTTCGGCGAAACCCGTATTGTCGGTCACTGAGGAGATCATTCACTTCTAGGTATGCCAGGAGCCTGTGGTTCAGTACACGTTCCATCGTCTTACAGAGTATGGAAGTGACTGAAATAGGCCTGTAATTGGCAGGGTCTGCGCGACTACCCTTTTTGGGCACGGGCTGCACGTTTGCAAGCTTCAGCACTTAGGCACTTGACCAGTCGTCACAGACAAGCGAAAGAGGCGAGTCAATATTGGAGTCAACTCAGGCGCACACATCCTCAAGACTACAGCTGGTATACCGTCTGGACCACTAGCTTTGTTCACGTCCAGATCGCGCAACGCTTTGCGTACTTCAGACTGTCAAATGCGGATTTCTGACATTAACGTCCCGCAGTTTGGCAGGCTAGAAGGTACAGCATTACCAGCATCTAAACGTGAATACTCTGCAAACAGAGAGGCAAATACATTTTCTTTCTCTTCGGCAGTGTGCGCTAGTGAGCCGTTAGGTTTCAGCAGTGGAGGCAGTGAAGGACGGCAGAAGTTCTCTTCGATTGACTTTGCCAGGGACCAGAACGCTTTGCTACCCGAGGGGTAAGAAGCAAGTTTGTTCCCTGTTCGGCGTATGTGGTCGAAGCGAGCCTTCTTGAGAGCCTTTTTGCAGGACTTGGCGGCTAGGTTAAATGCTATCTTCTTTTCATGTACATCTCTAAATTTGCGGGTTCGAGCATCAGCCCAGGCTAAATAGGCCTCATGCTTTGACGCTTCTGCATCTCTACATGTAGCATTAAACATTGGGCGAGCTTTGCTGGACATCGGGACGTCAGAAAATGGTATGAAGTCTTCCATACCCTGACGTAACACCTCAGTCACAGCATCCGCGCAAGTTGAGGGATCGCTCGAAGAAAAACAAACCTGCCACCAAGGGTAAGACGCGAAAAAATAACGCATCTCATCCCAATCTGCTGACCTGTATCGCCACACCCGCCGGGTGCCTCTTGGGCTGGGATCGGGCGGGGAGTACACTGATACAAACTTCACCAGACAGTGGTCGGAGCTACCTAGGGGTGATGAAACCGACACCGAGTAGCGGTCTGGATCTGTTGTCAGCAGAAGGTCCAAGCAATTGGCTGTGTGGCCATCAACATCCGGTATCCTTGTGGCTCCTTGGACCAGCTGAGTGAGGTTTAGCGTCAAAGCAAGCTTGCGCATCTCTCGACCAGCGTGGTCTGTGCTCTGGTATGGGTATAGCCAGTCTTGATGGTGGGCGTTGAAATCCCCCAGAAGCACTAATTGAGCAGAAGGATACCTCTGTTGGGCCACATCGGCCCCCTAACTAAGGTAGTTTGCGAGCCTGGTTGTCTCCTCATCTCCGCTGTGCGAACGGTAGACACTAGAATAAAGAATTTTCTCCATGCCATTGTCCACCGGAAACCACATGATAGAAAATTTGTGGTCTTCAAGGTTGTTAGGGAAAAGTAGCAAAACATCCAATTATAGGGGAACTAAAATCGATATCGTAATACTCTGGCCCATAAATATATTTAGCCTTGGATGTAAAGAGGGTTTTATATGTTAGATATGAGTTTATAATAATAATAATAATAATTTATTTCACAATATACAGTTAGATGTTGTTATTCTTAACTTTATTATAATTGGTACACAAAATTGTATTGATTTTTTGACAGTAAAATTACATCCAGATCCCACACTAAGAAAAAAATCTTGTGTCGTGGGAGTCTGCTTCCTTCAATAATACATTAAGATTGAGGTTTGCTTATTAAACGATATGGCTGTATAAAATTTCGTATATGTTTGAGTAATGAAATATCATTGTGTATGTGGGTGTGTGACAGGATGTGTGTATGCATGAAGGGCAATGAATATAAAGCTTTGTGTGAATATAATATAGTATAAAACTAGTATTTTTATGAATCATACGATAACTTTAAGAGAATCTTCAGTTTCATCGAGGTTGAGAGTGCTCAACTACTTGTTTATTTCGATTTTAGCTTGCCTAGCCGTGTGTGTTCTCAGATTTGTGATGATTTTACTAGTTTTGTTATATACATATGAGCCAAGAAAACTCTGATGACAGTGTGCCAGTTTTGTGTTGAATTTCTGTCTAATAAACACCAAATATTTTCTATGTTTTTACTTGATATAAGTCTCTTAATCTTTATATAATCTTATAAATCTATAATAAATCTATAATCTTATTATGGAATATCAATGTACGTGTATCGATTTCAAAATCATATTTTTGTATAAAACATACATACACATACAAACATACATACATACTTTAAGTTATTCTATGGTAATATTAACAACTAACAACTTTAAATATAAACCCCTGTGGGGTGCCGGGTTAGAATTGCACCTCCCCATATCACGCCGTGGGTGTCGTAAGAGGCGACTAAGAGAAAAATACTGGAAGGTGGGAAGCAGTGCCTTCTAAAGAACTGCTAACATATACTGCGATTCCCAAGACGCCTGCCAAGCGTGGGGCAAATACCCCCTTAATAGGGGAGGCTATGTTCAGCAGTGGACTCTCCGAATGTGACAGTAATATTAACAAACTGGGATTCTGGTCGCCTGAAAAAACGGTTGCTGGTGTGCTTACTCCGAACCAAGAGCACTCGCCGCGGCAACACTGGACCACACCAGGCTCCCTTTGAATATTTACATCGAGCAAAGTAATCAAAATATGAAATAAGACATTAGTTATAGCACAGGCACAAGGGACTTTAAACATCGCGTGGGCCTCGTACTTACTCCGCCAAAAAAACATAAAAATATACAATAAAAAAAAAAAAAAAAACTAAACTACCAAAATTCATTTCAAAATATTTGTTAGGACAAGCAGAAGTCAACCTAAGAGGTTGTTAGCATTTTAGCAATAACCCTGTACATCCGATCGTTATTATTTAAACGTTGTTAGTAAGCTATATAGTATCCTTGGATATGCAACACAAAAACCACATCACTCTACGGAAGCGGGAAAATATTCAGATCGGGAAATGAAAATAAAAAATTGGACTTGATAAATTTTGCCGCGCAAACACTCACCGATGGAAATTTACGTTATAAATAATCTCGAAACTACTTTTATACTACTAATCCTAAACATCTGAAATAATTCAGGCGTATAGATTACCTGTAAATTATCGTATCAAAAGAAGAAGCAAAGCCCTAAGTTCTTGTAGGTTTTACCTCGATAAGCGTATCTGCTTATACTTGGTTGGATTCCATTATATCATCAGTCTGGATTCTTTATTAACTTAGTATTTTATTATAAATTGTTTCAATTTTGCTGCATGCTTCTACCACGTCGCTTGACGATTGAGTTTGACAATTCCTAATTAACCTGATATTTATTAAAAAACAGTCAAATGCGTGTCGGGCTACGCATAGTGTAGGGTTCCGTAGTAGTCCGCTATCATAATATAGAATGATTCTGTTATTCTTTATATTATTCCACTTCCTTCCTGCTAAAGCTAAAAAATAATAGTACGATTGCTGCCAAGTTATTATTTCAATTGTAAGTCGAAAATTGAACAATATTCGTTTGTGAATTCTATAGGTACTTACTCGAATGAAAACGTAACGATTTCGCGATTCAGAATTCGTTGGTACATTGCCATTTAGCGGCAGCTTTGTGAAACACACACACATATATATATTTATGGACCAAGTCACTATATTTTCTTAATGTAAAAGTATTCCTATTTTTAATAAACGGTCAAATGCGTGTCGGGCCACGCACAATGTAGGGTTCCGTAGTAGCCCGTTATCATAATATAGAATGATTTTGTAGTTCTTTATTCTCCTTCACGTGTTTCACGAAGAATATAATGCGCCCGTCACTTTGAGACATAACTATTAAGTTTCATGTGCCTGTTATTATACGGGTTCTCAAGGACTGCTGCCGGAACACACCTTTAAAATGCCCTTACACCATGCGGTGAAGCTCACGCGGCAGGATTCGAACCATGGACTTGATTAGTATTCTTATTTATAGTAATTATTGTGAGAGCAACTTCATGGACCACAAATTAAGTAAAAAAATTTTTGTGAGTAAGGCATAGGTTGAGAGTACAAGTTATTTAACCATTTAAATAGGCCCTATTCATAGATTGCTGTTTTGACTATGTCTAGATATATAAGTGTTTATTCATAGTTCTTGAACTCGCTTTTATTTCTAGTTAACTTTATTCTCGGCGAATATCTTAGCCCGAGTTCAGGAATTCACTGAAAATCAGTTTATGGTTGCACCTTAACTGGTGTGGCCATTACTCAAACTGAGTGCTATATGTTGTTTATTGTTTGTAACAGGTTGTATTTCATTTAATTTATTTTGTGTAGCAATAAATAATTATTCAATTCTATTCTAAAATAGTTGATATATACATATATATGAAAGAAAAATAAGAAATATACAGCTATAAATGCAAGTAAGCTTATAAGAGGGTTATCATACTATATAACTAGTCTGGCCATATATACTGTGATATAAAAACTTTTCTTTTTTTCAACTAACAATTATTTTGAGTTAGGAACGCGTTTATTATTTTAAAAAATTCTTTCTGTTTCGCCCCACTCGCACATTTTTCGTGTTCATTATAAAATTACAATATGGAATGGGGTGTTAAAGAAAATATGAGTGCATTGATCGCCTTGCACAAAGTGGGTATGGAGCCGTCGGTCATATTCCAGACACTTCAAAAGCTTGGAATCAGCTGTATGTTCGTATATCGTAATATAAACAGATACAACAACACTTCCCATGTCAAAGACCATCTGTCAAAAGATCAGGCCAGCCGCGTGCATTCTAACAGAACTAAAAAGGCTGTTAATGTTGTTAAAGCCAGAATTGTTCGAAATCCCATTAGGTAGCAAAAATATTATGACAACTCAACAATAATCTTATTGCGAGAAATGAAGATTCCCACTAGGAAAATATCGCGTATTATAAAACAAGACCTGAAGTTTGGTCCTTATGGTCGATATACACGATCTAAATGCCCTCCGTCGCGATACGCAGGTGACGGGCAGTAAAATGTTATTTTCACCGATGAAAAAACGATTGAAGAAGCCTACAATCAGCGAAATGATAAACTGTACGCTCACAGTTCTAAAGAAGCTGCGCAAGTAGTTGGACAGGTACAACGTGGTCGTAATCCTGCGTCAGTGAACATTTGGTGGGGCGTGTTAGGACGCGCCAAGGCGTCACAAAGCTACATTCTGGCCCTCATCTAGCCTAGTCCTCAACCCACAAAAGCCCAACCACAAGTGTACAAATTAAGGCCAGTTTTAGAGTACATGGCTTTTTATTCTAAATGACAAGCTGACATTGAGTCTCATATAAAATCTCTAAAGCAGGCAGTGGCAAAATTTCTCATGGAAACAGTGCGTTAACCCATAGATTTATGGTCAGACAGGTAAAGGTGGCCGTTTCGAATAGAATATTGCTTTTATTTTTTGCTGAGGCTTTAATGAATATGTACATGTCAGTTTTAGTAATAATACATAACATCATTAACAAATTGCATTTTCATTTGTAACTTATAACTTGTTTTTACATTTATTTTTAACTAATGGCCGAACTAGGACTACTATATGCCTTCCAGTCTTGTGTTCGTGGCACCAGAAAATATTTCTTGTGTACGGTACGGCGAGTATGAGGTCTAAATACTTTTTGTATAAATTTTTTTATTTAAGATTACATTTTCAATACGAGTATTTAGCCTTGAAAAACAACCAATTACTTCATATTAGTCACCTAAAAGGATTTATTCTTAGGATTTTATATTTGGTACAAAATTATCCAACACCCAAGTTTAACGACTATTACTGCTAAACCAATAAAGTTCTATACTTTTAAACCGCTTTCTAAACCGCTATACTTTTCCTTTAAAGTTCATGATTTGCACTATCATCATGAATTTTTTCAGATTTTTCAAGCCAGTAGTTTAGCTTTTAGAGGGGGGGGACGCCCTGCTGGAACAAAAATTTGCACTTTAAAGTTTAATATTTCGTAAATGGAGCATTTTATCGAAAAACCGTCTTAGCAACCCCTAAATAATTTCAAAATACCTATGCAACGATACTATACACGACGGAATAGACGGCAAAAACTTCCCCACTTCACATGTATGAGAGCTATCCTAAAAAAAATATTTTTCTAAATTTTATTTTACCACTTTGTCGGCGTGGTTGATTAACGTACCCGTACAAAATTTCAGTTTTCTAGCGCTAATGGTCTCTTAGCAAAACCTCGGACAGACGGACAGACAGACGGACATGACGAATCTATAAGGGTTCCTTGTCAGGACTACGGAACCCTAAAAAATAATTGTGAGGTTAATAGATTTTAGATTATATGCATTGATTGCTGTTTTGTCTGTGCAATGGATATATAAGTATTTATGAAAGTTTACTGGTAGTTCTTGAACTCGGTTTTGTTTCTAATAACTTAATTTTTAATCGGAGAACATTTTAGCCCGAGTTCAGGAATTCATTAAAAATCAGAGATATGGTTGCACATTAACAGGTGTGGGCACATGTAAGTCAAACTGAGTGCTATAAGTTGTATATTGTTTGTAAGAAGTTATATGTAATTTAATTTACTTTCTGGAGCAATTAGTAATTACTCTATTCTATTCTACAATAGTTGATATATATAAGAAAGAATAATAAAAATTGTACTTACACCGATAAATGCAAATACGCTTATAAAAGGGCTATCATACTATACAACCAGTCTGGCCATAAATACTGTAACACAAAAACTTTTCTTTTATCGACTTATAAAAAGTTAATTCGATTTCACGCCGTTCCACATATTTTTTTGTGGTAAAATTATAATATGGAATGTGGTGTTAAAGAAAATAAGATTGCAGTGATTGCTTTGCAACAAAGTGGGCATGGAGCCATCGTCGGTCATATTCCACACACTTCAAAAGCTTTATAAGCAGCTGTATATTCGTACATCGTGATATCAACAGATACAAAACACTTCCTCTGTTAAAGACCATAAAAGATCGGGGCATCAGCGTGCTGTTAGAACTACAGAGGCTGGTGCTGTTAGAGCCAGAATAAGTCGAAATCCAATAGGAAGCAAAAAATCTTATCGCGAGAAATTAAGATTCCCGCTAGGCAAATGTCGCGTATTATAAAACAAGACTGAAGCTCGGTTTTTATCGTCGATATTATTATACAGTACATGCCCTTAATCAAATTCAATGTATAAACTTAAAGGATTGTCAAATCGACAAAAATGTTTTCTGTCGTTTTCAATCCAAGTCTTTACCTATTATAAATAACCAACTATTTCTACTTAGTCACTTTAAAGGATTTATTTAAGAATTTTATATTTGGCACAAAATTATCCAACGCCCAAGTTCAACGACTATTACTGTTAAATAATAAAGTTATCTCAACTTTTCCTTTAAAGTTTATAAACTGCGCTATCATTATGAATGTTTTCAGATTTTTCAAGTTAGCAATTAAGATTTTAGAGTGGGGGGACGCCCTGTTGGAACAAAAATTTGCTCTTTAAAGTTTAATATTTCATAAATGGAGCATTAAATCGTAAAACATTAGTAGTAACCCCTTAATCATTTTGAAAGACTTATTCAACGATATCACACACGATGGGGTAAACGACAAAAAAATTAATTTATCCTGCCTTTACAGGAATGGGAGCTACCCTAAAAACATATTATTCTAAATTTAATTTTACCATTTTGTCGGCGTAATTAATATACAAGCCCACACAAAATTACAGCTTCCTTGTACTAACGGTCTCTTAGCAAAACCTCGGACAGACGGACAGACAGACAGACGGACTTGACGAAACTATAAGGGTTCCTTGTCAGGACTACGGAACCCGAAAAAATGGTACATAATTTTGTCCAATTTCAGTTCACCACCTTTGCCCACGCACCGTTTCCCTAGCCGCCAAAAGCGACAGGGGGCTGCAGTCCCCAAAACCGTAAAAGCGACTTGAGGACTACAGTACGCGAGAAAATTGTCGTCGTAATTTTTTTTTACCATGAAGGTAGTTTTTTTAAATAAGTACTCAATCCAGTACAATACCTCAAAAAACGTGTCCCTCATCCTAGCGTACTCACCTAAGAAATTTTTAATTTTGACTATGCCAAAAAATAGTGCTGAAATAGTGACAAATAGTGCCGTAAGAAAGAAAAATAGTGCCACTATATAAAAAAAGTTACAGCTATAGTTTGGTGAGGTCGCTAGGATGATATCATTCTAGCGTACTCACCTCTCGTCCGTAAAAACGGCTCAAGCTACAATTAAGATTATTATCTCAAAAAATAGTGCCAAAATAGTGACCACGGTACACCAAGTCTCAAAAATAGTGCTTCACACAGTCAAAAGTTATTCAGGTCTCTTGGTGAGTAAGCTAGGGTGAGCCTCATCCTAGCGTACTCACCTCGATATCTCAGGAATGGCTGCAAATTTCAATTCGTTCTTGGTCTCAAAAAATAGTGCTTAAATAGTGACAAATAGTGCCACAAAAAAGAAAAATAGTGCCACTCAATTAAAATGTTACAGCTATAGTTTGGTGAGTTCGCTAGGATGATATCATTCTAGCGTACTCACCTCTCGTCCGTAAAAACGGCTCAAGCTACAATTGAGATTAATATTTAAAAAAATAGTGCCAAAATAGTGACCACGGTGTACCAAGTCTCAAAAATAGTGCTTCACACAGTCAAAAGTTATTCAGGTCTCTTGGTGAGTAAGCTGGGGTGAGGCTCATCCTAGCGTACTCACCTCAATATCTCAGGAATGGCTGCGAATTTAAATTTGTTCTTGGTCTCAAAAAATAGTGCTGAAATAGTGACTAACTATGGCAGAAAAATCAACTTGGTTCAAAACAAATAACATAGCTAAAAATACATTGGAAGTCCCACATACATTTTGTTTGGTCAACTACCTTCGAGAAAGTAACCCATAGAGAAGCCATGGTAGCTGCTTTGTACCAAATAAATTCAGTCAATTTTTCTCTTATCAATGCTTTTTCTAATTGGCTAAGCAACCACGTGGTTTATAGTGATGGGACGTAATTAATGTGCTTATTTAATCGAACTCTTCAAAATTTAAAATATTATTTTTCCTAGTGAGGTGCTTACAGTATCGTAATGTTTTTTTTTTATAACTGATAAGTTTTATTATAAATCATATTGGATATTACAGGTTATTTAGGGATGATACTATGACTTGTAACATATTCACTTAATTTTAGTTATGTGAGACATAGTCCTTACTTTATGTATATCTTTCCTATAGTAAAATTAAAACTTATAAAACGATATATGTTAAGCACTCATTCTAACTTTTTTTTATGCCTGATAGGTTAGCCTTTGACCACTATCACACTTCATTTAAAATGTTACAAATTGACTTATTTTGGCTATTCTATAACCTTTAAATCAAATTTTGTTAAACAAGACCATAAGATATATAATTGATCTGGCAATAGATATGTCGAAATTACATAGAAACCCTCGGTCACGGAATAACAACCATTTTTGTAAACACAGTGCAAAAAGTCGGATTTGGCTTCCATGTCGGATAAGACCGTAGTGACAAATTTACATAGGTATCGATAGATTTTGTAGTTATAGATAGTGTGTGCGAGTGCCAGTTTTTGTAACAACTTAATTTGTGCACCCTAATTCTCAGGAATAAGGTTTTTTATAGCTTATTTCGTACTATCCATACTTATCCAGATACAGCATTTGTCGGGCAAGACCGGCATACTTCGCACTTCCAGGGGTGCAAAACATATCTTACGTTGAATAATAATTAATGATTTTATATAGTACAATGTTATTACAAAACTTCCAAGCTTATACGAGTACGTAATCGATAAAATTAAAAATGTTTCTAGTAATAGTTTTGGATAAATTTAATAGAAAATATAAAGGAGTGCTTAGTATTAAAATAATAAGATTCAAAATCGTAGGTAAATAACTACTAACCTTAGGGACTGCTCTTAAGTAAAACCTAAAAATTACTAGCAAAATTTATTTGCATTTTTTGTAAACAAAATAATCAGTCTTTTATCTAACAAACGAAAAAAAACTAAAAGAAATTAAGATTTAACATACTTTGAAGTATAAGTAAGTAAGTAAATGTAACCAACAAAGACGGTAATTTTAAAAAGAAGCTTAATCAGACACCAAACGATGACGACTTATGAATGTGGAAAAGACCAGCATATGACATTTATTACCCTCCAAAACCTAGACGGACTTCCCCAATACATATTTAGAGGTTAGTTATTATTTTCATCATGAATAACATTGTACAATACGTGTATAGCACCAATGTCATTTATTAAATAAATAAATATATTCATAAAAAAATTATTTACTTGCATAGATCTGAAAAACCACTAAGATTTAAACACTTCTTAACATTGTTAGTACGTGGTACACACCCAATGCAAGTCGCGCACCATACTAAATTAAAAAAACTATTTTTTTCCGTTTTCACTACATGCACCGCCATTTCTGTCAATGTATAAAAACTAAAACGGCTTCATTAGCCTGTTGATTGTGTTGCCATCTTCGAAAGTCTGCTGATTTTTTTGTAATTTTCGATGTACGATCTTTCCCGACAGACGGTCTTCGCCGAGTTGACCTTACTAGCGAGTAAGGTCAACTCAGTCGAACTCAAGGGCAGCTGTCAGAAAACACCGTTAGGCACTTGGCGACAGATTTTCTAATTGAGGATGGTAGCTAGCCAGGCAGGCATTCGCAAATGCTATACCAACATGCTATAACGACTGCTATCCTAAGACAAAAACCAGGACCGACGGCTAAACGTCTCTGAAGCACGGAAGCGCTCAATATTAATGTCACTAGCGGTCACCCATTTAACTCATGACCACGGCGGACGTTGCATAACTTTGCTTCAAAACTTATATTATTTTATGGTGTTTTAATCTTCTGTATTTCTTTCTTGCATCTGTATAAAAACAGATTTAAAATCGGTGTATGGCTATTTGAATTTAATAATGTACATGTTATTACTTTAAGTGTAAAAAAATCAAATCACAAAATTTTGAAAGTACTCTTTAATGATTAGATAGTATTATATTGAATTTGCAAATAATTCCTACTCAAGCTTGTTATAAGAAACTAATTTTGATGTTGTTATAAACTAGCAATAGATTGAATAATAAGAAACTAGCTATGTACATTTGGTAAATTATTACAATGGTGACACATAATGTTACACATAGAAAGTAGTTTTTACTGTCTACCTACTTCCTATAGCCAAGCAGATAATAACATAATAGTCACACTCAACGCTCAAGATAGAATAGAGACGCATACGTTGTATTTCATCAAAATATTGATTTTATCGATTAAATTAGCACATTAATAACGTCCCATCCCTGTAAACCACGTGATTGCTTAGCCAATTAGAAAGAGTTTTGATAAGAGAAAAATTTACTGAATTTATTTCGTACAAAGTAACTAGAATGGCTTCTCTATGGGTTACTTTCTCGAAGGTACTAGACCAAACAAAATGTATGTGGGACTTCCAATGTATTTTTAGCTATGTTCTATGTTTTGAACCAAGTTGATTTTTCTGCCATAGTTAGTCACTATTTCAGCACTATTTTTTGAGACCAAGAACAAATTGAAATTCGCAGCCATTCCTGAGATATCGAGGTGAGTACGCTAGGATGAGCCTCACCCCAGCTTACTCACCAAGAGACCTGAATAACTTTTGACTGTGTGAAGCACTTTTTTTGAGACTTGGTACACCGTGGTCACTATTTTGGCACTATTTTTTAAATACTAATCTTAATTGTAGCTTGAGCCGTTTTTACGGACGAGAGGTGAGTACGCTAGAATGATATCATCCTAGCGAACTCACCAAACTATAGCTGTAACTTTTTTAATTGAGTGGCACTATTTTTCTTTTTTGTGGCACTATTTGTCACTATTTAAGCACTATTTTTTGAGACCAAGAACGAATTGAAATTTGCAGCCATTCCTGAGATATCGAGGTGAGTACGCTAGGATGAGGCTCACCCTAGCTTACTCACCAAGAGACCTGAATAACTTTTGACTGTGTGAAGCACTATTTTTGAGACTTGGTGTACCGTGGTCACTATTTTGGCACTATTTTTTGAGATATTAATCTTAATTGTAGCTTGAGCCGTTTTTACGGACGAGAGGTGAGTACGCTAGAATGATATCATCCTAGCGACCTCACCAAACTATAGCTGTAACTTTTTTTATATTGTGGCACTATTTTTCTTTCTAACGGAGGCCATAAAACGAGCTTTGGCATAGAGTATCCAAAAATATTACAATCTGTGCTTAAAATATAAAAATTAAGCTCAGGCCAAAAAATAATTCAAACGCCAAAAAACGAGGACCCTGCCAAAGTTTGGAAATTTCTCAGGTCATTGGGCATAGGTAAATCACGACAAGAGTCTATTCCTAATGATTTAAATATCAATTCTCTCAACCTAGGAGGAAGAATATCTATGACTCTCAACCAACATTTCTCTTCGTCATCTGATATTAACATCTCAGATTAAAACAATACCTTACGTTATCTTTCAACTTTACCGACTCCCGATCATTCTCCATTTATTTTTAATCAACTATCCGCTTGTGATGTAAGAAGAGCGTAATTTCAATCACTTCCAATGCTGTTGGTGTTGATGGCATAAGTCGTAACATGGTTATGCCCATCTTAGATGTTACACTTCCTGTTCTCTGTCACATTTTTAATAACTCTGTCTCTGATGGAGTATTTCCCTCAATTTGGAAAGACGCTCAAATTATTCCCTTGGCTAAAAAATCAAACCCTAAATCTTATTCCGATTATCGACCCATTTCTATCCTTCCATTCCTGTCAAAAGTTTTCGAGCGTCTTATCTACAACCAAATTAGCAAATTCTTATCTAGTCACAATCTCTTAAACCCTTTTCAATCTGGCTTTCGACCTGGGCATAGCACTGTTACTACTCTCATCAAAATTACTGATGATATCCGTCTTGGAATGGACAACGGCCAACTTACCGTATTAACTCTATTAGATTTTAGCAACGCCTTTAACACTGTTAATTTTGACATTCTTCTTGCTCTCCTTCGCTCAATTAACATTTCTCCAACGGTAGTTGATTGGTTTCACAGTTATCTGTACGGGCGCAGGCAACGTGTTCGCCTTGAAGATAAATACTCTTTGTGGTGTAACACGTCAGCAGGCGTCCCGCAAGGTGGCGTCTTATCTCCTTTATTGTTTGCTTTGTTTATTTATTCCATTTCTCACAACCTCACTTCTTCCTACCACCTATATGCAGACGATCTACAGATTTATTCTAAGGCACCAGTGAATAAACTATCTGAAGCAATTCAGACTGTTAATGCTGATCTTGATCGTATAGCTAAATGGAGCAATTCTTTTGGGTTACAAGTAAATCCCATTAAGACACAAACAATAGTAATTGGTAGCTCAAGATTGCTATCTACAATAGACTGGACATTACTTCCTCAAGTTTTCGTTGGTGGTATTGCTATTCCCTTTAGTAGCTCTGTAAAGAATCTTGGAATGACAATGGATCGTTATATGAGGTGGGATCAACAGCTACAAATCACCAGTCGCAAGCTATTTGCCGCAGCAGGATCCTTAAAAAGGTTGCGCAACTTTCTTCCAACAGCCACTAAAATTGCATCAGCTCAATCTCTTTTACTTCCTATTCTTGACTACGCTGATGCCTGCTATCTAGATCTCACGGAGGAACAGCTAGATAAACTTGAGCGTCTTCAAAATTTTTGCATTAGATTCATATTTGGTTTACGCAAATATGATCACGTATCTCAGTTTCGTTCTAAGCTCAATTGGCTGAATATACGTTTTCGCCGGAATGCTCATATTCTCAGTCTCCTTTACAATATATTGTTCAGTCCTACATCCCCACGCTATCTCAAGGAACGCTTCGATTTCCTTCACTGTTCTGCATACACGTTAAGGTCATCAGAAAATCTCACACTTGAAATCCATCCTCATACGAGTTCGTTTTATAGCAAATCCTTCACTATTCAGGCTGCCCGCTTGTGGAATTCACTCACACTCTTCCTGTATCAATCAGACAAGCACCGACTCTCAATATGTTCAAGGATCAAGTTAAAAGGTTTTATTTGTCCAATTAATTTTGCACTATATTTTTGTCAATTTCTATGCTATATATGAGATAATATTATAATATGTACTATATTTTTATATAATTTATAGGTATATGTATATATCATTATCTATTTATGTATGTTGCTATGTATATGTTTATATATATATATATTATATATTTGTTTAGAAATTACACTAAAATACGTTTTATTTTAAAATGTTTTTATGAAATTTGATTATGTATTTGGACTACACCCGCTTCTATTGTTTTATTCGTTCAACTCCATCCTAAGGTTGCCTGGTAGAGATCACTTTTAGTGATAAAGCCGCCCATTGTAACACTATGTTATTATAATTTAATGTGTTAACTTTTATATTTCTAAAGTGGTGTAACAATAAAGAGTTTTCTATCCATCTATCTATCTAATTCGATGGAAATATGCTAAAATATAAAAAGTTATCTACCGGAGCTTGTATTTTACTTACATAACATAAGCATAATTTCAGACTTAATGAAATACATATGTCATCGCTTTAGTTTTCTTACAAAAAAATCCCGTTTGACTCGTTGTCGATCTATAGGTACCAGTAGGGACATCCATCACTGAAAACCTTTAAAATAAACAAATCTTTCACGGATATGATTGAGTATTCAATTACTGTTGAAAAAGTTAACATTGAGTATCAGATGACTCAAACACAAGGCGTGAGGCAGTGTTGCCAACCCATACCAAATTTAACCCCCAAGTATTTTTTTAAATCCCCCTAAAAACCCCTAATTTTTTTTTATATTCCTATTTTTTTCAGAGACTTGAGAGCTTAGAACTGTTATCACTTATTTTTCTATATTTTTAGTACTGTAGTCCCCAAAGCCATAAACTTTGTAAATTATCACAACAACCGACAGAGACGCTAGCATTTTATGAATGGTATGCATGACGTCTTTTTAACCTATACTTGAGTTTCTGACGAAATTGATTTAGGTAAAAGCCTCTTAAAAAATCAAAAAAACGCTCGTATTTAAATTATATTGAAAAAATAAAAGAACAGTTTTAAATATCTGTTGATTAACATTGAAAAAATGCGAAACCTAACAAACAAATTATTTTGACTCTCTTTTAACAATTTCTGAATTGGTAACAAGGAATAATAGATAAGCTCCATTATTAGGTTAGGATGAGTACAGTGCTAGAATTAGTGAACATACCATATATTTAACTATTTCGAGCACTGTATCATCGTCGTGATCGTCTTCGTCATATGACGATTTTGAAAAAAATCGGATCATCATGATGTTTGACACATTTTCAGTATTGCTGAAAATGTAGTTTGAACGAGACTGCAATACCAATACATACGTGTGATCGTGTCGTGCGTTCCGTACTACGCACGAGACACACAACACGCAGGCTTAGCCTATGTTCTATTTTATTTTATTGCAGGTTTTGTCAGGGTTAAGCCCCCCTAAAAAAACCCCCAAATATTTCCTACCCCTAAAATTGCCCCTGTTTATATTTTTTACCCCCAAATTTAGGGGGAAAACCCCTAACTTGTCACCACTGGCGTGAGGCTTGTTTATGTGATCGCACGCACCCACTTGAGACGTGATTTATGGGACGATAAACAGCCAAACTCTTCTATGGAAAGCGGCCACGGTGCTTCGGCGGGCTTTATGGGCTAGTTTAGCCCATAGAGAAAATAATATACCGGGTACAAAGCAATGGGGTTTAGGTCGGGGGCGTGGAGGCCAGGCTTTAAGGCAGGGTGACGCCTATAATAGAAGTGCATTCAGACGTTTAAAAGACAACTTTTTCTGGCGATGTCGCACTTGCATTGAGCAACAGGGAAGCTATTTTGAAAATTTATCTTATTTAAACACCTTGTAATTGCCCTAAGGCAGGGTGACGCCTATAATATAAGTGCATTCAGACGTTTAAAAGACAACTTTTTCTGGCGATGTCACACTTGCATTGAGCAACAGGGGAGCTATTTTGAAAATTTATCGTATTTAAACACCTTGTAATTGGTTTTACTTTGCTTGCATTAATCATCATGTAAATTAAAATTTTGCACTTACCACATTTAGATTTGAATTCTGTGTTTGAAGCCATATGATTGATAAAATGAAATTTTCAGGGTAGCCACCTGATAGATAGATCAAGTGTTTAAAAACCAAACGGTTTTATATGTGATTTTATTTTAAAAAATTTTAAAAAATTTGGGCCCTTGAAGTTGTAAACATACTGGGTAATTTTATCTCTCTTGGCATTACATTTTTTTTATTCCATTCAAAGGTCTAACAATAGTAAATGTTACCATATTGAATTGGCTTATCTATCAGCTTAGCACACAAAAAAAATCAAGCATCTACCGCAATAATTCACGGCACCATAAATAAAAATCTCATCGTACTCGGGGATAAGTGAAAATTAAAAAAAAGTCATAACTGAAAATACGAAAAATGGCGGAACATTCATGGGGTTGATTCAGATAGTCCTTTAGGTCCTCTACCTTCTGGCTTCAGTGTATCACTACTTCTTGGGACACCCTGTATATATATATATTGGTAAAGATCAGTACATTTGCACACCGTTTAGGTGAAGTTTTGTTGAAACTGTATTTTAATGCTATACAACTCTGCAATGCATCTTCGGTAGAGCAAGGGCACAATTGTCAAAAATTGCAAAAAATGAGTTATATATGCCAAAATGCTTTAAAAGTGCTGTTCCAACTGGAGGAATAAGGACATTCGTTAAATTTCCTCAAAAACCACCAGGAGAAAAATAGTGGCTTTGTCTTATTGGTGCAATTTTTTTCCTCTTTTGCCACGACAAAGTGTCATTGGTCAGTTGCGCCGTCGGCGGGGAGAGAAGAAGTCGTTACCTGGAGCACTAACGCCACAAAACTATATATGCCTTTTAATGCTTTTGATTTCTGGAACTACAAGGCCACATCTACACTTAAGCCTAGTTTATAATGACATAATTGGAGGGACAAAGTCGTTCACACAGTTGTGCCTTTGTCTGTACAACATTTTTTAAAATTCTTTAGTTTTGAAAGTAAATGAGTCCTAGTCATCACACTTACAGTCTTGAATGGATGAATTTAATGACAATTACTTCTTTGTCATTCCAAATTGCAATCTCATTTATGTAAACTTGATTTTTATATTTTTGTTTTTTCAAATTAGAAGTAACATAAATATTATTTCTAAATTTATTTCTATACTACATTTGCGATAATTTATAACTTGTTGTTATTTTACATATTCATGGATAGTATGCGTTAATTGTGATTTTAATACTTTCTTTGTTAGACTATAAATGTAAAAGATTATCAGAAAACAAAAAGACATCTAGTAGTACAAAATGTAATTATGCTTTATCCTGATAAAAATAATGATCAGACGAAAAAAGCTGATGTCGAGTTGATAGTAATTTTTGTGAAAAAGATGAATGCTGTAAGATCGTGATAATTCCAAATTATATATTGTCAATGGGTATGGTTACTTTTGTATTCTTACAGTAATGAAATATAATTTATATATTACTTTTTGTATTTATAACAATAAATATATTTTAAGATTCTTCAGCTTAAAAAAATGGTTGAATTTTTTTTTCATATTTCAAATAAGTTTCTTAATGAATTATTATCCTGTCCATACATTGACTATAACATCAATAACACAAGAGTTTCTTAGGGGACAAACCTAGAATAAAGCTGATGCGGTCCATTTTCACGGAACAAAGCCAGCTAAAAACTGAAATTTTCTGCTGGTCAGTGTATAATACACTCCAGCTGAAAATATCAGTCTTAAATCAGGGTTATATTATATCTTATTAAACAGGGTAATAAAGTTTCGGGTTGTTGGGCACCCCGAAACGATGGATTTCATCAGTTTTGAGTAGATGTATCTACTCAAAACAGAAGACTTTTGCGAGTTGGCTCATTTTGCTCTATCTCCACTGTCTCTACGCCATGCGAATGCCACTGCGAGCGGGTTTTTAGTAAATTTAATAAAATCAGACATACGAAACCAACTTCGTGTGCAAACCGGCATCGGCACCCTTCTTGCTGCGCAGAGTATAAAAGGTCCGTGTGTTGGAAACTTCGTCAATTTTGAACCGTCGTCGAAGGAAATGTATAGCCATATGACTAAAGAAAAATTATACGACAAATGTATTTTGTATGTATGTAACGAAAAACGACGTCAGTGAGGATGCTCTTGATATCATATTTGGAGATGTAAACTAAAGATCCGTTTCAGAACGTCTTACTAAAGTTTCGGGTTGCTAACCAACATATAAAATAACTATTTGATAAAAATGACAGTCAACATGCTGCGCGATTCAAGCTTTAACCGATGGAAACTCAAAGTTAATGCAGTATGTAATTTATCTATTTTTATGTATAAGTAAGTAGTATGTAGCAAAATATTTTGTTATTTTACATACATACACAATATAGATAATTTATTTGGTAATAAATAGTAATGTTTTATATGTAGGAAACTTGCAAACGAAACATTACTTATGTAAAACGTCTTTTAAATGCCTTTTTCCTAAATTTATCACACACGTAATAAGATTGTACGAGGTTCGAAAGCTAAAATACGAAATTTTTATCTGCTTCTGTACGAGGAAAAAAATTCAAAGGTTGGCAACCCTGGTACGGAACGAAACGGTTGCCATTAATTATAACCGGCCAATAGCCGGTTATAATAATTAATCTGTGGGTTGTATATTTCTATAATAACGTAATAACCTCAAATTCTATTTTTAGCGGGGAATTACTAATAGCAAAAAATATACACAAACTACAAACACATTTTATCTAAGATTTTTTAGCATTTTATGGTATGTGAAAAGCTAAACCACCGTTACCAAAATTCAAACCGATAAAACTAACCATATCATGAGTCTTTGGGTCGATAAATACCGTCCGAGGGATTTGATGAAGCTAGACTTTCACAAGGATCAAGCGTCGCAGTTGAAAAGCCTTGTGCAACAAAGTGATTTCCCACATCTTCTTGTTTACGGTCCTTCTGGAGTTGGAAAGAAAACCCGAATCATGTGCTTGTTGAGGGAACTTTACGGATCTGGCGTGGAACGATTAAGGCAAGAAACAATGAACTTTACCACTCCATCGAACAAGAAAATCGAAATCATGACTGTGAGTAGTAACTATCATATTGAGGTAAACCCAACTGATGTAGGCATACATGACCGCGTAGTGATCATGGACTTGGTCAAAAATGTTGCTCAGACACATCAGATAGATTCTTCTGGTCAACGTGAGTTCAAAGTGGTTATTTTGAATGAGGTTGATGATTTGACTAAAGACGCTCAGCATGCCTTACGTCGAACTATGGAAAAATATGTTGCCACATGTCGTCTGATCTTAATTGCCAATTCAATTTCACGAGTAATACCTGCAATTCGCTCCCGTTGTTTGACCATAAGAGTGCCAGCCCCAGAAGAAACAGAAATTGCATCAGTACTACAGTTAGTTTGCAAAAAAGAATGTTTGAATCTGCCTTTAGAATTAGCAATGCGAATAGCAAAGTGTGCCGATCGAAATTTACGGAGAGCATTGTTAATGTGTGAAGCTTGTAAAGTACAACAGTATCCATTTGTAGCAGATCAAAAAGTCCCAGAACCTGATTGGCAGCAGTTTATAAGAGAAACAGCTTCAATGATTCTATCAGAACAATCTCCTAAAAAGCTTGGTGAAGTCAGGCAGAAACTGTATGAGTTAATAATCCATGGAGTTCCACCAGACATGATTTTTGCTGGGTTGTTAAAGGAATTGGTTCGTAATTGTGATATGGCAATGAAATGTCAAGTAGCAAGTTATGCGGCAAAATATGAACACAGAATGAGATTGGGAAACAAAGCTATTTTCCATTTAGAAGCTTTTGTGGCTAAGTTTATGGCTATTTATAAAAAGTTTATGGAAGAATCAATGGGAGACCCCTTTTAACAATATAAAAAAAAATACAGAAGTTGTTAAGTTTTATTGACAGCTAGTATTTTCTATATGCTTTATTACCATGTGCCTTTTCCAGCATTTCAATAAATTATAAATAAAACAAGTTTCAATGTACACTTATTTATTTTTGTCAGTTTTAAAGTAACACTTTAAATCAAATTGTAAGTAGTTTTTATAGCCCTACAGTTCATTCACTGTTTCTTGTAAGTAAATGTCATAAAGGTCCCTAGAAATATGTAGATTATATAAATGCTGTAAGTAAACAATACATAGTTACTTAAAAACTTTCTGTTACATAAATTCTCAGTAGCTAACCTTTAATATCATCTGAATGGACAATATGAGAGCCTATTAGTTACATTGGTTCCACTTAAATTAACTTAAGCGCTTAAATTGAATTATATTCACTTTTTGTACAGTTGATAGAACTGATGTACAGGTACAGATCTAGCAAATAATCTGAAGTTGTCGACCATTGAATGCATCAAGGAAGCAGTTATTTCATTTGAGAGATGGTCAAGGATAGCCGGCTTCATCTGTAGAGATTGGTCTATTATAGCTGCTTCTTCTGAGTCTGCAAAAAAAAAAACAATTGTTTAATATACTATACAAGACATTTAATGCTTTAATTATGGAGCTAAGAGATGGCTAGTGTATGAGACTTGAGTCTGAGGCCTAATTTCAAGCATACTAGTATAGACTAGTATGCAAATAGTCGCAAGGATACCAATAATTAGTCCTGAGTGTTTTAAGTCCTTCTGTCCTTTGAGTTGAGCTTTGAGCTGAACTAAGTCATGAGTTTTATAATTGACATAGTATGTTGTATAAAAAATATAAAATCTGCTCAAAACAATGTACATAATCAAGGCAAATTGTGTTAATTTCACTTCCACACACTTACAATTCCAGCTAAGGACTTGGATTGAGTCCCTAAAAGACTTAATTACTACTTCTTACTAGTACTTCGTACTAGTCTTGTATAGACAAGACTTAAAGACTTCCTATAACAACTCAAAATTCATAAGGATTAGCTTGAGGCGAATTAAAAAATAACTTGAATAAATCCTCAAAGGTCTCAAGTCTTATGTAAGAGTTAGGACTTGAGTCTCTTACAACACTACAAACAGACCTTTAACTTCACAAGCAGTATCACTTGCTTATTAACAGTTCAACATGTGAGCTCTGAGCAATCTTCTATTAAATATTATTAAATTCTAAGTCCTGACTGATTCACTGACACCTCAGCGTTGAAATGGTAGGCAAAACCACTATTAGAGATGAAATTAAGTTGGTGTGTTCCTTGTATAGTGTAGGCATCCACTAAGAAAGAGTTTTTGGAAAATTCACCCCAAAGAAATATGAAGTTAAGGTTTTTATGGAACATTTTATTCTCTAGGATGATCAAATGTAACATAGGTGTGAATCTGCGTCATATATGTTCACAGTTTTATCATCATTTACAAAATCGATGTGCGTTTTGTTAGTAGTCATACATTTTTTGCTCCAGTCACGGAGAGACTTGCTGCTTCTTGTATGATTTCTAGGACTATCATGGCGACGTGAAGAATACCCATATCAAGAAGTACATTGTATCCTACGAGTAAGTGCCTTGCTGCACCTATTTACTGACAATTACAGCAAAGTTTCTCGGTGGCTTTCACATATCTTACTACCTTACTACTAAATTGCTTTGGTCTGGGAGTGTCATCTGGTAGGCGTTGAGATAGAATTCTAACAAGGCCAATGACGTATATCAAGGTGCGCCACTTTGACGCCAGGGGGATACAAAATTAATCTATGTTAAGCTAATTCGCTTTGCAATTCTAAGCATGCACTTTTTAACCGACTTCAAAAAAGGAGGTTTTGAATTCGTCAAATCAATTTATTATTTTTAAATGTTTTTTCCTCAGAACTTGACTGAGTGAACCAATTTTGATAATTATTTTTTATTTGAAAGCTGATGCTTGTCGCTTGGTCCCATCTAAATTTCATCAAAACCGGTCTAGCCATTTTTGAGTTACATTCCAATAAGTGAAAAATATTTTCCTATCTTGCTGATACAGTTGTTGACAGTGAATGACAATCGATCCCGTAAGTAGTAAGAATCAGTAACAAGACTGAATTTTTTTTTCCAAAAATTGGATCCAAATGCAGCGCTCAAGTTTGTGAAATAACTTGTCGAATTCGGTACCATAGGTATATTTGAACTATCATGGTACCGACTTCGTGTTGAAGTCGGTTCCATTTTTTGGTAAAAATTGTTTTAGCTATCACCTTCGTCTTGATGCAGTAACTCGGCTCTGCTGGACAGTGCATCTATCATAAATTGTTTATGGAATTGAAATTTATCTTTTTATTTGTTTTCAAAGTGTATGTTTGTTATCACGCTTTTGAAGCACTCGTAGCGAAGTTTTTAATCGATCAGCTAAGTGAAGCAACGTCCGCCGCTGTCAGGAGTTGGATGGGTGGCCGATGCTGACATTACTACTGAGCGCTTCCGTGCTACTGTGAGGGCACGCTAAGCCGTCGCGTCGGTCCCGGTTGTTGTCTTACGATGGCAGTCGTTGCTCCATGGAGATAGGGCATTTTGCGAATGCCCGTCGGGCTATATAGCACCCCCGAGTATAAATTCTGTCGCCAAGCACCTAACGGTGTGTTCCGGCAGCAGTCCTTGAGAGCCAGATAAATTACAGGCACATTCTCAAGGTGACGGGCGCAGTGCAATTCGTGACTTGTGGTGACGAAACGAAATGAATCTGTTATAGGCAGAGGTTAGTCCGCTTTACATCAGGTGGGCCTCGAGCTTGTTCCGTCACAATAACATAAAAAAAAAACTTTGTTCTATTACGATGAATGCTCAAACACCACCATCTCTTCTTCCATTTTTCGTTGAACCACATTGACAATGGTTGTATATCGCTGTTAAATAAATGGTTGCATCAACAACACGCTCCACGTCCATCTTGACACTAATTGCCTTTCGACAACCTACTATATACGATCGTGTGGATGTTTGCACGATGATCGTGTCGATTATAGATCACACGATCAACGATCATCGCCGATAGTGTAGAGGAGCCTTTATATTTGTGGAGCGAGCGCCGAACGTATGTTGATTATCTGCGGGGATGCGGTAGTAAAGTAAGCTAGATTAGGCTCAGATGCTCAAGGCCATTGGCGACTCTATTCGCCTTCATTAAAATATTATGGAGATTGAAAAAAAAACATTTGAGGGCGGATTACCTATTATTGAGCTTTTGCTATTCACGTTAGATGGTTTTAGGAATAAGGTGCGGCCAGCCAGGCCAGCTTTCCATCCCTCCTCATCCCGCGAACTGACAACACATTTCGTCAAGGGATAGTTTGAGATCGGCCCCTCATCTCCTGAGTCCTCCATGGGAGGTACCTATGTCCCATCATACATAATATTTGTGCATAGAACACGTTTAATACAGGTATTATTTAGTATTTACTGATTAGGTACAACTACGTACTACCTATTTAAAAAAAAAATTAAATTACTATTAATCTATTTACCTACTTTGACTAAACTATTTTAACATAAATTGACTTCTGGCTGTTTTGCGTAAGGGCGCTAAAATTATACTACGCAGTAAGTACCTAATCTATGATTCCCACTTCCCTCCCAGTTTCATGAATACGCTAGTCGCTACCGAGTAGATACCTAGGGAGTACCTAGTACCTACAAAGTTCCTACTAAAATCTTTATGCGACATTTCGTTTGTCATTTTACAGAAATATTTTTTGTTTACTTTCATAGTTTTTTTTCTAAATGTTTGGAAGTGTAGTAAACCCTGGGAAATTTTATTTTCATGTAGGAACCCTCGTAATTTTAAACTTAGGAACCTATTCTTGGGTGGAACTATAAATGGTATAACTGCCATCTGTGTCATAACCGAAATACTACCTATTTGTTCTTCAAATTTTTTTTAGTGTTAATAATTATTGGAAGTGTTATGTACACGTTCCACATTGAACCTATGTGGTTATTCAAAATAGTTAGTTGACCATGTAGTACAGCGTAATTCTGTCAGATGGCGCGGATTGAAATAGCTCTCTCTTCGGGTTTGTTGGATTTTCTTAGCAAAGACTAAAAAGTCATCAATTTTTTTTTAAAACAGTCGGTCATAACAAAAAAAAATTAGCTATGCATTCCAGAGCGTTTATGTAATTATTTAATTTCTTTTCCATGTACAAGCCTTTGTTAACTTGACAAGTGAGTCTCAAGTTTTTAGGCTGTTCGCACATGCTTCTTGCACGGAATTCACTACCAACTCTAGTATATATATCTTAACCCTTCATAAAAATCTTAACTTACTCCTTAACCCTTCGGGAAGTTGGCGTTACGTTCTTATGTAAGTATACATTATGTATAAATATATGAAAGTAGGTAGGTACTTACATACACTGATGACTGATATGATATATTTTACAAGTAGTCTCACACGATAAAATATGCTGCTTCTCCGTCTTTCATACTCTTATTCTATGCTGTTTAATAGTACATTACTGCAGCGGCCAGCAAAGGAGGCATTGATGGACGAACGTGTAAATGTGGGCCGATGCAAAGCCGAGGCACACATATACGTAAGTCCATCAATGCCTAATTGTGGCCAAGGCTTGTATAATGCTCTTCTCAAATAATGCGCGGAAATTAAAACAATGTAGTACCTAGGCAGAATTTTTTATTTAAAGATACAGTGGTTAAATGTAAAATTTTCATAAACAGCGTTCTATTTGCAAGCTAGATCGAAATTTAAATTAAACCTTTGATAAGTTACCCCCTTCGTTGCCATGCTTCGAAGTAAAAGATCGTTCCATTTTTAAATTACACGACAAATATGAGTTTACTATGCAATTTATTTGGTCGCTAGACACGACAGATATAGATTTTCATACATTTTTGCCGGCCGCTGCGCGCATTATTTGGCCAGTACAGCAATTTCGATTTATCTCGAAGTAGGTTGTCAAAATAATGCTCACATTTCCAAGCGTTTGAGAAAAAAATGTTAATGTAAAATTATGTTATGTCAACAAAACATTTTATTCAGTTTAAGTTTTGATGTCATTTACTCTAGCTAGTAGGTGGCCTTTAGCCATTCCACATGTTGGTTAGTGGTGATATGATCTAATAGGGTAAGTAGCCAAGGCCTAGATAGAAAAAAATATAAAAACGTAGCTAACTTAAAGGACATCTATCGCGACACATTTGAAGTGCTTGGCGTCCTTGGCGATAGCTTATATTCATGCATAGTGTTCTAAAACCATATTAAATTGGAACTTTATTTTTATTTTATGGCTGTTAAATTAGCTTTTTTTGTGTGCCAGTGATAACTCGTAACACAGAGAGCCCTTATGGACAAGCTCAGATGCGCTGAACAAGCTATGGAGAGAACTATGCTCGGAGTTTCTTTGCTTTGTTTCTGCTAAATCCGGATCGAGGACATTTGCAGAACCAAAGCCATAGCTTTCAGAATTCACAAGTTGAAATGACAATGGGCGGGCCACATTGCTCGACGAACTGATAACCGATGGGGAAGATAGGTTATCTAGTGGTTACACATAATAATCACATTACACCGGGAGACGTGGAGTCGGTAGGCTCCCCACTAGGTGGCCTTACGACATCGTACAATAGTAGTAGTAGTATTAGTAGTACCGTTCTTAGGGGCGTTCTACGGGGGAGGCTTTGTTCAAAGTTGACGTCCTTCCGCTGATGATGAGACTAGCTTAGCTAAATTGTGCTTTGACCACTATCTCACTTGATGGTAAGCGATATTGTTCAGGCTAATCTAGAATTACGGGCTCTCAAGGTTATAGCTGCTGGAACATGCCTGTAAGTGCTTGACGACAGATTTTCTACTTGAGGGTGGTAGCTATAGCCAGGTGACTCGACACTAGCAGATCTCCATTTAAGTAATGACCGTAGGAACATATAGAATGTTAGGGATATAACTGTAAATAATATCGGTGAGATAACAGTTGCCGGACGTAGCTACAGCTAGGCTGATTTATTTCGCGTATTTTCACAGCTCAATGTTGTATAGTGTTTTTTGTGGGGAGCAGCAACCGATATAGAGACTATCTTTAAAGAAATTTAAAAAGAATGGCACCGAGTTTATTGCCTGTTCTTCATTCATTGACTATATGCTCTATATCAATTCTTTTTGGTGAACGCGGCACTAGTCTTTTAATATATATATTTTTTGTAATTGAATAATTATATTGTCGATGTAGGCACATCGAATAAATGATTTAGACTTTGATTGTGCAGCTTAACTTAGCTGATCGGTTAAGAACTACAAGACTAGTTTTACTTCGAGCGCTTGATACTGGTTTACTTGAGAATAATAGCTAGCCAGGCTCCAGGCAGCCACATTAAATACCCGATTGAAACTTGAGCAAGATTTGGACCAGATATATACAATTTGCACCAGACCTTCCCTAATAACTTTTGAAAACCGATGTTTACTATAAAACTTCTTTATCCTATTCGGTACTTTCCCGTGGAACACCTTATCGAACACCTGGGTGTTTTCCACGGGTGAAAAAAAATCTCCTTTTGAACACTTACTAGTAGTTCTAGTGGCAAGTTTAAATTTAAAAGAGAATGGTGGTGGAACAGCCTACTTGATAGCCTTAAAGTTAAACTGGCAAAATCAAATATTTTCCTTCTCTCAGAAACATAAAAACAGCATTACCTACGTGCAGATTCACATTTTGCATTACCACATTCGCAAAACGTTATTCAATATTAGTATGAACATGACTTCTACATAATAGGTATTCGAACATCACCGAACAGTTAAATTCCTAGTTTGAAAACTCGAATTCGTTCGAGCGATCCGTTTCACGAATGTGTTTTTAAAACGTTGCGAAAACGTATTTTTGAATGAAAAATTGCGCAGAGTGATAGCCACAGCTTGCATGTTAGCATATTTGTGTAAAATTCGTTTCTATAGTCACAAAACTGGCTTAGCAATTGAAAACATTTATTAATACTCGTATTTCTGAATTTGAAACGATTGCTCTGTTGACGTGTCCTTTTTATCATTTTTATAGGATTTGAAGACATATACAATAGTTATCTTCACCTTAAATGTTATCAAATTTATTAATTTTACTTACAATTTTTACTATAAATGCACGCAAATTTATTACACTATTTAAGCTTTGCACCTAGAAATTTACTCGCTGGAATGAGGTTAAAAATTGTGTGTTGCGCTCGGTAGCAAATTTATTTTGCTTCTCATACCTTTGAAATATTCGGTACGTTCAGGGTTCCATATTTTGAATCCTAGAAACCTTCAACAAAGTAACAACATTGCAGTCATCCGTAGCAAATAGGTAACTATAAGTATTTGAATTTGATTTGGATTTAATCAATCGGAAATATATACCTAAGTATACAAACATTTTTAACCTGGCGGTGGACATAAGTAGTCGGAGGGTCACATTAAAGGTGAACTCCTCTTCAGAAGATCATTATTTTGATTAAAAAAAAATACACTTATTATGGACTAACGTTTTGGCCACAAGTTCGAGCTGGAAGTTTTTCCATAACTGACGCCTGGCTGGCTACCTCAAGTAGAAAATCTGTCGACAAGCACTTAACGTGTGTTTCGGTAGCTGTTCCTGAGAACCAGTTCCCATCATTGCTGTTTATCACCGTCGAGCACGTCTTCAATTAGGTACCATCAGCCGCGGTTTTGTTCAAAGGTAAGCTTATCAGCGGTAAAAACATATAAAGAAAATTATAATATATGTTTCAAAATTTTAATATATGTTAAAAAAAAATGTAATTTATTTAAATTTTTTGCTACAGAGCGCAACACACAATTTTTAACCTCATTCCAGCGAGTAAATTACTAGGTGCAAATTATATTTCTAAATTTTATATTTTATAATATTTTACAAATTCGAACGAGAGTAATACTGTACTCGTATCTACGAGTAAAAAACTTATTCATTCAGTCTGTTGTTTTCTATTTTAACACTTCAGTTATTGCTATTGAACTAATGTACCTAATACTATAATGTCACATATGAAAACACGGGTGTTTGAGCGTGAAACAACTTATTATGAGTCGATATCGCTAAGGACAATGTTTCGGCTTCTACCAGAAGCCTTCTTAGTGTTTCGATTAGTACTTAGTAGAAGTGGTACGTCCGCTATATATTATAATAAAACCAACGCTTAGTCTCAATCGTGTAATTGTTCACACCCACAGCAAACAGAGCAAGAAGCCTACCCACACCTATAACATATGATTTATAAACATTTTTATCTAAATACCTTACAGTTTCACGCTCAATCACCCGTGTTTTCATATATAATATATACATATGAGCGTAAGTTTTTTTATATTATAATACTATATGTCACGCCTATCTCTCGGATGGCTAGGTAGAAACCACAGATACAAATTTATTCATCCTATCATCACCTATATTCAACGTAGCGCTGAGTAGTTTCGTTGTATTCTAATTATCAAATGTTCAAGTTCCGTGATAATTTCTACGCATGTCCGTGAGCCTAATTTCTATGCCTCTGGTTTGCCATCTTTGATAAACGAAGCAAACGTGAATGAATCTCTACCACATGAAAAAAACACCGTAGTATAAGTGTAACTTTCCTTCATATTATATTATCTGCCTGTGGGGTGCCGGGCTAGAATGTCACCCGCCCAAATCTTTCCGTTGGTGTCGTAACAGGCGACTAAGGGTAAAATATCGGGAGGAAAGCAGCAGCGCTTTCTAAAGAACTGCTATCTTACACTGTGATCCCAAAGATGTCCGCCAAGCGTAGGGACTATGGCACACCCTCCCTTAAGGGTATATTTTAGACGAACGCCCCCATACAAAACGCAACTCTAATCTCATTTTAATAATAGCGAATAAAACTCAATGATTTTTTACTTACGTAATCAATACCCTAATATCTAGGTTTGTGGTGCATCAAATTTTCATTAAACTATACAGTTTTGAAATTACACTAGCTCAAAAACTCGTGGTTTTAGATAAAAGAAAGACCCAACTTTAAGCATCTCTTTCAAGAAAAATAAGCATGTTTTTAATATTTCTATTGCACCACAAACATGGGGAATATAATGAACTTTCTATAACGAGAAGTTATTTATACATGTGTACTATACTTTTTAAATAAATCTGGAGCTACGAATAACTGGCTCAAACTCCTAAAAACGATACTATATACTAAACGCTATATAATAAAAACTTTAATTATAGTCCAAAAGAAAAAGGATTTAAGCCAGAAACGATAGGTCTAATAATACCCTATATTTACATGCGAGTTTTTTTTAAATAACAAGTTGAGTTTATATGAAAGTTCACACTTTGGCTGGCGGGTATATGTCCTTAATGGGGGAGGTAGTGTTCAGTAGCGGACAATCCAGCTGATACAGTAATAGTATATTATCTAGATCTACCCGTAACTACGGAAGCTGTGAAGCTGTTGAGTCATTTGTATCGGAAACTACATAATATATTGGTACTATATAAGGTAGTGGACTCGTTCAGACGTTTTATGTGACAGTTGAAAGGCACACTTAAGTACCTACTCCTGACCCGAGTTGGTGGTATGGAAACTATCCGAAACTATCACAGGTATTTATTTGATGCCACGTAGAGGTCAACGACATTGAATAACTGTATGTGATTATGTGACCCTTATAAATAAGCTCAGAGTCGCTGAACGAGCTATGGAGAGAGCTATGCTCGGAATTTCTTTGCCGTGATAAAATCCGGAACCAAAAAATTCGCCGAAGAACCAGTTACTCATATGGCTGTCAGAATTTGCAAGTTTTAGTGGCTATGGGCGGCCACATTGTTCAACTTACTAGTAACCGATTGGGAAGAAACATTCGCGAGTGGTTACCACATTACACTGGAAGACGTAGAGTTGGCAGGCCCTCAACTAAGTGGACTGATCACATCGTAAAAGTTGCGGGTAGCCAAAGGGTACAAACGGCTTATATCCGTTCTTTGTGGCGTTCTATGGGTGAGGCTTTATTGAACAGTGGACGTCTTCTGGCTGATGATGATGATGTGATTATAGGCAGTACTAAAATCAAGTATGGAATATAGTTGAAGGGTAGCAGGAGGGATACAGAACTTTCGACTCTGTATGCAATGCTTTCTATGTCCAGGGTTAATGCTCTTGACAAAGACTTCATTAGCGTGTAGAAGTCTACGTAAAAAAATTATACGTATGTAGGTACGGATTATTACGGCTGCCTAGGTAGGTAGGAAACTAAGGTACATCTTACGTATTTCAATATTCTCCTCTAAGAATGGAGTAACTCTACTTTATCCAACAATAATAAGCTCCAGATCATTTATTCGACGTCTGTCAAACGACCTTTATCAAAAATCTAAACCGTCGTCGACGCGTCGCCACCTAGGGTCTAATAAATTCCCGTCACCTAATTTCAGCAGGACCTGTATAAAATGATGAAAAGCTTTCGGATAGGTAATTACGGAAAAGTGAATGAAGTCTGAAGTCGTTTGTTACACCGTGACATTGAAATGATAAATGTTGACTGCGTAGCTTCGCTCTTTCAGCGAGGCGACTAGATGGGAAAATATAAAGTTTTTTTGTGGTTTGTTCAGCCATTACTTAGTTTGAGTACCTCCGTTGGTATGGAAGCACTTTGGCAAGATATACGACTATGTCTGGGTGTAATGTTTAGCATTAGAAATACATTACTTAGATTTTGCTTTGCCTAGCAGGCTAGGCTTTTTATTTGGATCGTTAAATGTCAGATTTATCTACTTATTCAAGACGATATATGTCGAGAGGCTGTCCTACGTTTTACATATCTAGCGTGAGCCTGTCATTTTGTTTTCGAATTAAGCTGTTAGTAACCCACGGTTGAAATAATAACTATATAGAATAAATGCAGAAAGATGTTACATCATACACACCTTGCTTGTAGGTTACTCTATGTAGTATACACCACATATAGGGAGAAAAGTTCTGTGGTAATAGGTAGGATAGGTAGGGTACCCTGAATTGATTTGCAAAAACAATCAAAAAATTTTTTTTTATTGCTTTTATTAATTACTATAACGCATTAAAGAAAATGGAGTTACAATTAGCCCAACCACTTGATAGACGATCAAAAAAAGCTAAAATATTTTTAGATGACTGAAACAACCGCTACTTGTTTCAAATAATCATCAATGTATGTATATATTATACTCGTTTTCTTTTAAGCACGAGTATCGAGATACTTACGAGTTGGCTTAGATCTACGAATAATATTTCTTCGTAGGTTTTAAATGAGAAAAGTTATGGTAAGGTTATGCTTAGGTACAGAACATTGACACTCATTATCTGAAACTAAATACCTGATTTTCGAAACGTTTAAATATCAAAGCGACTCCCAAAATTGAAATCCTTACCTACAAAAAGATATGGCAGATTGATAAGTAAGTATATTATGTTTACAGAAAACGAGTAATGAAGTTGCCTTAATTATTAGATATTAAAATAGGTAAACATGTTCAGTTATTGCTCTAGTCATAATATTTTCATATACCAATAATCTACCATTTCTTTTCCATGCTTGTTGGTCTTCGAGCAACGCGGACCTCCGTTCCGAGACGGAGATTTACGTTACTGGAAGTTTATTGGATATCACTTTTAATTTTCACTGTAGTTATCTACAGCAGTCTACAGTATATAAAATTTAGTTTAGTTATTTTCAATTACTTAGGTTCACTAGTTTGGTAGGTACTTACTTTCCTACTAAGTTTTAACCCAAGGGTAAACTGGCGGTACCTTTGTACGACTTTGTACATTTACGAGTATATTATGGCTTTGAGGTAATGGGCTGGGGAAAATAGCCCTTGAGATCTTTAATAAATTTGGTACCGATCTGAGTCGCATTTATTGACGTATATATACCCTATGGTTAGTATTCCTATTTGCCCTTCATAGTATCTAAGTTATGGATAATTACAATTAACAACTTAGCATTCCACGGTGCGGGTGGCTGAACCATCTCGTTGCATCAGAAGAGGCCCCAGTTATGCCTAGGACTTTAAACACAGAGTGTCCATTTACGATGTTTTCAATGCTTCCATCTACTCCATGCGCGTCTTCCTCTGCTCAATCAAATTTTATATGATCCTACGAATTACGGGTTTTTAATGCGCGTTCTAGGATGGAAGTTTCTGGGCCAAGGTCTTATTGTGTTTCATTTGGATGTGAAACACCAACATCCTTTCGAAATAAATGGTATTTTTTATATTTGTCCAAATAAATCACGCTATTATAAAACGCGAAAGTTTTGAGTGTGTTGCGTTGTTACACTGTAGATTTGTATAGTAACAGTGAGGTACAAACTTCCATAGTTTGTAAGTTGATCTAGGAAACAAACCCCATGATAATCTCTCTAACATTTATTTATTGTATAGGAGTAATCATTCTGTAAGTATGTAAATTTATTTACAAGCAAAGGTACAGAAGGTATAAATGGGCGGATATAAGTGACCCCAATTAACGAGTCATTGACATTGCTTACTGTGCGGTAACTCGTACAGAATGTGTATGTTTGTTACCCCTCTAGGCTAAAACTGCTACTAAACCAATTAGGCTAAAGTTTGTTGTTCTGTTTATCTGTGTAATTTCGTGCGTGACGTCACCTGCCGTTACCAACGGAAGACTAGCGCTGGTTGTTCGCAGCCACGTTATGCTGAGTTGGGGTCGGTTTGTGGAAAAATACTATGATGTAGATATTGTACCTACATAATATGTTAAAATGTTGTATGTTTTATTTTGTCTGTTTTTTGTCCCAAATAAAGCTATGTCTAAGTCTATGCTTCCTCCTAGGTCTATGTCTATGTCTAAAGCTTGGAATATATAGAGTTTAGATCTCGGATTAGCACAGGATATTTTGAATCAAATTGATTGAGCAGATACTACTTAAAATAATTCTATTGAGATATCAGACAGAGGCATGAAAATAAAATAAATAAAATTAATGTACTTATACTTACCTACCTCCCTTGTTTTTCCTACCTTTGTTTAATTAACTAAGCCGTTAATAGTTCATTAACATCCCTGTACCTTTGAAGCTATTCTAAACAGATACTATTAATAATTACAACTTCTCGTTGAAAAGATCGAATATAGAATCATTCACGATACCAGGACTTTTAGTTGATCCAAACACTCACCTGGTTGCAAAAAGAAGGTCGGTGTTCGCGTATTCCTTACAGCGATTCTTTCTTGGCCTAATATAATGTAGTCATTGTTGTCGTATCCACGCTGTCCTCTCCAGGCATATGTGATATTGCTTTCAACGCCCTCTGCGAAAAAATAACATTTTAATCAAATGGCTGATTGTTTCAAACTAGGCAAACAGTGAATCTATCTGATAGATGAATAATTTGCCTGAAAATAGATACTGTAGCTACTCGATAGAGGGTGGTAAGCTTACACTTAGGACCATTTCACCACCAGATGCGAAGAAGGTTGTTTCTGTCTAAAAGTTGTAAATTATTGTACCTACCAGTGTTATGGGTAACCCGTTTAGGAAAAGTAAAAGATATTATTGATTTGGCCATAAACAAAAGATATGCAATATAAATACCAGGAACTATAATAGTATATAGGAAGAGTAGAACCTGCTTGTGAATCAGCGCTTTCAGTGTGTGTTCAGTAGGTATATATATATACTACAAAATAGGTACCTATACAGATATTCTAAATCCCTAAATATTTTATTACTTGAGATGTGTGGTATCAGTCCTTGGTATCAGATCAGAATACACCGATTGAACCTGTATTGCTTTGTATACATAAAAAATACTTTATTTACTCCACGAGCTTCGGAAGATGACATCCACATATATATAGCACTGACACACTAAACAGATTGAAAAGTCAAAATAAAACCACCCATAGCGTAGAAAGAAAATAGTAATAATAGCCTATCAGCTATAATTCACTATAAATTATTTTTAAAAATCGTTATTTAAAATCAAATACTATTAAAATAATTATGAAAGAATGACTATAGCTTTTCTCTCTTCAGCTATAAAACTATTAACAACCAACATTTACTTAGTATAACAGTAAAAATAAAACGGTTAAACGAGAGGCGAGTCACTATTTTTTTTTGTATTTGCGTGCGTAACTCTTTCTCATCTGCCAACGTGAAATTAAACAATTCTTTAAAAATCGTTTGTTATAGTAACCCAACCGAATAATGTTTTAGGGTATCAGGCGATTCAATCAAAGAGTATTTACAACACTTTCGTTCCTGTATTGCAATAGTAAGTAGCTAATATCTGAATAATACTGCAAGAGGATGGCCGATGGATAGGTGCCGGCCGGTGGACCGGTTCCCCTACCCTACTTAATCTATGCAAAATCTATGTATTAACCGACTAGAGAAGATAGTCTTGGCTTACACGTGACCCCAATATTTTCATGCATCTTCATTAATTATTAGGGTTTTCATTGAGTTAGGGATACTATTACCCAGAAAGTAGTTTTCCCATAAAAAGACTAATTTATTTATTTATCTCACGAAAATCACAGCCCATAATATATTCGACAAGTTTATACTTAGCTTACCCTACGGAAAATAACGGATTTAAATTCATTTCTATTTTTAAACCATTTTTATTGTTTCAGTCCAAGTTTATTGTAGCATTAAAAATACATTTAAACCGTTGTTTAGTTTACTAACAATGGTTTACATTTTTAATGTTTTGACTCCATACATTTTGTCTATTTAGAACAAGTATAAAAAGTGTTGAAGTATATTATTTACTATAGTAAATTAAGTCATGACTGTGCTGAAACAGTCAAAATCTGTCACAATCAGGTCAAAATCATCATTATTACTAGACGCTTAGGCAACAAGGTAAGTAAAGATTAACTGCATTTCTCACTCGCATGTTGTCTAGAAATTTATTCGAGAATACGCAAATTTTAGTAATAATACAATGGTGCAACATAAAAAATTCCGTCAAAACTTTCGTTCTTACCTTAATATATTATGTACATAAGAATTATGTTATTTCTATGTTGCCAGTAAAAAAAATAATTAATACCAGATAATTATATGGATTTTGCTTACCGGATGCAAAAAAAAAACGTAAACGTAACGTACAAAGTACGGAATGCTGGAATATGCTCCGAACATTTTGAATCTCATTGCTTCCGCAAGACAACACATAATGTAACTTATTTTAGAACGGACTCAATTCCAACACTATTTATTCCTATAAGTTCTATACTTCCAGTTTACTGGGTGTTGTTTAGATGACGTGATTGTAATAATTTCCCATATTTAGACTATAATAGGAATGCCAAAAGGAAAACATCTTCAGGTATTCATGTTTATCATAATATAATTAAATCTGGTGCTGCTTTTTACCCCATCAATTTGGTTAAATCTTTCACCTGGCATTTCCATAAACAACGTCATAAACTATTGCTATCTCTTAGATATACGCTCATAGCATTTCTATTACTATTTTCTTTCTACGACCCATAGCATAGATAGATCATCTCCTACCCATACTATACATATAACCTTTTCTATCTATGGTAACTGGATTTTGGCTGATAGCTGTGGAACTAATCTAAGCAATTTCTAACATTGTCCCCGATCTTAGAATTCAAAGTATACACTGTAACCTAGATATTGGCTAGAAATAAATGGGCAACGATTACGTGAGATTGGTTTGGGTAGTACCTAATAGCAGTTTCAAAGCTGGTGATTAGTATTTGATGCCAATCTTACGAGAATATTCAACGGTAGAATGGAATTACTTATACGGCGTAACCCCGCAAAGCCTTGAAGGGGTCGTGACCCTGACGGAGGTTGCTTGGGTAGACCAATCTGTTTAGATAATAACCTAATATGTTGTGTTACTCGTGTTGTAGCTAATTTGTGTAGAAGTGTTTATTGGAATCAGACAAAATTTTGCGTGTTACAATTTTGATATAAATAGATTAATGATATAAATAGATTAAGAACACGTACCCTTCCTTTTTACAATGATATTTGTATTTTAATTATAAACGCCTGGCTTTATTGTAAAAAACAGAATGGGTAACCATCATCCCAATATTAGCGCACATTGAAAAAAACCTAAAAGATAACAAAATAATGATAAACCTATAAAAATCATGATTTTGAACGTGGATTCCAACTTCTTTTTTTATATACAGGATGTCTCAAGAAGGAGTGATACACTGAAGCTGGGAGGTAGAGGACCTAGAGGGCTATCTGAATTACCCCCATGTATGTTCCGCGATTTTTCGTATTTTCGGAGTTATGACTTATTTTTAATTTTTCACCTATCGCCGAGTACGATGAGATTTTTATTTATGGTGACGTGAATTATTGCGGTAGATGCTTGTTTTTTTGGTGTGCCTAGCTGATAGATAGGCCAATTCAGTATGGTTAGATCTTTGAATGGAATAAAAAAAAATTAAATGCCAAGAAAGATAAAATTACCTTGTATGTTCACAACTTCAAGGGCCCTTAAAAAGAAGTTGTGAACATACTGGGTAACATTGAAAGTGTAAAATTAAAAAAAAAGTCATGACTCTGAAAATACGAAAAATCGCGGAACATACATGGGGGTGATTCAAATAGCCCTCTCGGTCCTCTACCTCCCAGCTTCAGTAATGAAAATAAAAAAGCTTCTAACAAGCAAATTTTAAATTTTTCAAAGAAAAGTCGTGTAAAAAACTAGTTGTTAAAATAAATTCTATATAAGTTGTAACCATGATCTACGTAGTATATTATTGTATCATGGTTGTAACGATGATTCTAGAGGGAATTCATATCTATTTATGTGCGACGAGCGAAGCGCAGAGGATCGCTAGGTTTATACTATTGACAAGAGCGACCGACTTCAAAAATCTTCTAAAATGCAATACAAATTAGTAGTGCTATTATTTCCAGAACAAAAAAGAAAACTTGTTCCATCTCAATTTTGCTTGCTTTCATCTTCTGGTCTGCATTGGTGTACCGAACGGGAATACAGTATTTTAATAAGTTATTTATTCCAGCTGCCCCCACTGATCATTATGTTTGGACCAACGGGAATAACGCGCTACTTTTATTTGGATTATTTCTAGCATATTAACCTAAGTCTGACTGCGCTTGCACAATGCTCTCGTATCTAGCTGACACGCAGATGTAGGTCCAAAATATAATAAAAAGCATCAGCAATGAGAAAATGTGGAAACATACACAATGAGCTTAAAAGTTTTAGGACCATAAAAACATTTTGAACACCACATATCATATGATTGCAAGGCCGAAGGGCCGCTGCCATCCTTTCTTAACGCAGTTCCTGTCGACTTCTACCAGATTCTAATTACTAATTCTAGGTTAGCCTGAACAACATCTTCGACCACTTCATCACTTACCATCAGGTGAGATAGTGGTCAAAGGTTAACCTATCAGGAATAAAAAAAGAGGCATTTATTGTATATCAAACGTTAATGGAGATAAAAATAATTGACATTTTGGAAACGATGCCCATGATGGAGTTTAAATTAAGATAATTTTCATTACCATTTGAATTAGGCAATAATACCCCATATACGGGAAACACCTCGCGCACTTCACGCTTTTAGTTGAAGGCTTTGTTTAGATACTCACGTATATCCATTGTAATGTAAGCGACAAACGGATCATGCCGCTCAGCCGCCTTCATAATAATATCACCAGTAACGTGAAGGTCGCTATGGAATATGGCGGAGTTCCGAGACGACGGCGATAAGGCCAACCTGTAGGGAATTGAGAATTGAATCAATAAACAGCCGGGACTGGAGGGTAATTTACACTTAGGGATGATTTAGAGACTTATTGAAAGTTGAGGTTTTCAAGAATCTGAAGAAGCGCCTTTTGATGTTGATTATGATCGATTTTTCATTGACATTGCGACTGAAAAAGTTATTGAACATGCTCATATTAAAAACTAACTAGCCAAATGCGATTATTAGCGTTAGTTACACATCATAAAAACTCTGTGTTGGTTTTGACCACAGCTTGAAACCTAGAAACATTATAGATTGAGTAATCGTTGGTTTAAAGGAGGATACTAATACTCGTATATACACAATAAACTGAAATTTCAGATTACTAGTTTACGTTTGAGGTCGACGTTGTTACATAAATAGTATAACATTGCCAATTTTGATTGATTGATTTTATATAAAATTATGTAATTTTGAATATTCAAGAGTTCTAGAAGATGGTACCCTACCAGCTAGAGTACGAAAAGTTTTCTCGGAGAAGTACCTTTTCATGAATTGGATTTAATCTGAAAATTGAATTTCTAATGCAATATTTGGTTTGAAATCGTCATTTTGAAGAGAATATCAAATTTTCAAGTTTGTCTATAAACTCATTTTTTTGACGAGCAAGTGATTTGGCCATACGGACGGACAGGCATAGAGAGAGAGCAGATATAACGAGGTTCCTTTTGCTCTTTCGCTAGGGAAACCTAAAAAATAATATTATTAACATTTTTTTTACGGCTGATAGGTTAGCCTCTGACCACTAACTACCTCATCTGATGGTAAGTGATGATGTGGTTGAAGATGTTGTTCAGGCTAACCTAGAATTACTGACTCTCATGGACAGCTGCCGGAACACACCTTTGAGTGCTTGGCGACAGGTTGTCAACTTGGTGGTTGTAGCTAACCAAGCGGGCATTCGCAAAATGCCCTACCACCATGCTGTAACGACTGCCATCGTAAGACAACAACCGGGACCGACGGCTTACCGTGCCCTCCGAAGCACGGAAGCGCTCAGTAGTAATGTTACCATAGGTCACCCATCCAAGTCATCACCGGGCGGACGGCTTAGTAAACTTCGCTAGGAGCGCTTCACAATTACATTGAACTACCACTAAATCGATTGGTACTTGACAATAAAGTTCTCACTATACGAATACGCCACACATAACTCTCATTAGAATGACAGGCAAGAGTTATCATCCTATGTATTTTGTACTTAGAACAATATCTGAACGAATTCAATTTTATATTCTAGCCTCAAGTTCATAGATATGCCATAACCGGAACTGAAAAGTCTACTCGCATATACCAAAGTAGAATCACCTAATACTAGAGTAGGAAGAGTCCTTCCTACCAAACACTCGACAAAAGTTCTCGGAAAATAAAGGTTTCACATTCACGCCTTTATAAGGGTCTCCGTATTTGCCCACATGTTGGAATAAACGGGTCGCAGTCGAAAAAGTAAAGGGATCTCATTTTCAAGTGCATGTTTCCCGGCCCGCCCTTGTATTTCCCTTGCAATTTGTTTTGCGGACCCTACTTCCGTTGTTTCCTCGCTTTAAGTATTGCTTCTTCACATTGCGCCGGTTTTCTTGGCAGAGAAATATTTCCGCTGAATGGTTTCGTGTAAGTGTTTCGCTATTGAAAGGCTAGTCCAGGATTTCGTCCACAACTCACTTGCCAACGATTTTAGGCCTTCAAATGTAAGTAATTTTAATGGCTCAGTACCTAAAGGGCAAGATAGAGTCCTGTTAATATCTGTATGTGCGTATGAGTAGGTCACGGGGCTCTGGCTCGTAATCGAATGTGTATAACATTGACACATATGAATATTGGACATGGGGTTGCAATACATGAGAAGGTAGCGAAATAAAAAAAAAACTTTAGTTACACCTAAGCAGAACTTTTAAAAAAAGGCGAGGTAACAATATTAAGTAATTTTCGTAAACACTTATCCACTAAAGTAATTGTTTTGTATAATAAAACTTCTCAATTTTATTATAGTGGGTGTTTACACACCTCTGCCTACCCCTTCGGGGAATACCGGCGAGATTGTATGTATAATATTCCAGTGGATTTAGACATTTCTTGTACTAATAGGTTTTTTAATTGTTTTTGAATTACCTACGGAAATCGCCTTTAAATGTTTGTTATCAGCGTAACCCTTATAAGTTTTTTAGGTTATTATTTAAAAAAAATGCGCTGGTTGACAAAAAGTCTCTGTTCAAAAAGCGATGGAGGTGCTGGGACTTGAACCCAGGACTTTCAGCATGCGAAGCAGACACTCTACCACTGAGTTACACCCCCGTTATGGTATGGGGTGAATTTAACGATTACTTGCAACGTCCAGGCAACCTCGTCGGTTGGCTTATTTCGTGCGTGTATCATTCGTTTGAAGGTTTTAATCGTACATAACGTAAAACAATTGTTTTCTAAGAGGATTTTAGCATAAATGAAGTGGTAGTTCTTTAATTTTATACTTGAGCTTAGGCTTACGGATCATTCATCATGTGTTCTAGTAAACAGACAGATATATTTCTCCTCCATATTTGAAAAATAAAAAACATACGATTTTCGACGCGGATCGCTACTACACGAAGTATCACTAGCCACATAAATACTTATGACTCTTTGAGCGCACGATATAGTAATTTGGGTGGAATAGACAATTTTAGAGTAATAGGTATAATTTTACCAATACAGCAAGCAAAGTCGAACTAATGACTGTACGATATACTCTTGTTGGATTTCGTTAAAATTTGCTTAAGATAATAATGCGCCTTCTGATCAGCACGTCACCATTCATATCGCGTGTGAGTAGGTCGTTGCTGTACTTTAGGCGTGCATTCTTAACATTCTATTTACTGTGAGTATTCAAGGGGGCAATTTAGATAATTTAGGAACTTGAAACAGAAAATAAAACAATTCGCGTATTTCAAACAAACAAAAGGTCGTAGCCGCCACTTTTGCTTTTTCAAAATACGCGAATTTTACAGAAAAGAATACTAATGATGTCTTATTCACGATTATTTACTCATAGTAAGGCAACAACTTTAAAATGCTGAAATTGCCTATATTTATCAATATATTTGACAGTCACCCCGTGACCAATATCACGACAAAGTTTTGAAACGTCAGGATAGAAACAATGATAAATATACGCGAATTTAACCGTTTGAATTTGTAATAATTAATATGAAAATAATACTGTACACAGACACTGCGTTTGTCCGATTTTAAAATTTTCAACGCAGATTTGTTATGATTATAATTGATCACGTTTTAGATCTGAAAATTCTGAGTAGTTCTAAAATTATAAATTATTTATGCCTTTTTAGCTTTTGATTACTATCTCACCTGATGGTAAGAGATGATGTGGACGAAGATGTTGTTCAGGCCAACCTAGAATTACTGTCTCTCAAGGACAGCTGCCGGAACACACCGTTAGTTGTTTGGGGACAGAATTTCTACTTGAGGGTGTAGCTAGCCAGGCGGGCATTTGCAAAACGCCTTACTACCATGCTAGAACGACTGCCATCCAAAGCCATGATCCTGGCGGACTTTGCTGATCGGGTCAGAACAGCTAACCAAACTTCGCTACGGGCGCTTCAAAACTTCAAATAAAAATAGTTTTTAAACAGCTGCACTTCAGATTAATTTTTACGTAAGTATTAATCTAGCAGTTTTGAAAAAACCTTCAGCACGGATTTGTTACCAAATTATTTTTTCTGAATTTCAATAAAGATCCTCTGAATGGGTACACATATCCAAAATCAGACACCCTTAACCACCCCGCACCCTTAATATGTTAGTGTCGCGTAGTTTATGTTGTTAGAGAAGATGTAGGTAATTCATTATTTCGTACAACTTTGACCATACAATATTAATAAAATTTCTAGGTTAAGCCTGTTCACACCTTCGACCACATCATCACTTACCATCAGGTGAGATTGTGGTCAAAGGCTTACCTATCAGCAATAAAAAAAATAAATAAATACAAGAGTCAAAATAAAAGGCACACAACATTATAACAAGTGTGAGACCATACATGAGCATATACATTCAGTCAAAAAAGTATCGGTAATGGATGATTTGTTTAAGGCGACGTTTTCCGGACAGTTTAGGCAAATAGCGCTCGAACGTATCCCTATAGAATAAGATAAGTACGCATAGCCACACGCATGGACTAGCCGTGAATTACGCGACGCGGTCAACGACCTCCAGTTCGAAAAGACAGCGTCACAGTGTAAAAATTACAGTTTCGCAAGCTTAACATTTATTACAATATTTTTTTCCACGTTTTGCTACAATGACAATCATGTTGAAAGTGTAGTTTCTATGGCTTTATACTGCAACACTACAGACACGGACGAAGTAATAATATTACGGGTGGATTCATAATATTTACGTGCATAATAATAGATTATTATACAATTGAGCTAAGTTGCTCATTATAGACGAGGCTGTAGGTTGCAGCCCGAGCCGTAGGCGAGGGCGTAATTCAGCCAAGTGTATAATGAGCAAGTTGTTCACGAGTTTCATACTCACGTTTTCAACACCCTTGCGAGAAAAAAAAATTGCACAAATGCGATACAAACACAATAATACATACGAAAATTATGGAATGTAGCGCGCAAGTTTTTTTTTTTTGCATTCGGCAAATGTATGGTGTTGATTACGTATAAACCTCTTTGTTGTAACAAATCTGTATAACCCGGTTAAATTGAAAATGCTCTGTTTACTTGCATAAAAGTTGCAGTTTGGTAATAACTTAACTTTATAGGGATACATTACCCGGTTAAATTGAAAATGCCCTGTTTAATCGCATATAATTTGATAGATTGATATACACTTTGTTGAAACACCGTATAAATAGTTTAGGCAGAAACACAATTTAAAATAATGTAACATTTGGCGGTCTTATCGCTGAACGCGATCTCTTCCAGACAAACCATTGGAAGGAGAGACATAATATAAAGAGATCCAAGGGACGGCGGTGAGCAAGATATTATAGTACTTACACTGACAATTAACTTATATATTACCTACATTACATAAATACAAAAATATAATTAGAATACTCATATAGATAAACAAATAATATTCATATATAATAATACATGCACATATACAAAATAATAATATATACATACATAAATAATGAATGATGTTCATGATTATATGACACATACTAACAATGGAACAACGATTATATATATGTTCATAGGGAGTCAACGATTTACTAGATAAAAGACTTTTATAATTTGCAGTTAGGTACTAATTTAACTTTGTAGGGATAATTCTATTACGCACTAGTGTGTAATATTATTATGCATGAGGGTGTTATAGTTCGGTTTATGGCCCTAAGAACGATATAATAAAGCTCACTTTACGGGCGAGGGTGTTGAAAATATATGTATGTCATACTTATGTTGAATTTTTAATATAATCGTAATAGTAATCAGGAATAATCGTATATAATCAGGTAAGAGTAATATAAGATAAAGTATCTAATTTTTTTAGAGTCAAAATGCTGTTTAGTAATCAGTTAAAATATAATATAATATAGCAAGTAATGCGTATTGTATAAATTCTGTATGTAAAAGTAACACGGAGTAGTCAAATCCAATAGTTTTAAATAAAGTCAAAAAAGGAGATTTTTAATTTAGGAGGGTGTTGGTAGATACAATTAGGTAAGATTATTAAAAGGCCAGGATACTTTTAAGTATTTTAATATTTTTAGAGTAAAATGCAGTTTAATTTGTTAATATATATATAACATATATAATAATTACAAGTAATCAATTATTTTCTTTAGTTCCTTTTATTTTTCTTATCTCTATCCCTCTTATCTTCGAGGATCTATTATTTCGGTAGAAGAGAGTCCATGTCAAATTTTACAAGTTGTGGTTTCATTTTCGTCCTCAAAAATGTATCCTCTTTCATATTTTTTATCATACCATTTGACCTTGCAGACCCATGGACAAAATTGTCAATTAAAGGTACTTACTCCATTTTTAGTCCTACCCTCAGCTATAGCTGCTTCTTTGTCGCACAATGCTGCAGATTCCATTGATTCAACTGCGACTCCTTCCCATTTCTCATAAACCTGATTTTGAATCTTGCCATAATATTTTGTCGAAATGACTGGTGCATCCAATGCAGAGAAAACTTCCTGAAACTGAGAGTAACCGATGCCTATGATTCCGCTAGTAGCAGCTATATTTGCATTTACGCATTTTTCATCACTGCTATCCTCAGATTTAATCACCACTAATTCATGGCACATATTGCATTCAAATTTAAATTTTGATGTCAGTCCTAATCTTTTCTCGTCCACCAATCTAAAATTTTCAGTCTTACAAGCGGACAAACCATTGAAGCTTACTTTATTTTGTAGCTGAGCAAGAAAATCATTCAAATCAACAAATCTTCTTCCAGTAACGGGGTGAAAATCATTTGACTCACTGATCGTTTCAACGGTCAGTTCTATCAGTTGTTCTTCAACACTGGAATATAAAATCACAAATTATATTAAAAAAAACTACTTCTTTTGTTTGCTATTTGTATATTTGAACTCTACATACTCATTTTCTGTATAGATGTTTAAGTTATTGGTCAGTTCAGAGTTATCTGAATTACTGCAGTCTCTATCTTGAAATGCGCCGTCCCAATACCTGTAAAAAAGTTATGATAAGATGTATTTATATAAAATACATCAAATATAAAAATCTAGACAAGTACTTACTCAACTCTCGAAACCAAGGTCATTTTGAAGTTGGCAAAAGATTTGTTCGATGGATCCTGGGCGCTACCACCATTGTCTATAAGTTGCGAAACGCCTAGTTTCCTAAAACCATGATTTACTATATGTAAATTGAACTATTATCATATTTACAACATGTGTATACCAAACCAAATCACGAGTATAGAATACAGTCAAGGATGGTAAAGTGACTAAAATTACTGACTCTCACTGCTGACGAAACACTACTCAAGAATCACTGCTTCATACGCTACTGTTTCTTTGTATACCGTAGCATGTGTACAAAATTTAAATGTAGACAATCCTACCCTCATAAGTCATAATTATAAATCCCTTATAAATCTATCTACTTATAGCAATTAGTAGTAAGTACAAAAAGGTAAATTTATAATTTCAAGATTTGTATTTAGTAAATGAGTAGGTACTTATAACATCCTTTACTATGGAAAATTATAAGCTGAAGATAATCTACAGTCAATTCGCTAATTATATACTATATAATTAGGTACATATTTTCGATTATATTTACTTCCAAAAATTACTAGCTACGTTACTCGGTTATATCCAATTCCGAGGTAAAGTATACTATCTCGTTTGTTGTACACCACCCCATTGGAACTGCCATAAAGATCGGGGTTATTATACGTTATTTTACTAGCGTAAGGATTGGACAAACTAAAAATAAACCATAATCTTTATAATTTTTGTTTGATTATTGAGTTCGTAGCGGGTATGCAAAATATCAATGACAGCAAATACTTATGTATATTCTCAGAATAAGCTTATTATTTCAATGTGTATAATAATAAGTATCAACTTAGCATCGTAATATAGAAGGAAGGTATTGTAATTCTGTACATTCATACATGGTAACACGGAACGGTCGAAAAAAGCTGATTGAAGTCTTCCCTTCCTTTGCGTTGTCATTATAAAGAACTTTTACTGTGGCACCAACCTGAAATTATGCTTTTCCATATATTTTGCTAAGTAGAGAGTGAATTACTTTTTCTGTGGAACAGTTCATATTTCATTTTTCCGTATTCAGAAATTCTTAGGAATAATACGTTTATCAAAAGAGTAGGTAGGTCTACATTGAGATAATTTCGAATTAGTACCTACTTACTACTAAGACACCGTGTAACCCAGTACGCACTACAACTGTAAATATATTACTGATATTTACACTCCATAAGACCGTTTTAGAGATACGTCATTTGTCTTCTCTTGGCTGACGCCATCCGAAAAAAATACATATTCAGAATAACGACGTCCGTTTCAGCCTAGAAATTTATTTTCAAACAAATCGGAGTAACTTTTTTCACTTGGCAGACGTCCTCGAAAAACATATTTTGAATTCGTTATACGGACGTTCAGAACTACCCAGATATCGATTTTCAGCCAAATTTTTCACTTGGCAGTCGTCATTGAAAATTTAGTTCCGTATTTGAAATAAGGACATCTACAACAACCTAGATATCGATTTTCATCCAAACCGGAGTAACTTTTCATACTTGGCAGACGTAATCAAAAAATAAATTCCAAATTTGAAATAAGGACATCCACAACAACCTAGATATCGATTATCAGCCAAATCAGAGTATCTTTTTTCCCTTGGCAGGCGTCATAAAAAATAATTCCAAATTCGGAATGAGGACATCCAGAACAACGTAGATATCGATTTTCATCCACATTGGAGAAACTTTTTTCACTTGGCAGACGTCATCGGAAACAAATTCTAAATTCGTAATATGGACGTTCAGAACTACCTAGATATCGTTTTTTTTTTATGCTTGATAGGTTAGCCTTTGACCACTATCTCACCTGATGGTAAGTGATGATGTGGTCGAGGATGTTGATCAGACTAACCTAGAGTTACTGGCTCTCAAGGACAGCTGCCGGAACACACCGTTAGGTGCTTGGCGACAGATTTTCAACTTGAGGGTTTGACCTTTTTCATTTGGCAGACGGCATCAAAAAATAAATTCCAAATTTGGAATGAGGACATCCAGAACAACATATATATCGATTTTCATGCAAATTGGAGTAACTTTTCTTACGCTGCAGACGTCATCAAAAATAATTTCCAAATTTGGAATAAGGACATCCAGAACAACCTACTCGTAGATATCGATTTTCAGGCTAATCAGAGTATCTTTTTTCACTTGGCAGACGCCATCGAAGAAAAAATAACAAATTTGTAATGAAGACATCCAGCACAACCTAGATATCAATTTTCATCCAAATCGGAGTAACTGTTTTCTATTGGCAGACGTCAACGGAAATCAAATTCTAAATTCGTAATACGGACGTTCAGAACTACCTAGACATCGATTTTCAGCCCAATCGGAGTCACTTTTTTCACCTGGCAGACGTCATCAATAAATAAATTCCAAATTTGGAATAAGGACATCCAGAACAACCTAGATATCGATTTTCAGCCAAATCAGGGTATCTTTTTTCACTTGGCAGACGTCATCGTAAAATAAATTCCAAATTTGGAATGAGGACATCCAGAACAATCTAGATATCGATTTTCATCCAAATTGGAGTAACTTTTTTCACTTGGCAGACGTCATCGAAATAAGGTCTGCATTGGGAGTGAGGACGTCCAGAACAACCTAGATTTTTATTTTCAGCCAAATCGGATCAACTTTCTTCAGTTGGCAGACGAAATCGTTATTGATATTGATATGTTGGCGCTACATGCGCAAACTAAACGGCGATATGCAAATAAGTCGTCCAGTACAGATGAACCTGAGTAATAGGGAAATATCAAAACGTGGAATATACTAAGCATTTACTTATGTGATTATTATACCACTAGCTTTCCGAGCGCGGCTCCACCTGCGCGTATGTCGGTTATCGCGCAAAAACATTAACCTCTTTTTGCGCAGTTGGATAAAAACTATCCTATGTTTTTTCCCGGGTCTCAAACTATTTCCATACCAAATTTCATTCAAGTAGGTCCAGTAGTTTTGGCGTGAAAGCGTAACAGACAGACGGACAGAGTTACTTTCGCATTTATAATATTAATACTGAAATACTGATACATATGAAATATATTTGATTTTATTTTCTACACCGACAAAGGCCATCATGTGGCTTATTCATTTGATAAATGTATTAGTTACTTACCTACTAGTTAGTACTTACCGATTTCGATCTCTTATCAATATCATAATATGCTCCCTCAGCTGACGTAAGCGTTCCTTATTTTTTATACTGTGGTTTCCCATTTATTTATTCGTCGATTCCGAAATAGCGTATACAATCCGTGCGCGAAAGAAACGAGCACAGTACCGTCGTTGACAGCGGTCACGGGCGTACTGGCGACACGGGCACAAGGGATCTCGTAGTTTATAATGAGAAAAAATTGCCAGAAAATCATCCACTATAGATATTGATAAAATATTAGGCAAATATTTAGATATACTAATAAACTATCGAATAAAACCAGTTTAGTGTTAATATTAATTATAGTTTTAAGATATCGGCGATAATAAAATTTAAAATGCATATTTTTCAAAAATTAAATCTATCGAGGATTTTTTACGTAATCGTGTTTTTGCCGAGATCATAATTAAGTTTATGAACTGAAGATATACATATCAAAAGAATGCGACTTAGGTAATCGAAGAAGTATTTTATCTCGATTTTCAAAGATGTTACTTTGTCAGACCATATCGCCTTAAGGTTCTTGGAGATTATTAATTGTGCGTAACGTCACCTACCGGCCTCAACTTGTATTTTTTGTTTGTATTTTTGTGTCTTGTTGTAAGAAATGTTTTTTGTATGTTTTTTGCCATAAATTGTCTATTCATTTCTAATTGTATATTATTATATACAATTCGCGTGAGTGTATCGTTTCTGAAGGAGCATATTTTGAAGGTGATAAAATAAATTTGGATAATTAACTAAAATTTTTGTATTGTTGATCTTTTACCGGTACTTTCTAGATAGAGAGTAGTATGTTTATCTATTTTTTCCGTCGTGCGATAGTAATTGCTACTTGATGAGGAAAACTCGTATTTTTCTTGTATTTTGTCCTATAACTTGTGATGTCCGTATTACAACTGAGTTTAACAACCAGTCACCCAAAGATATAAAAATTGTTCTTGCTTCTCAAACAGCTGACCCACAACATTCATCATTTACCTTTACAGTTTCGCAACCAGTTATGGGAAAATAAGTAATACAGAAAATAATCATTCTTGACGAATTTTCTCTTAGAACTTCCTCTGTCCTTATTTCCACATTCATACCTATTCAATAAAATATAACTTCATCAGATATCTTTTACGATCCTGATAGATTTGGTTAGGATTAGTTTCGTCAATTTTGAAGCGCTCTGGTCGCATAGCTTTCTAGCTAGCTTTTTAGTCTCACTCAACCGATGAACTAAGTTAAGCATCGTCAACTGCGGTCATGACTTGGATGCTAGTGACACTACTACTGATCCCTTCCGTGCCCTGGCTAGCCACCACCCTCAAGTAGAAAACCAGTCACCAAACATCTAACTGTGCGTTTCTGCAATTGGCCTTGAGAACCAGTAACTCTAGGTTAGCTCGAACAACATTTTCGATTATATTATCACTTACCATCACATGTGATAGTAATTAAAGGCTATACTATATCAGCCATTAAGCCATAAATAATATATTTTGAAGCAACGACAGCTAAGTGGTTATAGTTACGGACTGCGGTGTCGCAGGTCCATGGTTCCTCACGCCGGCTTGTGCTTTACCGCGGGAGAGCATTTTGTGAATGCTCGCCTGGCTAGCTACCTGAAGTAGAAAATCTGTCGCCAAGCACCTAAGTAGCAGTCCTTGAGAGCCAGTAAAATTACAGGCACATGAGACCCAACACCTGAATGTCTCAGGGTGACGGGTGCAGTGCATTTCGTTACTTGAGATGAACTGTACTGCGCATGTTATAGGCAGAGGTTAACATCAGGTTGCATTGACATTAAAAAAGACACTCAGGGGTTTGTGCCTAGATGAGCTCGTGCTCTGGCAAATTCGTAGTCTGTCACTGCTAAACTAACTGAAATACTTCCTTAGTAGGTTTGTTGATCTTGTTTGTTGTCTTATTCCATCCTTCGGCGTCATTCTGCCAGGAGTTATCTATACTGCTATCACTGCTACATTGGAATAGCTTAGGAAAAGAATTGATATTATTTTTGTCTCGATAAACTACCCATAACAAAATAAGAATAGAAGCAGATAGCTAGTGAAATATAACTATGCACCTTCTGTCAACTAGTTTGGTCCACCGAGCTCCAGTCACATTAAGATTCCTTAGCAGAAAAGACATCTGATTCTCCGGTACTGCAACGCTCACGCTATTTATAATAGCTGGATCGATCGGCTTCATTCCATAATGTCCTGAGTCCATGAGGAAGAAGAAAGTTCTAAGTCCACGCCTGAGGCATTCGATATCATCCGCTCGGCATGGTGGGAATGGGACGGCTTTCGGCACTGGAAAATAAAATGTGCATTTAATTTATGCAGCAGTTAGAGGGAAATTGTTGCGAAGGGATTCAATATTGTTATATTTAAAGGATTGATATCATAATATAGTTGTTATAAGTATGTGATGATGTGATTGAAAGCAGAAATGGCTTTCAACAACATCTGCCACAACACTCCATTTTAAGTGCTTTGACAAAATGTACACTTGAGGGTATGGTCGTCAGTCAGGCGGGCATTCGTTAAATGTCGTACCACCTTGATTAATGATGTCGAAAGGAGAGATAAAAAAAACATATAACTGTAGAGATTTTTGTGGATGTTATGAAGTGACGAGAAGGACAAGTCTCCCACCGATGGTAAGCGTCACGCCTGTCCATTTCAGTTGCGGTATCTCCATTCTCCATCCATGACTCTACACTGTGCTATTGTGACGATTGATTGAGTCAATTAGACGCTCAACACACGTCACACACCAATCGTTCCAATCAGTCGTTGCGATTGATTGTTTACGATCCTTCGTGTGGAGCCCGAGAAAAAATACATATGTCATCACAATATTTCAACGTGTGCCATCACACAAATTCAATACATACGCTCTTTGAAAATAGAAAACGAACTTTTGTTCATTACCTATGTAGTGGCACAGATGCCAAAATGTTGCGGTAAGATGTAATCCGGCTACAGAAGAAATGAAAACCTTGAAAAGTGTGGGTTAAAAAATGGCTATTAAAGTGAAATCAATATTTACTTGTGAATATTTTAAACGAATTAAGATTTCACCCATATTCGAAATATCGTCATGATATTTATAATTGTATTGGTTTCTGTTGCGATAACGATATCGTATTCGATAAAGTAAATCGCTAGCGATTTGAGCATACATAATCGAGCTGTCGTTGCGATTGGTCAGAAATGACGGATCGTAACGACGGCGACGAATCGTTCCGTATATATGGGGTTCCGTACACCTTTATACTTCATAGTTTTGTAATTTCATTGACTACAACGTTTTGTCAATTTTGCTATTTGGGAACTGATAGATCAAAGTTTAAGGTAGATACGTGTTGCGTCAGGAGACTGTTAAGTATATTGGCTCAACAAAAGTTTTTATTTATGCAAATGTTGGTATTGTATAATAACCAACTAAGAGGACATCGCTCTATTATGTGAGCGCTCCGCAATGGTCTAAAATGTTTATTAAATGGCTATATTCAATAGAGAATATACCAAATCCAGATTCATTACCAGATTAGTTGTGAAATGCCTTTAACAAAACTGGTTCAAAGAAAAAAATATTTGCGTAGGCACTCTATTTAATGGTCTCTAAACGATGACATCCCACATGGGAGACTTCAAAAAGTTTGCCTAAACAATTATTTGCCTTAGGTGTCCCATACACGGAACAATTAGTCGGTATGATTTGTCGTTTCAGTCCGATCGTAACGACGAATCATTCCGTGTATGGGGGCCTTTACTCCTGATGAAATATGTTGAAACCACTGTAATATAATTTAATTGATTTACTAGTCCAATATACTCTTTTTTAGGTCTACATCCTACAAAAACTATCTAAATATCAGTTTTCAACTTGTTTCCATTACGAGCTAGACACCCGTGACGTGACATACGATTAGACTGACATATGCAGATAGCGGACCAGGTTCTTAAAACTCAGTTTTGCCCTTTGAGTACGCAAACCTAAAAACAAGTACATACTATACGTACCTACCTAGTTCTCAATATAAAAGTTAGGTAAGTTATTATATAAAGAAAACACTTTGAAAATTACTTGTGAATAACATTGTGCTTCTAAGAAAAATCAAGCAGGATAACCTAGTAAAAAGCAAAACATCTACCGCTATTACCTTAGTAAATTTCACAAACGAATCTCTAAAAAAGGCACATTACCTTATTTAGAAATTCAATTTCATGTGTGAAGGTACAAAGTTGCTTCAGATATTTGAGACACAGTTATGTACCGACTCGTCGCCGCTTTGAATAACGTTTACAACGTAAAAGTGCTTATGTAAGTTCTCAACGACTTTTTATTACGACATTTTTCAGAGTTTCGGCGTAACACGCCGTTTACGTGATTACTTAAACGTTATTGCTTATTTCTGTCAGGTCCTATTTGCCTTGAAAAGTCTGGTTTCATCGTATGGAACTGATACGAGACATGAGACATGTTACGCCGTTTATGCTTGTTGGCAGGGTGCTATCTCAGACTTGAGATCTTTGCGGATATATAAACAAATATATTTCAGGAGCTAAAACTTTTCGTGGATGGGATGTTCACGTAATTTTGTATTCTTTGGTGCTTTGAATTTAAATAAATTTAGATTTGATAGCGTTACGAATTTGTACTAGCTTCTACAAGCAACTTCGTCCTTGTGGTATTTGCCTATATCGTTCTCTCTAATAATATAATAGTGAGATCAAATTGTCTTATGTGCTGGCTTTTAGGGCGTACTCGTAAATCCAAGTAATGTTCATAATATGTAACATTTCTGGACGAAAGAGTATATTTTGTCTGTCTACAAATAAGTCTCATTCTTTACTGCTGATTGGCTAGCCTTCGACAGCCCATTTGTAAGTGATAATGTGTCTAGCGCGTAAAAGGAATGAGTTAGACATCTGAAACTAAAATATTACTGTAAAATGTTCACCCGTAACCAAATATTGGATTGGAAAATCTGTTAAACTATTTTCAGGGAGAGAAATATAGCAACCAAAAATATTTTTATAGTGTAAAGCACATTGTATACATAGTACATATTAAAGTTTCTTAATTATTTGAATATAAAAATAGGGTTGGTAACTATTTTGGAATTTAAAGAGTTTGAAGTTAAGGGACTATAATAATATCCTTTAACAAAACGCTCTAAAACGCTTATTCATGCTTATGAAGCTTTCATGGAGTACAGTACTACGGTAGTTTGACTGAAGGCCCGTAGGAAATTTAAATACCCGAGCCTGAATACGCAGTTTGTCTATATCTCAAAGTTTTATAAGTATCTGTTTATTATGTATAGATATACTATAGCAAGTTTTTTTTATGATTGTGAATAATTAAATTATCTTTGAATATATTAACGCACTCTGGAAAACCTATATATTTTTGATAGTGTGCGGACTGTGGCGCGTGCGTACAGGCGTGCACACATACAAGCCGCACCTGTTACCCTTCTATAGAAGTAAGCCAACTTGTTTAGTTTTACTGTGGTAACGATGTGCCTACTGGTTAGTTGGTAATCTGTGGCACTGGGCAGATTGAAGTACTCATCGAGTGGGATATCGACCTCACTTGGCTAGCGATATGGACAGGAATATGTGATTTACGTTATCATCTTTTTAAATCGATCATGATGGAAGGCAGCCGTTATGTATTGCCCTTTAGACTAGTAAACAATATAATATTAGAACTTATCTAAATTAAATATAATCATAGTTACACTCATAACTTAGACTTAAATATGTCATTAACATAAGTATCTGTATCCCTCCTTCTTAATCAACTCCTTGTTTGTGTTTGTCATCATCAACATCCCTCAATGATGTCCTGAGTTAATATTTAAGCTTTACTATGGTTAAGAAGAGTCTTCTATTTCTATTCCAACCTTCGAAATCATTAAACTTCTGTATCTCGTAGCTCTGGTTTATTATTAAATAAATTTAATTTTATAAAGTTTGTGGTATTTACTACGTAACACAGCGTCCTATTCTCCGTACAATTGTATTGCCCTATTTTCTTCGAGAATAATACCTGGGCCAGAGAATTAGTATTGCCATTCAACGGGATAATGCTGCTAGCTTTTTGGGTACCCGTGGACAGTGCTCTGACCACGGGTGAGTGCACTGCGTGGACCTGAGCTCTATTTACTACATTTGATTGCCTCCTGACAGGAAACGGAGCCTACAGTTTTTTTTCTATTAGATTTTATTTAGTAATAGATAGATATAGTAACAATATTTAATGATTTTTGCGTTGCTTTTCTTTTTATTCAAAAAATAACTTTATTATTTAAAAAATGATACCACTACAGCATTTTTTATTTATAATGTCTAGGCCTGCTATTACACTTACACACGCTCCTTATTATTACTAAAACAAATATTAACCTTAAAATCATAAAATGCCTTGTTTTTACCGTCATGATCAAAGGACCACTAGACAATTTTGAAAAGATTTTAACATAAAAGAAAGTAAGAGGAGCAAAGATATACTTTGTTAAATTTATAATCCCAAAAGTAGTACATGTATTTTTTTGTGTAATTTAAGGTTTCCGTGAGAAAACGGACGTACAGGGCGTACAAAATGTCGATCTCGGGAACTTTTCTTATTTCTTACATTCCTAGCGGGCCTCGTTCCCACAAATTATATTATTTTCATTTATAGGCAAAGAATTTCAAAACTTATGCAGCTAGTAACACATGCTACTCTAATGATCATAACTCGTTGCGTGTGTAGAGTAGTGTATACAATATTTACTTTATAATGTAATACTTTATAATGAGTGTACTATAGTAAGGAAGGATGTAAATATTCTTCAAATTTCGGGAATCACATGATTGAGTAAATTAAAGGATGATTCATAATACACAGGGGCCGCGCCGGGTACGGGTCCGAAGCCCCGGACGGGTCACTCGGGGGACTCATGGGCAAATAATATACGTATGGTTTTGTAGAGTATGCAGAAATTAATGCTACTCGTATATCGTTACGTGGCTATATCCCGGCGCGCTGTGCGTCTCGTAACATCGCATCGCCCGCACGGCTTATTCTCAGACTAACCAGACTACAAGACGTTCGGAAACACGGGATCCGTATATGGTTGACATTCCTCCTGCTCGCACAAAGCGATTTGCGTCCACCTTTATAATAAGAACAGGAATGGAACACCCTCCCGGCGTCTTCGTTCCCTGAGAGCTACATAGAGAGAGACATAGAGAGGTTATATATATGGGATATTTGAGCCGTTTGGTGGACTGGGAGATCATCGTATTTTCTAAAACTTATCTGAGCGCTTCGTCGATGCGACGCGTGATCAAAATGTTGGCAGCTATTTGGCTCAACGAATAAGCATTGTAATTCAGCTGGGCAATGCTGCCAGCATGCTGGGCACGCTGCCAACTGTTTGCCAGCATTTGATATGCTATGACTTATAGGTTGTCTAAATGACTTTATTGTTGTATATAGCTGTAATGTTGTATATAGTTCGTAGTGTTTTGTTAAAGAAAGGCACACCGCCGCGTTGGTATAAAAAAATAATTAATAGTTATAAATATATTACTATTCAGTGAGGACGGTAAAGATTGTTTAGCGTAGCAATTAAAGGCAGCGACATAATTACTGAACAAATTACAGGCTAGCCTAATTAAACTAATTAAGCTGGCCTAATTTGTAATGTAAGTATCTCTTTTTATACTTGACTTCCTTTTGTCGTTTTTAGAAGCCAAGTAAATACAGTACTTATTTCACAAAATGTAGCGCAATTTAGTTTAGCGCGGTAAGTAGGTACTTGCTAAAATATCCTTTGCTGGCTTATTCCAAGCAGTCTTTGGAAGTAGTCGCTTTTATGAAAATTTGGTGAATCCGTTACCACTTTAAATAAAGCCCTAACAGACCTTTTTGCGAGGTTTCTTTGCCTAAACAATGTGAATATTTGACGTAGACCCTTTTTAACGAGCGTGGAATATTAGATTTTTCCATGCGCATACTTTTCTCGCCACCAACCCTTTTATATGAAAGTAGACCTTTCCGCCCGTGGCTTCACCCACATGTCTTACAATTTTGATGCCGTTAAAATTAATTATGAACTATACTTTAAATAAAACAAGTTTTTTATTATACATAGAGGCAACAGGCTCGTATTCGATAACATGTGGCCATAACGGATTTGGCGAAACTTGTTCCTAAGGCAAACCTTCCTTCTTCGGGAATCAAGGCGTATTGTGAATGGTGCAATCATAATCATCAGCAGCCGTTAGACGTACACCGTTGAATAAAGCCTCCCCCATTTGGGTATTAGCTATAACGCCCATACTTGGCAGGCGTCTTGGGAATTGCAGTGTAAGATGGCAGTTATTCAAAAGGACTGCCCGTCTTCTGGTATTTTTCTCTTCATTGATTTCTATGACTTCCACATGAAATATCTACGGTGTGTGCAGTTCTAGTCCGGCCCCCATTGATGCCCGTGAGTGATGCAATAAAAAATATTTATTCTATCATGAATCAATTGCTTTATCTGGTATTTAATTTAAAGGATCCAATTTTTGCTTACCGATTTAAGTACTCGGCTTGTTTTCGAGTATCGCCCACGTAATGTTCAATATTAGTTGACCTAATACAATCCCAATTTAGACAATTCCCGATTTAGTACACAATGAGTTGAGTCAGTACGGTTTTGTTCACGGAATTTTTGTATCTATTTCTGGAGATTATCTGGCTTTGACGAGATCAATTATATACCTATATATGGGTACCTGTTTTTGTTAGATAAATGGCTTACTTTAACAACATAATTAGGTTAAGTACTTCGTTAATGTTGAATCTTGTTACACAAATTTCTAATATCTATCATCTAATAACCCTTATCTTATATACTATGTGGGGGTCAGTACACCGTTCTGTGACAATGGGTCTTCACTTTGAAAACTATCGCGAGTTTTATCCATATTAACTTATTATTAAACGGCTAGGACCCGCGTTATATTTACCGGAAAGATTCCGACCAGTTTCGGACTGTTTTGAAGTCCTTCGTCTGGGAGTTACGATTGCGCGAAGCGACGAGCACGGGCCTCAGCGCGTAACTGACGTTGCGATGGCGCTGTCTGCTCCGGCTCAGCCGCATTTGTCAAGTCACCGTCAGAACTGTCACTTGTCTCACTGTCATTGTCACTGTTATTGATAAAATAGGGCTGATGACACACTACACTAACTGTATCAGTCTCACGATCTAGGCGCACAATATTAGAGTCACAGATGTTCAGAACAGTTTTCCATGCCGGCGGTATGTTCCACCCACAATCCCGGTTGAAGTTGGGATGACGACATATTTCGATAGCTTCTCGCACCTTACGCGGGACGAAGAACTTTTCCCGCGCAAGAACGGACGCTTTATCGAAACGCACAAAATGACAGGAACCCGGGATGTGAGCGTGTTCTGCAACTGCCGATCTTACAGTGTCCATGTTTTTCACACTCCTTATATGTTCAGTGAGCCTAGTTGCAATATTCCGTTGCGTCTCGCCAATGTACGACTTACCACAGTCACAAGGAATCCTATACACTCCCGGGCCGCTAAAGGGTTCTCTGTCCTTTGGTGAGCGAAGGAACTGTCGTAGCTGTCCAGGCGGTCGGAATATCGTTCTCATGTCATACTTTCGCTTCAGATAATGACCAATTTTGTCGGTCACCCCTTTGACAAAAGGAAGATATATGGGAGAACGCTGCGCTGTGAGAGGACGCTTACGTTTGCTTGTGCTTGCCCACCGACTGCATTGACCCCAGTTAAAGCCATTGCTTTCTAGGACGTGTTTTACATGCTCCAACTCAGCGTTGACGTGTTGAGGATCACATATGTGTAGAGCTCTGTTAATTAAGGCTTTTGACACAGATGCCAGGTGTGATGGATGATGGTGCGACTCTGCCTGCAAGTATCGTTCCGTGTGTGTTGGCTTCCTGTATACCGTGTGGGCCAACAAACCATCTGGCTTTCTTATAACCCGGACGTCCAAAAAAGGCAGACTACCGTCCTTTTCTTCTTCAACCGTAAATTTGATTTTTGCATGGAGTGTGTTTATGTACTGAGCGAAGATGTTTAACTCGTCAATTGTTATGATGGAAAACACGTCATCCACATATCTCCACCAGTGCCGTGGCTTTGCGGGAGCGTCCAACAGTGCACGAGCTTCAAAATGCTCCATGAATATGTTAGCCACCACAGGAGCCAACGGTGAACCCATGGCCACACCATCCAACTGCAAGTAGTACTCACCACGCCAAGCAAAATAGCCGCTCTTGAGACAGTACTCGGTCCATTGGATGTACTCAGTAGGTAAATCAGAGTCATGTATTAAATCAGTGATAATGCTCATAGTATCCTCTACTGGTACATTAGTGAACAACGAAGTGACGTCAAAGCTAACCATTATCTCGTCCGGTTGTATACATACCTCCTTAATAAGATGGACGAAATGCCTCGAGTCTCTCACATGGCTGCTCGTTTTACCAACCAAAGGCTGCAAAACAGATGCCAAATGCCTGGACATCAGGTATGTGGGTGCATTAATTTGGCTTACGATTGGTCGCAATGGCCATTCTGGCTTATGAATCTTAGGCAGACCGTAGATCTTTGGTGAGACAGGATTTTTCGGACGAACGCGTGCCATTAAGTCCTCGTTTGAAAATTGCTGCAATAATTTTTGCACTTTAGCAGTAACTCGAGCAGTTGGATTATAGCCGACCCTTTTGTACGTGGTGGTGTCACTTACTATCGCGTTTAATTTTCGCTCGTATACACAAGTATCCACCACCACAATTGCATTGCCCTTGTCGGCTGGCAACACCAAGATGTCATCATTATTTCGCAGTTCTCTTAAGGCTACCAATTCACCTTTGCTAATATTACACTTTGGTGGTTTCTGCTTGCGTAACATTGCAGCTACATCTTGCCTCATGCACTCCGCCTCTTGGTGTGGCACCTTATTTCGAATCACTGCATCCTCCACATTGGTGATTATATCCTCAAAAGGAATGTGATGAGGTGCAGGTGCATAATTAAGCCCCCGGGATAAAGCCTGAACAGCATCCTCACTCAGCTGACACGCGGATAAATTAACAACACTATCACGTCCAACGCAATGTGTCCCATCCCTAATATTATTCAAATCATGAGGGTAGCATTGAGCAGATGTTTCATATCTTTGTTTACTTATTAAATTAGTCAACTTTTTTGTATGTCTATTAAGCGTTTTACCTTCAATGTATGTTGTTCTGCTGTACGACATAGCATCAAGTACCTGCCACAGTTCCGGATATAAATTTTGTGACAATTCCAGGTGTAAACGATACACATATTGGTTGGTGGACATGAGTTTTTGACGGTATTCGGTGATAACTTTACGAAGCAACTTGACATTGGCGATACGGAAAAACTCACTGCAATCCCGAATACACTGCACAGGTTTAATACGTGCAAATGTGGGTATTACCCCGCGATCTCGACACTGCACGACGTATTTTAGACCACATTCGAGTTTCTTGCGTTTAATTCTTAACCGTACGAACTCCTTCACTTTGTTTACCATTACCGCGCCGTAACGGTTAGCAACTTCACTTTGAAAACTATCGCGAGTTTTATCCATATTAACTTATTATTAAACGGCTAGGACCCGCGTTATATTTACCGGAAAGATTCCGACCAGTTTCGGACTGTTTTGAAGTCCTTCGTCTGGGAGTTACGATTGCGCGAAGCGACGAGCATGGGCCTCAGCGCGTAACTGACGTTGCGATGGCGCTGTCTGCTCCGGCTCAGCCGCATTTGTCAAGTCACCGTCAGAACTGTCACTTGTCTCACTGTCATTGTCACTGTTATTGATAAAATAGGGCTGATGACACACTACACTAACTGTATCAGTCTCACGATCTAGGCGCACAATATTAGAGTCACAGATGTTCAGAACAGTTTTCCATGCCGGCGGTATGTTCCACCCACAATCCCGGTTGAAGTTGGGATGACGACATATTTCGATAGCTTCTCGCACCTTACGCGGGACGAAGAACTTTTCCCGCGCAAGAACGGACGCTTTATCGAAACGCACAAAATGACAGGAACCCGGGATGTGAGCGTGTTCTGCAACTGCCGATCTTACAGTGTCCATGTTTTTCACACTCCTTATATGTTCAGTGAGCCTAGTTGCAATATTCCGTTGCGTCTCGCCAATGTACGACTTACCACAGTCACAAGGAATCCTATACACTCCCGGGCCGCTAAAGGGTTCTCTGTCCTTTGGTGAGCGAAGGAACTGTCGTAGCTGTCCAGGCGGTCGGAATATCGTTCTCATGTCATACTTTCGCTTCAGATAATGACCAATTTTGTCGGTCACCCCTTTGACAAAAGGAAGATATATGGGAGAACGCTGCGCTGTGAGAGGACGCTTACGTTTGCTTGTGCTTGCCCACCGACTGCATTGACCCCAGTTAAAGCCATTGCTTTCTAGGACGTGTTTTACATGCTCCAACTCAGCGTTGACGTGTTGAGGATCACATATGTGTAGAGCTCTGTTAATTAAGGCTTTTGACACAGATGCCAGGTGTGATGGATGATGGTGCGACTCTGCCTGCAAGTATCGTTCCGTGTGTGTTGGCTTCCTGTATACCGTGTGGGCCAACAAACCATCTGGCTTTCTTATAACCCGGACGTCCAAAAAAGGCAGACTACCGTCCTTTTCTTCTTCAACCGTAAATTTGATTTTTGCATGGAGTGTGTTTATGTACTGAGCGAAGATGTTTAACTCGTCAATTGTTATGATGGAAAACACGTCATCCACATATCTCCACCAGTGCCGTGGCTTTGCGGGAGCGTCCAACAGTGCACGAGCTTCAAAATGCTCCATGAATATGTTAGCCACCACAGGAGCCAACGGTGAACCCATGGCCACACCATCCAACTGCAAGTAGTACTCACCACGCCAAGCAAAATAGCCGCTCTTGAGACAGTACTCGGTCCATTGGATGTACTCAGTAGGTAAATCAGAGTCATGTATTAAATCAGTGATAATGCTCATAGTATCCTCTACTGGTACATTAGTGAACAACGAAGTGACGTCAAAGCTAACCATTATCTCGTCCGGTTGTATACATACCTCCTTAATAAGATGGACGAAATGCCTCGAGTCTCTCACATGGCTGCTCGTTTTACCAACCAAAGGCTGCAAAACAGATGCCAAATGCCTGGACATCAGGTATGTGGGTGCATTAATTTGGCTTACGATTGGTCGCAATGGCCATTCTGGCTTATGAATCTTAGGCAGACCGTAGATCTTTGGTGAGACAGGATTTTTCGGACGAACGCGTGCCATTAAGTCCTCGTTTGAAAATTGCTGCAATAATTTTTGCACTTTAGCAGTAACTCGAGCAGTTGGATTATAGCCGACCCTTTTGTACGTGGTGGTGTCACTTACTATCGCGTTTAATTTTCGCTCGTATACACAAGTATCCACCACCACAATTGCATTGCCCTTGTCGGCTGGCAACACCAAGATGTCATCATTATTTCGCAGTTCTCTTAAGGCTACCAATTCACCTTTGCTAATATTACACTTTGGTGGTTTCTGCTTGAGTAACATTGCAGCTACATCTTGCCTCATGCACTCCGCCTCTTGGTGTGGCACCTTATTTCGAATCACTGCATCCTCCACATTGGTGATTATATCCTCAAAAGGAATGTGATGAGGTGCAGGTGCATAATTAAGCCCCCGGGATAAAGCCTGAACAGCATCCTCACTCAGCTGACACGCGGATAAATTAACAACACTATCACGTCCAACGCAATGTGTCCCATCCCTAATATTATTCAAATCATGAGGGTAGCATTGAGCAGATGTTTCATATCTTTGTTTACTTATTAAATTAGTCAACTTTTTTGTATGTCTATTAAGCGTTTTACCTTCAATGTATGTTGTTCTGCTGTACGACATAGCATCAAGTACCTGCCACAGTTCCGGATATAAATTTTGTGACAATTCCAGGTGTAAACGATACACATATTGGTTGGTGGACATGAGTTTTTGACGGTATTCGGTGATAACTTTACGAAGCAACTTGACATTGGCGATACGGAAAAACTCACTGCAATCCCGAATACACTGCACAGGTTTAATACGTGCAAATGTGGGTATTACCCCGCGATCTCGACACTGCACGACGTATTTTAGACCACATTCGAGTTTCTTGCGTTTAATTCTTAACCGTACGAACTCCTTCACTTTGTTTACCATTACCGCGCCGTAACGGTTAGCAACTTCACTTTGAAAACTATCGCGAGTTTTATCCATATTAACTTATTATTAAACGGCTAGGACCCGCGTTATATTTACCGGAAAGATTCCGACCAGTTTCGGACTGTTTTGAAGTCCTTCGTCTGGGAGTTACGATTGCGCGAAGCGACGAGCACGGGCCTCAGCGCGTAACTGACGTTGCGATGGCGCTGTCTGCTCCGGCTCAGCCGCATTTGTCAAGTCACCGTCAGAACTGTCACTTGTCTCACTGTCATTGTCACTGTTATTGATAAAATAGGGCTGATGACACACTACACTAACTGTATCAGTCTCACGATCTAGGCGCACAATATTAGAGTCACAGATGTTCAGAACAGTTTTCCATGCCGGCGGTATGTTCCACCCACAATCCCGGTTGAAGTTGGGATGACGACATATTTCGATAGCTTCTCGCACCTTACGCGGGACGAAGAACTTTTCCCGCGCAAGAACGGACGCTTTATCGAAACGCACAAAATGACAGGAACCCGGGATGTGAGCGTGTTCTGCAACTGCCGATCTTACAGTGTCCATGTTTTTCACACTCCTTATATGTTATGAAACTGGTCGGAATCTTTCCGGTAAATATAACGCGGGTCCTAGCCGTTTAATAATAAGTTAATATGGATAAAACTCGCGATAGTTTTCAAAGTGAAGTTGCTAACCGTTACGGCGCGGTAATGGTAAACAAAGTGAAGGAGTTCGTACGGTTAAGAATTAAACGCAAGAAACTCGAATGTGGTCTAAAATACGTCGTGCAGTGTCGAGATCGCGGGGTAATACCCACATTTGCACGTATTAAACCTGTGCAGTGTATTCGGGATTGCAGTGAGTTTTTCCGTATCGCCAATGTCAAGTTGCTTCGTAAAGTTATCACCGAATACCGTCAAAAACTCATGTCCACCAACCAATATGTGTATCGTTTACACCTGGAATTGTCACAAAATTTATATCCGGAACTGTGGCAGGTACTTGATGCTATGTCGTACAGCAGAACAACATACATTGAAGGTAAAACGCTTAATAGACATACAAAAAAGTTGACTAATTTAATAAGTAAACAAAGATATGAAACATCTGCTCAATGCTACCCTCATGATTTGAATAATATTAGGGATGGGACACATTGCGTTGGACGTGATAGTGTTGTTAATTTATCCGCGTGTCAGCTGAGTGAGGATGCTGTTCAGGCTTTATCCCGGGGGCTTAATTATGCACCTGCACCTCATCACATTCCTTTTGAGGATATAATCACCAATGTGGAGGATGCAGTGATTCGAAATAAGGTGCCACACCAAGAGGCGGAGTGCATGAGGCAAGATGTAGCTGCAATGTTACGCAAGCAGAAACCACCAAAGTGTAATATTAGCAAAGGTGAATTGGTAGCCTTAAGAGAACTGCGAAATAATGATGACATCTTGGTGTTGCCAGCCGACAAGGGCAATGCAATTGTGGTGGTGGATACTTGTGTATACGAGCGAAAATTAAACGCGATAGTAAGTGACACCACCACGTACAAAAGGGTCGGCTATAATCCAACTGCTCGAGTTACTGCTAAAGTGCAAAAATTATTGCAGCAATTTTCAAACGAGGACTTAATGGCACGCGTTCGTCCGAAAAATCCTGTCTCACCAAAGATCTACGGTCTGCCTAAGATTCATAAGCCAGAATGGCCATTGCGACCAATCGTAAGCCAAATTAATGCACCCACATACCTGATGTCCAGGCATTTGGCATCTGTTTTGCAGCCTTTGGTTGGTAAAACGAGCAGCCATGTGAGAGACTCGAGGCATTTCGTCCATCTTATTAAGGAGGTATGTATACAACCGGACGAGATAATGGTTAGCTTTGACGTCACTTCGTTGTTCACTAATGTACCAGTAGAGGATACTATGAGCATTATCACTGATTTAATACATGACTCTGATTTACCTACTGAGTACATCCAATGGACCGAGTACTGTCTCAAGAGCGGCTATTTTGCTTGGCGTGGTGAGTACTACTTGCAGTTGGATGGTGTGGCCATGGGTTCACCGTTGGCTCCTGTGGTGGCTAACATATTCATGGAGCATTTTGAAGCTCGTGCACTGTTGGACGCTCCCGCAAAGCCACGGCACTGGTGGAGATATGTGGATGACGTGTTTTCCATCATAACAATTGACGAGTTAAACATCTTCGCTCAGTACATAAACACACTCCATGCAAAAATCAAATTTACGGTTGAAGAAGAAAAGGACGGTAGTCTGCCTTTTTTGGACGTCCGGGTTATAAGAAAGCCAGATGGTTTGTTGGCCCACACGGTATACAGGAAGCCAACACACACGGAACGATACTTGCAGGCAGAGTCGCACCATCATACATCACACCTGGCATCTGTGTCAAAAGCCTTAATTAACAGAGCTCTACACATATGTGATCCTCAACACGTCAACGCTGAGTTGGAGCATGTAAAACACGTCCTAGAAAGCAATGGCTTTAACTGGGGTCAATGCAGTCGGTGGGCAAGCACAAGCAAACGTAAGCGTCCTCTCACAGCGCAGCGTTCTCCCATATATCTTCCTTTTGTCAAAGGGGTGACCGACAAAATTGGTCATTATCTGAAGCGAAAGTATGACATGAGAACGATATTCCGACCGCCTGGACAGCTACGACAGTTCCTTCGCTCACCAAAGGACAGAGAACCCTTTAGCGGCCCGGGAGTGTATAGGATTCCTTGTGACTGTGGTAAGTCGTACATTGGCGAGACGCAACGGAATATTGCAACTAGGCTCACTGAACATATAAGGAGTGTGAAAAACATGGACACTGTAAGATCGGCAGTTGCAGAACACGCTCACATCCCGGGTTCCTGTCATTTTGTGCGTTTCGATAAAGCGTCCGTTCTTGCGCGGGAAAAGTTCTTCGTCCCGCGTAAGGTGCGAGAAGCTATCGAAATATGTCGTCATCCCAACTTCAACCGGGATTGTGGGTGGAACATACCGCCGGCATGGAAAACTGTTCTGAACATCTGTGACTCTAATATTGTGCGCCTAGATCGTGAGACTGATACAGTTAGTGTAGTGTGTCATCAGCCCTATTTTATCAATAACAGTGACAATGACAGTGAGACAAGTGACAGTTCTGACGGTGACTTGACAAATGCGGCTGAGCCGGAGCAGACAGCGCCATCGCAACGTCAGTTACGCGCTGAGGCCCGTGCTCGTCGCTTCGCGCAATCGTAACTCCCAGACGAAGGACTTCAAAACAGTCCGAAACTGGTCGGAATCTTTCCGGTAAATATAACGCGGGTCCTAGCCGTTTAATAATAAGTTAATATGGATAAAACTCGCGATAGTTTTCAAAGTGAAGTTGCTAACCGTTACGGCGCGGTAATGGTAAACAAAGTGAAGGAGTTCGTACGGTTAAGAATTAAACGCAAGAAACTCGAATGTGGTCTAAAATACGTCGTGCAGTGTCGAGATCGCGGGGTAATACCCACATTTGCACGTATTAAACCTGTGCAGTGTATTCGGGATTGCAGTGAGTTTTTCCGTATCGCCAATGTCAAGTTGCTTCGTAAAGTTATCACCGAATACCGTCAAAAACTCATGTCCACCAACCAATATGTGTATCGTTTACACCTGGAATTGTCACAAAATTTATATCCGGAACTGTGGCAGGTACTTGATGCTATGTCGTACAGCAGAACAACATACATTGAAGGTAAAACGCTTAATAGACATACAAAAAAGTTGACTAATTTAATAAGTAAACAAAGATATGAAACATCTGCTCAATGCTACCCTCATGATTTGAATAATATTAGGGATGGGACACATTGCGTTGGACGTGATAGTGTTGTTAATTTATCCGCGTGTCAGCTGAGTGAGGATGCTGTTCAGGCTTTATCCCGGGGGCTTAATTATGCACCTGCACCTCATCACATTCCTTTTGAGGATATAATCACCAATGTGGAGGATGCAGTGATTCGAAATAAGGTGCCACACCAAGAGGCGGAGTGCATGAGGCAAGATGTAGCTGCAATGTTACGCAAGCAGAAACCACCAAAGTGTAATATTAGCAAAGGTGAATTGGTAGCCTTAAGAGAACTGCGAAATAATGATGACATCTTGGTGTTGCCAGCCGACAAGGGCAATGCAATTGTGGTGGTGGATACTTGTGTATACGAGCGAAAATTAAACGCGATAGTAAGTGACACCACCACGTACAAAAGGGTCGGCTATAATCCAACTGCTCGAGTTACTGCTAAAGTGCAAAAATTATTGCAGCAATTTTCAAACGAGGACTTAATGGCACGCGTTCGTCCGAAAAATCCTGTCTCACCAAAGATCTACGGTCTGCCTAAGATTCATAAGCCAGAATGGCCATTGCGACCAATCGTAAGCCAAATTAATGCACCCACATACCTGATGTCCAGGCATTTGGCATCTGTTTTGCAGCCTTTGGTTGGTAAAACGAGCAGCCATGTGAGAGACTCGAGGCATTTCGTCCATCTTATTAAGGAGGTATGTATACAACCGGACGAGATAATGGTTAGCTTTGACGTCACTTCGTTGTTCACTAATGTACCAGTAGAGGATACTATGAGCATTATCACTGATTTAATACATGACTCTGATTTACCTACTGAGTACATCCAATGGACCGAGTACTGTCTCAAGAGCGGCTATTTTGCTTGGCGTGGTGAGTACTACTTGCAGTTGGATGGTGTGGCCATGGGTTCACCGTTGGCTCCTGTGGTGGCTAACATATTCATGGAGCATTTTGAAGCTCGTGCACTGTTGGACGCTCCCGCAAAGCCACGGCACTGGTGGAGATATGTGGATGACGTGTTTTCCATCATAACAATTGACGAGTTAAACATCTTCGCTCAGTACATAAACACACTCCATGCAAAAATCAAATTTACGGTTGAAGAAGAAAAGGACGGTAGTCTGCCTTTTTTGGACGTCCGGGTTATAAGAAAGCCAGATGGTTTGTTGGCCCACACGGTATACAGGAAGCCAACACACACGGAACGATACTTGCAGGCAGAGTCGCACCATCATCCATCACACCTGGCATCTGTGTCAAAAGCCTTAATTAACAGAGCTCTACACATATGTGATCCTCAACACGTCAACGCTGAGTTGGAGCATGTAAAACACGTCCTAGAAAGCAATGGCTTTAACTGGGGTCAATGCAGTCGGTGGGCAAGCACAAGCAAACGTAAGCGTCCTCTCACAGCGCAGCGTTCTCCCATATATCTTCCTTTTGTCAAAGGGGTGACCGACAAAATTGGTCATTATCTGAAGCGAAAGTATGACATGAGAACGATATTCCGACCGCCTGGACAGCTACGACAGTTCCTTCGCTCACCAAAGGACAGAGAACCCTTTAGCGGCCCGGGAGTGTATAGGATTCCTTGTGACTGTGGTAAGTCGTACATTGGCGAGACGCAACGGAATATTGCAACTAGGCTCACTGAACATATAAGGAGTGTGAAAAACATGGACACTGTAAGATCGGCAGTTGCAGAACACGCTCACATCCCGGGTTCCTGTCATTTTGTGCGTTTCGATAAAGCGTCCGTTCTTGCGCGGGAAAAGTTCTTCGTCCCGCGTAAGGTGCGAGAAGCTATCGAAATATGTCGTCATCCCAACTTCAACCGGGATTGTGGGTGGAACATACCGCCGGCATGGAAAACTGTTCTGAACATCTGTGACTCTAATATTGTGCGCCTAGATCGTGAGACTGATACAGTTAGTGTAGTGTGTCATCAGCCCTATTTTATCAATAACAGTGACAATGACAGTGAGACAAGTGACAGTTCTGACGGTGACTTGACAAATGCGGCTGAGCCGGAGCAGACAGCGCCATCGCAACGTCAGTTACGCGCTGAGGCCCGTGCTCGTCGCTTCGCGCAATCGTAACTCCCAGACGAAGGACTTCAAAACAGTCCGAAACTGGTCGGAATCTTTCCGGTAAATATAACGCGGGTCCTAGCCGTTTAATAATAAGTTAATATTGACAATGGGTCTTCTCAAATAACACAGAAGTTGTATTGCATAAGAACATACGAACTTTGAATCAACGTTAGGAGAGCGGTAATAGACTATGGAGTCCCGTGGCGTAGGTCCATGGTTTTATCGGCACCGCCTGCTTGAGCTTTGCCGCATGGTGGAAGGGCATTTTGAGTATGGTCGCCTGGATCGCTACCAGTTCGTCACTTGTGAACTTGTGACGAAATGCATTAATTCTTATAGGCAGAGGTTACCGCCTAAAATGAGGCGGGTCTCGTGGTTATTGCCTCATAATCCAATAAAAAATATATTCGAAAATAATATGTTTAGGCACGCTAACTATACAAGGAAATAATTATCTTTCTTCTCTGAAACGAGATTTTGATTTTATTTGTTACATATTTTCTAATAAAAGTGAGGGAAACAAAAAGTTTGAAATAGAACGTACTTAGCCTTTGTGATACAAGTTTAATGATCCGAGTAGCATATTTTAATATCTTATTTTCTTTATGAAGTTGGTCCAAGAGTAAAAAAAAAATTGGCTGAAGGGACCAGTGAGCCGAAGACCTCGTGATATAAACATGTTTTACGTTATCAACCCTCATATCATCAAAGTTTTAAAAAATTCCACTAACTAAATCGATAAAATATCCATGAAATTAATAAAGCTGCTCATAAAATTTCACAAGAATCGGTTGAGAAATGCAACCTTTAGAGGAAAACCACCGGAAATCAGGCCATACGAAAGCATTTTTGCCCAAGCTGAAGCGGAGACGCTTCTCGCAGTCAACATATACCTAAGTAGCTAAATGGAATATTGTAGTATGGTGACTGAGTAAGAGGTATTCAAAAGAGTAAATATAGTAAGTGTTCTTGATTTATATCAAATAATAAATTCAAGATCCAGCACTCAGTTTCTTGATAGCGTTAGTAAGAAAATAAACTGTTTGCTTTTGTGTTCTTTTTATTCAGGGCAAAATACGCAAGACTATAAATAAAATAAAAACCATTTAGTAGATGATGAATACTTTTTAATATTGGTACCTATATATCGAACTAAAGAAAAATATTAAAATATAATAAAAAAATATTATATAAATCAAGCCAATATTATAAGCCAAAAAAAAGCATATTATAATTCAATAACACTTTTTTATTTCGTAAAGAATTACGAAATAAACAGTGTTATTGAATTAAGTTTGTAATTAAAAAAAAACGACCTTACAAGTAGACTAACTCAACTCTATGAAACAGTATTTTTTAACAACTTCCCCCAAAGAGGCCAAAGAGGGAAGAGGGAGAATTATCCCCAAGCATAGCAGGCATTTTGGGGATCGCAGTGATCGCAATATGGTAATCAATTCAGCGGTGGGACTCGAACTCCAGTCCATAGTCATTCATAACCAAGTAAGGCAAGTTTACGTGTATTACGAGTATTACGATATTAGCTCAATTATTACTAATGTTATTCAGCTTACTCTCTCAGCAGCCAATAAATTAAAGAAGCAACAAAAAGTACAATGGCTAGCCGACGAAAATAATATATAATTTATTAGATTTGTGACTAAGTAATTATATTTAGTCACGAATGTATCAAGAGAGTAGAGAGGTACCACCTGCCGTAACTTAATTATCTCCGATAATTATAGTTCTAGTTCTCCTATCGTTTAAAGAACAAAGGTTAAGGCGGAGAGCAATAAATAACGTTCGATTGTTATCATGAAATATAGGCGTACAATAGCGTAAAAAGCGTGAAATTTTAATGGCAAACTTTATGGGTTGTTGACCTATGAACGACCTATCCGATGGTTTTATTGTCTTACTAGCTTCCGCCGCACGCCACGGCTATGTATGCGTGCAATTCAGGTTCTTTTTATTTTTTATTACTACTTGCTGATAGGCTATCCTTTGACCACTATCTTACCTGATCGTAAGTGATGATATGGTCGAAGATGTTGTTCAGGCTAACCTAGAACTACTGTCACGGAGCTCTCAAGGACACCCCGTTAAGTGCTTGGTGACAGATTTTCTACTTTAGGGTGGTAGCTAGCCAGTCGGCCATTTACAAAATGCCCTACCACCATGCTGTAACGACTCCCATCGTAAAACAACAACCGGGACCGACGGCTTAACGTGCCCTCCGAAGCACGGAAGCTCTCAGTAGTAATGTCACTAGCAGTCACCCATCCAAGTCATGACCGTGGCGGACGTTGCTTAACTTAGCTTATCGGTTAAGAACTGCTAAGCAAACCTCGCTACGAGCGCTTCTAAAAATGCGTTAATCAGGGTGGAAACATTTTGTTTTATCAATGACATAGAGTATATGTAGCAAATTTTATTTCGGCTGTTTAGTGTTGAGTGGGAAAAAACTCACACACGCATAGAAATATTTACACTAATTGACTGAGCGAGAACCTCAGAGAAATGAATAAGAATCCCTCTCTCTTATTCATTTCTCTGAGGTTCTAGTAAATATCAAAAAGGAAGCATCAATTTCGGTCAATTATATGTAAGACACAACTCACTCACACAAACGTATCCAAATTCGGCCAATTTTGCCCTCATTCACGATAGACCGTCGCATATTACACACGTCACACAACGGAATAAATAAACTAAAAATGCATATTAAAACACTGCACACACATATTCAGTGAAGAAAAAGTTATCTGGTATTACTTTTCACACGTAAGTACTGAATTTAATGTACTTTCTTTAATATTATACTACGCAATTTAGGTTATAACTTCGAACCAAAATGTAAACAGTGGGATCGTAAAGTGTTGCCAGCCATACATTTGATACTTGTTGTGTTATTGTTGTTAATCAATTCAGATTTCCAATAAGGAGTACTTATATAGATGATTGGCTATCCGCGTTTAGGACTAATCGCAATGATCAAGGGTGGAAACCATCGAAGTGTAGCGTGATTTGTTCCAATCATTTTAACATTTTAACATGGCACGGCACCTGCGACGAAAGTATACCATATGCCATATACGTAACCTAACACGCCTTTGCCAATCAATTATTGTCCTAAAGAACGTAAAGTCTAGAATATCTTTAAAAAAAATTGGGAAACATAATCGTGAAGATTGTGCAATATTATAATCATATTGCACAATATAAATAATATGATGATATTGCGAAGTATTCTTACGAACAAATTTTGCTGTATATTTATATCTTCAACAATTTTTCTCACATAAATCCTACAATTTAGTTATTTTTGCTTTCATATGGCAACACTTCTATCGCACACATATATAGAAGTGTGGCTTCAGTTTGATGTTTTACGAGACTCCGTCTTTTCTTCTATTTTGTCAGAGGCGAGAACGAAGTTCTAGCTATGCGTCTATGCTAGCTTACATGAAAATGCTTTCGTATGCCCGGTTGTTCTCCTCTACAGGTCGCATTTCTTAACCAATTCTCGTAAAATTTTGTGAGCGGGTTTGATTTTCATAGAATCTTACTGTCGATTCAGGTTTTGGAAATTTTTACCATAAAGAAATGAAATATAGTCGTTGACAATGGATGACAATCAATCCCTAAGTAGCAAGGGTCACTAAAAAGAGTGAAATTTTTTTTTTTACCGAAAAATGGAACCGACTTCAACACCCAAAAGTGTGAAATAACTTGTTGAAGTCGTTACCATGATAGTTCAAAAGTACGTATTATCACAATATTGTGCGCGTGATAACGGACTTCGACAAGTTATTTCACACTTTTGGGTGTTGAAGTCGGTTCCATTTTTTGGTAAAAAAAATGTTTTCACTCTTTTTAGTGACCCTTGCTACTTACGGGATCGATTGTCATTCTTTGTTAACGACTATATTTCAGTTATTAGAGTGTAACTCAAAAACGGAATGACCGATTTTGATGAAATTGAAAATAGGACCAAACGACAAGCATCAGCTTATAAACAAAATGAGATTTTTTAAAATCGGTTGGCTTGAGAACCTCCTCCTTTTTTGGAAGTCGGTTAACAAATAACTATATTCACCTCACAAGCTCGTAAAAGCGATGTTTATTATTCAAAATCTGCGTTGAAAAGTGGTTTTTATCCGCTGGCTTAGAAAATATTTTTGAAATTCGAACCGGGTCTAACTTAAAAACTAAACTAGTTAGGATTCTGAAATATCTGTTTATTATGTACCATCGTATCATTAAAGCCTAGCCAAGTAATAAATAGTTTTACTAGAACAGGTTTTTAGTAAAATAACTTTATTTTGTAGCAGTAATTAAATTATTTGCTAATCTTAATTACATCCTTTTGCGGTCAAATTGATTCCAAATGTAAATATGGCAGTTTGTCTTTAATATATGGAATTAATGGAAATGTCATTTACTCCTTTTTTTCATCATGATGAGATGAGTTTCGTGATACATTATACTGTAATGTATAGTACTATAATGCGTATCTGCGTAAAATCTAGGTATTATTACTATGTATTATTTACGAAGGTAAATTACGAAATTACTTTTAGAATTTATGTGTCAAAAAAGTGAAGGACCATAGTAGTAAGCACTTCCGAAAATGGAAACAAGAATGTGTCACATTTTAGTTGTTTTTGAGTTGCTAATAACACAGTTACACACAAAAAGCTTTTCTTACTATTCAGTTTGATTATTGATTGTTCTTTAGTATATATGTAGTAGAATTGACGAAAACAGCGTTATTGTATTGCAGAATTAAAATTTACGAGAGAAAAAACGTAAGTCTGTGCGGGATTCGAACCCGCGTCCATTCACAACTTTAGCCGGGGTATGCTTTATTATATCTCTATCCAATTGTGCTAACATGACAATGAGTCATAACTCGTCATAACTCTCGTAAATTTGTAATTTTGTAATGTAATCCGCAGAGCATGCGTTATTGCAAACATAAAAATATTAAAAATGCATTTTAGTATGTTTCATACGATTTTAACGAATCAATTTAAGAAATGCTTTTCAATGTTTGAAGTTTGTATTGAATTATAACACATTGGTATTGGTTAATAAGATCAACTTCATATTAAATATGAATGTATTTCTTATATTTATTCAATGAAATTAAAATAATACATTGTTAGATAGTATAGCCCGTGGAGGGCCGGGTTAGAATTGCGCCTCCCCATATCATCCCGTGAGTGTCGTAAGAGGCGACTAAGCGTAAAATACTTGAAGGTGGGCAGCAGCGCCTTCTAAAGAACTGCCAACTTACACTGCGATCCCCAAGCCGCCTGCCAAGCGTGGGGATTATGGCAAATACCCCCTTAATAGAGGAAGCTGTGTTCAACAGTGGACGATCCGGCTGTTACAGTACAGTACAGATAGTACAGTATAGTACAGTATAGTACAGTATAGTACAGTAGAGACAAATATGTACGTACCTAAAACTAAAATATGGATAGCTTCAATGCCTATGGTCGAACTTCCTAAACGTAAAACAATTTGAAGTTATATTAAAATACCGATATTACGATATATGAAATAGTTATTTCAGCAAAATTTGTAGAACTTAATGTTGCAATATGGACGGTGGATATACTTATTGACAAATATCTTACCATCTAAATGTCAAAATTAATTGTTCGACTTCCTAATTTGGATATAGGCACTTATACTTCGTATTTTCATTAAATTCATATTAGTGGCGCTTCACCAGCCACTACCACGACAGGCTAGCTTTAACCACACGACAATTTTTTTAATTGGACAACTGCAACCTTTGAAAAATATCATTTTGTCTAATTTTCTCGCATTCAGGACAACCAAAAGGTAGTCGCCAAGCGCTGTACACATAAACATTTAACTTTGTTTGATTCATGCATGGTTAAAAATTTCTGCGATATAGTATTATTCGCAGATGATACCTCCCTGATTTTTCAAGTAGATAGGAAAGATAGTGAACTAATTCATGTAAATAATGTGTTATCTATGATCTCTAAGTGGTTCGCGGCTAATAATCTTCTCTTAAAATCAAAAAAGACCAAATGTTTAAAGTTTTCTTTACCAAATGTTACTTATGTTGAACCAAACATTAAGCTTGGCCTAGATAAACTCTCTTTTAACAATGCGACAGTCTTTCTGGGAATCAAAATGGATTCAACTTTACAGTGGAATCCACATATACATGATCTATCCGGAAGACTTAGTTCTGCTACATATGCAGTTCGTAAGATAAGACAGCTAACAGACGTAGCTAGTACTAGGCTCGTTTATTTCGCGTACTTCCACAGTATTATGTCATATGGTGTAATGCTGTGGGGAGCTGTTGCTGAGATAGAGACTATCTTTATCTTGCAAAAGCGTGCAATTCGAGCCATATATAAATGGATCCTAGGGAATCCCTGAGAGATCTTTTTAAAGAAATTGATATTTTAACTTTACCAAGTCTGTATATATTTGAAAATATTATGTATGTTCGTAAAAAATTTAGTAAATTTAAATCAAACAGTGACAATCACAATTATAAATTATAACACTAGGAAAAGATAAAATAGCGGTGCCAGGTTTTAGATTAGCAAGGACAAATAAAAGGTCCTTCTTAGGCAATTGTGTGCGGTTTTATAATAAATTGCCCAAACATATTACAACGCTCGCAGAAAGAATATTCAAGTTGCACGTGAAGAACATTTTGATAAAGAAATCTTACTACACAGTTTGTGATTACTTAAACGACAAAAAGGCTTGGACTGGTTCGCCTCTGCCAAGCTAGCGCCTGTCACCTACATAATGTAAATAAATATTGTAATAATTTTACTATATAGCATGTAACACATTGTTAAAAAACTTTTAAAAGAATGGCCCCGAGTTTCTTGCCCGTTCTTATGGCAGTGGCTCTATATTTTTGTTTGCTGAACGTGGCAGTACAATGTTGTTTATTTCAATATTAAAATTTGTAATTGACCTTCATAAGAGCGTCGTAGACGCATACATTTAATAAATGATTTTGATTTTGACATTGACTTAATTTTTTATTTCATTTTCCGTCACAAGCTTTTAATAGATTTGCATCGCCCCCTCAAATATCAGCCCGAGCGATACGTCTGAGCTAAACTGACCTGTTTTACAATCTGCTACTCTGTACGTCACTAAAGGACTACACAAAAACATAATATTGTAGATTGTTTTTGATTGCAAATACAAATAAACAAATAATTATCTGCTCTAAAAATTAAACCTGTATTCCAGCGTAAACTAGAGCCCATCGACCCCGCCGCTATGTACCGAAAAGGTCGTCCTTCTTATACCGAGATAAGAAGAGACCCTCCAATTACGAGATAACAAAACTTAGGCACAAAAAACCTGTGACAACGGTATTCATACTGGTTATGTTAAGTGAATGTCAGTGATATAACAATGACCAAGAACTTGAGCATCGACAAGGCAATCAACATCATTGACCTTTTAAATTTTGAACTTTAAGGATTTGCGAATATGGGCTTCTATCTGCATTTGATGCAATTATAATTTGATACTTGTCTTTATATTTTAAGGTTGACTTGGCTTAATTTATTGCTCGTGTATGGTGTTCTTTTATAATTGTCAGAATTAAAAACATCTAAATACTAGCTGTACGATTTTGTTATTACGTAGGTGGGCGTTATACCTCTATCGAAATGTTTTTCTCTTCGCACACGTGCTTTCACTCATGAAATCATTTTCCTTAAAAAACAAACTGAGGAGTTTCTTACCTTTATAGCTGTTAAATATTTACTTTACGGTTGTCGTTAAATTACGACGGTAATGGCATTTTTTTCCATCAAACTTCATGCGCGTGCTTCCTATTTCATAATAAATATCTATTAATAAATACCTAATATTGAATGATGATTAATATTGATTTTTAAACTAACAAGTGTAATAGTAGTGTAGTACCACATCATCTATCCAGTGTACGTTATTATATACTATTAAAATCATATTAAACATAATTTTGTAGATTACACATCATTTTATATATTTCCATTTGACAAGCACTTTATTAAATTGCCTAATGAATGCTTACATGTGATAATTTACACGAAGCGACAAAGTTTAATTAAGAAATATCGTTTCAATTTGAGTGATAAGATAATTATAATGGCCTTAATTTACTGCACAGGTTCTAAAACTGATTTTTTTGCATTAACACTTGCAACGCTTACAAAATAAAAATAAGAAAAAAATACCTGCTCGTGTTTCAAAATTTTTCTTTTCGTTGCAATTTTTAGTAGACGTCATAGTACCTTCTACTACCTACTTTTTTTTAATAGTTGTTATTAAAACCATATTTTTTTAACAGATTTTCAATTTAATTTATTCTTGATTTGCGTCGAACAAATGATAATTCAGTGAAATATTAAAGTGTTTATACTTACAATTGTAAATATATATTATAACTATGCTTAGATTGTTTATTATTAGATAATTTTGTTCAGATTATTAGTAACCATTATATTCTAGATGGCTATAAACAAAATGTTACATAAATGATTATAGAACTCAGTCTTGATATTTTTTCTTTAACAAGGCTTTTTGGTTGTCCGACAAAAAATCTTTACATTATACGTCCTCAATTCTAGTGCAAAAATAGTACGTACCTAACAGATGTATACTTTAAATATTCAAATAGGTTGATCCATGAAATTTAGTTCTTAGCATAAACTCACCTGGTTCATAGTTTCGGAATCCCGGTTTCTGAAACTGACAGTCACAGAATATTATATTTAGCACGACAAAAGCACACCACCACCTAACTTGACACAGGACCATCTTGCGTGCAATAATGAGCATCAGAAGCGACCGGTTTGTAGGAACCTACAATATATACGGTGATTTAGTTTTAAAAAAAGAACCGGCTTTTGGCCTTCTCTCCGGTCAGGTTTAGGAGTATTTCCCACCTGTAAATAATGATTCATGATGAAAAATCACTCATGCTATCATTCAAGATCGTTAACGCCTCTAGCATGTTTTTTTAAGACTAGTGAATGTTTTGCGTTGTAATTGCCTTTGAGTCTCATACACTCAAGATAGTTGCAGCACTTAGGGAAAACAAAAGAATTCTTGGAATCGGCCACAGACGGGATCAAATATGACCCGAACACTCAAGTCGTTGCCTCGGCTTATCTAAATAAGATTAACTTTGGTTACATTATATGGGTAGATTTTCAGTCAAGTGAAACGACAGAGATAATAGGCTATGAAACAGCGTAGATTGCATTATTATTATTTGACAAAAGTACACTTTTACTGCAGTTTCCAATAGACAATGGGCATCGGACCAACACCTCCATCCTTAAGCAACCGCAACTCAGAACCAGGCTTTCATCGACATACCTAAAGACATGTCTCGAGTACTTCGGTCACATAGCCAGAAAAGATAGTGACAATCTGGACAGGCTAGACACTGGCAAAATAGAAGGAAAAATATCTCGAGGTCGCAGTCCAATGCGTTGGTCAGACCAAAAACGCTCCACACTCGAAATTCCAGTGCATGAGGCACTAAAAATTGCAGCCAACAGATCGAGATGTCACTCACTTATCAAGGAGCGAATACTTGATGGAGGGGGTCACGACCCTCAATAATGATAATGAATTACGCAGGGAGGACAATAGACAAATATTTAAAAACAAACTAAAACGTAAGGAAAAGTATAATTTGTTCTCTGCCACAAACCTTGTTTGGGCTAGCCATTGAGCACAATCTAACCTGGTGCGGTATGTGATCGAAGGAAGCAAACAGTCATAACCTGGAATGGGAATTGCTTCTCAAGGACAGCTGATTGAGCCTTCTAAATGTCCAGATGGGTCCCCTACAACCATGCAAAGTTAGTATTCAATATCACCTTGCGGTTGCTGGGTCCATCACGTTCACGAGAAAGAAAGGGGAACTTACAATACCTGAACCTCTCTCTTCCCTCTAAAGATTATTTACTTGCTTCATCTAATACTACCAAATTGGCACACTAATGCCTCTTTGGGTACACGTTCTAAAAATGAGTTAAGAATAATTTATTTGGTAGTATCTAAATATATATTTTGTTGGTACACCTCACGCTTCAACTCCGACAGCATATAAATAATCCACCGAACGATTACTTGTCAATTTATTTGTTGATACGTAGGTCGTATGTTGTAATATTTGATATTTTTTGTGTAGTCTTTAGTCATATTTGTTTTAAAGGACGTTCTACAAGTATATGCATATTATAGCAATCTATAGAACTGTAATAATTATTTTTAGAATTGAGATATATCTTTCGTCTGGATATCAATACACCAAATATTCAGGTATTTTACTGTTTTTTTAACTCGTGTCCATCATATGAGTCTACTCAAAAGAAATATTAACATTGGGTGAATGATAGGCTCAATAGCAGTTATTCTGAGTCTCCGTGTACTGTATTGTATCTAGTGGGGGATTTGATAAGAGGTTAAGATCAGAGAAAATCCCTTCTCTTATTAAATCGATGTCTTTTGTTCGTACTCAATGATGTTTCTCACCTAGCTACTGAAAGATCGACTTCTTTCGTATGTAGCAATCTACTTGAACAATTAAAAGGCATGAGTAAAGTAATTTGAATGGAAGTCATCAATTTGTTATTGTACTAATAAGATTTAAATCATTATACATATCAACGAGGTTCATTATTATTAACTTTTTAGTGTTATGTTTTGACTCCGTTTACGTATATTTCATAAAGTAAATTTAAATAAAAACAGTACAGACGCTAGCTGAAATAGGCACTTCACTTTCACTCTCAGAACTGTGTCTCACAAAAGGCACCACGTCGTTATTCAGAGTCGTCGACAAAATTTAAATTCCAGTAAGCTTTAGGAAGTTAAGCCTTACAAGTGTCTGACCACTTAGGCCTTAGATAGGGGCTAAAGGTCATCTTTGTGTTTCGACGTCGCTGCTGAATTTGTGTTTGGATGTTTGAGTTATGTACCTATTTCAATGTCCTTATGTTCTCAAAGAATGTTAACGATGTTTAAAAAAATACCTTATTGTATAAAATTTAGCATGAGGTTCTATTTCGCGGTGAACTACTATTAGTTATAATAACTCTAGGTTAGTCTGAACAACATCCTCGACCACATCATCACTTACCATCAGGTGAGATAGTGGTCAAAGGCTAACCTATCAAGCTTAAAAAAAAAAAAAAAAAAAAAAAAAGTTATCCTGCTCTATGAAGATAAATCTAAGGAATCTCTATATCCTCCCACTGCATGATCGTAAAAGTAACGCATGTCAGTGGGGAGTTATTAGGCGTACAACAGGGCCCTTTACCAATTAATGCTATAGGTTGTGAGTTTCCTAACAACGAGAGCGTTTTCAACAAGATCTGCTTCAGGAAGGCGCCCGGCGTTAAGACTGAGACAAGAAACATGTTGGGTTAGTAAAGGATTAATTGTAAGACCAGAGGAACAGGTCCTTGTACTTCGTATTCCCATTTAAAGCGGCGGTCTTGATTGATTGGTCATCACAAATATTACTACAAATACTACTTCACGTACTAAGTTGCAGGCATTTGCAAAGTCATTATTTAATAGAACGTGGTTGGTATAGTGATGTGCAGCAAACATAGAGGAATATAATGCTATTCTCTTTTCTATGGAAGGTAAGATTAATAAGTATATGCTCAATTATCCGCGCAGCTCCCGGCTTGAAAATCTAAGGAATCTCTATATCCTCCCACTGAATGATCGTAAAAGACAACTAAAGGTAAAAATACGCTCATTGAGCGGCATGTCACTACCTACTTTAAAATGGGGAGTGTATTAGGCGCACATCAGGGCCCTTTACCAATTAATGCTATAGATTGTGGGTTTCCTAACAACGAGAGCGTTTTCAACCAGATCTGCTTCAGGATGGCGCCCGGCCTTAAGACTGAGACAAGAAACATGTTGGGTAAGTAAAGGATTAATTGTAAGACCAGAGGAACGGTATGGATAAAAATATGATATAATGCCCTCTTTCGAAAAAGGTGTGATGTTGGTAGATATTATTTTCCAACAAAATTATTCCAAATCAACTACCTAGATGTAAGATGTAATTTTTTTGTAGATGTAATTAGATTTTAGATAAATAGTAAAATCAACTTATTTACGCAGTTTATTTTTTATTTTTTTATGTTATTGTGACGGAACAAGCTCGATGCCTACTTGATGTTAAGTGGACTAACCTCTGCCTATAACAGATACATTTCGACACAAGTCAGGAATTGCACTGCGCCCGTCACCTTGAAACGTAGTTGTTAAGTCTCATGTGCCTGTAATTTCAGTGGCTCTCAAGGACTGCTGCCGGTACACACCATTAGGTGCTTGGCGTCAGATTTTCTACTTGAGACCACATTTATATATTTTCGACCACATCATCACCATCAGGTGAGATAGTGGTCAAAGGCTAACCTATCAGGCATAAAAAAAAATATTGCGTTTGTAGCTCTTAAAAATATAGTTTTTATTCATAATAAACGATTACTGCGATTGGTTCTAAAGCATCCTGCTCGCAATCAGTGCCACAAGGTAGTGGCGTGGCTCCAAGCCTTAAATAATTTAGGTTATCAATCAACCATCATCTCGTCATAATGATTTACTATTGGATTAAATCAAGTCGGTTCCTGGCTGATAAATGAAACTACACTCGAGAGCAATGAATCCGGGTCACTTAAAGAATATTAAAAATCTCGGAAACTAAAAATGATGCTTGTGCATGCATGCTTGCTTGAATCTTTCCCCTGGTCTTCGATACACTCTGTGTCTTCCATCGTGCTTGTAGAGCATAAATTTTGATTCGTCGGAGAACATAACTTTTGACCAATCTTCAATACTCCAATTTACGTGGCTCTGGGCATATCTTAGTCTCGAAATACGATGCCCACGCTCCAGTTTAGGGCCGTTTGCAGGTCTAAGGGGTTTTAAGTTAGATTCAGCAAGCCGACGTCTTACTGTCCATGCACTTGGGTTACTTCCTCCGAGGCGTCGAAACTGATTGGTGAGTTCAGTTCCTGTGAGAAAGCGATTTCGAAGCATGGTGTTCACCAAGTATCGGTCTTCTCGTGCTGTGGTACACCTGGTTCTGCCCGTTCCTGGTCTGCGTAGGTTAGAACCAGTTTCTTCGTAACGTCGGAGAACTCTTTGTACTGTTGACAGCGACACACCGACAGTCCTGGCTGTATCGCGCTGACTCCGGCCGGTTTCCAGCATTGTAAGTATTCTGGTGCATTCTTCAGGCGTAAGCGACATAATTTCAGCTTGAATAATGAATATAGAGCACTATCAACATGGTTTATGTACCCACATAAATGACAGATTACAAACAAAAGCAAAACCAAATGCTGTAATTTCGTAGTTCCATCTTCGAAAGTGGCCCTTTTTCAAATTTGATTTTTTTATGATATAACTTTACAATAACTTAGAAGTTTTAATACCTTCATTTAAGGAGTATTACATTGTCTATTAAATACAATTTATTGCATTAACCTAGCATTTTTAGTTTCCGAGATTTTTAGGATTCTTTAAGTGACCCGGATTCATTGCTCTCGAGTGTAGTTGGAGAATATCATGTTATCCTTGATAATGTGCCAATTAAAACCTACCCACCCATATATTTGAGCTACATTCGTATTTTAAACTTGTTTATTTATGAACTCGCTTTATACTCAACAGAATATAAAGCAAGATAATTTGCACCAAATACAGTTTGAATATAGCGCTGGATTTGAAATTATTTTCTTATGAACTTTTTGACATTTTAAACACTCGTCATATAATTATGGATGACGTGGCGAAGCTTACTTAGCCCGTTCTTAACCGATCAGCTAAGCTAAGCAACGTTCGCCGCAGTCATGATATGACCTATCAAACATAGGTGACTTTTAGTGACATTACCTACTTCTGAGAGCTTCCGTGCTTCGGAGGGCACGTTAAACCGTCGGTCCCGGTTGTTGTCTAACGTTGGCAGTCGATAAAGCATTGTGGTAGGACATTTTACGAATGCCTGGCCTTCTACCACCTTCAAGCAGAAAATCACAACCGGGACCTCTCTGCATGTCTCCACTGTCATTAAAATATTATGGTAACCGAGAACTGGTCTGATATGGCCGAAGAGTAGGTAACAGAACTCTTCGATGCATTACACTAAATAATCATTATCTTGAAATATTTTACAATCAACGGATTAAAAAAAAATTGAAATCTAAATTTTACATTCCGTAATAAATTTTCAATCATTAGAAACAAAGCTGTGTCCTCCCAATTGCCTTTTTATTGCTCGACAAAACACATAGTAACGTTGTGAAACTACACATTACCTACATTACCGAATTTAATTCCATCGGCCTCAAAGTTAGGTATGTCTGCCTACCTGACCGGTCGGTTTGGTGACCACAACAAAGTTGACCGTACGACCGTACCAAAGGACGGCAATAGTTTGGCCCTTCGAGAGGTACCTACAGGTAAATATTATAGAAATTTATATGTATATATGTGATACCTACGTAGCTTGCTACATACTAGCCTTTATTGATTGTGAATATAAAAATGCACAGAAAACCCCAGCAAAATAAAAAAAAATTATAATCTACAAAGTGCTTACGGACTGCTACAACTGGCGCAAGAAGTCCATGGCAATGAATTCACGGCTTGAGCTACTACACGGTGGTAAGGCATTTAGCTAGTTCTCAACTAGAACTAGCAAAGATTTATTTTAGAAATCTGTAAGCAAGCATCTAGCGAGTTCCCGAATGTGGGTTGTTACAGCAATATTAAAATTAACAAACCTGCGAAGTGAGTCTGACACGCAATTGGCTGGTTTTTGTTATTGGTGTACGTTGTACTCGTATAATGGACCATAATCATATCAAGTTTATTGAAAAAAAAATAACGTTAACACGTTCTTTGTATGGGAGGCCCCATACTCTTATTTTTTAAATTTATTATCATTATTATTTGTTAGGCAAAATGAAATTCTCGTGGAAGTTTCAACCGGCTACCTACCCTATTACATTACCAAAAAAGCCTTTTAAATTTCGGACAGACAGACGGACGGATAAGAAACATGGCCCCGATTTCATGCATGGAACCCTAAAAACTATAAAGAAAAATGTTTATAAAAACAAATAATAATTTAATTTAAGGGGGTACATAAGATGTGTTAAAACAAAGTTTTCTTTTTACTCTATGGTAAAAACTGTACCACAGACCTTTGAATTGAAACGTGCAATTATAATAATAGTATAAATTAAAACAACGAGTAAAAAATATTAGCCAAGCGCAAGTCGGACTAATGCTAAGGATCTCGAATCAAATGAAAAAATCGGCCAAGTGCGAGTCGGATTCGCGCACTAAGGGTTCCGTACCACATTAACTATACAAAATTAGACTTCATATTTTAACCTATTTTTGTTTTAACGACCGCGAGTCCGACTCGCACTTGGCCTATTTTTTGTTTTTGTTGTTATAGCGGCAGCAAAAATACATCATCTGTGAAAATTTCAACTGTCTAGCTATCACCGGTCTTGAGATACAGCCTGGTGACAGACGGACGGACGGACAGCGAAGTCTCAGTAATATAGTCCCGTTTTTACACTTTGGGTACGGAACCCTAAAAATGGTATATGTTTTCTTATAAACACAACATTATAACTGTAATATTGTGTATGTAAATACTGAAAACTACAGTTCGTTTACTGTAATTACAGAAAACCTACTGGCAACACTGCTACATACCTACAACAAAGGTTTCATTATTGAGGTACCACTTAGGCGCAAGCCTATTCATGAAGGGATCACGGAATGCCCCTTGTGTCTGGGACTATAATATTACAATTGAGGGTTTCGTACGTGACTAATCTCTCTGGCATGGATGGCTGCTGTCAATCATGAATGGTCCTTTATTAGTCGGGGATTATTGGGGTTTATCGTCAAATAAAGACTCGATGTTCCATATCGACGATTAAATATTAGATTTCAAGCTTTTATGACGATTGGGTGAATTCTTTGTGCTATATGCAGGTAGCTAAGTGATTGAACACTTATATAGCCTTAAACTGGCCACGTGCGTGAGGGATTGGCATACCGAGGGCTCTGTAAGACCCAACGTACCAACACCCAACATCTATATTCTGTGTATAAGGAAAAGTGTGTAATCCGTTTCCGTATACAATTCCTAGGAAATGTTTACCATTCCTAAAATGGATAGGAAATTTATCACATATTTTGTATTTTTTCTTATTATTAACTATAATTCTTCTGGCGCGTTGTTGTGGTCACAAGTAAGCTAACGCTCCTCCTTGCTTCGCTCGTCGTCCGCACCTATGACTTTGAGATTTAGTGATCATTTACTTCATTTGGTGATACTTTACTACATTTGGTGTTCGATTACAATTTTTGATATCCTAGTATCATCTCGGAATTGGAAACAATTCCTAGGAAATACATACATTTCACAGGAAATGTGTGTAGTAAGGAATCATTAAAACATTATTTTACACATTTCCTAAGTAGGCTCGGAAGGGTGGGTATATATTTCTAACTAACCTAGGAATTGTACACAATTCCTAGGTTTCACATTTTTCCGGTAACATATACACAAAAATGACTTTGTTTTTCGTCGGTTCGGTAGCCTTGGTAGACTTGGATTCATAGATCTACTGTAATTTTGGAGCCAAAACAGTTATTTGCTGTATAATTTTAGTACTGAACGAGTGTATTTTTATTGTATAGCAGTAGGTGCGCTACCGGAGACGCAACTTTTGATATATAACACGCTGTAATACGATTATGGATTTAACACGTTAATTTCCGAAAGTATGGGGAGTGGTATACCTAAAGTGAATTTTAGTATACTTGGTTTGGAGGGACTCGTACTTGTTTTTTATTTTATTATATATCGCTTTTCTTTAGAGCTAGAAATGTTATTACACAAAGTTTGGCGCTTGTATTATATTATTTACTATTACCATTTTTACGATATAGAAAAAACCACAGAAAAGAGAAAGCAATTTATATCTCTATGGCAAAAACAAAGACATTAAAACAAAAACAAGCTTCTTGTATGGGAACCCCTGTTGACTATTTTCTGAGTATTTAAGGTCTTTTTTTTCAGAAAAGTGATCTTGATGATACATATTCTGTAAAGATTCAAACCAAACATCTATTGCAGTTCATAAGATTTAAATGTAGAATTTGAGGGCCAGAAATGTTGTATAGACGAATGTTCCTTGAGAGCCAGTAATTCTTGGTTAGCCTGAAGAACTTCATCGACCACATCATCAATTATCATCAGTGATCGTAGTGAGATATCGGTCAAAGGCTAGCATATCAGTAAAAAAAAGCGACGTCGTAGTATGTACCTAATACGTTTTGGTTCCGTACGACGAAAAAAATCAGCCATATGCGACCTATTCTGGCGTGCGCTGCAAAAACCTTAAGTGTCACACTCACATAATGTATAACGGAAATGTTTATCTCAATTTTTTCTACAAAAAAGCTAGCGTCAGCATATATCTATCTTTTATGTGTAAGCCATTATCGCCAATATAGTGAACCATATTATACTGTAAAAAAATATTATGTATTTATTATGCATATTCGGTAGTAACAAATTGATCCTTTTCAAACTATTATTATAAAGGCAAACGTTTGTGAGTGTGTTTGTATGTTCATTACTTTTTCACTCTCAAACGACTGGATCGATTTTAATGAAATTGGGTATGATAGAGAGCGAGATAAATAACTCTTTATTGAAAACACCATAATTATACAATAAACTTATTACTAAAATATAAATTAAAACCGAGTGTATCATTGGGTGGTCGTCGCTCAGAGCGATCTCTTCCAGACAATCCATCAACAAAAGATATGGTCAAAATTTTGGGCGGGGTTTCTTATGGTCTTAATAATTGTACATATAAATAACTGCTGTATAGCGTTACGTCTTCTAATGACATAGAATGGGTAGAATGAAGAAATTTAAATTGTTCCTTGAGGGAGCACGGGGATAAAGGATTCAACAGAATACTGTAAAGGAGAGATAATATATGAGAATTCAGGCGACGATGAACAGGGAGCCACTTGAGCTTATTACGACAATCGGAGTCATCATATTTACGTAAGCCATATATAAATCTTATACTCAAAAACATCAATTGTATTAAAGTAGATAAGGCGCTGGATTAACACATAATATACATTTTATCATTAATCAACCCGCGGGTGTAACCGCGGGGCGCAGCTAGTATAGGTACCTACATATATGTTCTATTGTCAATGGGCACATTGAAGATTCATTACTTAAGGGTATATTTTAGACGAACGCCCCCATACAAAACGCAACTCCAATCTCATTTTAATAATAGCGAATAAAACTCAATGGTTTTTTACCTACGTAATCACTACCCTAATATCTAGGTTTGTGGTGCATCAGATTTTCATTAAATTATACATTTTTGAAATTACATTAGCTCAAAAACTCGTAATTTTAGATAAAAGAAAGACCCAACTTTAAGCATCTCCTTCAAGAAAAATAAGCATGTTTTTAATATTTCTATTGCACCACAAACATGGGGAATATAATGAATTTTCTATAATGGGAAGTTATTTATACATGTGTACTATACTTTTTAAATAAATCTGGAGCTACGAATAACTGGCTCAAACTCCTAAAAACGAGTGCTATATACTAAATGCTATATACTAAATTTTTTAATTATTAGTCCAAAAAAAAAAGGATTTAAGCCAGAAACGATAGGTCCAATAATACACTATATTTACATGTGAGTTTTTTTTAAATAACAAGTTGAGTTTATATAAAAGTTCACGCTTTGGCTGGCGGGTATATGTCCTTAAACATATTCGAAAATCGTGCAGTGATAAAGATTGTTGGGAATCAGCTCCTTCATAAGATATATCAAAAAGTGGGTGGGGAAGCATAAACGTGATCGAGGCATTATAGATGTACGATACGAGTGTATCGACTAGCTAAAATAAAACGGTATCGATGATATTGTGGTATCTATATTTTCTTTTTAAAGTTGGTCACATTTTTTCGCCGCCCCAACATGCCTCTGAATATTTTTGCCTAAATCAGGCTGACCCCGCCGGCAAATGATCTGCACTAATTTAATGAGCGTCCTTTTATTCGTCAGACAATGCTCGAGATTTTTCTCTTTGTATTTTATTTTGAGGGTTTGCACATAAATACCTAGCGATATTTAAACGGAAATTTTGTTCAGAACACAATGAAAAAGAAGTCGAATGTTAAAATATTATATTTTGAGGTTACTCGGGGCAGCTGTACAATAATTAAGGTATTTGCAAGGTTTTTTCCAAACTACCATTAGGCATTATATCTATCTGGCTATCGATGTATCAAATATGTGGGGTTAGTTTCACGTGATATTCTTATAATACGACAAAATAATATAAAAGTGGTTGATAGCTATAGCTTCCATGTTTAAACCTAGTCGCCTTTTACGGCTTATTTTTATAGAATATGTATCAGTGTGGCGGATTCCCAAACAAGTAAAATGGCAAAAGTTACAAATAGAAGGGAGTCCCCGTAGTTTTGTTAAGTTGTTTCATGATTTTTTTTCTAACGGCCAACATCAAATAATAAAAACCAGAAAAAAAATTGTACTCCAATAATATGCAAAATATGATTTTCGCTTAGGAGGCGATAGTGCTTGTAATAATTTTTAGAAATATAGAGGGGTAGCGACATCATTTCGAGAGTTCAGTGTTTGAAAAAGCACTTCTTTCGATGAGATTATGTATAGTAGTGTGGTTGATGGCCACGCACCATCCCTATGACGTTTAAAGTAATACAATTGGTGCACGAAATTGCGGGTCGAAAGAGTGTGCCCAGGAGGCTGAGTGGTTTACGCATCCAGCGCGAAATCGGAGGACGCGGGTTCAATTCCAGTCCAGAGCATAACATTTTGTGCTCAAATAATTTGTAAAATTTAATAAAAACTGTATACTACTTTGTAAGTGACTAAACTAAAACTAATTCGTAAGTGACAATATGTTCGAGGAGGTAAGATGGAGTAGGCTCAGGATGGGAAATGTCTCTCAAGCACAACTGTCCAAACAAACCGTTAAATGCTTGGCGACAGATGTTGGACTTAGCTAATCATGCTACATGCCCTAGAAGCCAGTACTACAGTACACGTCTGAATATCTACTGGACATCAGCTCGCATCATCCTTAAAGCAAAGGAGTTTTTATTACAGTTGATGTAATAATAACACATGTTATTATTACATCAACTATATAAAAAACTGTTTTATGAACCACATAAAAGTGATTGAATAGTTGTGTAGGATAATGAGACAAGGTAAATGCGCCTTACTGTAAAAAAAACCTAAAATCCCAGACTGGTATATACCCGGGCTTTCCATAAAAACTCCATAAAATTAGGAGGAAAGGTCGGAACAGTTGGATATAGGAGTAGAGCTCAATTGTAGACCCATTATAAAAAAAATGGCTTCCTTTACTGAGGGTTTCCCCTGCATTTTCTATGGGTTCTTGCGACGGAAGTGTATAATTGATTTCCCCTTTTCAAATTAATTACGAATTTATTGCTTATTTTATAGCAGTAAAGATTTTGCTAATTTTTTGTTCGTGCTGCGTGACAAGGAATTGCATTTCATGCCGTAAATAAATACTGTAGATTATATTATTTATTTAGTACCAAAAAAAATTTATATTGAATGATAGCGCCCACAGAGAAGGATACAATCTAAATAACACTCTTATAAGAAAATCACTGATCTCATGATTTGCATCAGCAGTCCTTGAGAGCCGGCTCCTATTGTAGGTAAAGACTGCGAACGAGCAGGCGGCTCACCTGGTGGTAAGTGATCACCGTCGCCCACAAACATCCGCAACACTAGAGGTCTCGAGGAAGCGTTGCCGGCCTTTAAGGTGGGAGCATGCTCTCTTCTTGAAGGCTCAGGGAGAGAATTTTTTTATCCATCATCATCATCAGCCGGAAGACGTCCACTGCTGAACAAAGCCTCCCCCATACCCGCCACAAAGAATGGCTATTAGCCACTTGTAGCCATTGGCTACCCGCGACTTTCACGATGTCATCAGCCAAAATGGGTAAATTTTGGTAGGCCCCCACTAGATGGCTAGTGGGGGCCTACCAAAATTTACCCATTTTGGCTATATTTTGCCAGCGTTCAAAATTAATGATAATTCCGAGAATATCCGGGCAATATTAAGAGGTAGACAAGAGCTTTTTCATTTTGTATGGAGAAGTACGCGTTATATAATCCTCTTAAAAGCTAAGATACTAAGACTTACTTACTTACTCCACTGGCTCAGCGACCCAAAGTGAGTCTTGGCCTCCGATATGAGAGCACGCCACTGGTTCCGGTCCTGTGCGGTTTCACGCCAGTTGTCTGCGTGAAGTTCGCCTAAATCAGCGCTCACCGCATCACCCCATCTGTATCTGGGACGTCCAACCGGTCGTCGGCCTGTTGGTTGACTCAGGTAGGCTCTTTTAACCTCTCGGTCCTCCCCCATTCTTTGTAGGTGGCCCAGCCAGCGGAGTCTATGACCTTTGGTCTCTCCAATTATATTCGGCTGGGCCACGAGCTCTTCGACTTCGGCGTTATTTCGGATTCTCCAGCTTCCATCCGGCCTTTGCTTCGGACCAAGAATCTTTCGGAGGATTTTCCTTTCGGCTATCAGAAGCTTATTTTCTTCTTTAAGTGTCAGTGTCCAGGCCTCACATCCGTACATTAGGATTGGCCTTATTACAGTATTGTAGATGCGGATTTTCGTGCGTCTACTAAGCAGCCTGGACACCAAAACTTTATGCAGGGCAGCGCCGCAACGCAAGGCACTTTGGACGCGGATGTCAATTTCCTCCTCTCGGGAATTCGAGTTATTGACAGTGCAGCCTAAGTATTTAAATTTGACAACCCCTTTGTAAACGGTATCTCCGACATGTAGATCTTGTGGTTTGGTGCGTCTGTTAGTATATCGCTTCATGTGGAGATACTCAGTCTTGTCATAGTTAATACTAAGACCCACTTTCTTTGCCGCCGTTTCCAAGACCTTGGTCGCTAATTGGACATCCTCACTTTTTCCTCCCAACAAAGCCAGATCATCAGCATATCCGATCACTTTATGCCTACCGTTCAATTCCAGTCCAACATCTAGTGCTAGAATGCTTCTAACAACGTATTCTAAAACCAAGTTAAAGAGGATAGGCGACAGGGCATCCCCCTGTTTTAAACCTGTAATTACAGGGAAAGCTTTCGTCAGCGCGTCTCCTACTCGCACTCTCATATTACTGGTTTTTGTGGCAGTTTCAATCAGACAGACAAGCTTATTTGGTATGTTGAAAATTCTCAATATCTCATACAGGGCTTTGCGGTCAATGCTGTCGTATGCTTTAGCGAAGTCCACGAACAATACATGTAAGCTCTGTGCGTACTCCCATCTTTTTTTCATCAACTGCTTGAGCAGAAAGATCTGATCCACAGTGCTACGGTTAGGGCGAAAGATACTAAGACTTGTATTAATTATTGATTTTTAAGAATTAAATCGATTATGTGCTCTTTTTTGATAGATTTTCCATACAATCACGTCAAAACTGCATCTTAAAATCGATTTCAACTTGGTGATGCATTTATTATTCCGAGCCTTAGATGTCGATATATATGTTCGTTGATAAACCTGTTTACAACTGGGTGGTATTGAGGAAATATGATCATTTGGTTGTAAGTATCTTCATGATGTAGTCGATGACATTTAAAACACACCTAGTACAAAGTTTTTGATACTAATAAGTATCCAAGAACCGGTTAGACACCTATGAGTAAGTTAAACATATCATCATTAAAATATGCGACTTGCATTCACAAAGTAGGTATTTGCTTTGTTGCAGGTACCAAAACATCAAAAATATATATTTTAACGTGTCCTTAAAAGCTCAGAGAGTGTTGGTTTTATCATTTTATCGCAATTTGAGTGCAAAAACCTCAGGCAAGAAAAAAGAAACCGTAAAGGTGTACACATACTCATGCCTCAAGCTTATTAAATGTAGCTATATTTTTGTTTGTTTGCAATGTACACGTTATACTAGTTGCTGCAGAACTAGGAGCAGGTTTTTTTATATCTGAAAGGTAAGTCATTGACCGCGCCCTCACCTGGTGAATGATGTGATGAATTCCTGACTCTTGAGAACAGCTGTCAGAATTCACACCTAACTATTTTGCGGCAGATTTTGTAGTACGGTTAGTTAGCAAGGCGAACACTTTCAAAATGCCCTATCACGATAAGGTGAAGCTGAAGCCCCCAGGGGACCCATTCGTAACCTCAACCAACTCCGTGTGCTCCATAGTCCAGAATATTGCCAATTGAGTAGGCTATAAATTCCTCAAAATGCTTCAAATAAAAATCTATGTATATTCTATGTCCCGTTTTATTAAATAGAATTCAAACTATTTAACCGCTTTCTTCGGGTAACAGAAATCTATTCATATAAATAGCATATGGACGGGTTCTCAATTCTTTGAAATGCTTTTAATCCAAATTTATGGATAAGCCTTCTTTTGGCAACAGAAATATATTCATATGAATGGCATATTCTGGCTGTTTCATGGTGAAACATTGATTTCGTAGGGGTCAGCTTATAGTATATTTCAAATTAATTTAGAGCCCCTGGTAGATGAATAATATTGTGATGCCAATTTTAACGCGTTGATTTTTCATGACATTTGGTAGCTACCAGTCCAATATAATTTGTCGGCTCTCTAACGTTGTTAGTCGTAATAGACGAGATCAATATAAAGTTCGTAACCCGAAGTCAACATTGATGCGCAAAAGCATCTTCAGCATAGCTCCATTTATCTACAGCAAAAAACCTCTTTCATTGAGAGTATTGCGAAGCTCGTTGTTTCAGAAAAAGCTGAGAACGATATTATAAAGCTGTTATTACAAAATTAATGTTTTTTTTTATGCCTGATAGGTTAGCCTTTGACCACTATCTCACCTGATGGTAAGTGATGATGTGGTCGAAGATGTTGTTCAGGCTAGCCTAGAATTACTGGCTCTCAAGGACAGCTGCCGGAACACACCGTTAGGTGCTTGGCGACAGATTTTCTACTTGAGGGTTCTACGCAAAATGCCCTACCACCATGCTATAACGACTGCCATCCTAAGACAACAACCGGGACCGACGGCTTAACGTGCCCTCCGAAGCACGGAAGCGCTCAGTAGTAATGTCACTAGCGGTCACCCATCCAACTCATGACCGCGGCGGACGTTGCTTAACTTTGCTGATCGGTTAAGAACAGCCAAGGAAACTTACGCTACGAGCGCTTCAAATGCTTCTATGAAATAATTCAAATGCTTCAATGATTTTATGAATGACAAGTCTGGTGATAAATAAGTAGAAGAAATTGAATTCAATTTCCTAGCCAAAAATGTATATATATCATAGATTGTAATTAGATAATCTCGATTTAAATTTAACCTCATATTGACTAATTTTAATATTTCTTAATAATTCAATTCAAACTCTAATTTCGTCATTTTTGTTAAATTTTATTGTGTCATTAAATTATCTCAATCCATTATTTGTAGTATGTTGTAACATCATTTTAGGGTTAACACATATAACTCAGCAATAAATATACCTTGCCTTTGACTATAATTTTTTCCTTGGTCATGGAATAAGATATACATTCCCTTCTGCGAAATCACGGGCAGGAAACTAGAATTAAATGGATAGCGCGGACGACCCGTTCCACACATTGTAGACCAGTAAAAATTTAAGAGGTACTTGCCTGCTAGAAGCACTCCTGCCAATGAACTTTAACCTTTGACCGCCATGTGCCAAGTACTATGGAGCCGGATATCAACGTGTAGCCTTCAGGCAAAGTGTTCAAAATAAAGTATATAAGTGAAGCACAGTGAAGGACAAAGAGATGTAAACATACGAAGTGTTAAACATTTTGGCACAATCTGTTTATCTGCCAATAGGTAGATAATTTCCATTTCATTGAGAAGTTTGAACATGAGTTTTATTTTATCTGTAGTTTAGTGTTTATGTTATCAGAACCTATTACAGTTTCCGTGTGATATTTTAAAAATAAATACGATACTTTATTCACTTACGTAGGTGCGCCCCTCCACGGCTTATAACTGATGCGCATTTTACAAGCTTTTATATATACGGTAGGGTTTCGTATAGTAAAACACTTAAATGTAAAACATAATTGCTAGAGTAGCTCAACACTCAAAAAATATGGAAACACGCGCTTTCGTGAGTGGAAAGGTCTGTAATTGTGAAATAAAGTGTTGAAGTTAGTAGCATAACTTAAGCACTGAACTGAAAATTGCGTTCCATAATACGTTTCAGTGACGGAAATTAGTTTTAATATAAAAAAAAAACATCTCCACGATTTAGATTTTTTGACAAATTAAAGTAGTATATGCACTCGGCATCCATACTAAAAATGATTTTGACACGGTTAGAGTACATTATATATGATTAAAATAAGTAAATATTCCACTCTAGGCTACGATAGTGTAAGCTTGATTCGGGGGCGAGGGGTACATGCTTAGAATATAGTACTTAATTATCCTAAGAGCACAGGACCTTGCCTTGCTCGAGCCGTAAGCTCGGGTCATAGTTACAGCTGAGCTTACCCAATGCGAGTAAAAGTAATTTTTATTTGTCTGACATAGTATAATATAAAGGCACGTGCATACATATAAAAAATAATTGCACTGTAACATAGCACCTAAATCTGATCCAGCAAAAGGCAAGGAGATAATTATTTTGAATTCAGTCGGGCTATATTTTATTCCTCAGATTAATACTACCCGACGATGTAAAATCCGGACCTTAGAATAACGAAACAAAGCGTTCTTTACCAACTGGGTTATTGATATTGAATTCAAATTAAGAGGTAAAAACTCTTTGGTTTGTTATTCTAACGCCCGGTTTTCCCATTGTATTCCCGCTTTATCTGAGCAATAAAATACAGCTCGACTGAATTCAAGACAATTATCGATTGCCAGTTTATTTAGACTACATGGATGACGAATTTGCTTCCTCTTCTTCATGTCCTTAACCCATCATGTTCAGTACAATATGTCTTTTCTAGTAACACAAAGGATAACACAAGTTTTTTTTTATTGTTTTTTTTTTTATCTGACCAAACATATGACGAGCTGTCGGATTGAGCTACTTGGTTTGTTTGACCCACAAATCGTAACGCATATCGCACAAAAGCTATAAATGTTAGTTTTATTAAAATTTTCAGAATGGTAGGCATTGAATTTGGCAAGGCATAGCTGCTTACATGAAAAATAGGTTCATAAATGTAATCTAAAATTTGATCAAGCAACGGTTTGGTAAAAAATATTTACTTTGAACTTCACAAGGATTGAAGGGCCAATAAAAAGTAAATCGAAATAGTATAGAATGTTTTGACATCAAAACCCTCAAGGAATTTCAGAATTGGTTTTTGCTACTTAAGGTAGGATACTAAAAATAGAATGGTCGTTCGGATTTTCTTTATAAACATTCTGTCATCTGTGATTTATGTTAAATGTGCATTGTGCTCATTTTTTAAGTAGCGGTTATTTTTTTTTAGAAGTTTTGCTGCACTTCTGTCTAGTAGTTAACAAAGAAAGGTACAATCGATATAGATTTTATGACACTTCTGAAATGATTTGTAAATGACATTATCCAAAAAGGCATTACCACAGTTTTTGAAAAGCCTGTATATTATATATCTTCATTACCCATGACTTTGTCTATGTTTCGCCACACACTGGACATTGATCTTATATTTAATTCATTTGTCAAAATCTGCTTTCGGAAACTGGTTATTTTTTGGTAAGTTTAATATTTTTTTATCAATATTAAATGATATATATATATATATATAGGTATATATGCATATACAGCCCATCCCATCACTGTTGTATTTGAAGGTCCATACGCACCTATTATTAGTAATCTACCAGATCCACTCGGTAAAAAAAATAGTCCATTTAGATTTATGTAGTATTTTTCTAAGAAATGTATAAATATATTTCGTTATAAGTTGCTAATTTAGGATGAATGTTTTCCCAACACTTCAAATAAATGTGAAATGATTTAACTGTTTTGGTATTCCCATCACTGGAGGATAAATCAATCATTTGATAATTCTCATCCCTAGAAGATGTTAAATTATCAGGGTCTAAGATTTGAAATAATTGATCTATCGTGTATCCAAGTTAAATTGTCGTCAAAAATATCATCGTAGTGTTGCTGATAAATATAATGCATTTGGCTTAATTTTTAAACATAACTTAGACTCGCCGGTAATTATTTTCCAATAAATTGGTCTTTGTACCCAAGGAAAAAGTTTTTAAGACTCACCGATGACCTTCTCCTACGCTTAACTGTTATTTCACGTATAAAATACACTATTAATAAAATTTACAGAACGTATTTTTGCTTGACGCAAATGCACATTGTGGGTAGACGAATGATTTGACCACTAAAGTATTATGATAGAAACGCCTGACTGTTTTCTCCAGAGGTAGTTCAATGAATCTTGCCGGCGTTTTGCTATTTAAACATTTAGGCGTCTTCCTTGTACGTAACTTAGAAAATCATAATATACATTTTTATGATTGTCGCAGGTTTTTTTTATTTCAGTACAAAGAACAATAACTGCACATCTACGAAGTAATTGTTTATTTCAGTAATAGTACGAAAAAAACGGTGTTTGAAGGTAGCGTGGCCGGAAAGTATGCTTCTTAGCCCCGCTACCTATTTTGGTAATGTACTCAAAACTAAAACAAGTACTTCTTTTACAATAAAGCTCCTAATAGTACAAAATTAGTACAATTATTGTGGAAATTCAGTATGTGAAGTAAAATCGCGTCGGTGTTATGGCCGGCTAGCATCATATTTAAAATATCTTTAATCTTTCATAGTAACATCGGGAAAGGTATATGTATCCCAGAACAAATTAATGTACACAAAAAATGACGAGTAAAAAGTTCAGTATTGTATTATATGATTTTTGTTCGATCTTGTTTCTTCTACAGCGTTGTCCGTATAATTCTTTAGACATGTAAATTATTAAAAGGTAAAATACGAATAACAATAAGTACTAAATACTTTTATTCCGTATTAATACTTATAAAATGGAAAATATTTTTAGAAAATTACATCATACAATTGTAGCCCGTTACAATTACAGCACTCCTGTAAGCAAACTATCGATAACTGCGCTAGTAGCTTGCGCTGCAAGTCAGTTCTGTGATGAAGCCATTTCTCTTCGAATGTTTTCTTTTCTATTAACCGCGGGTTTGTATCGTATACTTTACTTTTGAGAAAACCCCATAAGAAAAAGTCGATTGAATTTAGATCCGGACTATTTGGTGGCCAGGAAATATCTCCTCTTCGGAAGTGTTGACGAACGACAGGCATAGCGGTGATAGAGATATGGGCCATCGCTTCACCCTGTTGAAACCAGATCTGCGTAGCCCGAGAAAATTCTGCAACTCTGATATAAAAAACGTTCTTGATGATTACTATTTAGTAAACCTTAATAATATAATTAAATAATAATTGCTATTTAGTGCCGCTCCGAAGTAACTGCGCCTGCGAGACCTCTGCCGACCTCACAAAAAAAGGGCCTATGATTCTCGGAGCTTCAGTAACGGCACTTTTGTTTATTCACATGCTCGTTATTGTGGAAAGGAGCTTCTTCAGAGAATTACACATTATTGAACGAAAAAATACGACTAAATCTTTCATTCACCTAATTTAGTCTGACGCTAATCAGTGTCTGTTATTTCCTGCACCAATTGAATTTTGTAAGGGTACGTAAATCTTCCTTTAAAATCCGCTTTAAAGATGTTCTTGTTTCGTTTATTGTCTGGAACGCTTATGCGTAGACTAGTTAGCATTTTCTCCAACAGACTGTTATACTACATACTTAGATGTTTTCTTTCGTCCGTGATGTCCTTGGTCCACCCGACGCAGTTTATCTAACGTTGAACCACTCTCTTCAAACTTTGCAAGCCAGTTCTTGATATTTGAACAGTTGAAAGTGTCATTAAGGTTACGTAGATTGTGATGTTATCTAAATTTATGCCGCGCAGTGTTTGCCGAATTATTATGTTGATGAAACTCGAGCACACAAAAAGCACGGTCTGCCAAAAACCGATCGTATAGTTTTTGCCCCGCACGAGCCCTTCTTCTAGTCATACGCATTACATTAGAACATTACATTTCAAAGGGTCACCCAGTATAATCATGCTTTTTGTTTTATTGCTGTATCTTCTATTTGGTGGAGTCTGAGGGAACTCATGCATTTCAAGGAAGTGCGAACAGCTCCGTACCGCAGGTTCATGGCTCGATCCCCACCACCGGATTGAGCTTCACCGCATGGTGGAAGGGCATTTTGCGAATGCTCGCTTTGTTAGCTAACACCCTCAAGTTGAACATCTGTCGCCTAGCACCATGCTAACAATGTGTTCCGGCAGCGTCCTTGAGAGCCAGAAATTATAAAATCACAGTCACATGAGACTTAACAACTGTATGTCTTAGAGTGTTTGGCGCAGTTCGTCACTTGTTACGAAATGCATCTGTTGTAGGCAAAGGTTCCCGTTCAACATCAAGTGAGCAACATGTTATGTAGGTTGAATCCAAAGCCTTGAACGTGAAGTTGCCACCACGTCGGTGTTTTCAGGTTTCATTTCGTAGAATGAATAATGGTTCCACACATATGAAATTGCTTTCTCTTTTTGTGGTTCCACACAACCTTATTGACCCATTTCCATTAATTCATTGGACAACCAGACACATTATCGCGGCATCCGTACATGGTCGATATTCCAAAAATAGACAAGAATCTATTTCATTACAGATTCAGTAGATGCACGGTTAGAGTGTGGAACACTTATCAGGGTTTCGGTTTGGGACTCGGTTTGTGTTGATAGATCCCTAAAATTGACAATTTTAAAGGCCACCCAATTCTTCATTTATTTGATAAAAATATATACGAAATTATTTTTGTACCATACTTAATGAGGTCTAGATGACAGCCACCCAAATTTTCGGGTGCAAAAAATGATTTATGATTATTTTTCATGGTTTGGATTAAGATATAAGATACATTGAAAATTCTACCATAGCATAGTAATAACATTTACCTACTCTAGTAATAAATATGGGCATTATTCGTAGCACTGGGGACATCAATAAGAGAGTGGTTCCACTTCTCAGTATCACCTAAATAATACAAGCATCGCATCGTGAAAATTCTAATGAGACACTGCGTGTTAGTGCGAATAGAAACTTTAACCTCAAGATATTTTATACTTTTTCGAGAATAGTTTTGACACAGTTAATTTGAATTTGTTTAAACTATATCTAGATTCATAAGCTGAGAATTATATTTTCTCGTGCTCCCACTGATCTATATATTTGTCGATTATGGATTGGTTGACAAAAATATACTCGGTGACATTTGATTTTCGTAGTTTTGGCACTGATAGCGAAATAACATTCGCATAAACCTTATCCTTTGGTCCAGACACTTAATTTTTTAATATCACAGTTTTATGTACGCTCCAAATCGAATAAAATTAATATTTTCTGAACTTTAAGACTTTCGCGACTAATTTTTTAAACATAGTTATAAGTATTAAGCGGGACTTAATCGCGATTTAACAGGTATATATATTTATTTACCTCGACGTTTCGACCATGTTGCATTGGTCGTGGTCACGAGCGAACTGAGGTGAATAAATATATACATGTTTTATCGCGATTAAGTCCCGTTTAATACTTATAACTAAATAATTATTTAGCCTTTTTGAAAACGGTTAGCTAGGAGTTTCTCTTATAAGAACTATATAACGATAAAGATTTGTTTGCAACCTTGCTTTGTCTCATCAATTAGGTCTGTCATCAAATCGCCATATTCGTTACCAAGATATAAAAGTATTATCATAGTAAAACCAGAAAAGTACTTTAGTTTTAAAGTTCTCGTGAAAATGAGACACATTCATGTATTAAATAACCAGCTGTACCCACGCGTATTGGTCGAGATTGTCGACTTAGGTTTCGGGCATATCCGATGCCCTTCATCAGGTGAGTTCACGCGTCTGAGTCACGGCGACGACTCGGCGCAACTGTTCTTGAGTTTAACTCAACTCTTATCTCAGTCTTAGGTTTACATATACAAGAAATAATAGTTCTACCTATTATTTGAAATTAATAAAAACTATAGTAATGCACTAGGCTAACTGCAGTGATAGTTTATTTGTATTATTGGGCGCCATTCAAACAGATTTCCGCATCAGCGCCACGTCAAAATCTGGAATTAACAATGACTTTTTAATGAATTAACACTCACCTTTCATCTTCAGTAGGTATCGTAAAGAACTATAATTCTGGATTCGAATTGTTGAGGGATACTACAGTAGTTGCTGAAATTTTGATATATTAGGACAGTACCGTAATAATACAAATAGAGCGGGAGTGGCGTGCAATACCGGTCGGCGAGTGAGTGGGTGGAAACTTGGAAAGGTAAACACGACTACGGCGCGGCCTGTGCACGTGCGTACGGGTGCACCAACATACAAGCTGCATTTGGTCCCGCTCTATGAATTTAAACTACGTGTCTGGTTTTATTAACAACAGCTTGCGGGTCAAATACTTAGCCCATGGATGTCTCCCTTCCAAATCAGTGAAAACTCCTATCTATATAGGAAACTAATATGTATCGATGGTCAACAACTTCCGAGATAGGACGATTTCAAAGAGTTTAAAAGTGAGCAGTGAATGATCTTAGTTCGTTAAATACTCTTATATCGGAATTATCTACACAAGTAATAATATCAAGCTAGTTTCAGAAGTTTCCCCGTCTTTGGAGCGCTTTGAAGTTTGAAACCGTTGAAATTGGAAATATAAAATCCATAATCTATGTTAATCCAATCTAAATAAAAGTAACTCAGCCCGATATTGTCAACTGATCAAAGCACACCTATTTCTAAATTGGTATTGAGTAGAGCAAAAAATTGAAGTAAGTTGATTGGTTCGTTAAAATTGTAAATTTTTTTGAGGACTAATATCTTTTCATATCGATATAGGTATTTTATTTCTCACAAAATAATCTTGCGAGGTATACTTGTTTCTCTCTCTGCTGTAATGATAAATTTGAATTGTATCAGCCGGATTGTGGACTCCAGAACATAGCCTTCCCTATTCAGGTGTCGCTTGGTTGGCGTCTTGGGGATCGCGTTGTAAGATAAGTTCTTCAGAAGGCACTGCTGCTCAGCTTCCAGTAGTTTACCCTTAGTCACCTCTTAGGACACCCACGGGAAGAGATAGGGTACATTCAAGCCCGGAACCCCACGGGCATTCTAGCCCGGCACCCATGGACATTCCAAGCCGGCACCCCACAGATATTACAGTATTTAAAAAAAAAAAAAATTATATTTTGCTTTTCTCCGACTCACCTTACTAAATTAACATGTTATCGTTCGTTACTTTATTACCCCAATGTTACATAATTTATCAGAGCGTGTTCTCTTGGATAAAATGCAAATATTTTAACTTAATCATGTATTATACATATTCATCTCCTCCATTTATCTCTTTTTTGTCATGTAATCGTTGGATAGAATATATTATGAAAATTAAGAGGGACTGAAGATAAAAAAGTTTAAACTAATCATTTAAGAGCATATTAATTTGATACGATTCGTAGTAGCTGTTAGGGGTCAACAGAGGTGACTAGCGTTCCATGGGACATGACGTCATTGGAGATATTTTAAGTAGTAGTATAGATAGTAGTATATTTTAAGAATTTCCTAGAGTCCAATTATTATTGCAGAATATGGATACTCTCTTTGCCTCAACTCCTCAAACTAAATAGATTTTATCACTCCTTCGCATTTTAACGAAATAGGGTTCCCAACCAACAAGTGCATTCCTAAGACGGGTAGACGTCAGAAAAATGTTTGGCCATAAAATCGGAGTTATATATAACTTTCTACAATATGTATTGTCCTTTATGTTTTTAGATAAAACATAAAATATGTATTTTATATACTATGTTTTTGTCTCAGACCTTTGTTGTTGGCGACGACGTATTATACTAACCCCGCAGGATTGACATAAAGGCAAGAAGATAATAATGAATGGCATTCTTGAAAGGGGATCTAAAATATTGCAGTAGTGACGAGTATAAGCGTTTTTAGTCGATCTGATTAGTGTCAACTGGGCGTCCCTCAGCATCATAGCTGAGGTTGTCTACTCGTTTTCCACCGATCGATTCTCTGTGTGTCATCAAGTAGTGACCACTTGGATAGGCGACGACTACTGGCAATCAGTACTATATATATCAGTACTAATATTATAAATGCAAAAGTAACTCTGTCTGTCTGTTACGCTTTTACGCTAAAACTACTGGACCGATTTGAACGAAATTTGATATGGAAATAGTTTGAGACCCAGGAAAAAACATAGGATAGTTTTTATCCAACTGCGCAAAAAGAGGTTAATTTTTTTGCGCGATAACCGACATACGCCCGTCGGAACCGCGCCCGGAAAGCTAGTTACTAATAAAAGCTTCGTAGGGCACGATACGCCGTCAGTCTTGGTTGTTCAAGGTGGCAGTCGTTAGGAGGCATTCATGCGGCTTGAAAACTCCGACACTTTGGATAGTAGAAGGTCATTTTACGAGTGCACACCTGGCCAGCTACCACCTTCATGTAGAAAATTTATCGACAAACACCTGTGTTCTGGCAGGTGTCCTTGAAAGCCAATTCCCATTGTAGGCTGAGCCTTTAGTTTACCATCTTCGACTCCAACAATATTTACCAGCAAGTGATGGTGTGGTCAATCGGTAATTAGAAAAAAAAATGATGGCAATAAAGCTCATTTTTTTAATTTCAGCCGTCTCAATGTCCGAATAGTGTTAAATTTTTAGTTAAACGTCTATAAAGAATGCTGTTTTGGGGAGAACTTTTGCCGCTGCTCTGATATTATGGACAACATCGTGGTATGCTACTAATGTTATTGTGCAAATGGCTGCTTTCCTGTGGCTGGCACTGTTATTTAAGTAGTCGAGCCTTTGAGCCGCTGCCACTGGATCTGCAAAAAAAATGTACACTGTTGTAACTTTAAGTCAAAGAAGCCACAAAAGTAAAAGGTCCACAAGACACATTAACGTGTTGATTAACCGACAAAACTCACGAGTATTTGTCGAGATTATTGACCTAAGTTTTGTATCCGATGCCTTTCATCAGGTCAGGTGTTCATGCATCTAAATCGCGGTAATAACTCCGCGGAACTGGCACAGATTTAACACATTAAAAAGTCCCATACTCTCAAGATTTTCTAAAATAAAATGTACTTAGGACGCATACTCTTTTTGCAGGTGCTATATGACCTCTTTTAGAAATTACCTATCCAAGAAATATCGAAGCAATGACAGCGCAGTAGAAATGGCTAAGTTCAACCGCTGACGCGAACTTGAGGTACAAATCATGGTGACAGAAGCAGTAGCAGTAATTCTAAAGTAGAAAAATGTGTCATCAAGCACCTGAAAATGATTTCAAAAATAAACCATGGTATCCGGGATACATAAAATTGAGAAAGCAGGGGTAATGCCACATGCCTTCTCAGGAGGTATATGTTCAGCAACATCTTAACACCTGCAATATCAAACAACGACAGCCAATAAAGGAATCTTGGAAATTACATGATCTTATAAGTGAGGTCCGACTCTATAATTGAGTTAAAGTCCAGTAGTCAAAGTCTACAGATATAGATTTAATGGGTGACGAAACAAATGTTTTTGTTACAAATTCTGTTAAATGTGTCACTACACAATATGACAAAAAAAAAGATTCACGGACAAATGTTTCAACTATCGTCAAACTATAAAAATTCTTCCGCGTTGTGAAAAAAATTTAAAAGGAGGCTTGAGTTATCCCGTTTAGATGATCGTTGTTTAATTTTTTAATACAATATTGGTATATATTGGTTTCAACTGGTACATTCTTTAAATACTTTAAAAATCAAATATAAATCTTAAGATAAAGTCACGGGATGAAAATTAACGAAATAATGGTAAAATTTTGTTTTTGATAAAAAGGTAAGCAGATACATAAAAATGTCACTCTGACCCAAGAGCAGATAAAAGATTTTTGTTACCGAGATAAACAGCGAGATAAAAGGAATGGAACTGGATTTTTGCACACACCAGTGCAATTTATAAGTAAAACGAAATTCGAAGCAACGCCAAGTGCTCCGAATTTCGGTGGTTGGAGTTAAAAAATTAAACTAATATTTTAGTAACCGCTCGAGGACCACTTGAAGCTCAAGCCGCCGGTGGGGATTGCCGCTCGGCTATCACTAAAACCTCCTCCTACCTCCAACTAAAACCAAATAACTCGCGCCAATTAACGACTTTGCAGCCAATAAAGAACTATTTCACCTTTTATTAGGTTGCAGCTGCACTTTACAGATAAGTGTAACTCTACTTTCTCAATAAGTGTAACTGGGGTCTGGTTTACTGGGGTTTGGGTTTTGGTATACAAAAATATTCTATATTAGGGCTATAAGAGGGCCTTCCCCGCCTAATATCTGGTAGAGCTGGACGGCCGTCAGTGCCAGCCAGCATATATGTTCTCCCTAAAGTTAAAAATAAAATACATAGACACCTTGCTTTCTGTGATCTGTACCAACTTACCATGCATAAGTGTCACAGAGTGTATGTAGCTGAACTACTAGATTTTTGTTACCCAATTTAAAAATATATGACAATTCCCGTAAGAATCAATACATCAATATTTGCATTTGTTGGAAATGATTATTTTTGGACTTCGCTTGGGCGTAATGCTATCGCTCATTGCAGGTTTGTTCAGACAGAGGGTTGTCACGCGATCACGCGTTTTGCGTCCCAAAAAGTCCGTACAATATAATTTTATTCTTTATATTAATTTTGTTCAATACAAGTAGCCGTTTGCTGTGTGAACAAACCCTTACTTTTATCAAATGAGTTCTATCGACATACGTCTTTTGTACTAGCATTCTTGCACTTTATTAGCTTGGTGGCATGGTTTTTCCCATGTTCTCCTACTGGCGGCGCCAAGACAATATATTTGCTAAAGTTGCGTATCAGTAGTGGCAATTGGAATTACGTTACTCACATACGAAATCTAGATACTCAGAAATCTCAGTGATATTTAGTAAATGGTAGACTACCTTGTAATAAAGCTTGATCAAGTTCGTGGTTCAACGACACAGTTGGTTCTTCAGTGGCTTCACAAGTCAACTTTTCTGGACCGACGACAAAAAATTCAACATTTTTGCTGTCATTCTTTAATTCATAGTTATACATTGCAGTACCAAGTACACCTGGAACATTGTAAAAAACACAATGTTGTATAAATGTAGTCAAAAACATGTAGTTGGAAAGTTCTTGATATCATAACAAAACATTGATTAATGATTGTGTTGTGACAACAAGAACCACATCTTCTCTTCCAATGGATGCCACGAGAGCCAGATAACTTAACTAATCTTAATACTAAAGAATATCATCACTATACCAAAACTATTAAAGTGTTACAGCACAGCATCAACGAGATATTTGTTGACTAAAAGTTTCCCTCGTCGCGTCGTCCCACCAGAGCGACAACGGATTTTTCCCTTAATAGCTTTTTATGATCTGGAATTTCCTGAAAAAAGCACGCTGCAGCTCTGAATCATAGCAAGCTAGGCTTTCGAGTAAGTCCAGCTGTTTAGAGATTGACAGTTCGTATTCGTCTTGTGTGTGTCTAGAGAAAATATGCGTCTTAATATTTTTTCTTGTTTGAATGCCCCACTGACACAATATTACGTAACCAGACAGCGTATGTTATCGGGGACAAGCATTCTTTCAGCGGCCGCATTTACCTAGTGGACTTATCAAAATGATGGTAGTACAAACGTTTATCTTAGGTTTTCGCGATTAGTAAATAAACAACTTTAAGCGGTTTACAAAAACGGGGTGACACCCCGTGACCACGACCACTGTAGTGTTTGAAACGTCTAGACAAAAATAATGATAAATATACGCGATTTAAACCGTTTAAAGTTATTTAATTAGTATGATGGTATACTAAGTTTATAATTTCTATTTTCTACTAATAACTGCCTACTATGGTATACAAATAACTGCCTACTATGATATACAAGCCTACATAATTCTGATACGTTGTTGACTGTTGTTGTTGTGTTGAATTTTCGAAGTATAAATCAATAATAAGTATTTTTACTTCGTACAAAAAAACTACCTAGTATTATTTTTTATATGATTTTGAATTTCTAAGCAATTTGAAATATCTAAGTAACTTGAATGTAAAATTTTAGTATAACGGTAAAAGTATCAGTTTTTTATTTGAATTTCTTTAAAAAGTTAAAAGCGTGCTCATAAATGATCAATTTAGTTAAAAAACAAAATTTTACGAAACAAAACAAATTGTCGCGCTTTGTTTTTTTCGTAGTGCAGAAAAAGGTTGCCAATCTCCTTTCATTTAAAATCGAGTACAAAAAAACCCACTTCTTTTTTTCTAATTGTTTGATATAAAACCGTTTTGAGATTTGACGTTTGTATTTATTTAATGTTCGCAGCTAAAAAACAATATAACGCTAGCAGGGCAAGTATGGATTTTCATACAACATTCTTGCCCTCCGTAGCAGTGCATAGACTTAGGATATTGTAGGGTCCTATAATACAGATCTGTTTTGAGTGTGTTTTAGGATTTAATATAGTTAGGATTGTGTACGCTATACTAATGTAAGTAATAAAAAAAATGTATTTTTTATTTTTGTTTTCGTTTTAAAATGTTTTATATAAATATAGCTATATGTTTTATATTATATAAAACGATACTTAAATGTAAACGCTATGACGTGGAAGAGCGGAAATGCCAAGATTGGTAAAATACTTACTTTAAAGGTGTTTTTAACCATGGTTGAACTTTTTTGTTATCTTTATTCCTGAATAAAACATTTTGTATTTTTATAGTGAATTTGATTATATACGAGTATAATACCAGGTGCGCCCCGCGGTTATACCCGCGTGGTGATGGATGATGATGACGTAAAGTATGCGTTATTTATTTATATATATTTATTAAAACTAATACGGTAAAATCTCCAATTACAATAGTTTTCAAACAAATTTCACTATGCAATTGTAATATATTATACTAACCCAGCGCTTTATCTACCTCTATACGATATTTTATCAAAATTGGTTCCGCCGTCTGAGGGTGAAGAAGTAACGAACATACAAACACACAAACTTTCCCCTTAATAATATTAGTATTTTTTAATTCATAATTACACTAATATTATTAAGGGATTTTAAATTAATTTAACTCATTTCGTATCAGTTGATGGTTTCATTACAAAAACATTGGACTTATCCATTGCATGTAGTTTACCTGATTTTCGATCTTAATTACTATGAACTTGATTATTTTATTACTAATAAAATAATAATAATAATACTGTATTGCAGACACAAGATCCCCGTTTAAAGAACCTCGCAATCTGTGCTTCGATAATCTCGTCATAATTTTAGTTGGTATGGTTTTTTTAACATCAAATGGAACCGACTTCAACACTCAAAAGTGGGAAATAACTTGTTGAAGTCGGTACCGTGATAGTACAAAAGTACCTATTATCACCATATTGTGCGTATGGTACCGACTTCGATAAGTTATTTCACACTTTTGAGTGTTGAAGTCGGTTCCATTTAATGTTAAAAAAACTACATATTTTTTCACTCTTTTTGGTGACCCTTGCTTTTACGGGATCGATTGTCATTCACGGTCAACGGCTATATCATCAAGATAGGAATATATTTTTCAGTTATTGAAGTGTAACTCAAAAACGGCTTGACTGATTTTGATGAAATGTAAATGGGACCAACCGACAAGCAGCAACTTTCAAATAAAAAAAAATATCAATATCGGTTCACCCAGTCAAAAGATCTGAAGTAACAAACAAAAAAAAATACAGACGAATTGAGAATCTCCTCCTTTTTTGAAGTTGGATAAAAAAGAAAATTATACATACTTGCAGAAGCGTGGTATATACCGGAGTAAGTTCTTGAATGTCCCAGGTCGATTGTTACTTCACCAACAATGTTCAAATCCGCTTTAGTCTTCAATAGAACTGACTTTGCATTAAGGTCCATCCTGAAATGTAAAAATAAGTTAAAGTCACATTATTTTTGATGCTTGGACTTATTACCTATTTGTAGATAGCTACAGCATAAAACGATTTTTTAATGTTTTTCATACCACCATTGTTTTAAGAAAAACTAAGAAATTTGTAAATTCTTGTTTGTTGTTTTATACAAATATTATACCTCTATACAATTATTAAATACATAAAATATACTTTTTTTAGACCAATTGACTTCTCTATGAAACAAACATTTTGTGCCATCTAGGTAGAACTAATTTGACCGTGGGCTTCCCCATTGAACGAAACTCACACAGTGCTAATTGCTTCACATGTCGGATTTTTTCAAGATTAGAACTTTTATATGCCCAAGAACTTGGACGTTTTGCATGTATTCTTCTGTGTATTTTATTGTGCGGATTTAATTTTAATATACACGTAACTGAATAATTTTTTGCAAATAAAACATTGCAGTAAAACAGTGTAAGTAAAAACGTTGGGCAGGGTCATAATGGTCCTGTACTATATTATAAATTATTATTAGGGCGAGCGAAGCGAGCAGTTGATTAACTACGATGTATTGAGTTTACCTATAGTCTATTTTTTATAACAAACGAGTACTGAGTTTGTCTCTCGCACATTTCCGATATTGACAGAGTGAGATGGGTCATTGCCGTCATTGGTCAATGCCTTTCTGATTTTGAAATTGTTAAGGCCGTTCATATTGCATACTTGTAAAATTTACTGTAGAAAAAAATATTTAAATATTATAAATAAAACCGGCAAAAACACTCACGTTGGGGATCGAATACGTCGACCCGGGTTTCGAGTATATCAGATACTCATCATCAGGGCGAGTGCACAGCTGCGTCTGCGAGCTCCCGACGGGCACCTGATATACTCGAAACCCGGGTCGAAGTATTCGATCCCCAACGTGAGTGTTTTTGCCGGTTTTATTTATAATATTTAAATATGTGTGAAACTCACGAGAATTTCATTTCAAGAAAAAAATATGTTATTATTTTATGATTTTAACTTGCACACATAGCATTTTCGTAACAAAATTTTCTGTTCACGTTTATGATATAAAACAATATTGTAATAGTAGGTATATAATTACATTATGCACTAGAACATATAAATTAAATAAGTCTACTACAACTCCTGTAATCTTAAAAATTATCGTCATCCTTCTGATGATCTCTCGTCAGATACGTCAATAAGAAATTGCTGTAACATATTTTGTACATGATTGTCGACTCCGTACATTATTGTTTCTATCTTAGTTATCACATTATTGAGAAATAACCACCATTTTTATAAAAGTATCCTTTTTTAGCTACTTACTCCTTTGACAAAAGAGTTCAGACTTCATAAGTTTTATAACTTTTGTTATTTCCTGCCATAGCCCTTCACTGGAAACCAAACGAGTTCAATTGGATTGAGCTCACAGTGATACGTCGGCAAACGTATGACGAGACGATTTGTCAACTTATTGTCACCGCGAAGAGAGTGAACTAGAAACTCTGAAGCCTACATGACTAATTAACCCACATTGTATAAGTATGAGTTTTTCATTAAGGTTAATTAATAAAATATTACTAATTTTTATATCACTAATAAGCTGCATAAATACTACAATACTCAAAAGTGTGAAATAACTTGTTGAAGTCGGTACCATGATAGTACAAAAGTACCTATTATCACAATATTGTGCGCATGGTACCGACTTCAACAAGTGATTTCACACTTTTGAGTGTTGAAGTCGATTAATTTTTTTTTATTAAAAATATGTTTTTCAAACTTTTCAGTGACCCTTGTTGCTTACGGGATTGATTGTCATTCCATATCAACGACTATATTATTAATATAGGAAAATATTTTGATGAAATTTAATTGGGACTAAACGTCAAGCATCAGCTTTTAAATAAAAAAAATATTAAAACTAGTTCACCGTTCAAAGTCCTGAGGCAACAAATATAAATAAAAAATACAGACGAATGGAGAACCTGCTCCTTTTTCTGAAGTTGGTTATCAAGTGAATTGCCACATACAACCTATTTAGATAAATAACCCGCGTAAAACTATTTCAGGCGTGAACTAATGCAATTTTCGATTTCGCGCTGCACTGCATCGAATACAGAAGTCGCTCTGTTACCCAATTTCACGTTACTGTTGAGCTGTCCAGTATATTTTCTTCAATTTTTGTTAAAATGAAGTTTTAAACTCCAAAATAAAGTACCATAAACTTATTATTTACTTATTACACGAACATAGTTAATGGTGTTGTTTATCATCCCAAATCTGAGTGGAAAAGTGTTTTTTATCCACTAGCGTGGAAAAGGTTTTTAATTGGCCGCTAAACAGTAACCACATTATTTTCGTTGACGGCAGTTGAAGGCTGCGTTTCACGGAAATCGTCATGTTAAGAAACCCGACCTCTCTCAAATTCAGCAAACCATCGGCTCACGGTGCTCAAACAACGTGCTTCTCCCCAAAAGCATTTCGAAGACGAGTGGCACAGTCTTGCAGAGAGAGAGAGAGAACTTTTAAAATCATAAAAAATCATCGCTCCAAAATCTTATCGACCTAATTCCATTTTCGTTGTGTACGTAGAACTTTGTAGAATGTGTGAAAAAAAACAATTGACAAATGATTTTTTTTTATTACTAAAAGGTTGCAAGTCGTTTCAATAAATATAACATTCGAAATTCAAATAGTTCCGATTAGCTAGAAGTGCAAAACTTTTAGTGTGCCCCATGTATTTACTTACCTTACATAAATAATTATCATCAAGATTTAATTGTATTTTACTGACAACAGTAAAAAATTTCGTATACATGAAAAATATAGTCACAGTCGTGATACAAAGTGTAAAATTTGAACAAAAGCATCACGACTACGGAAGTTGGAAACAGCAGAATGTCATTGAACAGCAGAAATTACAAATAACATAGTGTATTAGCGATATTCACAGCACTACAAAAACTAAAATTAAACGAATATAAGAACATTGCTAGAGTTCGATCATTACCATTTAAAGAGAGCAAGGTCACTTACTGAAAGTCTGATATCTTCTGGTTTCTCAGTCCTGTCACATTGAGGTTCTTGAACCGCAACGTAAGTCCTTCGTTCACCGTATGGGACAAAGGCCCAGGAATAACTAACGGGTCAATCGCCCTTATGTCGTAGTTTGAAATTCCTTTACATGTTTTTTCCAGAAACTTTTCCGTGGAGCGACTGAGGCACTCTATATCTTTCACTCTACATGGCACTAGTAGCGAAGTATCTGAAAGTATCAAGATCGTTTATGTTATTCGTATTTTATTATCCCGTGTGAACAGACAATTAGACGCCGCGCGCCGGTCCCATAACAAGTGGTCTAGAGTTCTAAGTTCAGGGTTCGGCGTTCCCAGTTCACTGTAAACACAGCGAGCGTATTGAGTTCTGCAATTAAAGTGATATGCTAGCCTTTGACTACTATCTCACCTGATGGTAATAGTTGATGTGGTCGAAGATGTTGTTCAGGCTAACCTAGAATTACTGACTCTCAAGGACAGTTGCCGGAACACAGGGTGCAGTCTAAAGACACAAAGAAGGCATATTGTCCACAGATTATTCCTAAAAAACACGATTAGTGGCGATGTATTCACCGGACGCTCGTAAGTGCAAGACTGGTAGTGACTCTGGTAATTACCCTGAATTCGTCTAGTAAATTTGGAGGGCACACAACTCATCTACAGGTAAAAAAATCTTAGGCTTTTAGCCTCAAAATTATAGAGCAAAGGTTTTTTGATATATTTTTCCATATTGTTCGACATAGCAACCAATGGTTGCGACTAAACGGTCGATTCATGTATAAATCCGACTGAACGTGTGTTCTCTTTGACCACCTGATATCTGTTGTGGGTGCATTCATGCAGGCAGTTGCATACTTCACAGTATTCTCAATTAACGAACTCAGAATTTTCTATGCAGCTCGCTGTAGGCCTTTTTGACAGGGTGACAGGGGTCTTTGACCGTCATAGCTTGTATCAAGTTGCCTGAGCATTTTTATACTTGTACGCTAAAAGTATATACATATATATATATATGTGATATATGTGTTAGAACAAAACTTCCGAACTACTGGCTTGATCGTTCGGAATAAATCTTATACTTATTAGAAATTTGATGTTCCAATTCATAAAACCGTAGCCGAAAATAAAACAATTTTTTGTGCCCTACTATGTGGGGCATTATCGTTTAGAAATAATTGAGAATCTATAAATAACTTTACGATTTCGGTATGGTATACATAAGGTAACACTCTTTAACTGACGAACAAATACTGAAAACGCTTATCTATAATGTACTTTCTTTGATGTTAGTTGAAAATTGAGGATTTATTTGATCAAAACCAATGTGATCAAAACCAATGTGTTTTCCTTCATAGGTTGACGTAATCTGTAACCTTCATAAAACGAGACGTTTTGGGGTTAGTTAATGTGATATATAAACCTTCGCAATTTTTTCCGACAAATTAAATCTATCAATCACCGTTTCGCATCTATCTCGGATTAATTTCAAATGTAAGTCAATTTAAAAATTAAAAAGTAATATCGCTCTGCTATTACCCGCTCTGTTATTATCTCTTTTACACATAGGAAACTAATTGTGCTAGGCAGCATGTTTTTACTATTTGCTGCAAATACAGTGCGAGAATTTTTTTTTATAATTTTTCATTTCACAATGTATAGTGAACAAGTTCCTTCGCAGATTCCTTGAAATAAATACTTAATAGTTAGAAAATATTGTTCCATGTAGGATATCAATATTATCTGCAAAGAAAAAAGCTGTAATTCAATAGTGTGGGAAAACTATATAAAGACGTTGCAAATCTTTAAAAATAAATCTTCTCCCGAAGCTACAGTTCTCACGGCGACTTGACAAATGCAGCTGAGCCAGAGCACACAGCGCTATCGCAACGTCAGTTACGCGCTGAGGCCCGTGCTCGTCGCTTCACACAATCGTAACTCCCAGACGAAGGACATCAAAACAGTCCGAAACTGGTCGGAATATTTCCGGTAAATATAACGCGGTTTCCTAATAATTCAGAATGTTGAAAACAGAATCTAAAAGCGAGCCTAGAAGTGACTATTACTACTGAACCAACGCCACGAAGAAGCTGTTATAGTTTTGTTTATGAAATTTGTCGCTGTGTTGTTAAATGTGTTCATAAATAATTTATGTCACATTTCATTGATTGACTGGACTGAAAATTGTCATCTAATGACATTGAATAATAAATATTATGATATTTTTGATGTGAACCGTTTTTAAATGTAAATTAAATCAGGAACAAAATATGTCGCTTACTACATCTTTGCGACTGTCTTGGCTGAATCAATACATCGAAAAGAATTCGAATAATTTAAATATCTATATTTTTCATAAATTATTTTAGTTACCAACCCATAACGGCCCACATGTTCTTCAGATTATCCATGTTGTGCAGTGTAACTACTACTGCCCACTACTACTTACTCCTATGATATTGCATTATTGGTTGTATATTTTATTATATTATATTGTTTTATAGCGGCGTAGCGGTATTACATTAGTGACATATTTTTGAAGCGCTCGTAGTGAAGTTTGCTGAGCCATTCTGAACCGATCAGCAAAGTTAAGCAACGTCCGCCTCGGTCATGAGTTGGATGAGTGACCGCTGGTGACATTACTACTGAGTGCTTCCGTGCTTTGGAGGGCACGTTAAGCCGTCGGTCCCGGTTGTTGTCTTAGGATGGCAGTCGTTATAGCATGGTGGTAGGGCATTTTGCGAATGCCCGCCTGGCTTGCTACCACCCTCAAGTAGAAAATCTCTCACCAAGCACCAAACGGTGTATTCCGGCAGCTGTCCTTGAGAGCCAGTAATTCTAGGTTAGCCTGAACAACATCTTCGACCACATCATTACGTACCATCAGGTGAGACAGTGGTCAAAGGCTAACCTGTAAAGCATAAAAAAAAGTGACAAAAACTATCCAACACCACAGCCACTGTAACGAAAACATTATCAACCTAAAGGCATTTGCAGGCCCACATGCAGCTAAATGCTCTAGCCAGAATTGACAGCGTGCCTCGCATGTTAACAACATTTCCCCGTTGGATTGCGATGATTATTCGTTGAGAGATTTTATTCAGTCCATTCTCTTAGTAGTTGCATTGTTATATTTAAATTACATCATTACCTACTAAATCGTAAGTGACCCAGGATAAGAAACATAGATATCTGGTACCGTTTTGTAGAAGTCAAAAATTTTAACAGAATTTTTTTCATAACACTTTTTCTATTTTCCTTCACCTTCCATAAGTCATTTTCATACTCGGATTAAAGTTAATGTAATGAAAATAAAAAAAATTAAAACTGCTATTCCACGAAGGTAATGTAGGTTACATCTGCTAAACGTGTATCGAACCTAAGTACGGTCTTGTATCTATTACTGGAGCTATCTTTCGGATGACTCGAATACCAGCTCAAAGCCTTAGACTCTATTGATAATCGAGCAAAGAAGCTTACTAATGATGCATAAGCGGCAGACTGCAAAGCCTTGGCTTAGACGTAAAGTTCCCAGATTATCGATATTTTACAGGATTGATTCGCACGTGTGCGATCAATCTACATAAACTTATTCATCCATCTCCTTTTATTGTTCAACAAGACGCACAGGAGCGCGGGGAACGTACATAGGCAATATTCCAAAATACGCATGAAATCCTTTCTTTCCAGCTTCTTTATGCGCATGGCAAGAATCATGAAACATCCTATACGTGCAGCGGCTCCCTTTCCTGATAAATATAATATGGGAGTCTACTACAGAGTGAATAGGTATCGTCTAGGATAGCATGTTCCATCCTTCGTTGTCACTTCCCATCAGGTGGCTAAATGTGGTCTAGTGTTTTCTCATCTATTAGCATGCATATATATATATGTATATACCATTGTTTACCATAGGTTTCAATTACATTTTTTTGTAAATAGATAATAAACTTATCAATGCTTCTACGTTCTTTTCACTAATGAAAAGTAAGTGCAATGTTTGAAAAGGTAATTCTCAACAATAACCTATACCTATACATAATTATAACGAGCAATTGCGTATGTATTTCAGTCCTATTGTTTTAAACAAATAATTTAAACTACTAACCTTCCGAAGACAGCACAATGTGTGCAAAAATAAGCACAATGAAACAAATCCAGGAATTCATAATTGCACTTAACTCAATATCCGGCACAAAGTTGTGACAGCCGAGACTACTGACTAAATAATAACATGATAACTTTATATATGAACGAACTGATTGTATAATACTTATCAATACAAACATTTACCGTTTGACTTGCGGGAATGAATTTAAATGCCATAGGTCACATATTATCAACATGCACTGAGAATTAAAATGAACTTGTTATTCGATGGTCCGATACAAATATATTATAAGTATTTTATTAAGAGGAATAAAAGAAAATGTTCTTTGAAAGTAAACAGGAAAGTTATTGTAAGCGATGTCTGATTAGGTAAAGAAATATAATATATAGACAAATATAATAGGAGCCAATCATAATAGAATGTATTAGTTTATGAACTTTACCTATAGTTACTAATAGCTATTATAAATAGTGACCACTACCTCATGGTAAGTGAGGATGTGATCGAAGATGTTGTTGAGGCTAACCTAGAATTACTGGCTCTCAAGGACAGCTGCTGAAACACACCGTTAGATGCTTGACTTGCTAGACAGGCATTCGTATAATGTACTACCACCATGCTATAACAACTGTCATCCTAAAACAATAACCAGGACCGACGCGACGGCTTAACGTGCCCTCCGAAGCACGGAAGCGCTCAATAGTAATGCAACTAGCGGTCACCCATCTAAGTCATGACCGCAGCGGTCTTGACTTAGATAGGCCAAGACTGCTGCGTTGCCTAAGTAAGTTGATTTGTTTTCAATACGGGTTAATACTTCAAACTTAGGCTAAAATATCCCGTAATGGGTCGAGAGAAATAAACTGCCGTTACCCCACACCACACTATGTTTAATTGCTTGTCAACTTCTGACTCACGCTTTACATCATTCTTCAATGTTCATGCAGTCTATTCAAGGTTCCTCACAAATTTGTCTAGCTATCGTTCTATTCAACCTTTATAGGCAAGCAACATTTATTCTTCTTTCCATATACCTATAATTCTATACATAGGTACTCGAATCAGCCACTAACTATGTTTATCGCAAAAGCCGATTGTTTTTGCGTACCGCTTTGATTGTACGACCTACTTTTAACCTTAATCCATTTATTGCAGAAGCCGAATGCTGCTTCATACACTCATGTGACATAATTCTCTATGTTCATCCATCATTCACGAGAATCAAACTGCTTTTTCTGGTCTTAAGTAACACAGATACATTGATTAATCAAACAGGACTCGTCTGACGCCATCTGCTACATTGCGCATTTTAGGGATATAATTATGTGTGCAAGTCAAAGTCAAAAAGTCAAAATCATTTATTCAATTTAAGCGTCTACCACGCTCTTATGAAGGCCAATTACAAATTTTTATATTGAAATATTAAAATTTGTGATTGACATTACATATATTGTACTGCAACGTTCAGCAAAAAAAAATTATAGAGCCACTGCGAGAAGAACGGGCAACAAACTCGGGGCCGTTCTTTTGAATCTTTTTTAACAATGTGTTAAATACATACTACATAGTAAATTATTACAATATTTATATACATTACGTAGGTGATAGGCGCTAGCTTGGCAGAGGCGAACCAGTCCAAGCATTTTTGTCGTTTAAGTAATCACAAACTGTGTAGTAAGATTTCTTTATCAAAATGTTCTTCACCTGCAACTTAAATTTTCTTTCTGTGAGCGTTGTAATATGTTTGGGCAATTTATTATAAAACCGCACACAATGCAAGGCAGCATGATTCTGGAGTGACCAACACGATGCAGATCCATTTAGACCCGTTCGCGATATTTTGGGCCGTTTGCTCTAGCTGCAATGTGCAAATGTTTTTCATGCTCATAGTATATGATTATGGCTCAATCTAAATGAACTGTTCCGTAGCAGTAAGAAACAAATGAAACTAGGGATTAAGTATACTTTTAGTAAAACAATAACGATCAATCAAGAAAGCCCTCATTCCAGCTGTCTTGCCTTTGTCACAAAATAAATAAATCAGCCATTGAACATTCTAGACAAGAAATATTGTCCAAACAAACCATGCTAATGTGTTTATAAATACTATATATATATATTCGTATCCCACACATAACTATAATTTTTCGTCTCGTAAATTTGTAATTTTGTAATATATTTAATTATATGCTCAAGACTCCAGAATTCGTAGAAATTGAATTCACTGGTTCATGCACGTTCAACTCGTTGGATTTTTTGTTACTATGTGCAAATATGCGTTGTGCTCATAGCATATATCTATCATTATAGTACAGTAAAATAAACGGTCAAATGCGTGTCGAGCCACGCACAATGTAGGGTTCCGTAGAAGCCCGTTATCATAATATAGAACGATTCTGTAGTTCTTTATTCTCCCCCACTTTCTTCCTGCTAAATCTAAGAAATAAGAGTACGATTACTGCCAAGTTATTTTTCAATTGTTATTCGAAAATTAAACAAAATTCGTTTGTGAATTCTATAGGTAGATAATCGAATGAAAACGTAATGATAGCGCGATCCAGAATCCGTTGGTACATTGTAAGAATTTGAATGTCATTTAATTTATTTGCTGTAGCATAAATAATTATTGCATTATAAAATAGTTGAACTATATATGAAAGAAAAATAAAAAGTATACACCTATATATGCAAGTGTTATAAATCAAACACCTCAGATACAAACCTTGATACAATTTATTCTGCTTTGCACATTTCACTTATGGTTCACACAGTAATTGGTCAATATTTCTATACGTATATAAACAGAATCACACCGTAAATTATTAACTTCAAGAATACACGGGTAATAGATGTTACTCCATCGAGTTCTACCGACCGACTGTCTTAGACGATCGTTCTCCCCACCCAGCTAAACATGTCATCGGAAGATATCCAGATAGGTGGGGCCGACCAATCAGAAGGCAGCATAGTACTTAATCAATAGACCTACTGGTAACTGACACATTCGATAAAAGACAAATCAGCAACTTAATATTTAAATCTTAAAAAAATACAATTAATTATAAAAATACTGAACATAATTTACAAAATCATCACACAAGTAAGCTTATAAATGGGCTATTATACTACATAATAACTAGTCGGGCCATAAATACTGTAACATAAAAACTTTTTTGCTTTAGAATGATTTAGAATTTGGAACGCGTTTATTACTTTAAAATGTTCTTTCGATTTCGCGCCATTTAGTATATTATTTCGTGTTCATTATCGAATAACAATATGAAATGAGTTCGAGGTCTTAAAGTAAATAGGTTAGCAGTATTCGCCTTGTACAAAGTAGGTATTGAGCCGTCGTCGCGTCGGTCATATTCCAGACACTTCTAAAGCTTGGTATTAGCCGTATGGTCGTATATCGTAATATCAACAGATACAACAACACTTCCTCTGTCGAAGACCATAAAAGATCAGGGCAGCCGCGTGTCTTCGAACTACAAATTAATGCTGTTAAAGCCAGAATTGGTCGAAATCCCATTAGGAAGTAAAAATATTATGATAACTCAACAATAATCTTATTGCGAGAAATGAAAATTCCCGCTAGGAAAATGTCGCGTATTATAAAACAAGACCGGACGCTCGGTGCTTATCGTCGATATACAGTACATGCCCTAAATCAATCTCTAAAATTAAATAGAGTGCCTTGTCCGTTCCGATACGCAAGTGAAGGGCACAGAAATCTTCTCTTTACCGATGAAAAAAATTACACGATTGAAAAGTACTACAATCAGCAAATTCATGATGTGTGAAATGAAGTGAGCGATGACCGTGTTACGCCAGGTACAAACAGAGTGTACGGCGAGGATGAGGTCCAAAAAGTACTTTATACCTATATACGTCAAATCTTTGTACTGTCCTAACTATATCTATACTAATATTATAAAGAGGAAAGATTTGTATTTTTGTGTGCAACGAATAAACGTAAAACCTACTGGACCGTTTTGGATTTAATTTAAGAAGTTTTTATACAACTGCGCAAAAAAAGGTTAATGGTTTTGCGCGATAACCGCAATACGCGCGGGTGGAGCCGCGGCTGGAAAGCTAGTCTATTATGTATGACATAGGGTATAGTTATTGTTTTAAGATTTTTAGTTTAGATTTAGTTTTCAATGTCAGTCTTTACCCCTTATAAACATTCAACTACTTCATCTTAGTCACTTTAAAGGATTTATTCCATAGATTTTATATTTGGTACAAAATTATCCAACACCCAAGTTAAACGACTATTACTGCTAAACTAATAAAGTTATATCAACCGCTATACTTTTCCTTTAAAGTTCATGAAACGCACTATCAGCTTGAATTTTTACAGATTTTTCAAGCCAGCAGTTAAGCTTTTAGAGGGGGGGGGGACGCCCTGCTGGAACAGAAATTTGCACTTTAAAGTTTAATATTTCGTAAATGGAGCATTAAATCGAGAAGCAGTATTAGCAACTCCTAAGTCATTTTAAAAGACCTATTCAACCATACCACACACAAAGAGATAGACGACGAAAAAAAATTTCATCCCCACGTCAAATGTATGGGAGGTACCATAAAAAAAAATATTTTACAAAATTTTATTTTACCACTTTGTCGGCGTAATTGATTTACATATCCATACGAAATTACAGCTTCCTAGGACTAACGGTCTCTCTGCAAAACCTCGGACAGACGGACAGACAGACGGACATGACGAAACTATAAGGGTTCCTTGTCAGGACTACGGAACCCTAAAAAAAGATATTCCGTACCATTAGAATATAAATCAAACTTGTGAATGAAGTTATGCTTTTAGTAAAACAATAACGATCAATCTAGACACCCCTGATGCCAGCTGTCTTGCCTTTATCACAAAATAAATAAATCGCAGTCCTTGAATATTGTAGGCGAGAATTTTTTTCCAGACAGATACCCTGCTAATGCGATTATTACTAGTATAGTATTAAAATATGATTCTTTAGTATTTGAACTCATATTAAATAAAAACATTTTTTTTTCATGTTACTGTGACGGAACAAGCTCGAGGCCCACCTGATGTTAATCGGTATTCTCTGCATAATATAATAGATGCATTTCGTAACAAGTCACGAATTGCACTGCGCCCGTCACCTTGAGACATAGTTGTTAACTCTCATGTGCCTGTAATTTCACTGGCTCTCAAGGACTGCTGCCGGAACACACTGTTAGGTGCTTGGTGACAGATTTTCTACTTGAGGGTGAGCCAGGCGGGCACTCGCAAAATGCCCTTCCACCAAGCGGTGAAGCTCAAGCCCGTGGCGGGATTCGAACCATGGACCTGCTGCGCGGCAGTCCATAGCCAATGCCACTGAGCCATCACTGCTTCATAAGCTTATCTCACTTTATGTTAGGTCGGTGTAAATTGTTTTCTCTTACTGCTCGCAAAAGACAAAAAAAGAAGATCACTATGAAGTAGCTTCTATTTTATATATTTAATACCTTCCCGACGACAACCCTCGTTGGGAATGCATTCATTGATATTTTTCCATAATGGAGGACGTAAGTCTTGGAATACAAAAGTGGAATTAAATTATACAATGGATTTGCAGTCATAGTCGTAAACACTTATTTTGGTAAAGTTTTTCATACTTTTCATTCAGATTTACATAAGAGGGCAATGCACGTCAATTAGGAGCTATTTTTATTCGAAACTTGTGACAGAAAATCAAACAATATATGAATTAAATTTGAATCTCAATGCGCACTACGCGTGGTGGCTAATTATTTTCATATGGTTTGATTTTAAACTTTTCACCTTATCATAGAAATATCTTCATCTGTACTTCATCTCTACTTTATTTTTATTCCTGTGTTATTATATAATGTGTTATATGTTTTTAGTATGTATTAAGTTTTTGTTTGTAATAAATATTATCACAATTTAAGTATATTTAAGCGTTCCATTATTGAGCTACATATATGTATTTTCATATAAGTTTTTGTATACATATTTTATTTTGTATGTCTGTGCGTCACCAAAGGTTCAGAGCTGAAAATCAGCGCTGGGGATTCGTCCACAGCATTATGCTGAGCCCTGACCTTTTCTGGCAGCACTGCATATTACAGCACCGGTGCTGTTTATGCATAATGTTATGTAAACATATTTTAATTTATCTCTGTTTATATTGCTGTTGTATGCAGTTCTGTCTGGAATAAATATTTTTTTCTTTCTTTCTTTTTTCTTTCTTTCTATATCAGCATGATACAGTGCCCTTCACGCTTAAACACAATAGTGGTGTAAACACTACTTTGAGGCATAATATCTATCACACGCACAACGAGGAACTCGTGCTAAATAAACCTTGAACCTGGTAAATGTAACGAATCCATTTCAGGCCGCAATCAACCTCAAAGACTCATTGCTGCTCATTTCAGCACAGTTACTTTTAGTCGGCCATAACGATATCAAAATAGGGTCTGAAACAGACTCATTTTGAAGGCGAGACTGGCATAAACACTAATTTAAGCCATATTAATAATAATAAATTAATAATATAAGGAAAAATTTAGTGATTTTAACAGTCATGAAACAAGAGTGTCCGTTCCAGAGTGCAAAACTGCAAACTATTGACAATATTGCCATATATTTTGCGTGAGGCGCCAAGGCAAAGTATCTTCCAACCAGCTCTTCCCATCGAAATCTTAAAAGACAACTAATAGAATAAATATATATTAGGGCAGCGTCTTCTACAGAATTATCAAAACCTAAATACAGCTTACTCCAATCTCCAGGGGCATAAATAAATAATAGTATTTCCTACTCACAAGATACTCTTCTCCATATTTTTTGAGTGTGATTGCAACTTCTAAATCCTACCCAAGCGATAATATATTATATTTCATTGTTTTACTGTATGTACTACATGCATTTACACCTACACTAAGATGTAGGGTCGGGTACCCTAATAACACCAATGCGCATTAATCATGTACTGTGGAGGAAGAGTCGCGCCTTCGTGGGTGAACTGGTATGTAAACTGGAAGCAGTGGAGTCACGTAACAGCGGCTTCATGCCTACCGGCAGCTTTTAAATGCATCACCCGAAAACCTATTGGATATGCCCGGCAAGTAGATTAGCTTTAGTCAGTTCGCAATACTAATTAATTGTGTCAATACCAGACTTAGGGCCAGTTTCAGAATGTTCGAGTAAGTTCCGGTTTTACTACCCAGAATATATTTAATAAACAAAACACTATCTTTGCGTTTCAAATTCATCGATTTAGCCTATCCATCGGTTAAAGTTTGAAACGCGCTGCATGTTAACTGTCATTTTTATCATTCAGTTATTTTATGTGTTGCATAGCAATCCAAAATTTTATTAGGACATTCTGAAATGGGCCCTAAGGCAATTCAATGATATTGAGGTCTCCTTCCAAGATCAAAAACAACCTGTTACCTACTTTAACCAGATTTTATCGGATCTTTTTGATTTGCTGTAGGAGATTAAGCGGTTGAGAATTTGCAAATGCTACTACCGTTAGAAAATCTATCATCCAGTAATTAACGGCGTCTTAAGCAGCTGTTGTTGTCAACCTATTTCCATTTTAGGTTCAGAATGCCGACATATTTGATAACGTCATCACACGCCGATAGGTGAGATAAAGTTAAAATATCGGTACTAAAATCTAGCTATACAGCAAAACAAAAGAATAAATCTGGAATAGCAATTTTGTATAAGTTAAGCAAATATGGCGACAACGAAAAGATAATTTACTTGCCCTTGCACACGTGTGTCTTGATATAAATGTCATATCAACCTCAACAAGTTTGTAATAGATGATACCCATAATAGTTTATCGGAAGGTTATTAGATTAACGATACAGTAATTGAGATGTTTACTCGGTACAGCAAATAGTTTATAGTTCTCGGAAATCGGTAAGAGACAAATTAGGTTACTCTGTGCTAACTGAGCTAAATGTCAACCGACTTCCTGCTTAATTATCTCAACATCGGGTTTATTGGCACAGGTGCTTGAGTGGTTACTTCGTAAAGTAGATAGGATTAAACGTTTACTCGAAATGAATTTTTGAATTCAAATTATTTTTTCCAGTTATGTCTCGGTAAACTGTTTCGATTTTGACATGTCATTATATACTTACGGTGGTTCTTTTTTCAAAATTTCTTGATAAATAACTCTTAATTAAGTAGATACATTTTAAAACAGAGAAAAAACGCTATAACAATATTTTATGCGGAGTAGAGCTATGAAAAATACAATAATAATATTTAAATAAATATTTAGATTTTACAACACCACAAAAACTAAAATTATGAAATTGTACGGTAATAGGGGAAACATTCCAGAACTATAATGGGTTCCATCATGATCCTTATCTGTATTTTTATTGCTTCGTCACGCCTGTATATCCTTGAAGGGGTAGACAGGTAGATATCTAAGCTCTCATTTTGCCAGATCATTAATGAATTTGGTTTCACGCCAGAGGGAGAGCCTATATGGTTGCAATACGGCTAATTAAAGTTCCGTAGTCAGAAAACCCATAAAACTATCTAACCCTAGGATCGAAAATCTAGAAATAGAACTCACCTAACGCTGTTTTTTAATACCACATAGGTGGAAAACAAGCGTGAGGCCAACCTGATGGTATGTGGTTGCTGCAACATATGGACGCTGACAACACCGCGCGAGTCGCTGAGTTTTGAAGCCTTTCGGCCAACGATTGACATTTTCAGTGGAACATTTTTTTCTATGACCTTCACAATTACTCTAATATAACGCAAAGAATACACTATAGAACACCCCCTTTAAACATATACAATACCTATTAACGTATTCTTGCGTTACTGAAACATTTTCTAGTATTACTAACCTCATATCATAATGTCATCACATATTTATTTGCTATCGGATTGCGCAAGTTGTTTTCAAACCGCTTTCACAAAGTCTCCAAGCAAAACACCCAAACTCGCAAACTTTGTCTATAATATCAGCGCAGATTATTAGCTAAGTTAACAAAGCTGGTTTACTTATCGTAAATCGACATCGCCAAATCGCTCATTGTATCGAAGATCAACAATTTCATAACTCAACCTCAACAATAAAACTTCCGATGGGCCTGCTAGCACTTACCGACACAACGCACATAATCCAATAGAAACATCATTATTTGCTAAAACTCCTTAGACCTTCTTTAAGTGACATTATCATTAGGTAAAAGAAGCTTAAAGCAGTGATGGCTCAGTGGCATTGGCTATGGACCGCCGCGCAGCAGGTTCATGGTTCGAATCCCGCCGCGGGCTTGAACTTCACCGCATGGTGGAAGGGCTTTTTGCGAATGCTCGCCTGGCTAGCGACCACCCTCAAGTAAAAAATATGTCGCCAAGCACCTAACGGTGTCTTCCGGAAGCAGTCCTTGAGAGCCAGTGAAATTACAGGCACATGAGACATAACATCTACGTCTCAAGGTGACGGGCGCAGTGCTATTCGTGACTAGTGACGAAATGCATCTCTTATAGGCAGAGGATACCGCTTAACATCAGGTGGGCCTCGAGCTTGTTCCGTAACAATAACATAAAAAAGCTTTGATTTGAAACACACAATATCTAATATGGACAACTCGCATAAATTATTACATCTCACCATATAATAAATGCGAAAGGGTCAATTTGAGGATGTGTGTAATGTGTGAATATGTGCAATGAGAGATGTGTATGAGCAATTGTTTCCACTATAGATAATTATAATACTATTTCTATTTTTTATGGTTTCTAATACCGGCTAAATACATTTTGGTGGAATTGTAATATAGACTGGAATTCTTATGTTAAGTTACCGAAGGATCGCCCTATAATCAAATATGAAGTATGTTAGTTCGCCGCCGGTAAAGTTTAGCAACATAATACAAATGGTACCGCTTTTTACTGTATCAGCCGGATTGTCCAAAGCTGAACACAGCCTCCCCCATCAATTGGGTGGTTCGCCATAATCCCCACGCTTGGCGTCTTGGGTATCGCAGTTTAAGCTATCAGTTCCTCAGAAGGCGCGGCGATGCCCACCTTTTGGTATTTTACCTTTAGTCGGCTCTTACGACACCCACAGGTAGAAGTGGGGGAGTGACATTTAACCCGTCACCCCACGGTGCATCGTTATTATCAAATCGAATATTATTAAGTCGATCCTTCGTTACAAATATTAAAACTAATGACAATCTGACCTGACTATTATTTTTAGTGTTATTAAGTCTATCCTGATTATCAGTATCTAGGATGAAGCCCTAATGAAGCGCTCGTAGCCAAGTTGGTTTAGCCATTCTGAATCGATCAGCAAAGTTAAGCAACGTCCGTCGCGGTCATGATTTGGATGGGTGACCGCTGGTGACATTACTACTGAGCGCTTCCGTGCTTCGGAGGGCACGTTAAGCCGTCGGTCCCGGTTGTTGTCTTAGGATAGCAGTCGTTACAGCATGGTGGTAGGGCACTTTGCAAATGCCCGCCTGGCTAGCTAACAAGTTGAAAATCTGTCGCCAAGCACCTGACGGTGTGTTCCGGCAGTTGTCCTTGAGAGCCAGTAACTCTAGGTTAGTCTGAACAACATCCTCGACCACATCATCACTTACCATCAGGTGAGATAGTGGTCAAAGGCTAACCTATCAGGCATAAAAAAAAGGCTCATTTATACAAAAGATGGAGCCATTGATTGGGACGTGAAGAACAGCATATTTACTCTGTAGAATGGGTGAACAGGCTAAGAGTAGAGGTATCAAATATTACAAAGTTTATGGTGAAATAAAAGATCATCCGTTATAAAGTTATAAAGAAGTTTTATTAGACCTTTTTACACGACTTCCCAAAAAAAGGAGAGTAATGTTTTCAGGGTTCATGTATGTATGTTTGTGAGTTTCTTTATTCCACCATAACTTCGTAACGGCTTAACCGATTTTCATGTATGTGATATCATTAGGAACGTGGAGTTATTCCGGGTAACATAGGCTAGTGAACGTTTTAATCTTTTCATAGCAGTCGGGGGACGGTTATTTGGTATTCCAAGGAACCGTAAAGAACTATTGTTCTTTACAGGTCCCCCGACTTCAATGAAAAGATTGGTTATGAGTTTTACATATATGGGTACAATGGTGTTTTAATTGCACAATAAATATAATAAATTTAGTACCTACCTTGTGGCCATTCAACATTAAAATCTCGTAACTTGTTTGTAATTTTTTAGTTCACTTTTTGGTACGGCAGGCGTGTTTTTAATGTTTAAATTATTTGTTTTTGTAATTTTTTTTTACAGGCAAGTACCAAGAATCAAGGTACGTTTAAAACATATTTAAACTAAGTACTTAAATATATTAAATTCTTATAACGTCTATGTAAATAATTGATTAAAATTTAATGATCATAATATTTTTATTACAGTTAAATACAATTTGCGGTTATCGCGCTTGCACTTTTTCTAAGTACAAAGATTCTAAAAACTGCATTGATATATATTCTTTTAATGTGTAGAAGAGATTTCTTTTAAAAAAGTTCTTAAGTTTTAGTTTGAACAAACTGTATTTTATAGTGGTCAGGCTTTTTGGTAATTTATTATACATCAGTATCAGACAACCAGAATTTCATTATTTTTTATAATTATCTTTTCATTATTACGCAGATTGTAAGGTAAATTTTTTCCTGCTTTTCTGGAATATTCCTATCTTCATGAATTTCTAGTAAACAATTATAGATGTGAAGAGAAACAACTGTCATAATTTTGTCTTTCTTAAAGTGCTCCCTTGCGGGGCTTCGCTTTTTCAGCCCATTAATTGTTCTTTTTGAACGTTTTTGACATTTTAGAACTCTTCAACGTCTCACTCTCTGTCAAGATGGATATACGGTTAAACTAGAATGACAAGATAAGGAATAAATAAGGAAATGAAAGGTCGTTGTATGTAAAAGCATCTAATCTCAAAGTTGAAACTGTTCTGAAGCCTGAACTATTAACATTATGATTTTATGTTTCAACCCATCGGTTCAAGCCCGATCCGAAGCCTCGACCACACCCGAACATTTCCGAGCCACTTGATAACTGTCCCGAAATTAGTTCAGCCCGTCCCGTGGGAGAATTAATTTTGGACCCTAATCAAACTTGGTCCATGTTAGGAGAAGTCAGTTAAAGTCGCCTGTAAGATATAAGACGCGTATAAGGTACTTTTGGCTTGTAACTGTGACAATGTAACAAGTTTGTAGAATAGATTGCAATTGGTGCCGGGTTCTTGGGTTACAATTGCCGTGCCAATTAGTTTTTAAGATTACTTCTGTTTACGTTGTTTCTATAAACTGATTCTAGCACACTTCCATAACACGAATAATACTTAGCATACTATATATTATGTGATTATTGGCCATGAGCTGCCGGGCTAAAATTGTATTCCCATATCTTCCTGTGGAAGTCGGAATAAGAGACTTCGGTAAGCAAAGTGCGAGGAACTGCCATCTTACACTGCGATGTCCAAGACGCCTGCCAATCGTGGAGATTATGACAAATCTCCCTTAATGGGGAAGCATTTATTTATATTTTTTTTTATAGCGTATAGGCTAGCCTTTGGCCCCTATCTCACTTGATAGTAAGTGATTATATGGTCGAAAATGTTTTGTTCAGCTTAGAATTACTGGGTCTCAAGGACAGCTGGTGGAACATACCGTTAGGTGCTTGGCAACAGATTTTCTACTTGAGAGTGGTCGCTAGCAAGGCGGGTATTCGCAAAATGCCCTACAACCATGCAATTCTTCAACTGTGGATGTAATGGCTGATGATACTGATACCGTAGCTGGTATTAGATTCACGTTCTCGAATTCAAAGAACCTGCCATTGAAATTTTTAAAACAATTGACTGCCTCAATCACGTGGAAATTGTGTCGATAAGTCATAGTCTTGGATATTTCAAGATAACAAATGCTGTAACACTAATTCAGGCGTAAACTTGACGTCTTTTGTAATAATACAAATGTCCAATGGCTTTTGAGTAAGATTTCGTTAAATTTTCTGGCAATAGATATCAAGAACAATGTCTGAGGCGTCTGACTATTCATGCAAATACCTTTTGCTACAACGATTTTATTAGAATTTGTCATCTATAAAAAGTGATATATGTCCCACTACAACAGCTTTTCACAATAATAGATTTTGTATTCTTCTAGATGAGTAGGTAGTAAAGTAGTTATAAAGTATGAATGCCTTTCAGTTTAATTCATGACTGACAAAAAAAAGGTGCGGTGAGGTTAGGTTTAAAAGTACAAATCTTTCCTCCTTATAACATTAGTGTAGATTTGAGCAGGTGTTGTTAACAATCACTTAAATATTACCTAATCCCAATTTAATTTACATTTTTTATATGTTTATAAGCTGCATTGAAAGGCATGATTTTGTTTGCCATTATATTTAGGTCACTAATTGGCTGTCTTAAGGTCGAGGACGATCTTTATATAACCGTGTGGGAGGTGTTAAATTCACGTTCTCATAACGTTCAACAATTAGCAGATGCGCATGTGGCGCAAATTTTGCACTTACCGAAAGTCACGAATAGGACGTGTCTTCGGTTAAATTTATTGACGCCGGTTACTGTGGCATGTAACACTACGCACACTTGGGTTGCCAGTTCAGTAATGGTCATTTCTACTGGTACACATTATACTAGGCATGCTACCGGCGGAATTGCGTTCAAGATTTGTTGCGGTTTCTGGAGTGGTAAGCTAGGGGCTATTTATAAATTGAGACATTTTTTTTCGGGGGATAAAAGGAAATAATTGTCCATTAAAAAGACACAAATTATGAACAATCAACTATATATAAACTATAAAATAATTTTACGTACTAGTAGGTGTAACCAAAAATAGCACAATAGATCTTACTCATATTTAATATGTTAATATGTACTTGAACTTATTTTTAGTGAAAACATCGCGCGGTTATTGTTAAAAAAACAACAAACCATGCGCTCGTCTCTGCGGCATAGTCGCGACACCCGAGACTGTCTGCGTACCGAGCGCAGGCCGAGATCGAGGCGCGTAGGTATAACTCGCGTTCCGTCCGTTTCTATGAAGTTGAAATACTGTATAGATAACATTACCGTGCCACTGGGCTTCTGCGTATACCAAATTATTTATGAGCGTTAACGTGTGATTTTGTTAGGACCGGTGTCTTACAAAACCTCAACTAGTAGAGTTGTTTTCTTAGGATCTTAAGGGTCAGTCAGATCAATCAGAAAATATATTATTTCGGGAGGCACGAATCACGGCAATACGGCAAAGGAAGTTAAGGGGTGATTCAGATTAGTTAGGAGTTTGTAATCGAAAATAATACGAAACATGAATTAAATAAAGTTGAGTCTCAATGCGCAGAGTACGTGGTAGCTAAAGCCTATTGTGTATTTAAAAAGCATGCAATTGTCTGATTTTTTAATTTTCAACACAGCTTTTGAGGATATAACACATTTTGGTCACATTTTGGCGAAAGTTACATGTAAGAGTCATTATCGTTAAGGAGTAGTTAAAAAATACTTTATATATAAATGCTTCAGTTTTTTATTATTATTATATATGTGCTTAATGGTTCTCAAAGACTGCTGGCGAAAAACATTGTTAGGTGCTTGGCGACGTATTTTTGATTTGAGGGTGGTAGCTATAAAGGTGAGCATTCGCAAATTGCCTTTTTAAAGTACTTTAATATACTAATATAATTAGTAATATAATATAGTTTAATATACTTTTTTCTCCTATTTGTGTACCTTAATTAGCCCTGTTATATAATTCTTGTACAGCATATTTTCATTTCAATCATTACACTTATTATATTTCATGCTCCTATTTGCAGAAGCATACTTCTTTCACTTGAGCCCCAATTTGACCCTTTAGTTTGGACCAGTTGCAAAATCCGTTCTTTTAAACTACCTACCTGCTAAGTATCATACTCCTAACTTAAAAAACAGACTTTCATAAAAACTTCAGCCCCAACTCGATCTCTTTAGTTCGGCTCTGTTGCAAAATCTATTCTTAACTGACGCCTCGCACTTATAAACTACCTACATGCCAAATGTTAGCTTCCTAGGTTAACCGTTGAAATCGCGACCTGTCAAGCTACTTTCCCCCCCTCGCCTCGCTAGGACTATAGAAAAAAAATGGCGGTCGAGACACTGCTACGTATTTTGACCTTGGAATCAAAACCTACTAGTTAAAATACAATACAATGTTTACAAAAACTAGCTAGAAAATGTTTATCTTTCGAATGAAATACCGCATGGCACTGTAAAATGCAAAGAAACGGTGCGGCCATCTTGCGAAATCAATGAACAGGCGTTTACCTATACTTTTATCATTATATTATAATATTGTACAAAGATGTCTATTGATACGAGAAACTGTTACGTTTTTCATATTCATGAATATATACGCTACCAGAATAATATAATAACTTTGTTGTTTCCCCACCAAAATAATTAGTTATCAGGATCAGAACAAAGAACTAATTCAAGGTCATTCAACTTGAACTGAATTTTGTTTCGCACGTACATAAACATATCATTGAAACGCTATCCGGTTGCTAATGATACGTAAACATAAACTTTGATATTTATTCTAAGTAATACTCACATGAAAATCTGCTTTTGTTAGGTTTGTACATCGAAAAAAAAGGATTTTTTTCAACCGGCATCGACAAAATAACCCTAAAAACACATTCACTTTGAGCACATAAATCACAGTCACCAAATCGATTTACAACACACACAGGGCACTATATGCATACTATAATCTTCAAATACCGTTTCAACTTATTGTTTATTGTATAAACACTAATAAATCAAACAACCGGCACTAAAACAATGCGCCGTAATCCGATACATTTGTTTACTAATTTGGTACTGCTAGTGATGTATTCACTGTCGACAAATGCGTTCGATAATTTTAGAGGAACACAGATTATATTGAAGTTACTATTGGATTTTAGCAACAAATTGTAGTAGAGTTTTTATACGATTTTACTGGAAATTTATGCAAGAATCGATTTATAATCGATAAGTGTCGAAGATAATTTCGCATATTATTACTCTTACAAGATTCTTATAAGATTCTCATAAGATTCTTATAAGATTCTCATAAGATTCTCATAAGCATCTTATAAGATTACTCCATACAGAAAAAGTGCTACTGGAAAATTAAAATAGATGTTTTCCTATTGCTTTCATAATTTTAGAGGAACACAGATTATATTGAAGTTACTATTGGATTTTAGCAACAAATTGTAGTAGAGTTTTTATACGATTTTACTGGAAATTTATGCAAGAATTGATTTATAATCGATAAGTGTCACAGATAATTTCGCATATTATTACTCTTACAAGATTCTTATAAGACTTATAAGATTACTCCATACAGAAAAAGTGCTACTGGAAAATTAAAATAGATGTTTTCCTATTGCTTTCATAATTTTAGAGGAACACAGATTATATTGAAGTTACTATTGGATTTTAGCAACAAATTGTAGTAGTTTTTATACGATTTTACTGGAAATTTATGCAAGAATCGATTTATAATCGATAAGTGTCAAAGATAATTTCGCATATTATTACTCTTACAAGATTCTTATAAGATTACTCCATACAGAAAAAGTGCTACTAGAAAATTAAAATAGATGTTTTCCTATTGCTTTCATAATTTTAGAGGAACACAGATTATATTGCAGTTACTATTGGATTTTAGCAACAAATAGTAGTAGTTTTTATACGATTTTACTGGAAATTTATGCAAGAATCGATTTATAATCGATAAGTGTCAAAGATAATTTCGCATATATAATTTTTGCATGATTTTAGCGTTATTTCATATTTTTCATCAGTATAATGTATGAGACAAATAGAGATGGATATATTATCATACTCTAAATCCCAAATACCAAACATGGAACGTGAAAAAAAAAAGATATGTTGCTTTCAAAGTGATTGTATTTTTTGGTGATAGTCAAAACTGTGCCTCAGATAAAAAAATCTAAAAAAGTGGTTTGGAAGGAATTCCTCAAAGAAAATACAATGCGAAGGTAAGTTATGTGTTGTAACTATTTATATACAGTATTCAGATATATAATTACACTACTTATTATAATGTTATTATAATGTCTTATCTGTTGGTAAGTAATGATGTGGATGAAGAAAAAGAAATGACACCGTTAGGTCCTTGGCGACAGATATTCTTACTGATGTAGCTAGTTGCAAAATACCCTTCAAAATTGGTATGTATTTTTTTAATATGAATCTTTTATATAACTAAAGTTGTAAATATTGGTGATTGTTTCAGTGACGACGAGGATTCGGAAGTGGAGCGGGCACGGCAAAGAGTGTATGAAACTATGAGTCCAATGTGAGTATGTCAGATTTATTTTAATTAATAATTCATATTCTACCCTTATCCTACGCTAAGTGTGGTCAAATCAAAATGTACATTCATATTCTATATGTCATCGCTTTACTTTTTAAATTATGATGGATTTAAAATAAAATAAGGTCCAGAATAGTCAGTCTATTTTGTAACAGGTACTTTCATGCAATTCAAACAAACGTTGTATACATCTGTTCCACGGCTTTTTTTTGAAACCCTTAACCAACGACCACTCATTTAGATAACCCAAGTCGTAAAAAATGTTTGTTTACATAACTAATACTAATACTCGGCGTGCGGTCTCAAGTGGCCTCGACGTGGGTGCCCGTGACAAAGCGCGGTATAATGGGGCAATTATCGCAAGGCGCCTCAACGGCTACCTAACCTAAGATAAGTAATGGAGGAGTGGCACGTGCGAACGCAACTGGCCTAAATAAATCAGGCTTCTTTGTAAGAAATAGTACAAATCAACAAACGAATTAGTTCTTCCGATGACACAATGGATCAGTATTTTAATAGCTGTGTTTGTGAGTGTAATTAGTGACCGTAAATACAGGCTGAAGTGCAACCCATTTTTGCATGTGTACGATTAGTGTATTAGTTTGCAGCGGAAATCTTGGCGTGCATGGCAAAATGTGCGTATGTATGCCATAAATAAGAAATGGGTGGCAGAGACGTAGCGACTTTTTTATGTGATTAAACACCAGACTGAAGGCAAATCTCCCTTGTTTCTGTGATCTGTGGGCTACCCCTATATATTTTCATATATATTGTTACCCTATAGTTTTTTCATAACAATTAAACGTAAGAACCTTAAAACGTAGTTTTTCTGCGCGCGTAAATAGTTTAATCGAATCAAGGTATCGACGAGTTCTTCGACGCCCAAAATTTTTCCTGGGCGCCCATGGACGGTTGGGTCGGCCATATAGTTTTTAAAATATAAGCTAAATATTGTATTTTTCACATATAAAAATTCACTTTAGGTATACCACTCCCCCCCTACTTATCTACCTTCTTATAAATAAGAACGGAATATATTTTTTAATATTTACTCAAAATTAAACTTAGATGTACATGTAATGGAGGCTAAAATAGAAGAAAGTTCAGAAATAATTCATAGGAATTTAATTTCGGTTAAGTATCAAAATTAGTGCCATCTGGAGCATATGGTTGACATTAGTCAGTTACATGCTGAGGCCCGCGCTCGAATCTGTGCATAATCGTGACTCCCAGACGAAGAACTCATTAGTTCGAAAAGCTCTGATTTGATTGACTTTATTTGTGCCTGGTGCTTGTCATTCTTTATATTTCTACTAGATGGCGCTTACTGCAAAATGATTATAATAACTATTCACAGAAATGATATAAGTAAGATGACTAAATTTTAATGACTTTTGCCTAGGTTATATTTATACATCGATTTTTTTTATATGTTATAATACACACTCCTACTCCCCATACGTTACATTTAAGTGCACTTTGTACCACAGCGTGTAATATACCAAAAGTTGAGTCTCAGGTAGCGCACTCCTACTAAACAAAAAAATACACTCGCTTCACACTAAATTTTTATACCAAAAAAAACTGTTTTTGCTTCAAAATTACAGTAGATTTTCTAAAAGCCCAAATATCTTTAAAGATTTGATAAATTGTGAGTATTGATGTATACGTATAATAGTAAAAGCTATCCTTTCGAGAATACCCAGGCGTGATGATGATTTTTTTTTTCAATTTTTATTCTGACTCTTTTATGCCACGTTTATAGAAATAAGATTCAAGGAGAATAAGTGTTAAGTAAAACTTCTTGTAATTGCAGGCTTCGAGCTCATGAATTTTTAATTTATAATAATGTAGTTTGGTTATTTTATGGTTTCAAGGCTAAAAAGTAAAAATAAAGCATATTTTCAAGCCTACACTGCAATTTTATTTACAAACTCCTCATAGATTATACATAAAATCGAATTACCAAATGTACCTAAAGCATCTCTGAACAACATTCTGCTAAATTATTCGACTAAAGGTATACAAGGAAACGAAGAGTATATCAGTGTTCCTAAATAGAGAACTCAATCCATACAATTAGAGCCAAGGAACTTATATAGTGATCTTATCTTCACGGAGTACGTTTTCACAAAGATAAGTTAGCACCTGAAAAAATATATGTATTTTAGAAGAATATACTTATATTGCTAAGTAATCAAATAAAACATAGTTTTTTCTGTATAATACTTTTTATTTCACGTATATAGAATAGCTACTATTCATATTATTCGCATTTTACGAAGTGATTACGTTTTTGCCATTTTGAATCCGACTGAAAGTAGAAAGTGCTCTCTCTAAATGACAGAGGTTAAAGGTGATTACTCCATACAGAAAAAGTGCTACTGGAAAATTAAAATAGATGTTTTCCTATTGCTTTCATCTATTTATTTACTAATTATATTATTTACATATAATTCGTGTTATTTACATGTAATCTTATTTTAGATTTTAGAAAGCTTTTATTTTTAACACGAAATTCATGTGACAATCTAGTTAAATTGACAATGGTGTCTATAATAGTTTTCTATAAAAATGAATAGCATATAAACATGTAGAAAAAACTTAGATGAAAATAAAATGCACATTATTTTTTTATTTCATTTATTTGCATTTAGATAATAGTACCTATATTGCGAGTGAGCTAAGTTGAACTATAGATCGATCGATGACATCGATTTCTTGGAAAATTGGTTTTACGTTTACCTCTTTCACTCAACTTTTTGTTGTAATTATTACACCATTCATATCTTACATTCATATCTCATAAAGTCATATTTGTTCTTCTTCTTCCAAGAGCCGTTGGTGCTCTGTACCGAGAACCATTTCTCCGCACTCACTCCCAGAATCATCTTCGTCTGAAAACTTCTTAGCGAGGCGTAAAAAATCCGCTGGAGGTTCCACCTCGCGGTCTGGATTCCAGCTCTTACGATTCTGGAAATAATAATAAGCTTTATGGGCATTACGTAATACATAAATACCTTGGAAGTGGCTATGTGCATTTCGATTTTAATGCTCGCATGACGCGCTCAAAATGTGGTGCGGTGTGGTGTTGCGTACACAAAATTATGACGTTCAACTAAAAATTCGGTCAGGTGCGAATCAGATTCGTACACGAAAGGCTCCGTACCATTATCTAAATAATATAAGACACGCATTTGGCAGATTTTACGAGTAGTAGGTATTTGTTGTTTTAGCGGCTACAGAAATATATTATGTGTGAAAAATTCAACTGTCTTACTATCACGGCTCATGAGGGATAACCTCACCTGTCGTGCGCGAGTCCAGCTGGAACTTGGCCGATTTTAGTATTTAGTGTAATAGCGGCAACAAAAATAAATTATCTGTGAAAATTTCAATTTTCTAGCTATGACGGTTCATGAAAAACAGCCTCACTTGTAGTGCGCGAGTCCTACTCGCACTTGGCTGGTTTAAAGTATTTGTTATTATAGCAGCAAAAACGTTACATAATTTCTGAAAATTTCAACAGTCTAGCTATCATGGTTTATGAGATACAGCCTCACCCGCCGTGCGCGAGTCCAACTTGCACTTGGCCGGTTTTTAGTATTTGTTGTTATATCAGCAAAACAAATACATAATTTCTGAAAATTTCAACAGTCTAGCTATCATGGTTTATGAAATACAGCCTCACCCATCGTGCGCGAGTCCAACTTGCACTTGGCCGGTTTTTAGTATTTATAGTTCACAAAATGGCGGATATGCAATTTCTTCATTCTATAGCGTATTGTTATTTGATGAACTATGTCAATATTATTGCAAATCACACATAAAAAAGACTTGTACTTCATACAACAATGATTCTCAGCGCAGAAAATACACATATTACATTACATTGCTGTCGATTTGAAGGAGTAAATCATTGAAATACCATCCATAATACCACGAAAAATTCTCGATTCTATATGAAATCTAGTCAAAACTTGCCTGTGATGGTTAATACAAATAAAAAAGACGTATAATAGATAGAAAATAGTTATTTATAGACAAATAACTTACCATTGTCGATCCTTTTTCACACAATATCACACAATTCAATATTATTCACAGCACCTCCTACACGCTGAACCGCTGACATGAACAATTCGCGCGCTTCAAAAAAAATTTTTTTTTTTTGCCATAGTATATTATTTCATTCCATGTCCGATTGTTTTAATGAACCATAATGTTTAGACTGATTGACTTAGTGTTGCCGTATTAGGAAAAATGTAAAGATAAAGTAACTTTTGAACGTAAAATGTAACACTCGGAACCGATGGGACGCGCGTCCTATAGCGGAGCCAACGGCACGCGCGATATCATAGGACGCGCGTCCCTTACGCGACTCTAGAGGCGTACATTTTGAGATTTCGTAGTTAGTCAGGCTACTCTCTTTTATATAGTTATAATAATAATGATACCTAATATTTATAATATTGTATAAATATCGTCTTACTATTGGTTCAATAGTTAGGATAAAAATAGTACAAGTAGAGGTAACAACTAGATTTTCAAATTACCTTCCTTCAACTAAGGATGAATAGAAAGTATTTTTTCTTCTAAATATAATTGAAAGCAGCAACGAATGCATAGCGAGTAACAAGTCATACAATTTTGGGATGCAACATTTTTCATCCGCGTTTCGTTCAATAAAACTCAGGATGTAATATTGTTGCATGATAATGTATTACACAGCTACCTACCACCCTCCGATAAAAAAATCTGTCGCCAAGTATCTAAAGGTCTTTTTTCTGCTTGCCAAAAGGTGAGTTACGGTTAAAGTCAATATACGAGCTGTTAAAGTAATTGTCATTAATATGTCAATATTAATATTATTTTACACAGGCAATGAAAAACCTCGTGTTCGGTGGCGAGCTAGATTGTGAGCCCCTACATTGCTGCGCCTTGCACCTGTGGGTGTAATATTAGAGGCGGCTAAAGGTTAAATACTGGAAGGTGGGCAGCAGCGCCTTCTGAGGAACTGAAAAGCGTATGGGCATTATGATCCGACTTCCACAAGTTATTCCATCCTTTTCAGTGTTGTAAATCTGTTCCGTATTATTCAAAAATGCTAAAAATATCATTCACTCGCCTAAAATACCGCTTTGTCATCGCTAATAGTTGAAGTCACCATTAAATCATCCGGGTATGCAAATATATTTGTCAGTTAATTGACTATAACTTTAAAACTACTCTACTGGTTTTGATTAAATCTATATGGGACCTACTGGAAAGTATATTCCGGTCAATTTAGACATTCGAAGTTACATAAATTACCACCAAGCTGAAAATCAGTAAGATTGTTTAAAATATGATTAAAAATATAATTTGAAAGTTCCCCATCTTTCCCCTGTATGGAAAATAAATTAAGCACTAATTTGCCGGGACTAGAATCGGCCCAGGCGTCTTCAAATAACCGGGGAACATAATATGTAAAAAAACTGACTCTCAGAGAACCGTCGGTGGTAGCCTGGCTAGCTACGCCTGGCTAGCTACCACCCACAAGTAGAAAGTCTGTCGCCAAGCACCTAAAGATGTGTTCCAGCAGTTGTCCTTGAGAGCCAGTAATTTTAGGTTTGCCTGAAAAACATCTTAGACCACATCATCACTTATCATCAGGTGAGATATTGGTCAAAGGCTAACCTAACAGGTGTAAAAGAAAAACCTCCTAAAACATTCTGGCGTCTTGATGTTATATCAATTAATATTAAATAAAATATTAAAGTAACTGAATTACGTTTACTGCGGCCAATACAAATAATACAAAAAAAAATGGTGTAGCTAGAAATAGCACAACCGTGGTACTAATATCATATAACTCCTCACTGGAGTGTGGCAAAGCTTAATAAAATAGCAAAACGTCTCTTTTGCTTGAGAAAAACATGTAGGCGCAAACTATAGTATCTTAACATCAGAAACGGGAGCAATTATTTCTACGTCAGTTTCTAAGAATTTCATAAACCTTTTGCCTATATCACGTTTACGCCTTAAATGAGGAAAATATTTCCTTTTATGAAAAAGAAATATATACCCACGTAGGCGTACTTAGCTCTTAAATGAAATCTACTTACATTTTGCGATTTATGAAATTCATGATTTTGTTATACGTATTTTTAACCGACTTCCAAAAAAAAGAAAATGGCTGAATTTAAGGCTTTTGTTCAATTCGACTGTATGTTTTTTTTGTATATTTTTATTCACGACTTCTTAAGTAGTTGTAAACTGATGTCATTATTATTTATTTGGTAAAGTATATTTCTCCAAATTGGTATCGGTAATTGCAAGTTTTATCGATGTGGAACAGTATTTTAGGTGAGTAAATAATCTCTTAAGCATTATGCATCACTAAAAATCATAATAAAAACAGAACCGACTTCCAACACTCATAAGAATGAAATTACTTGTTGAAGTCAGTTAGCACCACAGTGTTTCCAAACTCTCACATAATCATGATCCGACACCAAGTTATTTCATACTTTTGAATGTTAGAAGTCGGTTTCGTATATTTTAATTACTGCGTATAGGCTAGCTTTTGACCACTGACTCACCTGATGGTAAGTGATGATGCGGTTGAAGTTAATGTTTAGGCTACCTTAGAATGAATGGAACCCAAGGGAATACATCGTTGAGCGCTTGGCGACATTTTCAACTGATACTTAGTAGAGTGGTAGCTAGCCAGGCGGTAATTTGCAAAAATGCCCAAGCACTTATATAATATTGTTAGGAAAATGTCCGCTGAGTCAACCCACCCACATCTATAAAACCGAGCGCCGCCGGAGCCTCGTTTTCCCGAGGTCCGAACCACAGTGGTGCCCTTGATCTCGCTGTCCACCCCTCCTATAGTAGCGGCACGTTTTCGGCGTCCGCAGGAGACGGAGGTAGAAAGCGCTTTTCGCCTTCTAGCCCGGGAGGGAGCAGTGCCGAAGGCACTTCTCCCGAGACGGGTGGGAGAGACGGCCGAGACGGCCCGGGAGGAAGAAGGCTCCCTCCCGGGCTATTGTAGGGCCAGGCCTTCGCCCAAAATCCGGTGGAGCTGGACGATCGCACAGGCGGTAGCCAGCATTACAGAGATGCTGGCTACCGCCTGTGCGATCGTCCCTAAAAAGAAAGCCTCGTTTTCATTCTGTGCGTGGCGTTTAGGCTTGACGGTTCCTTCGTTAAATTCATATCATTTGTAATAATTTGTTTGTGAATATATTAAAGTGATTATTGTGATTTTACTTTTTAAAAACTTAAATTCCCTGCTGATCGATAAGAATATAATAATCAGTCCTTTAAAATATAGTAAACAAATAATTCTACCGTTGTCTGTGGCATTCAAAATTATACAACAGGAACTGCAGTAGATTAATAATCGCGGTTGTATGTTTTGCCGTTGCAACCATAAAGTTAATATAAACCAAAACTCATTAAAACGTGGGGTTACGTGTAAATTTTGGCTCTCCCCTATTTAATTATGGTCCATATAAATCACTGGTGGCCAGCTGTTGCGATACGTAAAGTAAGTACGGTTAGGTAAATTCGCTCTTTCAGGGCTTATTCATCATTACAATATGGAACTCAGGTTAAGTAGGGTATGTTAGTAGTTGTACCTTTGTGGATACAAGAGGTTATTTATTACTGTATCAGCTGGATTGTCTACTGCTAAACACAGCCTCATCATAGACAAGCATGAAATAACTGTGGAAGTCGGATCGTGATAATGTAAAGTCAGTGTTTTGAATCAGGATGGTACCGACTTCAATAAGTTATTTCATATATTTAGTGTTGTAACTCGGTTAGATTTTTTTATGCATGATATGTTAGCGTTTGACCACTATCTTACCTGATGGTAAGTAATGATGTGGTCGAAGATGATGTTCAGGCTAACCTATAATTACTGGCTCTCAAGGACAGCTGCCGGAACACACCGTTAGGTGCTTGGCGACATATTTTCAACTTGAGGGTGGTCGCTAGCCAAGCGGGCATTTGCAAAATGCCCTAACACCATGCTATAACGACTACCATCCTAAAATAACAGCCGGGATCGACGATTAACGTGCCCTTCGAAGCACGGAAGCGCTCAGTAGTAATGTCACCAGCGGTCACCCATCCAAGTCATGACCGAGGCGGACGTTGCTTAACTTTGCTAATCTGTTCAGAATGGCTAAGCGAACTTCGCTACGAGTGTTTCAAACATATATTTAAAAACGTTGTTGGTCCAAGTGCATGGTTTCAATATAAAGAATTATTCTCAAATATATCGGCTGATAGAAAAGACAAACTATGAAAGGGCTGGCCCTTATCTCGGCCAGAGAATTAGTATTGCCATTCAACGGGGAATGCTGCCAGCCTTTTGGCTTGGTTTTCTACTTAAGATTGCCTCCTGGAGGAAACAGAGCTCACATTTTTTATGTATAACATTTTTAGTGCATATATATGGTACATTATTCAATTATTTCTGTGATGCTTTTCTTTTTATATAAAATCATACATGGTCATTCATAAGGCTAACTGTTAACTTGGAAGACTAATATTTTTAAAAGCATGCACAATAATGTTGTTATTTAAAAAAGCTGTGCAGTGTAAGTGAGTAGACCGCAATGAATAAAGGCTTGGAGAATTTATCATTGTGAAGCTTTGTGACGATAATATGAAAATCCTTGGATAGACGTCGATGCCGCTGTAAATCTCTATTTCAACAAATCCTCGACCGCCAAGTGCTACCCGGTGACAGTTACAAATTGACCACCGTCGTGTTGTCGCCTGCATTAGCTCACTTTGTTTTACCACATCTCTATTCCGATACTATGAATTTTCAATGGCAAAATACTAAAGTTAGGTATTCATTGAGAAGTAATGATGTATCATATAAGAATGCTTCATGACGGTGGTGGATGCCTGATAATCGATGGCTTCAAAAGTATTAATAGATTCAGGCGTTACTTCGCAGAAATCCATATTTAATAAAAACAAATATTAAAGGGAAACATTAAATAAATATTATAATATGATATAAAACATATAAAAATATAGTTAGTGATAGTTCCGCTTAATTTTCTTGTTAAGCAGGAAGAATTTTCTCGATCGTGTGATCGAAGAGTCAAGACCTTCTGAGGATGCTTTTGCTAGCAAACGCGTCGAAAATTCTTCTGGTTTGGCTGCGTCACGGTAATGTTATATAGATAACATGAATGCCACGCAGCCACGGTAATGTTATATAGATAACATTACCGTGGCTGCGTGGCATTCATAACGTCACGTCGGCATAGCTAAATAATTAAAAATAAAATTATTAAGTTTTATTAGAAGAAGGTTTCCTTAAAATATTGTTTATTATTAAAAATGGATTTCAACTAAAGTGTATTATCACATAAAACAAATTATTGGGGTACAAAATTGTATGTCCAAGGCGGGAATCGAACCCGCGTTCTCCGATATCGCGTCGAATACCATCTCGGCCACCTGGGACTTGGCATTTCTGCCGAAATTAGTGCTCCAATTGTAATACTTTAACCGTCATTATTCGTCATCAATTGTATTACTTTATCAAACAAATTATTGGAGTACCCGCGCACCGGACGGTGCCAATAATTTGTTTGATATGATTTTCGCTTAGCACGCAATAGTGCTTGTAATCATATTTAGAAATAAAGTGTATTATGTCTTGGTACAGTCAATACGAAAAGAACAGAAACTAAAGATCCCATACATCACAACATTGCTATTATTATCGCTCTTATGTGGGTTTTTAAATATATATTGGCTAATGTTACATGATTGCTCATCTATCTGACGCTGACCATATTGAATATACTTTTGGTTACTTTGCTTCATAGCAGTCTGTCACTAATGGTGGAAAATAATATAATGGGTCATGGTGTCACCCTAATTCAAGTCAATTCATTTATTTCAGACAAAGTCCATAGTTTTACAATATAATATATAAATTTAATAGCAATAATAATTAAAATAAAACATAATAATAATAAAAAAGTTCTATAATGATATGGAGCTAATAATATTTAAGGAATGTTACTGCTTATAAGGCCCACAACCAGGCCCGTCGTACTATTTTCTTCTTCTATTGGCCCGGACGTCAGAATTTTTGTTAGCATGGTCATTACACCATAACGAAAGCATCCGCTTATGAGAATTGGATCCTCTGATCGGGACCCAAGCATGTTGTAGAATGGAGATTTACCAACTTCAGTTTCCAAGTGCACACATAAATTTGCACATAGCTGTAAATTATGGGCCCACGCGGTTGGTTTACACGAAAATATTATTACACTCAGCAACTGTGTTGAGATTGCAATGAAATTATTTGTAGCAAGCACGGAAATAAGTTTCTAATTTGTTTGTGAGGTCAGTATACAAATTTAACATTCTGGTATTTGCTGTACGAAAGTAGGCTGCTGCAACGAACATATAATTTTCTGTAGAAAATATTAATGTAACAGTTACTTAAGTGATGGCCAAACATGACTTAAAGTACAGTTTTTTTTTAAACAAATTTCTCTCTTTGGCAGAAATTTGTCAATGCTGGAAATTAAGTGTCCTATCACTTTCAGTACCAGTCCAAAACGACTAAAATACATAGAGCTGTACTAACTCTGTAGTGCCAATACTATATTGTTTGGTAGGTAGTAAATACTGTGTATGGCAGAAGGGATATAAAAATCGAAAAATTTATTTTGTGACAGAGGAGCAGTTCCAGAAAGCAGTATGGTGAGTATATAGAGATTTTATTCCGGAAAAGTGACCTGAGATAGTTCTGGAAATTATTGACTGAACAGCAATTGAAAAAAAAGAAGTTTAATTATAATATAATTTTAATACCAATGTAAATAGAGCAATTATTAAAAGTGAAGACAAACGGTTGGACCATTTTTGGACGTTTGGAAAGTTTTGTGAGTTTCACACATATTATAAGCTAATGCTGACATGTTCGTTACCTAGGTCTCCGTACTCAATCCCTAAGGTGCATGCTTTGCCATTCAATTAACAATATTTCTATGATTGGGCCTTATCGGAATCACTTTTGAAACTAGAATTAACAAGAACAGTCTGCGTAGACTGAAAGTTTCACTTACAAACGGACTTGTGTCAGGAATGCGATTAAGGTAAAGGAAACAAGACACATGACCATGGTCTCCATCTATACCTATGAATAACAATACCTAAAATGTAAAGGTAAAAAGGGCATAATATTGTAGGCCACGAAATAAGATTCCAAATATTTAATTTCGTAAATGATCCTTTCGTAGTAGCAGCAATTAAACTTCGGGAAAACATTTATTGCCATAGTTATGGAAGTTTATTTGTGTCTAAAGTTATTAAATTCCTGTTACGGGGATTGGGAATGTTTTGTGAAATTAATTGGTAGACATTTTTTGATTAAATTCCTCACATAGTTCTGATGAGTTATTTTTAAATGCTGTGAGATACAGTAATAAGCTCCTGAAAAGAAAGAAAGATGGCGGGGAAATTGGAAATAGTCAGGTTGAATATCAGCAGAACTAAGATTTTTGTAGTACATCCAAATTTTCTAGAAAGAAATTAAATGGTAGTTCACTACCTTAACTGTTTGGGGGACTTGGGGGTGCGACGTGAGGAACAAAACATATGCGGGATGTACCTATGAAATGACAGCTTTTCTGAGATGCAACACAATAAATTACTTTAAAAGATATTATCAGTCGTTAATTTATAACTCTACCGGGGTGCCGGGTTAAAATGTCACCTCCCCATTTCCGGTACTTGCCCGTGGAACACCTCGTAGAACACCTGGGTGTTTCATCCCGTGGGTGGCGTATGAAGCGAATAAGGGGAAAGTGCGCCAAATTAGCAGCATGCCTCTTCTCACGTGGATATGAGTTGGGTGCTGTGTTAATTTGACGCACAACAGGGCTGTAAACCATCTTAACGCCCTGCCAGGGTTTCATACGATATGTTCTTGTGTTCCTGTCTTATAATTATGTTGTTGGCGTAAACATATTATTCGTAATAAGTTCTTGTGTTTCGTCCAGTGTGTAAGAGAAAACATTTTGTATGATCCAGAAACTGTTCCCGGTGAACGGTAATAGGCTCGCCCCCGATTTCATGGGACCGTAACCCAATTGGCGAAACGCGGGTGTTTACCCTCCTCTGCCTACCCCTTCGGGAATGCAGGCGTGATTATATGTATGTTTGAATGTAAATTTATAACCTTAGTCTATGACAATAAAAGAGGTGGATGAAAAACGAGTGCATGTGGCAAATATGGATGTTTATTTGATGTTTAGTAAGAAAACTGAAATAAAAATACAATAAAAATATATCTTTAATAATTCCTACAACTAAAATTGACAAGATTAAGAATGAGTGTTACAAATAAAGCTTGAATGTACTCTTCGCTTAATATAAGCTAGCACCAATGTGAGGTCAAACAGTTATATATCCTCGTATTATGGGCATATAGTTGTGATACTAGATGATATCTAATAAAAGATAGTTGAAGACGAGTAAATATTAAGCAGTTCCTACTTAGCGTAGAGTAAGGATTAAAGGTTATTTTTGACACCGAATCGATAGCACGAGGTTTATTATAGATATCATCGTCGGTTTTGATTGTATCAAAAATCGTTATTTGTGTTCTGTACTAGAAAACGAGAATATATAACTAAACGTTGGTTTTCCGAGAAGAACATTTTTCGCTTACCAGAATTGAAGATTTACTGAGGTGAAGACATCAATCTGTTTACCGAAGATCTAGAAATACTACAATTTTCCAATGCCTTTGATCTGGTGTAGGTCGCTGAGACAACGTGGCTTCTTCAAAAGTAAACGTAACAAAGATTTACTTTGCCTTTCTTTAAATTACAATATGTCAAAGAAGATAACATCGAAATCCATCATCTAATACTTCGACTTCCCGTGGGAACATATGTCAAAGATTCTTTTACCTTCTGTGTGCCAATCCCGAAAACAATTTGATTAAGTTCGGTACCTACCATCCTACAAGATGTGTTTGGTTTTCCTCGTGACTCTGTATTTTTATTGTTTCGATAAATTGTAATAGGTATTATCCTTGTGGGACATCCGACAGAATTTGATATCCGCTGTGGGCCTAAGCAATAATATTGATGTTTATCGAATCTGTTTTGCTCGGTCTTTATTGCTCGTAATATTTTTAAAAGATGGCGTGACGTAGGGGTCGATATGCGAGAATTGAATTTAACATTTCTCACCGATGTTTTGTCTTTCTTGGTAACAGCGAGGGCATAAGTAATCTATGAAAATAATATGTAGTATAACTAGTGTTTTTTTTTTTTTCCTTTTTTTTTTTTTTTTTTTTTCAGTAGGGAGGAGGAAATCCTCATGGATACCAGGGCGTTGCTGCTTGTATGCTTGATCCAAGCGCCAACCCCCTGGTGATGTCCGACTCCGTCAGTTGCCTGACGACCTACGGACTAAAACCATCCTCCCTCTTTGTTTCCTACCCCTACTTAATATGGGGTACCCTTACGATCTTTATTTATTATTGTCATATAATTATTATTGTTACTTTTTTTTTTATTATTATTATTATTATTATATATATTTTTTTTTTTAAAATCTATATTTATTATGTGCAGACATTTATTAATACATTATATGTACCTGCGTTGGGAAAGGGCTTAACTCACATTTCAACTCTTGTGATTTCAATATTAATGACTGGCTGTTTTATTCTGAGTATCCATATTTGCTTTGTCCTATCCCAACGGAAAAATTCACAATTTTCAAGCAAATTTAACTACCTATCTTATGCAACTCCTTATATTTTTGTCCGTGAGGAAAGTAATTTCCTGTTTCATAAAGTTTTATTCCGCTGTTATTGTTTACTTTTCCCTTTATTTATTTATTTTTATTCTGATTTGGCCCTTGACCTTTCCTAACGGACAAGTGGGGAATTTCCTAAATGATTTATTCTACAATATTACAAAACAAAACTTATTTAATAACATGCGTATGCCAGCTTTCTTAGTCATGCCTGATTTCCAGGCATGACAAGGTGCCAGCACTGAGACATGCAAGGGGCAAACACAATTTACCGTGTATAATTTGTAAATTGTCTTTGTCCTTATTATCAGAGGTCCTCTCCTCAAAGATCCATTACATTAGATTTGGAATTTGAGTTATCTTCTATTACTTCAATTCACATTTCATTGAATAGTGTTTATTGATAATTTACTTAATTACTCTTTTTTACTTTCAATCATTGCAAAAGGTTGGTAAGTATAGACTATTGAGGCAACAAATACTTATTTTTAGTGTAATAAGAATGTAGTCTCTCATAATTACTGAAATTGGCACCTTACTTTACTTTTAAAATTTGTATACATCAATAAAAATCACTTTGCATAATTAATAACATTATTTATCAGTATGTACAATTGACGTAGGATTAATTACATTATTTACTTTTTGTAATAAATAATAAATAAATAAATTACATAGTTTATTATAATTGAATATTCTGCATTATAACATTAAGGTTATGAACAATGAATTAAATTGATAAATTTCCAATACAATAAATCTCTATTTAACTATCCAAATTAATTAATTAAATAGAAAATAAACAAATAATGGAATCCAATAAATAGAAATCAAACATAAATATGTGAATAAAAAGGAACTAGACTAATTATGTGTGTTGAGTGGTCAGACTGTTGAGCCATTTGATCTGGCCACCTTCAACACTACACATTCAGCATATTCTAAAAAAGTGGTACGGCGGTTGTCGTCATCAATCAAGGAGGCTAAATTATCGTGACTAATTTGTTGGCCCATTCTGGACTCGCAGTTGAATCTGAAGATGCCAAATCCAGGGCAGTCAAATAAAACGTGAAATATTGTTTCTTCAGTCGCTGAGTCACATAAACACACAGGCGAAAGGGGCATGCTTAAATCTGTGTAAGTAATATTTGAAACCACCGTGGCCAGTAAACATTTGGGCCCTAAGATTTGTCATCCTCAGCTTCGACAAGATCTTGTATGAACGTCGAATATTTGGGAAGAAAGCCTTGGTGATTGCCCCAGTGGTGGATTCTTCATGCCGTCGTTGCCATTTAGCAAGGGTTATGTCCCTGATAGAGTGCTTGGCGTAGAAAGGGGGAAAGCATCGTAGGCTGGAGACTGTCTAATGTTGAGGGCTGCATGTTTTGCTAATTCATCCGCGCGTTCATTGCCCCGAATCCCCTGATGTGCTCGCACCCAGAAAAGCTCGATGGATCCATCTGCTATCGCTATTTCATCGATCAGTTGTCGCGCTTTATGGGCTGGCTAGAACGCACTACACCCATGTAGTGCGTTCATTTGAGAAATGCAATCCAATGCTGATCGCGCGTCGCTTATGAGGTTGGCACATTTATCACCCCTCTTTTTAATCAACTCAAGTGCCTTGACTATTGATAACAATTCAGCCTGGAAAACTGAGCAAAAGCTTTCCAGTCTGTAGTGAGCCTTTACAATTTCAACTCCAGCATCCCACATGGTTAGAGCACAGCCCACTCGTCCCTCTATTTTGCTCCCATCTGTGTATATCTTCGGATAGGAGTTGTCAATGTTTTCGACATCCTCTTCTCTTTCCAGAATCTGATACAAGAGCCTTCTCCTGCAAGCAGGATGTGGGAGTTCAGAAGGACTGATCCGCCTTTGCAATCTTCGGTCACTGGGTATCTGTGGTAATATTCCTGTCTTCTTAGTTTTATAGAGTTCGTGATGCTCCCACACTCTTAAGTCTAGTGGTATAATTCTGGCTAAGGCTACTGGTGATGTTAGAGAGGTGGTCCTGTGAGACTTGGCAATTTTTATTCCAAACTGACGAGCGATCCGATTTAATTTGGCTTTTACATATTCCTAGTGTTAGTATAACTAGTGTTAGTAGATGATAGATATATCACCTAGATAAACATAGGGTTACTGCTTGCTCGTATAAAAAAATTTCATCAGTCATCACAGGGCCAGTTCAAAATAAGCAAAATAATGTTAGTTTTTCTGTTTCATTCGATACTATATAATGATATGTGTAGGCGCCACGATGTTATGACGCCAACTTGCAGGGTGGTTATGGGAAATTATATATTTTAATTTCAGGTAAGCCTGAACAACAACTTCGACCACATCATCACTTACCATCAGGTGAGATAGTGGTCAAAGGCTAACCTAACAAGCATAAAAAAAAATGAGAATGGTATTTCTCAATGGTCCAGGTTCCTAAGAATCTGGAGCGTGGAGTCAAGATAAGAAATCATGAGACTCCGGCGGGTGTGGACTGTATTTGAAATGCGTTTCTATAGGGCTGGTTTGCGGTGCGGCGACAGATATATAGATAGAGGGTAGACCGGTTGGCAGCTAAAGGATAAAGAACACAGGGTTACAGGAAAATAGGACATGCACGCCTACCTTGTCTCCTTTCGCGTGCTCCTCCGCTGCTTGTGAAGATCCGGTGTAGTTGTGCTACTCCTTGTCTGACCAAATGCGCACGCCAGCAATGTGCTTGCCTGGGCGCGTCGTTTTCACAGAAAAAACCTCACAACACCTTTAGTCCTATCTCACTACTTCTGTCGATACAAAACGTTAAAATGTAAACTGTTCGGGTAACAGCTTCTCTGCCGTACTTTTCTTTTTGTTGTAGTTGCCTCGACGAGATTTGACAACGTACTGATGCAATGGATGCATCGCGTGATAAGCGAGAGGCAAATATGCTGTAGGCGTGCGTGGGAAAGGGATAAAATATAGAAGTGAGGGATCTTGGGATATGACTGCCAACGCGATAAACCAAAAGAAAGAGAATTGTGGTAGCATGCTAAAGCGCGCGAAAATTGAATCATGTTATATGGTTTTGGCGGCAACAATATGTATGTCAAACAATAAAATAAGTATTATTTTAACCTTTTTAAATTAACGAACATCAAACTGAGATATTTGTAACTCCCTTACCATATCCATGGCATAACTACTAAGCACCTATGAGTAGGTATGTAGATATACTATAGCCTATTTTTTTCAGATCTTTAGCAAGAGATCATCAGTGTCAGATATTCTGCCTTGATGAAGTAGTGTGCAAACATTATTGCCTTGAGGCGAAAAGGGTACTGTAGTAAGATTTCATTCATCAATGCTTACCAATTATACATATGGATAAAACGTGAAACAGCACACAATTATGCTTGCTCATAAAAATATACTTTGCTAGAGGTGGTGTCAATAACTTTTATCATAATACTTGCTGTTACGTATAAGTAGAAAGAATGGAATAAATAGTTTCAGAAACATTTAACTTTTTTTTCCAGAAATCCCCAGAATTATTAAAATTTAAAAATGTAAAGCACGTTCGGTGGGGAATTATATATTTGGAACTAAACACTTTAGGCGCACTACAGGGTTTTTAAGTATCATAAAAACACTCATTTTTTACCAATTATGTTACGAGAAAGCCACAAGGTACAATTTAGCAGGTCTTCTGCATACATCCAAAATGAGAATTCTCAAGTATCATCTTTTCTCATCTCTCAGGAAACACAGTATTGCCTTACCTAAGAGGTGGGATAAGAGTTGCTAACTGCCGATTTATTAAACGTACCTTTTAATTTGTTGGCTTTTAGGGTATTTATTCCCGACCAAAAGCAATATTATGGACACTAACCAATTTAACTTCCCTAACTTTTCACCAATTAAGTTGTTTATAGCAGAGTTCTGTTTCAAAATTACTTGAAATGTTTCATTACACTGAATCGAGCTATCCGGCTCTCACCTAATTTAAAACCACTCGGGAAAATTGTAACTAAGTGAATTTTAACTGGTACGGTTGATACTTATATTTTCGTTTTGTTTTTATGTTTTCTAATCTTGATAGTAGCGGCGAGGCATGCAAAAATGACTCCGCAGCGTGATGCGTTGACGCAAAATATAACAGGTATACAGGGTTATTGGTTATATGCTAACAACCTCTTAGGGTTGACATCTGCTAGGCGGGACAAAAATTATGACAAATATACGCGATTTAAACCGTTTAAAGTTGTTTAATTACTATGTCTAACAATCGCGAAAAGCTAAGACAACATTATTATACATTAAACCCTAATATGGTTAAAAGTAGCTGCGATACGTCCTTCCCAGTCACGCTGAAATTGCATAAATGAGTCACAGTACTTACGTTATGTGATGGTGGACACATAGCTAAACCTTTTGAGAGAGTTATGGAGTTATTCAGCGAACTTTTTCCGCTAGTACCTTTTACGATCAACCGATGAGCGGATTTGGAGAGTTTTTGGTTTATTGAGCCAGAAATTGCACTGCATAACTTTTGGCGCAAAAATAAGTTACTTGTGGAATAAAGACTATAACAATCGTTGTTTGTGTACTTCCTTTGCCGTAGTATACCTATCTTACTTTATAGTCATCACAGAATCGTGATGCTCCGATAACAGAAACGACTGGCTCTATTAACAGCTATCTCGGGAAATTCGTCTCCTTGTGCCATTTTCTCGGGGACATAATGGATGTCATTTCTTTCCGTCCCTTGTAGGTATAGCAAAAAATCTTTCATTTACTTAGCAACAAGAGTTTATTTGCTTTGGCTTGATCTATTTTTGCCGCTAAGTGGGACAAAATTCTATGCGATGGGTAAATATTCAGTTCAGAGACGGCAATGGGTGTAAGTATTTTTCTCGTATGTTTTTTACAATTTCAAAGATAATAAAAAATGAGGAAGGTTAACTCTTACACTTATTTCAAATGTTTTAATACAATCCATGCTTCATGATGACGAAGGATTCATAAGAGCAGGAAAACACACATTCTAGGTCCCACCTTAATAATGTTTGAACAGTATTTCAGGCGAGGGCCATGTAAGCAGTCTGCACCACTAAAAAACGGGCGTTCCTAAAACTCGGAACCAACATCTAACATTGAAAAGTAATAAAAAACTTGTGGAAGTCGGACCATGCTCCTGTGACGTCAGTGTTTAGCATTAGCATCGTACCGATTTCAAAAAAATATTTCGTACTATTCAGTAATAGAACTCGCTTCCGTTTTCTGTGAAAAATATTGTGTTCATTTATTTCTTAATTCATCTGTAATAGAGAATAGGTTACTTATAACCAGGTGGGCCTAGTGCATGTTCCATCCCAATGTAATAAAAAAAACGTCAGATACCTGAAGGCGGTGGCAATACCACAGATTACATAATATTTAATGTGCTCGAAGTGACAATAGTCTCTACCATAGAATGGTTTCTGTAACTTAGTAAATGTTCAATCAGTATACTGCCTTTGGCCTTATTACAAGTATATACGGAATCTGTCTATCTACATTTGCGCCATACATCAAAGGGGATTTGTGGCTATTATCAACTTCCGCACGTTACCTGATTATGGATATCATGTAGTAACTAAAGCTCTGAGGTTGACTTTGTGAACAATAAAATACTAGACGTTTGGCAGCGTGTTGATGCTGGATGTAGTTTTTTTTCTGTTTATATTGAATGAGTTAATAACTAATTCAATGATTTGTGTAAGTAGACAGGAGAAGTTTATTTTTGGAGGATTATGTGAAGTATCTCTTGTAAGTGATGAGAAAATTCAAATACACTTCTAAAAATAAACTTCTCATTCCATCGAAGTGCGCTCTCCTAATCCTCATATCATCAACAAAATTGGTACCTAATCAGAATGTACTAAACTTCCCTTGGTCTACTCTGAGAATGTTAACTATTCAGTGAACCATTATATTCTGAGATTAAGGCAATCAGCCAATCTGGGTAAGATATATTGTGCTGCTGACGGTACTAACCTCACCCATCTGTTTGAGGCGTTTAGAGGTTCTTGGAGCACTTTAAACTGCATGGAGGTCTACATTATACGATTGGGTGTTAGTTTCATGTACCACAGATTAAACTGGACAATTCCGGCGGCTTTTATAGCATCTTATGTGTAATGAATATGATGTGGATTACAAAAATTGTCAGGAGATATTATAGGAGCTTTTAACTTCCTCCAATCAATGTGGCTAAATATATCGATCGATTATTTTACTCATTGCAGTTGAATTATTAACATTTACATCATGGATAAAGTGGTTGCAAAGACATGAGACTAAAAGTGTTTGGGCGGGAGCCCTTTCAATCCCCGTAGTCCCAAACTTTACCAGGGACGTCGTGGCGTATTCGACTGGGTTCCTGGAATTCACAGGAAGACATCAGCCGATCTACGTGCTGTTAGGCACGTGGGTATAAGAAAAGGCGGGAACAACACTCACCAACTAACGGCTCGCAAGTCGCCCCGTCGTCGAAGGGGGTTTATATCAAAACACCTTAAATTATTTGATTGATCAATCAGAACCTAATAAGGAATTAGATTAGAATAAACTTCCCTGACTCCCGAAGTCGAAGCAAGTAGCCCGCCTTGCCATTGCCTATAAAGTTCACACTGCAATGACGCCCGGCGACAGAAATAACTGGATGACCGCACCCAAACAATTAAATTTGTCACCAATTAACCACATTCACACACAGTACAGGTCTACAGGATCTCCTGTTTTAAAACTTAAAAAAACTGAACACGGCCGCATGTGATTCAGACGGGACTGTGAACCGAACGCTTTTTTTATTTATGGATAATATAATATTTATATTATTAGTTAAATTATTTAAGATGTACACTCACGTTTGGGGCGAAAAATTCAAAATTTAGTTAGGTTTATCGTTTTTGAAACTAGGTTTGGGAACTCACAGACCATCTACATCATGGTTTAACTACAAGTGAAATAATAATGCCTCATGTAGAAAATTTTCCTCAGATATTATCGTACAAAATTATTAAAGACATGCAATAATGCACATTGTCGATACCATAAAAAAAATAATATGAAATCAATTAAAAATTTATGAAAACAAGTGTGCGAAACCATCTCCACAGACGAGAAAATAAATTAAATTATCGTTAAAAATGTTCTCTAGATCTTAGACATTAGTTAAACAAGCGACGACGTACGCTGTACGTTTATGGAACTTGTTGCCGCTCGAAATAAAACGTGCACAATACGATGGAATCAGTTTTAGAACAATAGTAGTAGTGTTCATATTTATCAAGAAAGGTAATGAGTTTTGGAAGACATATATAGAGGGGGAGTGCTATATATTATATCTTCAAAAACCTTGTTACCTTTCTTGATAAATATCAACACTACTACTATATTGTTCTAAAACTGATTCCATCGTATTGTGTTGTTTAGTATTCATATCGCTGCAAATATTGTAATAATTGTATGTTTTGTATGTAATTGTATAACATTATTATAATATATGTATTTTATAATGTATATATATATATATATATATATATATATATATATATATATGTTTTATGCATATATTTGAAGACATATATGTTATATACATATATTGAATATGTTTTAAGTAATACGTTTTTAAAATTTCTATGCATCAATCAAGATCTATCTAGACGACCTGGCAACAAAACCGAAAAATAAATTAAAATGGCGGCCTGTCGATATGTCACAAAGGTTCTATCCCTTTGATAACTTAACTTTCTTGTGAGAAATCTGGGTATACATGATCAATGTTTCAAAATTTATTTTCAATACTAGTCATCCTGGTTTCATTTAAATAATATGGTCACTCTAAACAGCAAATCTTTAAGGAATATTGAAAATTATTACGTTAGTTGAATTTTTTTCAGAGTCCGAATATATTATGTAGTTAATTGTGCTACATAAAATAGTAGTCATTAATACATATGTCAGTGTCTTTTCTAAATTTTAAACACAAATAAAATTGATTATTAGTTTAAATTACTAGGACTCGTGAGTTTCTGTATAATATACGTTGACCTAACCTAGTGATAGGACACTAAGAAACACCTGTATTTTTTTTTCTATTGCTTTGCCCGCCTCTTACATGTTACGAGCTCTCGTTTTTGTGGTCATAAAGAACCTAACGCTTAATAATAACAAATATTTTTTAAATATTTTAAGAAAACATCAAATTAATCGATAGGGCACGATCGAGAAAGATTCTCGATCGTGCGCTCGCAGAGTCAAGATCTTCTGAGGATGCTTCGTGTAGAAGCGAAACGCGTCGAAAAAATTCTTCCGGTTTGGCTGCGTGGCGTTTGTGACGTCACGTCGGCTTAGCAGGAAAATTAGGCGGAATTGTCACTAGATATATTTTTGTATCTTTTAAGTGTTTTATTAAAATATTAATTTGATGTTTTCTTAAAATATTTAAAAAATATTTGTTATTATTAAATATGGATTTCCGCAAAGTAACGCCTGAATCTATTCATTAACCTAACGCTTCTCCTTGCTTCACTCATTGTCACACTGAAATGAAAATATAATAAACCAAATGAATTTCGAACAAATGAAACGCACGCCATTTATGTAGTTTTGAAGACATTTTGAACCTAGAGTATTTTTTTTCAATTTAATTGTACGAGAAAATTCAATTACCTGAACAGTGTAACTGGTAGTGAACATGACGTAAATACTTTTGTTACATTATTTTTCAATTAAGGATAAAAATACTGAAAGTTACAAATTTGTATGGTATCTGGTATGCAATATTGATCATGGATAGTGGTTCCATTGAATTGTTACCATTAACAGCTTAAGATAGGCTGTGCGAGTTCAGAACTATTTTCTGCATTAGATTGATAAACCTGATAAACAGAAGTCTTTACTTCTGTCTTATAGTTCTCTAACAGACTTGCACATTGCACGTATGTATCACATTGTTTCATAATATAACAGGTCTGAGTCGTCAGCTTACATACATAGAAGTAATTTTACATAACATTCCAAAGAATCTATGTATAGGTCCTTGCAGAGATTAAAATTAGATTAAAATTTACATCAAATCATAGAAATGTCCCTCCAATGAAATTAGCTAGTTTTACAGTATTTTACACATACAATATAATATATTGGAAATGTCTAAATGCTTTGATTGTAGTAGCTGTAGTGTTGTATATAGTTCATAGTATTTTGTTTAATAAAGGCATACCGCCGGTAAATAAAAATATATTGGATTAAACTATGACAAGTCTTAATATAACAAGGCTAATATTTATATTTAGATGAAAATCTTTTCGGAATTAACGTCCCGTCTCATTCAGAGACTATCCAAAGGCCAAACTTATTCCATAAATCCGCGGAAGCCGACCCAAATACAAAAATTGTTTGTTCAGTTATCTAAACAGCCGCCACAAAGAGCCAACCTCTTGTTGATGTTTAGGTACGCGTTTTCACTTAAGATAAGCCCCTCCTTAAACCGTATTTTACAAGATTAAGTCATCCGCACTTTGTTTTAATCCTAGTAGAATCTTGTGATAAATCGAGCATTATATCCGGATAAGCGGTTTTCAGCTATCATCTGGTAAAAAACATTGACATTTTCTTGACACTTATATCTGTTTTCTTTTTGAGAGACGAGTAGTCCTCGTAAGGACACTTTATTTATTAATCACGTATGATGCAATACCTATACACTTACACATACACTGAGAAAAAAGACCTTCCGAAATACGGAAGGTGTTACCGTCCCTTTTGACTCAGTAGGAAATTTACCTTTCTACTTGGACGGATAAAATTACACATTTTTACCGTCTAAAAATTTCCTTCCAAACAATATCCTTCCAAGTCTGCCTTCTGTTTTGGCGGGTTATACGAATCACAATTTACCTTCTAAATTTTGGTTGGAAATTCCTGCTGAGTCAAAATAGAAGGTAAATAAAGGTCGGAAAATATCAGGTGGTAAGAGAGCCTTGTTTCCTTCTACTATGTTAACCTTCCATATTTTTCCTGCTAAGTTAAGACAGAAGATAATAAACCTTCCAATCTAAAAGGTTAATACAGAAGAAAATTGGATGTAAGAGGAAGGTAATTCCAGTATTTTCCTTCTAACTTATAGACTACCTACCTACGATGGAGGAAAAATCAGTGGGTATATCATCATTATCCTTCCATTTTAAAAGTGTTTACCTTCTGCTAATCTGAAATCCTCCTAATCTAAAAGGTTAATACAGAAGGAAATCAGATGTAATGGGAAGGTAGCTCCAGTATATTCCTTCTAATTTATAGACTACCTACCAACGACGGAGGAAAAAACAGTGGGTATATGAACATTATCCTTCCGATTTAGAAATATTTACCTTCTGCAAATTGGATATCACCCCCAGTCAAAAGGTAAATTCAGAAGGTAATCGGATGTAATAGGAAGGTAATTCCAGTATTTTATTTCTTAATTATGAACTACCTACCTACAGGGAAGGAAAACGCGGTAGGTATATGAGCATTATCCTTCTAATTTAGTAGTGTTTACCATCTGCTAATCGGAAATCCTCCCAATCTTAAAGGTAAATACAGGAGGAAATCGGATGTAATAGGAAGGTAATCCCAGTATTTTCCTTCTAGCTTATGGACTACCTACCTACGAAGGAGGAAAAAGCAGTGGGTATATCAGCATTATCCTTCCAATTTAGAAGTGTATACCTTCTGCTAATCGGAAAACCGTCCAATCCTAAAGGTAAATATAGAAGGAAATCGGATGTAATGGAAAGGTGATTCCAGTATTTTCCCTCCAACTTATAAACTACCTACCTACGATGGAGGAAAAAACAGTGGGTATACAGCATTTTCCTTCCAATTTAGAAGTGTTTGGAAGGATAAAGGGTGCCTTCTGTCAATGATGACACGTAGCAGCAACAGGCAACACCGTCGTTGCTGTGTGTCATCAATGACCGAAGGCAACCTTAATGCTGATAAGACACATTGCATTTTCCTCCGTAGATAGGTATTTCATAAATTAGAAGTAAAATACTGAAATTACCTTTTATTTACCCCATTTACCTTCTATATTCACCTTGCAGATAAAAGGGTTCACTGTGATTCTCAGACGATTGCACATCTTAACTGGAAAGATAATAATGCTGATATAACTACCTCATTTCTTCCGTCATAGTAAGGTAATTCATAAATTGAGACAAAAATCTTCGAATTACCTTCATGAAACACCCAACTTTCTTCGGCATTTACCTTCTATATATGTGATATTATTAACCAGTGATATTATTAAGCAGAGTTCTGACTTCTGAAATGGAAAAAAAGCTTTGGTAATAAGTTTTTATTATTAATATTGATCAACATATTAATTATTATAAATTTATAATATTATAAAATTAATGGTAATAACAATGCGAGTCTCGTAAACGATTTAATTAAATTATATAATTTACATAACGGATAAAATCTAACTTAAATAACTATTCGTCACTTTAAAAACAAGATATAACACAACCAAAGTGAAATTAAAATGACTATCTGAACCTCTAGACTAAATATTGATTATTATATTATCTTGCAAAATCAAATAAACACAGAACAGAGCCTCGCTGCAGCGAGGGTGGCAGCCGGCTGCCCGTGGCGTGGCTCTGCACGGCCTTGTTCAGGGACACTTGGGGCGTTGAGCGGCGCGTGCGACGTCACGATGCGCGGGTAATAGAAGCATAATATTATGCTCATGTATGAGAGCGTTCGTTCTGATCTGAAAGGAAAAGAGTAGTGATTATGTTGTACAGTCTTGGTTTACAAATTTTATTGTATTGTAGGCGTATAATGTCGTTAAACTTACATTATTTGGGCCAATATTAGGGGCATGGAAAGTTTTATACGATTTAAAATAATCCCAGGGTCCCTTTTGTTTCTTTTAATTCTTTTATGAGATAATCATGACTTTTTGTCGATGTGTTGGTATACTGTTCGGCAAATCATAAATTTGACTTTTTATTCCTTCATCAGTTTCTGGAAATAAAAAAATTACATTAAAATTCAAATATCGTTAATTATTTATATATATAAACAAACTATTCAATATGTGTAATGTTACTATGGATGTCCGCAGCGAAATGTATTTTCACAAGTTGTACGTAATTGCGAGCTTCATAAGACGTGAAGATTAAACTTACTCGAATGGTTATTATTTCACATGTTAGAAATATCTGTTAGAGTAGCTACATTATTAATTGTCACTATCTAAAACACTGATTAGACTAATTTTAAATACAGCACTGTTTTTAATTGGTATTTTCAAGGTAAGAGATAAAAATCTAACATTAGAAGTCTCCAGTAAATATACGGCTGCCTGTGTAGATCGCGTCCCGCGGTACAAACGATTAATGATGACGGCAGGGCGTCGATGTTTGGCCGCCGCCACCAGGTCGACCGCCACTATCGCTAGTATTGCCAGATCTCGTTTCCGAATCCAGGATATGACAAAAAAAAATATAGTTCAAACGGATAAATCACGATATCTATTAAAAGGTTCATTATTATTTAAATTTTGTATACACTTTGGTGTTAAGCTCTGAAATATTTTTTTCATTGACCAACAAAACCACAAAGAAAATTGGTTATATAATTTATTTAATTACAAAAAATACCAGTAAGATGGACAGTATGATTTGGAATTATGTTTTTGTGATATATATTTTTGTGTATATAATATTTTTACACTGTTGTTTGAATGCAGTCAGCATAAAAAAGTTAGAAAACAATAATTACCTACCACTACAATGCGTTTGAAACAGGGTAAAAATGAAGTTAATCATACACAATTTCAAATGTTTCAATTCCTTTATTTAGTGTTGTAATTAAGTTATACAGGTTACGGAAAGTTTTGTTAATTGTAACCTAACCTAGTCTTCCCCGGTGAACCCATGGGTTTCTTATATGTAACAGTTCGTCTGGATTATTATTAATATGTCAGTATTTGAAAGGAGGCGCCGTTTGAGGCTAAAGATAATAACTAGCAATGGGTTTAATCAAACCTATGCATATAATCATAATGATACAAGCAACGAGAGCAATTATAGTAAAATCAATTTAACGTTATCGTCGTGTTAACACTTAATAAAGTGTCCATCTTATGAACACTATACAGCCTACAATTTACTGAAAATTATACCAACTACCTAATGCAACAATACTGAAACGAAATTATGATGAGGCCAGCAGCACCTTAATTGGTAATTTTCGTATTCGCTTAGATTTTTGCTAGAAAACAAGCGCAATAGGCATATTTTGCGTCAACATTATCTAGTTCATAAACGGTGCTATGTAAACTTATTACTAACCTTTACAGAATCATATTACCATCTTTGAAGATGTGTTTTTAATATCATGGTATACTAATAATGTACTGAGGCTACGGAACAACACCGTGGCATGCACGATATGTATGACGATTTATAGTAATAACAGACTAAAATATATACATTTTTTTATCCACATTAATTTAAACCATACATATCTTTTGTGTTTTCGATAAATGGATTAATATTCATATAATATCATATTGAAATAATTAAATTAAAATTTGTAAGGTTAGGTAACTAATTGATAAAACCTACGTAGTCCCAAATTATCTATTTTCCTTGTTAGATTTAATTTTAATCTAGATTATCAGGATGGAAGAAAACGTATACGTTACAAATAGGCAGACTACCGGAAATATGTCCGAAAAGCTGGCAACACTGCGATGCAAGCATAATATTGGAAATCGGAAGGTTAATTTAGAAGGATTTTATCTTTTTCCGTCTAAGTTAATAGAACAAGTTTCAACAGGATCCATCATAGAATTTGACGGCTTAAAAACGGTAATTGGCTAAGCGAAGCGAGGTCTCTCAGTATATGGGAACAAATTGTCGTTTGTAAGTATGACTGTATGTAGTACCTACTTAATGTTGCATATAGGAGTAGGACGATCATGAGCATGATGACTGTATACGAGTGTACACTAATAAATTAAGTGGTTCAGTTTTTTTTTCAATAGATAAGTGGGTAATTATTATTTAGGTAATTATTTTTCGGATGTTTAAAACTACATACTCTTTCTTACAGTGATTTTCAAGGGAAAATAATATTATTTGGGATGAAATTATTATTTGACAAATGTTCCTTGTGATGATAGTTCCTCCAAATGTTATACACCTAATTGGGTTGGTAATCATTTCAAGCAATACTATCTAACCCTTTCGTTTTTGATGGAATAGTAGTGCCTATTTATATTGAAGCGCTCGTAGCGAAGTTTGCTTAGCCATTCTGAATCGATCAGCATAGTTAAGCAACGTCCGCCGCGGTCAGGAGTTGGATGTGTGACCGCTGGTGACATTACTACTGAGCGTTCCGTGCTTCGGAGGGCACGTTAAGCCGTCGGTCCCGGTTGTTGTCTTAGGATGGCAGTCGTTACAGCATGGTGGTAGGGCACTTTGCGAATGCCCGCCTGGCTAGCTACCACCCTCAAGTTGAAAATCTGTCGCCAAGCACCTAACGGTGTGTTCCGGCAGCTGTCCTTGAGAGCCAGTAATTATAGGTTAAGCCTGTACAACATCTTTGACCACATCATAATTTACCATCAGGTGAGATAGTGGTCAAAGGTTAACCTATCAAGCATAAAAAAAAATAAAAAAAATATCCCACTAGTTAAGAGAATAAATATCCTTCAATAACGGAGGGTAATTCTGGGCTTTTCTATTGACTTTTTTCTAACGAAAACTTACAATTGAATTGGGGGATATTATCATCTGATTTGGAAGGATGTTCCTTTTGATATTCCTTCTAAATGTGAAATATCTAATTGAGATGACATAATACATAATTTCTTCCAGCAAGCATGTCTGATCCTTTTCTTTCTAATCAAATAGTAGTGCTGCTATATTTTCTACCCGTTAAGGTGGTGAAAATTCTTCTATATTGAAGGGTACATTTTCCTTCTGTCACTTTTCTTACCGAAAAACTACAATTGATTTGGGAGGATATTATCATCTAACTAGGAATAATGTTCCTAGAAACCTTCCCTCCAAATATGTTACACTTAATTGGGATGGTAATTCCTTCCAGCAACCTGTCTAGTCTTTTCGTTGCTGATGAAATAGATTCCCCACCAATTAAGGGGAAATATTCTTCAATATTGAAGGGTAATTCTGAGTTTTCCTTCTGACGCTGCTTCTACTGAAAATGTTTTATTGATTTGGAAGGATACTATCATCGATATTGGAAAGATGTTTCTTTGCAATATTCCCTCCAAATGTAACACATTTAATTTGGATGGTAGTACCTTCCAGCTAGCCTGTCTAGTTTCTTCGTTTCTGATGAAATAGTAGTGCCACTTTATTTCCCACTAGTCAAGAGGCTCCTCAATATCAGAGGGTTTTTTTGTTGTGGTCGAAGATGTTATTCAGGCTTACCTGGAATTACTGGCTCTCAAGGACAGCTGCCGGAAAACACCGTTAGGTGCTTGGTGACAGATTTTTTTACTGACAGATTTGCTTAGCTTTTCGGTTTAGTACAGCTTAGCAAAATTCGCTAAAATGGCTTCTAAGGGAGCTGAGCTTTCCATCCTGAGCTTTCCATCTGACATCGTTCCTTCCGAAAAATTACTATTGCTTTAGGATAATATTGTCCTCTCATTTGGAAGGGTGTTACTTGTGATGTTCCCTCCAAACACGGTACATCTAATTTGGATGGTAATTCCCTCTCACCCATACAACTAATCCTTTTGTTTCCGATGGAATAGTGGTAATTTTTTCCCGCTGAATATTTCCCACTATTTTAAAACGATACATTTAGGAAGAATTATTATTATCCATCCATATTTAGTAGGAATATTTACTTCGAAGGAAATTCCTTCTTGGTTATTTCCTTCCAAAAAAATCCTTTCTTTATGTTCTTCTGTTTTAGATGGATTATCCTCTCATTTGGATGGCTGTTACTTGTGATGTTCCGTCCAAATATGATACATCTAATTGGGATGGTAATTCCTTACAGCAAGCCTGTCTAATCCTTTCATTTTTGACGGAATAGTAGTGCCACTTGATTTTCCACTAGTTGAGAGGGTGAATATTCTTTAATATCGGAGGGTAATTCTGAGCTTTCCTTCCGACACTGTTCGGAACGAAAAACTTCTATTACTTTGGGAGAATATTATCCTCTAATTTGGAAGAATGTTCCTTGTGATGTTCCCTCCAAATGTGATACATCTAATTTCAACGGTAATTCCTTCTCACCCATCCATATAATCCTTTTGTTTCCGGTGGAATAGTGGTTTATATTTTCCTGCTGAATATTTCCCACTATTTTAAAAGGATTCATTTAGGAGGAATTATTAGTATCCATCCATATTTAGTAGGAATATTTAGCTGGAAGAAATTTCCTTCTTGGTTATTTCCCTCCAAAAAAAATCCTTTCTTTATGTTCTTCCGTTTTAGATGGATTAAATCCATTACCTTCTAAATTTCAGAAGGAATTTGGTAGTTTCCCGATTTAAAAGGTAAAGCGAGGAAGGAAAAGACGCAATTTTGGAAGGAAACGGTTTTAGAAGGTAATAATCGGAAGGTATACCAGGAAATTTTTCTCAGTGTATCAGTTATGTAAGTTTAAAACAAAAAGAAGAATTTTAGATTATTATAATTAGATTATCATATTATTATAATTTCACTAGTAGCGGAGCTTGTCTAGTCTTTTGTTCTTTAACCAACAACGTTCGCTGCGATCATGATTAAGATGGGTGACCGCTAATAAAATGTAGGCAATACTGAGTGCTTCCTCGTTTCAATGGGGCACGATTGTCCTACGTTATAGAATGGTGATAGAACTTTATATGTATATCCGCCTGGTTAGTTTCTACCTTTAAATAGAAAACCTATCACCAAGCATCTAACGTTATGTTCCGGAGGGTGTCCTAGAGAGCCAATAGTTCGTAATAGGTTAGCCTGAACAACATCTTCAAACACGTCAACACTTACCATCAGATGAGAACGTAGAAAAGGTTAGACTATTAATTCAATATATAACAAACCTTGATTCATTTTTGCATATAACTAGATTTTTGCTGCCCTTATTATTACCACCCGTAGTTGTAAAAGTAAACAAAAAAAATAATACGCCCCAATGAGCAGAATTCTACTTAGTAGATTGATATGTGTAGAGGGGCGTTGCTGCACATTATGCGATAATAGGGAAGATCACAAGAAAACAACCAACAAAAAAACCAAGGAGCAACGAGCAGGGCAAGGAGCAAAACCAAATGCCTTAACAATAAAGCTTTTGTTTTGTTAGAGAAAAATATTCTACTTACCCCAGTTAAGTAGTGTGATCGGTGTAGTCATATGGTGATGCCTCGTGGGTACAGAACTGTCACTCTCGCCACTGTCAATTTTTGATTCTCATTTGTACGTGTAGCCTCGTTTTTAACCGGTGTCTTAGTGTGGGTGTAATGCTAATGGTGCAAAATACATACAGAAAAACAATATTCGATTGGGTAGGCAGAAGTTGGAACCCAGCAAATATGGAAGCGCCAGCCTTCGTTTTTGGAAAGATTTTTAAACTCGACTAATAAATCGGCAACGATTACAATGAACTCTAAACAAAGCATATACATTACATCCACATATTAAACAGGCATTGTAAATCTAAACAAATTGGTATTTTCCTATAATAACTTACGAGTTTTTCTTTGAATTGAGGAAATGAGCCAGTTCACGCACCCCAAAGTTATGTCATAATTCAAAAGGTCTTGACAAACTGTCACGCACTTCCTATGATATCGTTATCGGCTTCCCACAAGAGCTCGTGCCGCAAACTAAGTTTTCCGACCTCCTGTTTGGAAATTGAACGTCAGAAAACACACTGTAATTTAATAGGTACGCATCCTTTTCTACCACATCATTAACATAGTCTAGTATTTATGGCAGCCATGTAAATAAACCAAATTTATTGAACTAGGTTACATTTTTATTACATATGTATTAAACAGTTTATATTCTTACGTACTGATACTATTTTTGTAAAACCTATGCAAGCATTAATGGATAAGGTAACTTAAAATCCCCAAATTAACAACTGATTGCCAGCCGGTACGTATTATTATATGGATTGTTTTAAAGAGCGTCTAGAGATTGATTCAGCCAGTTGCGGCAATTCCTTCTGAAATTGTAAGAAAGTTTGATAAAATGTTGACATTGAATATATGACCATAGAGAAATAAGTCCTACATTTATCAATAATATGACTGATTGATGAGACAATACTAATTTTCATTCGACAAACAGTTCTTTTAACTTGAAAAGTAAAATTTAATTACAAACAAAAATAATTGCTAGAAATGTACTTACAACATAACTTATCTTTTATCGATAGGCGTTGCACTGACTAATCTATCTTAGGAAAATAATAACATCGGTATTTATACCAAATAAATAAAATAATAATTTGTAGACAAAGTACAGAAAAAACACAGTACACAAAGAGAGGACGCTATAAAAACACAGTCCATTATTTTACCGACAAAATCGTATTACGTACAGGAATCACAACCGAGAGTGATCCCTTTTGTTTTGTATTTTGTTGTAAAATATAATGGATTTTAGTGAGTTTAATTTAATATGCTACCCTGTCAAAGCGTTGTGATATTTGAACAAAGCTACTATTTCTGCATGTTAGACCTAAATTAATAAAATTCGGTGTCATATCCAAACATTATTTTGGCAGCTACTCAAAAAAATTTAAAATGTACCTGTATGTGATCAAACAAATATATAATTTACTAATAATTATGTATTTACATTGTTGCTTTAATATACATTGATACCAATGAAACGAATATATAATGTTATAATAATTTTACATGCAACAAATCACCTGAAACATTTTGTTTTACCAGTATTGTGGTGGTACAGGCTAGTGTGATCGTCTAAGTTAAGAGTTATGATATATTGAGAAAGGATTACTTGATTCAGAGATATGAAATCATAGGAGAGCTTTACTTAATGTGATTGTAAATCATCACTCATGTCTTACAGAAGTTTTATGTCAGTACATAGGCTGAATGTCCATAAAATAATCACTTTCATATTCCTCCTGGCTTGCTTTAAATAAGAGAGGTCAACAGGTAAATTAATTAAAATAGTTAATTAAATTAATTATATTAGTGTATGCGTTTGATTCATAAGGTATATGTGGAAGAGTTATTTCTAATTAGACCATCCTTAGCAAGTGGCAGGATTCAATACAAGAATGCCTTATTTTATGTGGAAGGAAAGATCATCTCCCCAATAGAAACCAGTCCAAGTAACGTCTAGGGAGACCTACAACGCGGCTCAGCGTACACCGAAGTGTTTTTTCAGGGCGGAACCAACCTTTTAACCTATCATGAGCTGAGGAGCTCTATTTATTCTTATAGCGAAATAAGCGCTATTTGTATATTTTATCAGCCCTTTTAAAACCATGGATTTATGTATATCTCAAATATCACGTGATTCAACACAAAATTTGTGTTTGCCTGGCCAGGCTTATAGAAATCTATAGGTCGGTTCAGATGAGAGGACGTGTATTGTGACGTATTGTACTGCCGCTTCTAGGCACAACCATGTAATGACTTGTGAAATCTAGGTCCCATATTCTTGTTATAGGCCTTAAAATATAAGACTGTAAAAAAAGCACGCTCTCCTAAGATATCGTTTTGTAGTTATTCCCTATTATAGTCCAAAAGATATAATATAGATGTTTAGAGTTAATGGAATTGTATACTGTACTTATTTTAATATACTCCCTGTTGATCAGTAACTGGACTCGATCTCCCCTTGCTGTCTGCTCGCAGGACTTTGTGTTGGAAATTATATGACCTATCTATCTAGATTAGATGCTACGTTATAGCCCTAATGAAATAATTTATGTTATATTACTATCTTAAATTAGGTAAAGAATACTCTATACTCCAGCATATTCTGCTATACTAAATAATTAGACTCAAATATTATTTTACTATCCTAACTGTTATTAACTAAGTAAACTATCGTAAATTATTTATCAAAACAATTATAAATTTATCTCAAGATCTAATTAAGTGTGGATTACTATTTCAATAGCTAGAGTTCAAATATTCATTTAATTTACTTTAGATTCAATTATTCTTAATATAGGTATATTATATTCTATCTGATTGGAAAGGTTCTTAATCATAAAATAAAATAAGTTTAATATAGATCATATTAATTTTTATTATAATGATCTTAAAAGTTGTTGTGGTATTTAAGCGACACTCTTTGATTATTTAAATCATGAAAGTTACATATATATGTATCTATAAAAATACACATATATATTAATCACATGATCCGCCATTCATTTCCTAGACTTTATTAAAGAGGAAAATAGAATGGCGTTAACGTAAAAACCTCTTTAGTCGTATTACACAGTGCAGTAGAATCAACAAAACATATAATATATGTTAATATACACAATTATTTACAAAATAATACCATACCCATATGTAATTTTCAACATAACAAGTGATATCTTTGACATGAATATACTAATTGTATGTAGCAAATAAGATATATGTATTTAATAAGGTAATACGATTTAATACTATCATTAATAAATTGACTATTCAATTTAATTTAATTTTCCTTACAACAAATCCTCTGAAATTCCATAAAATATATATTGGGTGTAATTTTAAATTTATCGCTAGAATTAACTCTATAGTATGTTGAGAATAGGATTTATCAACTTTACCGAATGATTGTCTTCTAATATCACTGAATTTAAACTTAAGTTGTTAATTTATCAAATAATAATAAAACACTGAAGTTACTGCAGTTTTTAAACTGACTTCCGCGTTAAACCAGCGCTAATCCGTTAGTGTTTCTCCTGTCTCCTCTCTTCGTCTTTGCAAGGTCAGAATTCCATCCCCTCTCTGTATGTAAGGAAACACCCCCATCGTCATCGATTGGTTGATCTAAAATAAAATAAAACAGCCACACATAATTTGTTCTCTGATAGGTTAATTCCAGGATCGGTTAAGTAAACACCCTCGCAACAATATTTTTTATATTTCCCACGGTTTGCAGTTTTGCCAAGCTTCACAAAAAAACCCTTCAACCCAAATTTTTTTGTGAGTCTCGTTTTCGAGTGGCCATAAAATCAAGAATAGATTTTGAATGCGTTTGTTTTTATCTTTTAATAGCTTCCTGGCGCCAGACTGTCAATTTTTTGTGTTTTTGTGTTATTTTTAAAAATTCATTTAGGCAGCTCTACTTATTCGTCAAATAAAAACTTCGTTGTATGTGTCATATACGAGAATACATAATTACCTATACTATATATGTGAGATACCTCCACAGTATCGAGCAAGTAAACGACACGAAAGCTTATATAGAATAGCTGTTAATCAAGGCACACTCTGGAGCAATGATGGCCGACTACCAAGGACTATGGATTGTTTCGCAGAGGGTTTACAAACTGATTCCTGTCACGGGTTTGTGCGGTGGTAGGTCATTTCGCGAATGCTCGCTTAGATAGCTACTACCCTTAAGTAGAAAATCTGCGGTGTGTTCTGGCATCTGTCCTGATGGCCTGTTCTAGGAGCTGTCCTGGACATCAAGTTCTAATAATACGTTAGTCATAATTATTATCCTATCACTTCCCGGCAGTTGAGATAGTAGTAGCTAACCATATATACATACGAGTATATGAAGTGTAGGCAGAGGTGTGGAAAACCCACGATCCGCCAATTGGGTTTTGGTCCCATGTACTACGGGCAAGCATGTTGCCGTTCACCGGGCAGTTTCAGTTTTTTTTCAAAATGTTTTCTCTAAAGCACTCGACGACAACAATATAAGACAGGAACACAATAACATATTGTATGAAACCCTGACACCGCACTTAGATAGTATACAGTCCTATTGTGCGTCTAATCCCACCAAACCTTACTAAACTCCACGAGAAAAGTGGTATGTTGCTCATTTGGCACACTTTTTCCATTGTCACCTCTTACGACACCCACGGGAAGAAACAAGGAGGTGAAATCCTAACCCGGCACCCCACGGATCGTCCATAAAAAATAAGCTCTAAATGTGCAATTCCAAATGCTATTTACAGTTTCTTGTAGTAAAATTCAGATTTCGTGTTGGATACACTCAGGGCCCGTTTCAGAATGTCCTAATAAAGTTTCGGGTTGATATGCAACACATAAAATAACTGAATGAATAAAATGACAGTTGACATGCAGCGCGTTTTAAGCTTTAACCGATGGATAGGCTAAACCGATGACTGTGAAACGCAAAGATAGTGTTTTATTTATTAAATATGTTCTGGGTAGTAAAACCGGAACTTACTCGAACAATCTGAAACAGGCCCTAAATCTCTTTAATTTGATCTAAGTGCTAGTCGAAGGTGCAACGATGGGAGGTACTCCGGAAGCTGTTTGACAGTGGATTTATGACTTTAGCTTTTAAATTCGAGGCATTAAGGATTATTCACGCAGATTAGAACTGAACCTTTTGTAGGTTGCTTAGGTATATAAATGTACGTATTTCACATGAATATTCAGTAACTTATTATGTAAATAAGGTTTCTGCGTGTTTAATAATCCTTCAAAATTTCAGAAATATATTTTAGCGTGCTCCAAAGATTACTATACAACTATGACACTAGTGTTGATATAGATAGATAATTTGAAGCGCTCGTTGCGAAATTTGCTTAGTTGTCGGCAAAGTTAAGCAACGGCCGCCACGGTCATGAGTTGGATGGGTGACCGCTAGTGGCACTACTACTGAGTGCTTCGGAGGGCACGCTAAGCCGTCGGTCTCGGTTGTTGTCTTACGATGGCAGTCGTTATAGCATGGTGGTAGGGCATTTTGCGAATAGCCACCTGGCTAGCTACCACCCTCAAGTAGAAAATCTGTCGCCAAGCACCTAACGGTATGTTGCGGCAGCTGTCCATGAAAGGCATTTATTCTAAGTTAGCCTGAACAACACCTTCGACCACATCAACACTTACCATCTGGTAAGATAGAGGTCAAAGGCTAACCACTCAGGCATAAAAAAAGATGTAAGTAAATTATTTACAAATGAAAATGTGCTACATTAACAATTTTTATAGTACTAAATCACATAAATATCAATTGACTGTAATGTTATCTGAAATACGATTAACTTAATATTTTTTGTCTTCTTTAGGATTTTCCCCGTTTGCATCACGGGTGATTACGGTTATTTTATTTGTATGTGGTATATGTAAAATAAGTGGGGAACTACTAATTTCTTATTGGCGCGTCAGCATATAAATCTGAAATAGATACCAAGAGCTGTCCTCTATTGTGAGCAATATCACTTATTTCATATGATTATATAATATATTTGTATATTTAGCCATTTTGATACATCACTAAAACTTTTATAGAATTTGAAACAATGATGGCTCAATAGCATTGGCTATGAAATGACGCGCAGCAGGTCCATGGTTTGAATCTCGTCGCGGGCTTCACCGGATGGTGGAAGGGCATTTTGCGAATGCCCGCCTGGCTAACGACCACCGTCGCCTAGCACTTAACGGTGTGTTCCAGCAGCAGTCATTGAGATCCTGTGATCACAGGCACATGAGATTCAACAACTATGTCTCATGGTGGCGGGCGCAGTGCAATTCGTGACTTGTGACGAAATGCATCTGTTATAGGCAGAGGTTAGTCCACTTAACATCAGGTGGGCCTCGAGCTTGTTCCGTCACAATAACATAAAAGAGTGTCATTCAGCGCACTTTTACCGTTACTGTTTTTGGGGATCCTCTAATGAACAGATATGAAGAGTTCTTGGTTTCATAAGCTGAAAACTGCACGGTATAACTTTGGCTAAAAGTAAATTTGGCAAGCACATCTATAAATGTATAAATTGCTTATGGACTAAGGAATAAAACAAGCGTTGTTTGTTTACTTCCTTTGACGCAGAATACCTATCTTACTTTATAGTCATCACAGAATCGCGATGCTCTGATAACACAAACGACTGGCTCTATTAACAGCTATCTCGGGAAATTCGTCTCCTTGTGCCATTTTCTCGGGGACATAATGGATGTCATTTCTTTCCGTCCCTTGTATAACAAAAAATCTTTCATTTACTTAGCTACAAGACGACTTTATTCGCTTTGTCTCGATCTATTTTTGCCGCTAAGTGGGACAAAATTCTATGCGTCAGAAATATTCAATTCAGGGACGGCCAAGGGTGTAAATACATTTTCTCGTAAGTTCTTCAATTTCAAAGATTTAAAATATGAAGTATGATACTTTTTCAGGTTTTAGATAATTGTATACATGTGATCATAGCGAAACAATTTTTGAGTGAAAGGAATAAATGTTCCTTACTGCTTCTTTATAAGATTTATTTCATAGGTATTACAAAATATTAATCAAAAATATACAACAATTTCTAGTAATATATAAAATTTATAAAAAGTTATCACGACGTGCTCAATAACATTTCAGGACTCTGAATAACTTCAAATGAACCCGTTAATTCAAAACTACTTGTTCAAAATTTCATAACGCGAGAATTATTCCTTAAACCTCATAAGCATACTTTTAATGTACCATAAATATAATATTTTTAATAAATACTTTTAAAAGTATCCTAAAAAAACATTAAATAATATTTAAATAAAACACTTAAAAAAGCGTAAAATTATATATCTAGTGTCAACTCCGCCTAATTTCCCTGTAATCTACGTGACGTCACAAACATCACGCAGCCTAACCGGAAGAATACCCGACTAGTTTCGCTTCTAAACGAAGCATCTTCAGGAGGTCTTGACTCACCGAGCGCTCGATCGCTGCGTGTTTTTTTAGGATACTTTTAAAAGTCTTTATTATTAAATATGGATTTCCGCAAAGTAACGCTTGAATCTACTCATTATTATAATATTTTTAATATAATGCAGTATTATATATATAATTAACCCTACAAGGCTCAATTTTTTATTTGTGTGTGAAATAAATAAGGTTTATATAGTTACTGATAAGGAGTCAGGAAAAAATAATAAAAAAAATATATTTCTTATATTTTATTGAAAAATCATATTTTTATTTCAGTTCCACATATGGTACACTGAGCCTTAACTATACTTTTTAGTAACGAACTAAACCAATTGAATAATTATGATTTGTGACTTCACATCTTAGAAAATAAGCTAAAACATATGATAAAACTGAAAAAAGAAATACCTAACATAATAATTATAAAAATACCTTCTGGTGATTTTTTAAAAATAATTATTTTCTTTGATTAGACAAAGTTCTACTCGTCGTTTTCCGCCAATTATAAAGGTTTTTTCCTTTACGTTCAGGATATTTACGTCGTTGTCTTTTTTCCTCCCAAAGAGGGAAATGCTCAAACCCGTCACATCTGACATCACGGGAGGCAGAATTGTTGAAATGTGTATTCTTTCTCTTATTTTTAATTATATCAATATTGGCCTATCTTATGCAAACCATCATACCCTGGACTACCTGACGGCGGCGGCTGAGTGGAGTTGTCATTGAAATGAAGGAACTGGCAGATTCTTTTAAATTGATTTAGCGGCATTGTGTTCATAATTAGAGGAATACGCAATTCAGCTGTCCAATACATTCGAATATTGGGCATTGGTGCCAAGCTCATAATCAGACAGATACCTATAAACTTTTTTAAATCAGTAACTGTAATTCTAAATGGTTTTGAAGAATTTCTCAAAACACTAAATTTATGCATTTTTTCTACAATATGCCCAAGTCACTCGTCATCAAAACACCATAAAAATATTAAATGGGTATTTCAAAATCCATAATTGGTGACTGTAAATCTGTGTTTCCAGTAAATGACACATGAGGTGATTGGAAGGTTTTTTTTGTTTCCAAAGAATATTTCTAATCTTCCTTTTAGTAATAAAGTCCTGGATTCCAGTTCTATTAGCTAAATTAGTTAATTAGGAGCGAGCGGATAATCGCCTACTTGCTCGTGATTCTGCACCTGTAGTGGTACTTGATGTACTCGGCTGAGGGTCTGAAATTTGTGGAGGGTAATTTCCGGTATCCATAACATGAACACCTTCGTTGCGAGAAGACGAATGCTGATGTTGTTGCGGCGATGATAAAGTTTTCATGTCGCTAGGAGAACCAGATAGTAAACGTAGGATACACCGATTTCTTTCGATGCCTTCATCACTTTCATGGTCAGAAAAATCTTCGTTATCTTCACTCCCAGAAGGAATAGTCAGAGAACCTTCAATATCTTCATCCATCAATCTTCTATGCGATATAATCAGCAAAAATAACTATATATTTCTAAGCACAGTTAATGTAAGTACGAAGTAGTAAAAATTATAGCTAAAGCTCAACGTACCATATGTGGAAAATCCATAAAAATAGGTCTATCTAATTATTTTCCATTAAAAATATAAGAAACTAACTTACCTCTGTATAACATACACTTTATTACGTCACACAGAAATTTTGGGGAGTCATAACTACTCTATAGATATTTTTTTTTAAATTTTGAAATCACACGAATTACGCAGGCAGCCGTTTAGTTCATATTTCATACGATGTCAACAATAATAGAAACACTAATGACATCTATACGTAACTACTTGCATTAAATTGTTGCTCAATATCTGAGGCATTTAACTAGATCGTAAATAGATGTCACTAAAAGTATTTTTTTTAATATAGCAAGGAAAAATGCGGTTGTCCCGCATATGGCACTAGGTGCCTTGTAGGGTTAAGGCACTTTATAGTTAATGCCTATCTACTAACAGAATAAAAATTTAATTATTTTTTGAAAATATAGCTTTAATTTACTGACCTGGCACATGGACATCACAGGTGATTTTTTACTGGGCATTGAAGATTTTTTTCAAGCACATTACCAAATAGTTATACACGCCTTTATATACTCACACCCTCATGCAACCTCTCTCTCTCTCTCATACACACCCTGCCTGACACACATAAACACCTATGTCTAGAAAAAAATATTGAATAGAAATATTGTATATTTTTATTCTTAACTTGTGTGTTTATTATTCTTAACTTGGTGTTTATCTAGAGTTAATATATTACAGATAGGAAGGTAACCTATCTGTAATAATTATATATGTAAGACATAAAATGTTATGGAATGGATATAGAAGAGCGTGGTCTTCTTACACAAGTATTTTTATAGCTTTTTTTACACCGAGTTTGGTATAAAAAAAAGCAGGATAGCTTAACTTGATCACAATCTCACTTGATGTTAAGTGATGATGCGATCGATGATGGAGCGCGCCTACCCAGAAGATACCTATTCACTCCCGTTTTGAAGACCCCCATATTGTAATTTACCGGAAACAAATATTCAGGCAAGGAGTTCCATTCCCTGGAATTGTATTCATATACATGTATTCCATTCATAGCTACTAGAAGGTCTAAACCAACCTCAATTTAAGTTAAATCTTGGCTAAAAAATTAAATATATTTTCATTCTTTGTATTAAAGCAAACATTCAGCTCTGGATAATGCTCATTGAATCAATTCTAATTCACGGGTTTGTTATCGTTTTGAAAACAATCCTTCGAAGAACTTCCACAATCTAGGTAGATTTTTTATTAATTAAGCTTCATTTCTTCAATTCATGTTTTTATTTTTGAATTGTTTCAGTTTTGATTATGGGTGTGAATAAAGAGCGTTTTTATATATTCCATCGTTTTTGTTCATTATTTGATGATAGCTTAATTTATTTATACAGCCGGAGTCAAATGTAGCAGCTTGTGCGGCAGGAGAAAGTACAAAGCGTTAGTTTCTTTTATAGTATTTTGTGCTGCCGATTTGTGAACTTGAGGAGGTATTTTTATTTCATACATGCCCCACCATCATGTCAATATCCATCCCGTACCCATCCAAATGTATACCTTACACAAATGTACATAAAACACAGAATGCATAAATATTTTTTTTTATTATGTGAATAATATACGTACAAGTAAAATCAAAATGATACAGCAAACTTTCAACCCATAAACGGTAGTTCCAATAGCGGTCACAAAAGGCGACCATATCTTCAGCTTCACAAAGCAAAAATTCATCGAGAATGGAAGATGATTTATACGCGTATCCAGTATATCACGCACGTACCTCTAAAATATATCAAACTGTTTACTTCAACAAAGATTTAAGAGAAGATTGCTAAAAAGATTTTGTTCTTCAAATATCGCTTTGATATTGCGCGTTAGCTTCATAGCCTTCATATATATTTTATTAAACCTAAGTGAAAGAGTGAGTGACTTTTACCCGCTATAGTTTGGTAATTTATTAAATTAAACTTACTAAGTCTGGCGCATTCGTCGATCTTAAGCAGTTACATAGATCTTTCTTAAACTTCACGCTGATGTAACAACAACTGGCAAATTAACAACTAACGCAAATTGCTATGTACAATTTTCTTCATCTAGACATTACCATATATAATGACCCGAGATGTCTACTGCACTGCAAAACTGGATTGCAAAAGGAGATATAACTAATAGATATATTTCTATATATTATGATTACAAGCACTACCGCGTACTAAGCGAAAATCATAAATTTATATTGGAATACAAAATGTTTTGCCCCGGGCGGGAATTGAACCCGCGTCCTTCTGATTTCGCGCCGGATGCTTTATCTATTAAGCTACCGGGGGTACGGCTGTATAGCTTAATAGATAAAGCATCCGGCGCGAAATCGGAAGGACGCGGGTTCAATTCCCGCCCGGGGCAATACATTTTTTATTCCAATATAAATTTATAATAGATATATCCCTAAACGGTCGCTAACTTTTTGATACATATAAACCAGTAGTTTTGTACTAAGACCTCGTAGAATACCGACTGATATTATTTTCCACTGCAGGATACTCGCGGCTGAGCTCGGATCTTGTATTAAGTTGCTAAGTAAATATATACTTAGGCTAAGATAGTCATCCCCCGTGGGGTGCCGGGCAAGAATGTCACCCCCCCATCTCTTCCCGTGGGTGTCGTAAAAGGCGACTAAGGGAAAAACACCGGAAGGTGGGCAGCAGCGCCTTCTGAGAAATTTACACCAATAACTGCGATCCCCAAGACGCCTGCCAAGCGTGGGGATTATGGCAAAACCCCCCCCTATGGGGGAAGCCTTTGTTCAACAGTGGACGTCTTCCGGCTGATGATGATGATGATGAAGATAGTCATAATGTTTATAATGACATCAAACTTATCCTTTTATCTGGTTTATCAGTCCCTGATTGATCACTATGTTTATATATATTTGTTTGAAATAGTTTTTATGACTTGCCTAGAGTAGTCACAATTTTGTTATAAAGGTCACTCTATATATATGAAGTTGCCATATTTGTAGTATCTAACAGACACCATTTCCCTTTATTATCTGACACAATTGAACGTAACAGAAGTGACAGGTATATACTTCGAGCACACTCAGCAAGGAAGACTTTCATGAGTAATAGCATTTCCTGTATGGGACCGAGAATTTACAATAAGTTACCGAGATCAATACGGGAGCTAAATACTAACCTATTCAAAATTAAGCTAAAGAACATTTTAATGAACAAGTGCTATTACAGTGTAAACGAATTTTTGACTGATAATAATCTGACATAACCTAATCTTTCCAATCCCTACTGGCTTGACATAATAATTAAAATTTAAATATTCTTTGACATTTATGCACAAAACAGATTGACATGTAAAATAATGTACGGGTTTTTCACTACTGGATTGTATTTATGTTGAGAGTTGTTTTTCTTTTTTATAATATTTCAAATGGCTTTCTCTCTAAAATTTGTACGCCTAAATAGGCAAAACATGATGAACTTAATTGTTAAATATCCATCTATGTGCATACCTACCTTGTATGTGTATAATACTCATGTTTAATGCAAATAAACGATTATCTTATCTTATCTTATCTAAAGGTGTGATGCCGAGTGAAACGAGGAGGAGCGTTCGGTTACTAGTGACTACAAAAACATGCAAGCTGAGCAAGCGAAGCGAGTGTGTTGCGGCATTGTCTAGCAGTGCGAATGACGTCCGGCAGACAGCTATGGCAATGAAACTGTTTTCATTGCCAGTCTTATCCATTATGTCATTACTGTACAGACTACCTGTCACAAACTACAATATCAAGCAGATTTTCTTGTTCCAAGACAATCATTTTAAACAGATTTTAAAACTGTTACTACGTTTGACGTTTTATAAACAAAAGCGTATGGCTTATTTTTTTTTATTTTTTATGCTTGATAGGTTAGCCTTTGGCCACTAACTCACCTGATGGTAAGTGATGATGTGGTCCAAGATGTTGTTCAGGCTAACCTAGAATTGGAATGGCTTATGGTGTAAAATTATCGTTTAGTAAAACCCTAAACTGCTGAAATTTACCCGCGTAGGTACAATCCTTGTACTTCCTTATTCAAAGTGCATTAAAACTTTGCTTGTGGGGTTAAAGCAATAATTCTATCGTTATGAAATTTTCAGCTAGTAGTTTTGAATTTACGAGTGCATTTTACTGTCGTGTGTATGAGTAAAATTTTTATTCCGTAGATTTTATTGCAAATGCAAAAATAATTTACTGTTTTAGTAAGTACAAATTTATTACCGAAAATAAATAAATGTGATAAATCAAAACAATGTGTGTAAGAGTATACACATGATGCTAATGGCACCAAGTAGGTAATATAAATACATTTTATCACAGAAGTATACTATTACTCCATTGAATTTTATACTTTTTCGTTTCACCAATCAAAAAATATTGTAGTTCTTACATTATGTGAACATTAGCTTATTCACAGGCCTGAAATGTTATTGAGCACGTCGTTGTGAGTTAACACCTTTTTTGTTATTCCTAGGTATTTATTATTATTCTCTTGTTTAATATTACGTCATAAACAAACATAATTTTTTTTTTATGCCTGATAGGTTAGCCTTTGACCACTATCTCACCTGATGGTAAGTGATGATGTGGTCGAGGATGTTGTTCAGGCTAACCTAGAGTATATAATCTTATAAAAGAGCAGTAAAGAACACTTTTTTCTACATAAAATTTATTTTCCTTTAAAACAATAATAATACTACGGCATACAATTATATAAAACGAGAGAAAAAAGTGTCATACATACGCAGTAGGTATTTGGGGTAGGTCTAACTGCGAGTTTACTATATAAAATTTGTAGATATATCGTTGACCCCCTAAATAGCCTCCGTCCACCTCCTATCATTCCAATCCTCGCCTTAAATAACAATCGCCTCAAAATCTCACCCTATTCATTACTGATTCCGGATATCGCTGGTTAACTTACTATCACTGTGGCACGTCCACCTAATGCACTCCAGATGCTGTTGTCATTTTGCATCTTCCTGCTCATGAATGATGGAATATGCACACCTTCCATACGCATAAGCATGTGCCAGTCTTCCAATCGTAAAACCACTATTTCATTACAGGATAGCACTGATGCAGGCTGATTATAATATTACTTTCTCAGTGGACTGGTTAGTTCACAGTACTTACTTGCACATGGTTGATAACATGTGACATGGTGCCAGAACCATAGTAGAATCCATGAAATATGCACACCTTCCATAAGCATAAGCATGTGCCAGTCTTCCAATCGTAAATCCACTATTTCATTACAGGATGGCACTGATGCAGGCTGATTAAAATATTACTTGCTCTGTGGCCTGATTAGTTCACAGTACTTACTTTCAATGTTAAATGTTATAAGGTATCACAGCTAGTAAATTAACTCGTTCATAAAAGACAAAAACAAGAAGATAAGATTTAGCCTGTTTGGCGGTCGTAAATAAAATACGAATACACTGCTGTGTCTCATGACGTAAGCACCACAGACTCTACTAACTAGACTACCATCGATAACAGACTAAAATTAACGTAGATAAACCAAAGTGTTGCCAGTTCCATAGCAAACTCACTTCATCTACCCGCTTGACGCTTAACCCGATGTCTTGCAGTCTGTGCTCACGCTCCGATATATATATGTAAACCGTATTAAAATCCGGATCAAACAAACAGAATTATTTTCCACGTATTACAAAGTAATTTCTTTGAAGTTCTAAGGTAAAATTTGGTTTATACATCTAAATAACAATCGCTTTGTTTACGAACTGGATTCTCGTAAAATATTATAGACAGCGGAGAGTAATTAAAGGGCTCCGTTTTTCCCTTTGGTTACGGAACCCTAAAACGTGCCTCCACTATGGCGATAGTCTACTTAATGTTAATTTTTTTTGGGTACCACAAAATGTGTGCCGTTTTTAATTATAAACTTTAGTTGAAAATTTCTGACTATAACCCATTCTTTGAAAAATTTACTCAGTAAGTATATTCTTTTTTTAAAATCTTGAAATATAGAACTGCGACAATACAAAAAACAATAAACGGACAAATATGTGTCGGGCCACGCACAAAGGGTTTATATTATTCCACTTCCTTCCTGCTAAAGCTAAAAAATAAGAGTACGATTGCTGCCAAGTTATTATTTCTATTGTAAGTCGAAAATTAAACAATATTCGTTTGTAATTCTATAGGCACTTACTCGAATGAAAACCTAACGATAGCATGATTCAGAATTCGTTGGTACATTGCCATCTAGCGGCAGTTTTGTGAAACACATATATATATTTATGGACCAACAAACAGTGTCACTATATTTTCTTAATGTAAAGCTATTCCTCTTTATAATAATAATTGTGAGACTAATAGATATTAGATTATATTCATAGATTGGTATTTTGTATGTGCTTAGACATATAAGTATTTAGGTTTATTGGTAGTTTTTGAACTCGGTTTTGTTCCTAATAACTTAATTTTAAATAGGAGAACATTTAAGCCCGAGTTCAGGAATTCACTGAAAATCAGAGATATGGTTGCACATTAACAGGTGTGGCCAAAAGTCAAACAGAGTTCTATAAGTTGTATATTGTTTGTAAGAAGTTATATGTAATTTAGTTTACTTTCTAGAGCAATTATAAATTACTCTATTCTATTCTAAAATAGTTTATATATATAAGAATGAATAATAAAAATTGAATCGATAGTTGCAAATAAGCTTATAAAAGGGCTATCATACTATACAACCAGTCTGGCCATAAATACTGTAACATTAAACTTTTCTTTTATCGACTTATTAATTACTAGCTTTCCGGGTGCGGCTCCGCCCGCGCGTATGTCGGTTATCGCGCAAAACATTAAACCTCTTTTTGCGCAGTTGGATAAAAACTATCCTGTTTTTTCCCGGATCTCAAACTATTTTCATACCAAATTTCATTCAAATCTGTCCAGTAGTTTTGGCGTGAAAGCGTAACAGACAGACAGACAGACAGAGTTAATAATAAAAAATACATTTAAAAGTATCCTAAACAAATATTAAATAATATTTAAATAAAACACTTCAAAAGCATAAAATTATATATCTAGTGACAATTCCGCCTAATTTTCCTTTTATCTACGTGACGTCACAAACATCACGCAGCCTAACCGGAAGAATACCCGACTAGTTTCGCTTCTAAACGAAGCATCTTCAGGAGGTCTTGACTTACCGAGCACACGATCGAGTCTCGATCGTGCGCTCGGTAAGTCAAGACCTCCTGAAGATGCTTCGTTTTGTTATTATTAAATATGGATTTCCGCAAAGTAACGCCTGAATCTATCCATTACAGACAGAGTTACTTTCACATTTATAATATTAGTACTGATTTTTTAATTTGGAACTTGTTTTAAAAAGTTATTTCGATTTCACGCCGTTCCACATACATATTTGCTCGTGTTAAAATTACAATATGGAATGGGGTGTTAAAGAAAATAAGATTGCAGTGATTGCTTTGCACAAAGTGGGTATGGAGCCGTCGTCGGTCATATTCCAGACACTTCAAAAGCTTCGTATCAGCCGTATATTCGTATATCGTAATATCAACAGATACAAAACACTTCCTCTGTCAAAGACCACAAAAGATCGGGGCAGCAGGGTACTGTTAGAACTACAAAGGCTGGTGCTGTTAGAGCCAGAAGAAGTCGAAATCCCATTAAGAAGCAAAAAATGTTATCGCAAGAAATGAAGATTCCCGATAGGCAAATGTCGCGTATTATAATATAAACAAGACTGAAGCTCGGTGCTTATCGTCGATATTATTATACAGTACAGGCCCTAAATCAATGTTTACATTTAAAGGGAGTGAATCGATAAAAAAAATCTTCTGTCGTTTGCAATCCAAGTCTTTACCGATTATAAACAACCAACTATTTCAACTTAGTCACTTTAAAGGATTTATTCTAGAATTTTATATTTGGCACAAAATTATCCAACACCCAAGTTCAGCGACTATTACTGCTAAAGTAATAAAGTTATCACAACCGCTATACTTTCCTTTAAAGTTTACGAACTGCACTATCATTATGATTTTTTTTCAGATTTTTCTAGTCAGCAATTAAGATTTTAGAGAGGGAAAAAAAAGAGCGCCCTGTTGGAAAAAAATTTGCTCTTTAAAGTTTAATATTTCGTAAATGGAGCATTAAATCGTAAAATAGTATTAGCAACCCCTAAATCATTTTGAAAGACCTATTTAACGATATCACACACGATGAGGTAGACCACAAAAAATAAATTAATCCCGCCTTCATAAGTAAGTATGGGAGCTACCCTAAAAAAATATATTTTACAATTTTTTTTTTATTTTGTCGTTGTAATTAATATATATACCCACACAAAATTACAGCTTCCTAGTACTAACGGTCTCTTAGCAAAACCTCGGACAGATGGACAGACAGACGGACATGACGAAACTATAAAGGTTTCTTGTCAGGACTACGGAACCTTAAAAAAGTACCGAGTATATACGAATATTTGTTTCGGGAAGCTGCCACAATAATAAAAGCTGGTGAAAGCTGTGTCGGGCCGTCCCTCCTAAAGGGCTCCGCATCGCATCAGCCTGTAAGAGTAAAAATGGATATTGGTTTTGATTACAATTTTAAAGGTATAACATAAATCGGTAGTTTCAGTATACATATATTAGTCAAAGTGAAAGGTATACACAATGAGCTCTAGATTATGGCACCCTAAATGCTGCTAGGGCGCAAAAAAGTTTTTTCTCGGCCGTACTGTTATTTCCAATTTTCTTTACGAGGTGTAGACCTATTATCCATCCGTCCGTCATATGGACAAATAGGCAGAGTTTTGCCCTATGTGTACTGTACTGTATCTGCTGGATTGTCTACTGTCGAACAGAGCCTCTTACCTGCTGCCTTGATGCTGGATGCCATAATCCCCACGATTGGCACATAGTAGTTCCGGAGAAGGAGCTGTTGGCCAACTTCCGGTATTTTTCCCACGGAAAGAGATGGGGGAAGTTCTTTATTCATATAAGTCATTCTTTATTCATATATTCATATAAGTTATCAAATAATAATAATATCATCTTACACAAGTACATTCAAATTTATTATGTTACATTAATTAATTTCAATGATGCCAATTTAATCAACTTATTTTTAAAACATAATTAGTATTTGAAGATGTAGGTACCTACATATAGTCTAGTTTACATTTCATATAAAGAAATTCGTTAAAACTATCAAAAATTTGGTTGATAAGCCAGCAATTGTACGTGTCTTTGGCTTGATTAATGAATTATTCACTCATGGAACAGATATAAGATACAAGGTGCAAACCCATTCACCGAATCATCGTAGCCAGCTTGTTCAATTTTATGTTCATTGAACACGCAAGTAGTGTGGTTCGATTTTTAGAGCATCAGTAACAATGAGAATTATTGTACTTCGAGTAAATCAAGGACTGTTTTTGTTCATACCAAAAGGTTTCATTCTGTTTTTTAAGAATTTGACCTATCGCGCCAATTTGGATCTTAGTAAGTATGTATTAATATATTGTAGTAGAGTTTATAAGCAAAAAAACTTTCAAATTCAAAATAAACATCTTTGTATAGAGACGCCTCATATTTTTTTTTTAAAACTGCCTACACTTCTCTGTTGCCTGTCAATCAGCTTGTAAATTAATAATTTTCCATTGAAATTAGCATGGAATGCGCAGCGTGTTGTGGCAGAGTTGATGTTGGGGAGGAATATTTGCAATGCTCGATTAATAGCTGCAGTAAGACGTATCACCTTCTGTGTACGGGTGGAAAATTCATGCCTGAACCTTGCAGTACATGGGTTTGCCCTGAATGCTGCTGTACTGCTAAAAGATGGGGTGACAACAGTTCGACCCCAGTAGGCTCGGGGAAAAAACCATTTGGCTGCCATGTTACAATCAGAAATAGATCAATTCCGAAATGTCCAACTGACGATAGTACTTTAATGATTGAGCAGAGTGAGAGTGAGACTGAGACTTCACCCGAAGATATAAAGGCTCTAAGACTAGAGATGCAGTCACTTGTCGATGTCAGACTCCAACAGCATTACCCCATTAACTATCAAAAAACAAAGATGTATATTAAGAACGACTATGAGCACAGGAAATACTCCTTCTGACACCGAAAAAAATAAATACACAACCTATCCGTGAACAAAATGAAACTAGTAAACAGTACGATTCTACTGGACATTCTACCCCAAAGACACGCCCAAAAAATCAGATAGCACAACAACATAACGAAAAAGCAGCGGTAATAAGGGACATGAAGAAAACACAGAACATGGGCAGCAATATTGTAAATCTCAAGCAACAGAAACGGATTATAATTATAGGCGATCAACAAGAAATAAACGTGCGACAAGATATAGAAAAATTATTAGGAGAAGAATATTCCATCGAAAGCAATTTAAAACCAGGCGCAAAATACCAACAAATACTTACAAGCCAAAGAGAAGAGCTAAAACAACTCTCTGAAAATGATAGTATTATACTGATAGGTGGAACAAATGAAAGTAGCCCATATGGATTTCAGAATCATCTCAACAGTTACCTGGCAGATATCCAAGCACCCAATATTCTTGTTTGTGAAATTCCAAAAAATAACTTAGTGCATGTCAAAAAGTTGAACGATGATCTGAAATCAATATGTAATAAATTTGCAAACGCTCACTTTATAAACATGAATTTCAGTAGATATGTACCGAAATGGAAAAGTAGTGCACTCTATATGGCTAGACATATTCTGAGGGACCTTATACGCTTAGACTACAAGTATAAACTAGGAAAAACTACATCACATTCTAAAGTAACGGTAAAAGTAAATAAAAGTACACAAACCACCACCCAAATAATAACATTGGATAATAATTCAATTCTAAACTCAGGCAATGAACTTAATGATAATAATAGAGTGACAGTTAATAGTAACACTAGAATAAACAGAGATTTTTTTCGTCTATAATCATGTACATATAATGCATCAAAATATAGATGGCTTAATCAGTAAAATGGATGATCTCATGGTTTGCATAGATAATTTAAAGAGGGATGGCAATTTCATTGATCTGATATGCGTTACGGAGCATAATATGATCCACAGTGACTATAAGTTATTTAATGTACCTAACTATACTGTAGCAACTGGTTTTTATCGTCATAATAGATCAGGAGGTTCGTGCATACTAATATACAACTTACATAAATTCAAGACATTACCCGAATTAGATAAATTGAGTTTAATTAACGTTTTCGAATGCTGTGCGATTGAGCTGTTGGAACACAAAATAATTGTAGTTTGCATATATAGATCTCCTAAAAAGAAAAAATCAATACAAGAACAGTTTTTTGTGAAACTCATTGAACTTCTGGAGAAAATCGGTTATACCAATAAAAATATTGTACTGTGTGGAGATTTTAATATAAATTTATTAAAAAAAGACCCAGCCACTCGACGTCTTGAAGAAATATTATCAAGGTTCAATGTTAAATTGAGTATCAAACAGGTTACAAGACCACTTAGCGGGACATGTCTCGATAATATTGGTCATAACATGAGAAACTGTAAAGCAACTGTTGTTGATCACGGTTTATCAGACCACACAGCTCAAGTACTAAAATGCACTGTTCAAAAAAGCTATTTTATCACACATTTCTTTAGGTTGAAGCGTCAATTTAATCAGGACTACATAAATAAATTTGTTGAGCATCTTAGCAACTTATCATTTTACGAAGTCTACTATGCAGAAAATACTAATAAAGCTTACGATCACTTCATTGAAATCTTTAAACTTCTTTATGACCTGTGTTTCCCCATAGTAAGAGTTAAAGTTTCCTTAACCAAGCGCCCCAAATGGTTGAGCAAAGGTATTAGAACGTGTACCAAACGTAAACGTTTACTCTTGTGGAAATATAGACACTCTACTGACATGGCCGATAAACATATTCTTAAACAATATTCTGCCCGACTAAAAAGAGTCATAAAACAGACTCAAAGATCACAGAACAATTACACTATTGCACAATCAACTAATAAATCCAAAGCGGTGTGGAATGTAATAAATAAATATAAAGAACATGAATTAAAAGACGAAATTACAGAGATAAAAGTAAACGGTAATATTATATCTGACCCCAAAGAAATCGCTCAAAGTTTTAATAATTTTTTCATTGATGAAATAGCACAAATATCTAAAAATACTGACATACTAAAAACTTTAAGGTACTCGAAACCAAACTCATGCTTCTTGAAACCCACTAATGAAAAAGAAGTAGAGACTATTATCTTATCACTTAACAATACAAATAGTACGGGCTATGACGAGATCTGTACAAAAATAATAAAGGCAGCTGTAAAAGCTATATCCCCAGTATTAGCACATATTATTAATAGTTGCATTGAAGATGGTATATTCCCTGAGAAGTTAAAAACCTCGATCGTGGTACCTATTTTTAAAAAAGGTGATAAAAAAGAAATGCACTGTTACAGACCAATAGCCAAAATACCAATTTTCTCAAAAATTTTTGAAAAGATTATACACAAGCGCTTAGTAGATTATTTCGAGTTAAATAATATTCTCAATCACGAACAGGTAGGTTTTAGGAAAGGAAAAGGGATTGAAACAGCAATTACGGTCTTGCTGCAGAAAATTTATAGCGGTCTTGAGGGTAAAAAAAGGGTCACAGCCCTTTTTATGGATATGACCAAGGCATTCGACCACGTACACCACGACATTTTAATAAACAAGTTAGAACACTACGGCATACGGGGAAATGCGTTAAAACTAGTCCAGTCATATCTCTCTAATAGACAACAATTCACGGAAATTACTACGTTAAATGCTACTACTAGGACAGAAGAAAAATATATTTCAGACAAGCGCTCAGTGATATTCGGTGTCCCACAAGGCAGTATATTAGGACCCTTATTATTTATAGCTTATATTAATGATTTTCCCGGAGCTATTAATCATTCGATAATTATGTTCGCTGATGACAGCACAGCCATGTTTACTGACGACAATAAGGGTAATCATGAATCAGACATAAACGATTCTCTTATTAGTATAGTTGAATGGTTGCAAAATAATAACCTCAAAATTAATATTGACAAAACAAAAATAATGACTTTTAAAACCATTAACTCTAAATATAATACATTAAATATAAATTATCATGGCAAACTAATTAATGAAGTGCATACAATAAAATTTTTAGGAATTCACATAGACTCTGATCTAATGTGGAATTCACATGTGGATCATGTATGTAAAAAATTAAATCAGTTCTCATATGCACTGCATATGTTGCGGAAGGTCGCTAACGAAAAAACACTATTGAGCGCGTATTATGCTTACGTCGGATCTAAGTTAAGGTATGGTGTCCTATTTTGGGCAAATAGTCCTAAAAAGCACTCTGCATTTAAAGCTCAGAAGAAATGTGTTCGAGCTATATGTGGAATTAGACAAAGAGACACGTGTAAGCCATATTTCAGAAAACTGAAATTGCTAACCCTTCCGTCATTATATATATATGAGTCAGCCATCCTGGTAAGAATTAATATAAATGACTATGACACCCTAACTAGTGAGAGGCACAAAAATACACTCCGTGCGCCAAAACGAAGACTGGCACTTTATACTAATAGTACTTTTGTAAAGAGGGTGGAAATCTTCAATAATTTACCGCGGCTTTTGAAAGATATCCAAAGTTTTAATATTTTTAAATGTAAACTAAGAAAATTTTTAATTGACAAAACATATTATTCAATTGATGAATTTCTTAAGGATAAGACATAGAATTTATTTGACATGTTAATAAAATTTGATTAATTATTGTAATGAGAATATTTTTCAATATGACATAGGTACATAGAATTAATTTGTGACCATATATTTTAGAATTGCGTATCAATATATTACTAATTATTTTATAACTTTCTATGTTCCAATAATAACGTTAAGTATATAATTTCGCATACCAATAGGTTAAAGCATGGCGCACTTCATTTGTAATTTATTCTTCAACCATCTGTAATTTTACCCATGTTTTGCGTAATAAATGATTTGAATTTGAATTTGAACTTAAAAATCAGCTGACACATGCCGGAAGTCTTATAATAAAATTGGAGTCGACTGTTGATACGTACGCCGCCGAAGTAAGGCAACTTAGCCGAACACTCGAAAACACTGTAAGTGTTATCAGCGCCATTACCACAAATCAAGCTCCGGCTATGAAGTCTTCATTGCAACTGCCAACACACCGTGATTTAGAAACAATAACCAAAAGCACAGCTTTCACACTCAACCAAAAACCAATAGTAATAGAATTGGCATCACAAAATGAAGCTAGCCTGCCGAGCAGTAAAACTCAGTCCGCTGCTTTTCAGGCCATGCTGAAAAATAGTTCAGAAGCTAAAGCAGCGGCAATTTCAACACCTATGAAGTCGATGCTAAAAACACGGAAGCAGAAAGGTGTTGCCAGTAAAATACAAAACCAGCCTAAGATTCCCGAGACTACAGCAAGCTGTTCCCGAAGTTACTTGGATAGCGCCTCTGTGGCTAAGACTAGTGTAGTAGCTCAAAGTCCTGCTATTCCAATCCATTCGAATGCGGAGCAATGGACAGAGGTGCAGAAGAGGAGAAATCAGAGGCCATCATCCTTGTGTGGTACTGCGGGCCCTGCGATGACAAGCCTCAAAGCTGTAGCACCAAAAAAGTACTTGCATTTGTGGAACATGGAGTCTGATGTTGATGACATTAAAGATTACCTTCGCCAATTATGCACCACTGGATCGTGCACAGTACAGGAACTCAAGCCAAGAGGTGACTACAAGTCTTACAAGATAGGTGTTCCAGTTGCTGCATATGACATTTGCTATTCGACTGACGTCTGGCCTGCTAATGCGAGAATAAAGCTTTGGATACCTTACCATAAACCGACTGTTTCCTTAAACAAGGTAATGGAGAACGTCCAAAAGGTTACTTGGAACACAAGTGCTAGTCAGCCCTTTCGTGGCCCCACATCAGTGTAACAAAAAAATTGTTAATGTAAACTTATATTATCAGAATGTGCGTGGTCTGAAGGATAAACTCAAAGAAGTGCGTAATAACCTGGCTCTAACAGAACACCACATCGTGGCGATGACGGAAACTTTCTTGGATGGCTCTGTAGAGGATTCAGAAGTCGTATGTGGTGACTGGACTATTTTGCGCCGTGATCGTAGTACTCCGTGCGGGGGCGCAGCCTTAGCTGCGCGGCCCCCTATAATATTGTGCCGACATCAGGACTTAGAAACTGATAGTGGCGAAGATCTTTGGGCATCCTTCTCATGGCATGGACGGACAGTATATGTATGCGTTGTATATATTAGGTCAAACGCGTGTGACAGTGAATACTTCCCATGGTTTAGTAAAGTTGAGAGTATTATAGATTTTTTAAAGGCACCAGTTATTATTGTCGGTGACCTAAATTGAAATAGCGCTTCTTTGAGCATTAACAACTACTATTGTTATTTTATGTCTTATTGTAAGTTGTATGAGAATAATCATGTAATTAACACCTATGGAGGTATATTAGACGTTGTTTTGGTCCGAGAGAGTGATGAAATGCGGGGAGTTATAGTCACCGCCACGGAAAATATTGTGAAGATCGATCCATATCATCCGCCTTTAGATATTGACGTGGAAATCGACACTTCTTGTCGTTCAGAATTTCTGGAGCCATCCAATATAAATACTGCTATGGACTGGAATTTCAAAAAGTGTGACTATGGACGGCTTTATTCGCTGATAAGAACAAGCTCTTGGAGTTCAGTCTTGGAGGCATCTGATGTCAGTACCGCAACCGAACATTTGTACAAGATAATCTACGAATGCTTCGACGAATGCATGCCCAAAAAACGGCGTACGAATAAGAAAGTCAGGCGCTACCCTGTATGGTTCTCTAGCGACATAATCCGTGACACAAAATGCAAGAATAGGTTACACGGATCTTGGAAGCGAACAAAGAGTTCCGTAATATATAAGCAAATCTTTAGCCTCAGGGCTGAGCTTAAATTTCGTGCTTCGGTTGCCTACACTTCATACGTTGAAGGCGTCGAAGCAAATATAAAGCTGAATCCAAGACAGTTTTGGCGACATGTGTCTAGTCTGCGTACCAAAGGCGGTTTTGAACAAAAAGTCTCGTACAAGGGTGAATCATATACCGGTGTAGGCGCTGCTGAGGCATTTGCAAACTTTTTCGCGAGTGTGTTTTTACTGGACGTACCGTCATTAAGAACTGAACTTGCGTATGAAGCTGACCTTAGTTGCAACAGTAACTATGTCAACATTTCTGAGATTACACCTAATGACGTTATGTACGGTATAAATAAGCTGAAACCTAATAGTTCCTTGGGGCCAGATAGCATTCCTCCTGCGGTGTTGAAACAGGCGGCAAAACAGTTTTGTATTCCTCTCTGCCACATTTTCAATACTGCACTGAAAACTGGAAAATATCCCCCACAATGGAAACTATCAAGAGTTACTCCTATACCAAAAGGATCCAACAAAGTCTGCGTCGAAGAATACCGCCCTATTGCTGTGTTGTCGTCACCTGCAAAGGTATTTGAAAGCATACTCCACAAATACATTTATGCACAAGTGGATAAATATCTTTGTAATACGCAGCATGGCTTTAGACGGAATAAGTCGGTCGATACTAACCTGTTGACTATTGTTGAGTATATTTCTTCCAGACTTGACCGTCGTTCACAGGTAGATGTGCTTTATTTTGACTTCCGGAAGGCGTTTGATAGGGTTGATAAGGACATCCTGCTGACTAAGCTCGCTGCCATTAGTTTCGCTCCGCAGCTTCTTCAGCTTCTTGCCGATTACATGCGCGACCGTCAGCAGTTTGTGAGGCTTGGACCGTTTGAGTCGAAACCCTATCACACGCGTTCCGGTGTAAGTCAGGGCTCAATAATGGGTCCTTTGTTATTTTTGCTAATGGTGAATGATATCCCATCCATCTTAGAGCACACACAATGCTTGATGTACGCTGATGATCTAAAACTCTTCTCTGAGATAAGGTCAAGTGTAGACTGCGTTGCCATGCAGCAAGACATCAATGCACTGGTCAGATGGAGCCGCCTCAATGGGATGGAATTCAATACCTCCAAATGTCAAGTAATGACTTTTTCCCGTTTATGGCACCCAGTCAATTATGAGTACAAAATTGACAATGATTGCATAACACGGTCAGTCAACATAAAAGATTTGGGTGTCATCTTCGACCAAAAATTGACATTTCACGACCACATAAATGCACTGGTGAAGGAGTCGTTTAGGCGGTTAGGATTCATTCTCAGGAATTCAAAAGACTTCCGTAACCAGCACGTCATCCGCCTTGTCTACAACGCATTGGTACGCAGTAAGCTGGAGAGCTCGATGTGTGTATGGAATCCGCACGCGGACACATACATACTTCAACTCGAAAAAGTACAAAAGGCCTTTTTAAGGTACTTATATAAACGTGTACACGGGTATTACCCTTATATGTACCCGTCGAAGTTTATATTAGGTTGCCTAGGCTACAACTCACTTGAAGTCAGGCGGGAAATGCAGCAGCTCACCGTTGTGTGCAAAATTCTGCGTGGAGATATCGATGCACCCGATCTGCTCGACAGGCTGTGTCAATTTTTCACACCGGACAATTATTACCGTAGTAGGCGCCATAAGTTGTTTGCGTTGCCACATTGCCGTACAGTGGCACGCTCTTTTTCGCCCATCCCGCGCTCCCTCACCGCACTCAACACTCTCTTGGCTTACATTCCAGAATGTGACTTATTTGGGGATGAATGGTCGGAAATAATGTCGGCGTGCTTGAGATATTGCGAAAGGGATGAATGATGTGACATTATTATTTGACTTTGTTATATGCCTATTACTTTTTATTATGATTATAAGACTGGTATTAATGACATTATGTATTTTTTTTTATTTTTTTTTGATTTATTATTATTTACTTATTTTATTTTATGAATTACTGTTAATTTGTACTATTTAATTTGTAATCGAATGTTTAATTGTGTAATTAATGTAACTGGTCCTTTGTGCCGTTTTAATTATAGATAAATAAATAAAATAAATAAATGTTTTTCAAAATAACTATTATACATTTTTCGCCTCGGTGTGAGCGATTGAACCCGCACCAGCCAGCTAGCTATATACGCGCCAGATGATTGTCCATTTTCACTATCGAGATTGACAGCGATGGCGAAAATTTTATGCCCTAATAGATTTTTAACCGTTATAGTGGTTTATTATTTGGTCTGACTGAAAAACGTGTTTTAACAAAAACAAAATTTTCATGTTAGAGTCGCTTTAATTCATGCAGTAATTTAGGAAGTAGAGATGGGTGAATGGATGGTATATGCTTCGTAATAGGGTCTCATTTTCTTTGCATATAACCCTGAAAATGTTCTTCAAACTGTTGATAGCACAGGCCACTTGTCTAGGCCATAACGACCTTTCTTTGGGGCCCTTTGTGGTACGCATAAAACTAGGTGAATTTATTTAAGCTGCAGATGCCGGCCAGCCTTCTTCACTCCACAGCCAAAGATTTAATACCTACTCCATTACATAGGCATTATAATTTTACTTATTTTATTCGAACATTTATTGCATTCAGGTTATACTTCTTTTTGATAATGATCCAGAAAAACATGTTTTCCTGTAGTTAATAATTTACTTGCTATTTATTTGTATAAATTGAAATGTAGTATCCATAAGGAAAAGAAAATGTTTAAAGGGCGAATAAATTAGATTATTTGAATCTATTGCAACTATTCTTTTGAACTTTTTAAAGGGGTTAATTGAACAAAAAGTTAATTAAGTTCGATTCAACCCACATTTTACTTAGCGATGTACCCAAGACTAGTTTTTATATGCGTCTTTTATTTTTATTTTTTATTGCTGATAGGTAGCCTTTGACTACAATCTCACGTGATGGTAAGTGATGGTGTGGTCGTAGGTGTTAACAGGCTTAACCTAAAATTACTCTGGCTCTCAAGGACAGCTGCCGGAACACACCGTTAGGTTGGGATGGAGCGACACCTATAGTTCAACTTGCGTTGTACTACAAACACAAATAATTACAGTTATGAGTCATTGTGTCATGTTAGCTCAATTGGTAGCATAGCAATAGCATACCCCGGCTAAAGGGGTGGATGGACGCGGGTTCGAATCCCGCACATGACTATATTTTTTTCTCTCGTAAATTTATAATTTTGTAATGTAATTCGCCTAGCAGGCGTCATTGCAAACTTAACAATATTAAAAAAAACACCGTTAGGTGCTTGGCGGCAGATTTTCTACTTGAGGGTGGTCGCTAGCCAGGTGGGCATTCGCAAAATGCCCTTCTACCATGCGGTGAAGCTCAATCCCGCGGCGGGATTCGAACCATGGACCTGCTGCGCGGCAGTCCATAGCCAAAGCCACTGCTCAGTGGCTATTAGAAGCTATCACTGCTTTTAGAAGGAAAATACCCAGAGTTTGTTATTTGCGTGACACTAAGCGTTGCATTTTTTTGAATAAATATGCAATCGGAAATACGAGTATATATCATTATATAAAAGTATTCGTCATTACATAGGAGTTCTAGGATACATCCTAGAATTTCTGAATATTATGTCTAAAGTCAAAGGGTCTGAACTAATCTTTATTTTATTTATTTAGCTACTATCTAGCCATTACAAAATAATATACTCGTATGCCTACATACAAGTTTGAAGCAATGATGACTCAGTGGCATGGGTATGGCCTGCCGTACAGCAGGTTCATGGTTTGAATACCGCCGCGGGTTTGAGCATCACCGCATGGTCGAAGGGCATTTTGTGAATGCTTGCCTGGCTAGCGACCACCCTCAGGTAGAAAATCACCAAGTCTTACGGTGTGTTCCGGCAGCTGTCATTGAGAGCCAGTAATTCTAGCTTGAGCCTATAAACTTCTTCGACCACATCATCAATAACATCAAGTGAGATTGTGGTCTATCACCATAAAAAAATATAACAAATATCTCAGGCTGTAAAACTATAAATGACCACCAGCAGAAAGTACACATACTTACACACCGACTACTTTGTTAGGTGCAGTTTAATTTTAAAACTAGTAAAGTTGTAACTATCATTTCGCACCTTGCCCACCAGCTGAAGTTTAACTACGATTTTAACGAGTTTACACTGTTGATTTAAGTAGTTTGCACGTTAAATGGTCTCGGTTAAATTTGCAAATTTTGGATTAACTGATATAAATTTTTAAACGAAGTTCAACACGGTTTGCTATGTACATTAGCATTTCAACTCCTTCAGTGTTACTTTTAATGTGGGTAATATATTTTTTATGTTTTTTACCTCTGAAGTTTTGACTGGGTGAATTAGAAAATTCATTTTTTTTATAAGATGGTGCTTGACGTTTGGTCTCATTAAAATTTCATCAAAATCGGTCAAGTGGTTTTTGAGTTACATATTATACCTACCAATAACTAAAAATGTTAATGATATAGTCGTTGACAATGAATTACAATCGATCCAGTAAGTAGCAAGGGACACTAAAAAGAGTGAAAAAACATTTAACCAAGAAATGGAACCGACTTCAACACCCAAACGTGTGAAATAACTTTTCGAAGTCGGTACCATGCGCACAATATTATGATAATAGGTACTTTTTAACTATCATGGTTTTGGGTCTAACACGTTTGGGTGTTGAAGTCGGCTCCATTTTTTTTCCACCATTGCATGTACCGACTTCGACAAGATATTTCATACTTTTGACTGCAGAAGTCGGTTCCACTTTCGGTAAAAAAAAACCTTTTGAGTGTTCCTTGCTACTTACGGGATCGTTGTCATTCATTGGCAATGACTATATCATCAAGATAGGAAGAATCTTTTCAGTTATTGGAGTGTAACTCAAAAACGACTTGACCGATTTTGTTGCAATTTAAATGGGACTACACGACAAGCATCAACTTTCAAATGAAAAAGAAACATCGAAATCGGTTCACCCAGTAAAAAGTTCTGAGGTAACAAATTAAAAAAAAAACAGACGTTTTTTTTTTTTTTTTTTGTTATTGTGACGGAACAAGCTCGAGGCCCACCTGATGATAAGCGGTTACCTCTGCCTATAACAGATGCATCTCGTCACAAGTGACGAATTGCACTGCGCCCGTCACCTTGAGACATAGTTATTAAGTCTCATGTGCCTGTAATTTCACTGGCTCTCAAGGACTGCTGCCGGAACACACCGTTAGGTGCTTGGCGACAGATTTTCAACTTGAGAGTGGTCGCTAGCCAGGTGGGCATTCGCAAAAAGCCCTTCCACCATGCGGTGAATTTAGAACCTCCTCCTTTTTGAAGTCGGTTAAAAATCTGTGTGTGTCACCAAAGTGGCGAAATAAAATGGTCAGTTGTTCTACAGAATCTGACAATTTCTAATGCTTACAAATGATTATATAAAAATAATTATAAAAATAAAAAGTTGTTCAAAGCATTCCCTTTTTGAATTTTAATATTTTTTAAATAATTTCAACTTAAGTTTAACCTACGTCCAAAACGATCAGGTTCTAAATTCGATTTTATATTTTATACCCGACTTAAAAGTTACTATTACTGATGTGATTTTGGCAAGTAGAGGCTACACTCGTTTGTAGGTTTTTAAATCTGTAACTTTATTTAATTATTAAATACATTCATATTACATAAAAAGAAAATCAACCCATAAAAAATATTTAATAAAAAAAATTAAAAAACCTTATTGTCTTTCTTGCAGCAATTTGCGCCATTAGTAAAGTAATTTTACAATAATCCTTTATTTTTCTTTTGTTAATTTAAAATTTCAATCATTATATTTCTTTTGTTAATTTCAAAATTTTAATTGGTAAAGCAAATAATCATGCCAATATACTTCAAGTAACATGCCAATGTATTATTATATGTTCTATGCCAATACATTGGCAAATTAATAAAACCATAAATAAATTAACATATTTGGCTCAACGAATAAGCATTGCAATTCAACGGGGCAATGCTGCCAGCATGTTGGGCACGCTGCCAACTGGGAGTGGGCTGGAGCATTTGGACTGCCTATGAGTCTGCTATGACTTATAGGTTGTCTAAATGCTTTTATTGTAGTAGCTGTAGTGTTGTATATAGTTCATAGTATTATGTTTAATAAAGGCATACCGCCGGTAAAAACAAAAAAAATCCTCTTTCTTGTAATATTCATTGAAATAAATAAAAAATCTAAAGTGCCCGTTTTTCTTTGCAAAAGAGTTTATACTATGAATTACCTACAATATCTATAATTTAATTTAGATTCAGGCGTCACTTTGCGTAAATACATAATTAATAATGATATATTATTATGGATTCCCGCAATATTTATATATCTAATAATCTCGATCGTGCACTCGAAGAGTCAAGACCTTCTGATGGTGCTTTGTGTAGAATTGAAAAGCGTCGTAATTTTTCCGGTTGGGCTACGTGGCATTTATGAAGTCACGTCGGTTTAGCAGGAAAACTGTGCGGAACTGTCACTTGTTATATTTGTATTTATAATAAATCAATGTCATTCATATTTCTTTGTAAAATATGTTAAGAAAATAAGTACCCATTTTTATTCACTACTTAATAGGCCACTATTTTCAGTATATTACGGATGATGATTCGAAATTACGACAGCAATAATTGAGGTCCACACAACCCCACCAAACCTGTTTTATGTTGTTATCTAGTATAGAAGTACTTTTATTTTTCAATGCCTGCGTTTTCATGAAAACTGAGACAAAGTGGAACTTACATAAAGAAATAGCTTTGATAAACATTGCCTTTCATAATATTACAACATGATATTGAGATCCATCATCTAATGATTCGACTTCCCGTGGGAGCATACGAGTACATCAACGATTTTTTATCCTTCTGTGTGTCAATCCGGCAAACAATTTGATTTCTTGTCTCTGTATTTTATTGTTTTGAAAAATTGTAATAGGTATTATCCTTGTGAGATATCCAACAGACTTTGATATCCGCAGCGCTGTGGGCCTGAACAATAATATTGATGTTTATCGAATCGTTTCGTTTGATGTTTATTGCTCGTAATATTTGCAAAAGATTGCGTGATAAAGTTTCGATATGTGAGCATCGTCCTTGACAAAGTATATATAGGTACTGCGGAGCTTTCTCGTAAAAATATAGTAAGCAATTAAATGCGGAATAGCAACCAGTTTTTAATCACAATGACTAGTTTTTTGCAAGTGCTTAATTCTATATTATTACAGGTATTAATAAAAGGTTTACCATTGCGTATTAAAACACTAGCTTTCCGGGCGCGGCTCCGCCCGCGCGTATGTCGGTTATCGCGCTAAAACATTAACCTCTTTATGCACAGTTGAATAAAAACTATACTATGTTTTTTCCCGGGTCTCAAACTATTTCCATATCAACTTTCATTCAAATCGGTCCAGCTGTTTTGGCGTGAAAGCGTAACAGACAGACAGACAGAGTTACTTTAACATCAAACTAAGGTACTACTTAGTACCTACGAGTAAGTTTATACATACATACATACAATCACGCCTTTTTCCCGTAGGGGTAGGCAGAGACCACAGATTTCAACTTGCTACGATCCTTACATATCGCTTCCGCTTCATCTACACTCATCAATCCTTTCCTTGAAGCGCTCGTAGCGAAGTTTGCTCATTTTGAATCGATTAGTCAAGTTAAGCTGCGTCCGCTGCGGTCAGGAGATGGATGGGTGACCGCTTATGACATTACTACTGAGTGCTTCCGTGCTTCGGAGGGCACGTTAAGCCGTCGGACCCGGTTGTTGTCTTAGGATGGCAGTCGTTACAGCATGGTGGTAGGGCACTTTGCGAATGCCCGCCTGGCTAGCTACCACCCTCAAGTAGAAAATCTGTCGCCAAGCACCTAAAGGTGTGTTCCGGCAGCTGTCCTTGAGAGCCAGTAATTCTAGGTTAGCCTGTAGAACATCTTCGATCACATCATCACTTACCATCAGCGGAGATAGTGGTCAAATGCTAACCTATCAGGCATAAAAAAAAAAACAAAAAAAAAACATAAGCGTCGGTTTAGAGTACTCCTGACCTGGCCTTTTTTCAGCACATCTTAATGAAATCTGATTTAGGAACGTTCGCTTAGGTCTTCCCCTGCCAACACTTCTGTTCACTTGTCCCACGTATACCTGTTTAGTTAGTCTCATTTCATTAATTCTCTCTATATGTCCAAACCATCTTAACATACCTTTCTTGATTTTTGTCACTACATCCTCATTCACACCACATCGTTCCCTTATCACACTATTCCTTATCCTGTCACTCCGTTTGACTCCAATCAGTAACTTTATTTTTATTATAAATAGCCTTTTCCAATCAAATTGTAAATCAAATGGCTACCGATAGTGAAGCTCTTTAATATTATTTGATGGAAAATAAGTTGATGAGAGCGAAATATTTAATAAGAGTTGAGAGCTGATTTGATAATTTAATAATAACCGGGTAAGTCAGTAATCCATGGAAATAAAACTTGTCCAGTTTAAGTTGTATTTTTGTGATACAAAATATTTTATATGATATGAATATTGAAAAGTAATGATTCTAAATGTATAAAGTTAAAGTATACAAAGTACAGTCTTTAAATTGGCCATTAAGAGTATTGCTTGCTAAATCAGTGTTAATGGTGAATACGGAAAATGTGTATGCAGTAGGTACGCACAATGTTTACATATTTGTCTTTGTGAGACAAGGGTCGTTTTCGTGCCTCGGGCACGTTAACTCGTCAGTCCCGGTTGTTGTCTAAAGATGCCAGTCTTTATAGCACAACTTCTTCGGTATGGCCTCTGTGTAGTTAATGTAAAAGGTAAGATATACAACTTGACTTCACCATGGGGGATCTCCCCTATGGTGAAGTCAAGTTAAACGTTGCACGTGAAACAAATACTCTCGGCAAACATTCAAGTATATACTCTTGCGATGATAGATTATGCGATAAAAAAGTGGATCCTAAAAATACTTTTGAGAGAGAGAAAAGTAATTCGAGAAAACTTGAAATAAAATAATTAGCCATAAACAAATGATAAATCTTGTGGCATACAGAATACCGTTTGGAGATTCCTTGTCTACTGAGCGCGTTATGGTTTACGATGCGTTATAATAAATCTTTAGTGAATAGGTACGTATATAGGCCCAAGTGAGGTAGTGACTTTACGCTGTATTTTTTAAACTAACACATTTTTAAGGCAGTTAGGCTAATATTGTCTTGCCTATCACAAAATAATGTGATTATGGTATACAGGATTTTTTTAGAATGGTAACTTACACTTGAGGATAGTAGCTAGCCAGGCGAGAATTCATATTTGCCATGTCGGCATTATAATATGTTGAAGTTTTGGGTATCTTCGATGTGCTTGTTTCGTTTGTCACTTGCCTTGAATAATTGAAACGGTTAAAATACTCGCTCATACTATTGGTACCCCCATAAACAAGTATTGAAACAAGGAAATATTTAAATCAAATACATTTTATAATTTCATTATAAATACATTTATTTCATTTCATTATAAATACATACATTTTAATATATATAGGTGATCCCATTTGATTTGTAATTGTTAGGCAGGGATCCACCGTTCCAGTCCCGCCGAGGGCTCACTGCATTGCCGTAGGGCATTTTGTTATTGCCCGCGTGACTAATTCGTTTGCGCTTAGGTATGTTTCTTGCCAAGCACCTAACAGTGAGTTCTAGTTGCTGTACTTGACACCCATTTCCTTTTCAAGGTAAAAATTCTTTGTATCTAAATGAAACGCTATTGGGATTCTCCATATGAAATTGCTATTTGAGATACAAAAGTCCTTTGAAGATTTACAAGTTTCACAAGTATACTTCACTATAACTACTAGTTTCTGCACATTACGCGCAAAACAAGAACATGGATCATAGTAAAACCAGATAAGTAGTTTGACTTCATAGAGCGTTACCAACCGCGACTTCGGCCGTACGCAGGTGCCACAGCACGCACACTACGGCCAATATCTACCGTGTCCAAAGTGAGATGACTTATAGAGAGTAAAATTATTAACAATCATATCTGTACCTAAACATGAATGGCGAATGTTACGCATACCGTGGACGGCCCGTAGAACAAACATCTCTATCCTCAATGAGCTGAAGCTGAATAAGGCTATCGAGCATCCGCCTCAAAAGAGTTCTGCAATATTTCGGCCACATAGCACAAAAACCCTCCGACAACTTGGAGAAACTAATAGTTACAGGAAAGATGGAAGGAAAACAACCCAGGGGATGAAGTCCAATACGATGGTCGATCAAGTAGCTAAAATCCTGAATACTACGATCACCGATTCTCTGAGCCACGCCAAAGATCGAGGAAGGTGGAAACAGCTCTGTTGTGAAGAAACAGATGGTCGGGCATCATCGGACGCTCAGCAGTGAGCTACGACTCGAGGAGTGGGACCTAAACATATTTTTTTTAAATTCCTGAACATACTTTTTTATGTCATTGTGATGAAACAAGCACGAAGCCCTCTTGATGTTAAGCAGACTAACCTCTGCCTATAACAGATGCATTTAGTCACAAATGACGAATCACACTGCACCTGTCAATCTGATACTTACAGCTGCTTGTAATTTTACTGGCTCTCAAGGACTGCTGCCGGAACTCACTGCTTAGGTGATTGGCGACAGATTTTTTACTTGAAGGTGACAGCTAGCTAGACGAGCATTCATAAAATGCCCTTCCACCATGGGGTGAAGCTAAAGCCTGCGGTGGGGATCGTGGACCTGATCGTGAACCATGGACCTGCCGTCTTGGCAGTCCATCATATTTATTACCGCTCGGCTATAATTGCTTCAAAACACTAATTCAAAAATATCAAATCAAATCAAATCAAAACGAATTTATTGCATTATTACAGGTAACAATATAGATATTTTCATAATAAGTTACGTGCCTCTGTAATGTACCATAATTGGTGTACAATATTTTACAATAGTAAAAAAATTGATTATTTACAATAGGATTTAATTAAGAATAATTCAATAATTTTCACATTTTGAAGCAGTGATAGCTCAATGGCTTTGGCTATGGACTGCCGCGCAGCAGGTCCATGGTTCGAATCCCGCCGCGGGCTTGAGCTTCACTGCATGGTGGAAGGGCATTTTTGCGAATGCCCGCCTGGCTAGCGACCACCCTCAAGTTGAAAATCTGTCGCCAAGCACCTAACGGTGTGTTCCGGCAGCTGTCCTTGAGAGCCAGTCATTCTAGGTTAAGCCTGTTAACACCTTCGACCACATCATCACTTACCATCACGTGAGATTGTGGTCAAAGGCTTACCTATAACCAATAAAAAAAAAAAAAAAAAAACATGGATTCATAATTAAGATAATATTAAATTCAAGGTAATGTCAAACTTTAATATATAATGTTCAATTAATTATTACATTATATTAATTTATAGTTAAGAAATACGTCTACTGTGTAATAACATTTTTCAGTCAACAAATCTTTTTATTTTCTTTTAAAAATGTTCATCTTGCAGTCTTTTAAACTATCTGGTAGCTTAATACTCTACCGAACCCAAATAAGTAGTGTAATAAGGGCAGTAAGGTAATGAATATTACTTACACTCAAGTCTATAAATCTACAATAAATACAAAATGAGTCGGAAAAAACAAAGCAGCTATGAATAGGCATTGTAAATCTAAACAAATTGGTATTTTCCTATAATAACTTACGAGTTTTTCTTTGAATTGAGGAAGTGAGCCAGTTCACGCACCCCAAAGTTATGTCATAATTCAAAAGGGCTTGCCTATGATATCGTTATCGGCTCCCCACAAGAGCTCGTGCCGCAAACTACCTCCAGTTTAGAAATTGAACAACAGAAAGTCACACATTATAGAACCGGAACGGAGTGGGTACCTACTTCAAGAACATAAACACCTTATATTTTTACATAGCAAGTATTTGAAATTGATTTCGGGCCAGTTCACTGTCCAAAATTAAGCGAGCATTATTAAGCATATTTTTTTATACGAATAATAATATTTTCCTTTTTGGGATGGAATGCCTACATATCTCTCCGCAGAATTCGTCAAAAGCGACGAAGTTAAAAAAAAGATATAACAAATACTATGCAAATGCCCGCCTTCCTAGCTACCACTCTCAAGTATGAAATCTGTCGTCAAGCACTTATCGGTGTGTTCCGGCAACTGTTCTTAAGAGCAGCTAATTCTGGGTTAGCCTGAACACATCTTCGACCACATCATCACTTACCATCATGTGAGGTAGTTGCCAAAAGATGGTCTATCAGCTATAAATAAAAATAAATATATAATTCGTATATCATATACTTGTTGGTATAATAATCGAGAGTAATCCCGTTTATTTTGTATTTTCGATAATACACGGATTTTAGTAAAAGCTTTGTTAAAGTGCGTGGCTTTTGAACAACGGTTATTATTTTTGTGTGTTTGACAAATTACACTTCTAAAAATTTTAAATATATTAACTCTCTCACTCGATTATTACGTTTGTTTAAGAACAGATTTTATTTAAAAAAAAAATTTTCAGTTAACATGTTGACTTTGCTAGCTTGAGGCTGTACTGTATGTGTCTACGTTAACACTATAGTTTCATTGTCATTGACAGAGCTTTCGTATAAAATTGACGCTTAATTGACATTGATAGATATACGGTATATTCCACAGATTAATAACATTGAAAAGTTGTGTCGATTCGATTACTCTGATTCACTAAAAAGAGATCACCGATAGTATAAACACTCTGTTTTTGAAACGTTACCATATCATGATAGCTTATTTATTGTAAAAAGATAAACGTATCTCGCATCAGAATTTTCCAAAGAAGTATAAAAAAATATACTTGCACATTTCTTCATATTTCATAAAAGAATAACGAGTAAAATTATATTTAATGATTGTTAATGCATGGATGTAAATAACTCATCAACGATTGATAATGAAATGTTTCATTTCATATTATACAAAACTCACGCTTTATGCATATTTGCAGTCCATGGTTTGAATCCCGCCACGGGCTTGAGCTTCACCGCATGGTGGAAGGGTATTTTGCGAATGCTCACCTGGCTAGTGACCACCCTCAAGTAAAAAAAACTGTCGCCAAACACCTAACCGTGTGTTCCGGCAGCTTGTCCTTGAGAGCCAGTAAGTCTAGGTTAGCCTGAACAACATTTTCGACCACATCATCACTTACCATCAGGTGAGATAGTGGTCAAAGGCTAACCTATAAGGAAAAAAACAATGCTTGTTTATACCTACATTGTGATGTAGGGTTTAAATTATTTGCAATATTCAATCTCTTTAGTTTGATCTAAGTGCTAGTCAAAGGATCAATTATGGGAGGTACTCCGGACGCGGTTTGACAGTAGATTTATGAATTTAGCCTTTGAACACGAAGGATTAAGGATTATTCACGCAGATTAAGCCTGAACCTTTTGTTAGTTGCTCAAGCGTATAAATGTACCTACGTATTTCACATGAATATTCAGTAACTTATTATGTAAATACGGATTCTATGCGTTTAGTTATACTTTAAAATATGAGTAATTGAAATAAGGAGTCAAAAATCATTTTATTATTTTATTAACAAGTTTCGCAAAACATTTTCAGCACTACACCACATAATAATTAATGATGCCTAATTTGAATTCAAATACGAGCAAGAATATTAAAGCTCTTTGTTTTATACAGTAGTAATTTAGGTTTTCCTGCTAATATATATAATGTTAAAGTTTAACCTCTCTTTTTCCCTTTCCAATATCCATCTGAAGACATAAGAAAAAATTAATGTTCATCACGAATCATAATATGGATCTAGTTTACAATAAACACCAATTACTTGTAGTTATAATCTAGCTGAGTGTTGAAAATTTAGTTTTTAGATATCTCGTCTTGTATAAATTACTACACTTATACATGACGAGATATCTAAAATCTAATTATTACTTACCAATTAAGGTATAATATAACTGATTGTTGAACATTTAGATTTTAGATATCTCGTCTTGTATAAGTTACTACACTTATAAATGACGAGATATCTAAAATCTTATTATTACTAACCAATCAAGTTATAATATAACTGTGTTGAACATTTAGATTTTAGATATCTCGTCTTGTATAAGTTACTACACTTATACATGACGAGATATCTAAAATCTAATTATTACTTACCAATCAAGTTATAATATACCTGAGTGTTGAAAATTTTGTTTTTAGATATTTCGTCTTGTATAAGTTACTACACTTATACATGACGAGATATCTAAAATATAATTATTACTTACCAATTAAGGTATAATATAACTGATTGTTGAACATTTAGATTTTAGATATCTCGTCTTGTATAAGTTACTACACTTATACATTACGAAATATCTAAAATCTAATTATTACTTACCAATTAAGGTATAATATAACTGATTGTTGAACATTTAGATTTTAGATATCTCGTCTTGTATAAGTTACTACACTTATACATGACGAGATATCTAAAATCTAATTATTACTTACCAATCAAGTTATAATATACCTGAGTGTTGAAAATTTAGTTTTTAGATATCTCGTCTTGTATAAGTTACTACACTTATACATGACGAGATATCCAAAAGCTAATTATTACTAACCAATCAAGTTATTATATGCTCGTACCTGAGTGTTGAAAATTTAGTTTTTAGATATCTTGTCTTGTATAAGTGACTAAACTTATACATGACTAGATATCTAAAATATAATTATTACTTACCAATCAAGTTATAATATAACTGAGTGTTGAATATTTAGATATATATATTTAAAAAAAAAAAAAAAAAATATATATATATATATATATATATATATATATATACATCATAAAGCTGTAATATGTATCGTTTTTGTGTGTGCAATAATACCTAATCGTAAAAAAAATATTAGTTATTAATATCGTTGAGATTGTAATGCCTAATCGAATTACAGGCGTTGTATACATTAGTCTGTATATATCTATATAATCATATGCTCTGTAGTATACTTCCGATACTTTTCCACCTCCTCAATTCAATGTAATAGATCAGATAACTATAATTAAACGCATAAAGCAGATGACGTGGCCTATAAGCTGGAGACAGGTAGTGATTTCGACCCCAGAAAACTAAGAAATTACTACACACTAATTATAGCATTGGAAACACGCCAGGTTTGCCTCTGCAGTCCACCTTCTGTTTTTGATTGGTTCAGAACTAATGTCTGGTTAGAAAATGCTTAGGTTGGTTTGACGGAGGGTCATGACAGGGTTAGGAAAGCGAAAACAATATCATGTGAAAATAAATCCAACTAAACACGGAACCTTAATACAAAGCTAGTAGTTAAATGCAAAATACGAGTACATAAACCACCTTCCATCCAGACAAAATATGAAAAGCACCGGCATTAAATATGCAAGCTATTTATAAGTGCACTTTTGTGGCCAATTCATAAACTACGAGGACATCAAAATTAACCAAAAAGTGTATCTGATTTTGATAATATACTAAAACTGCATTATTAGATTTTAGGAAATTATTCATGTTTAGCAGAAAAATGTGTTGTGGCTATGGAAACCGGACCCCTTATCCAAAAAAGGTGGAGGTTCTCAACCTGTCTGTATTATTATTATAATATATTATTTTAATGTTCCGAATTTGTTAATGAAACCGCAGAACTTTTGACTGGGTTAACCAATTTTGAATTCTTTATTGTTTCAAAGCTGATGCTTGTCGTTTCGTCCCATTTAAATGTTATCAAAATCTGTCAAGCAGTTTTTGAGTTACACTCCAATAGCTGAAAAATATTTACCTATGTTGATGATATAATCGTTGACAATGATTGACACTCGATCCCTTAAGTAGTAAGGGTCATTAAGATGAGAGAGTTTTTTTTACCAAAAAATTGGAACCAATTTTAACACCCAAAATTGTGAAATAACATGTCGAAGTCGGTACCATGCGCACAATATTGTGATAATGGGTACTTTTGAACTATCATGGTACCGAATTTAACAGGTTAATTTACACTTTTGGGTGTTGAAGTCAATTCCATTTTTTGATTAAACTTTTTTTAATCTATCCTATCAATATATAGCTTCCTTCTAAAGCTGTACACGTACGTGTCTCCGTAGTCATCGAAATTATTCGACAATTCGATGATTACGCGGTGCAAGTTCGTGTGCGTTTACCTCAAGCATCATATTTTTGCAACAAATGTGATACGGCAAACATAAATTTATGGCTCATTGTTATATATTTCATAAATCGCACTCCTTTTTCGTCATTGTCGAGAATTAGCCTTTTAGGTTTACTTTGACCACTATCTCACCCGATAGTCATTGATGATGTGGTCGAAGATGTTGTTCAGGCTTACCTAGAATTACTGGCTCTCAAGGACTACTGCCGAAACATACCGTTAGGTACTTGGCGACCGATTTTCTACTTGAGGGTAGTAGCTAGACAGGCGGGCATTCGCAAAATGCCCTATCACCATGCTCAGACTTAGCTTTGCTGATCGATTCAGTATGGCTTAGCAAACTTCGCTACGAGAGCTTTAACATATTGGTACATTATTATGGAAACAAATGCATAGAACTCATCAAAACAAAAGGGCCAGAGTTTGAACAAGACCTTGAGTAGTCAGACTGCGTAGTAGCAGCTTAAATAATCTTATCACCAGAATAGAACGCATTGCATTTGGGATGGTACAATTGAAATTGAAATATATGATAACTACAACAGTTCCTTTGTTGTTTCAAATTTCCCGAAATTCAAGTACTAGCTACAGTGTATAGATTCAATTTTAAAAGTCATAATTAAATTTCCTGCAATAATATCCTAAAATCGAATCATTCAGTTACAGTTAGTATCAAAATTGGCCCCTATGTAGTAAATGGAGTATTTACAGACCAGACTTTGTATTTATTTTATTTATCCAAGTTTCGTTACCGATGGAAAAAAATACCCTATATATTATGATAAAAAAATGTAGTTGTCAGTAAAAAGCGTGGTTACCGTAAGCTGTTAATCAAAAAGAGAACACTTTCAATGCTACTCCGATTTCAAACCATAAATAATTCAACGTCATGAAAGCTTTTTCGTCCACAATACAGTGTATGTGCGGAACAAAAGTGCAATAAAAGGCAAAAATGATTGATGACTAGGAAGATATGCTACAATGTTTTGTGGAAACAGCGTTACCTGAACGCTTCTGTAAAATCTTATTTTGAAAATATACACGTTTGCTTTGACAGGTGACACAATAAAAATAGGTAAATTGATTGGGCAATATGACTGGCAAAAAATAGTACCTAACAGTCATTTGGTAGTTTTACCGGAGAGGTTGCCCGGAAGTAACGAAAATTTGTGATTTTATAGATTTTAACGTGTTCTTTCCAAATGTATACTTTTCCACCTTTATCTTTACCAAAAAATACAAATGGACTAGCAGTACACTTGAGCCCCCAGCTCCAGAAAATATATTTTCAACTTTTTTCTTCCATAATTATTATTTTACAACATGCTGGGACTCACGTAATATTTAACAAACTCAAAGTACCTGGCGGTAGTTGTACCTAATACGTTTTAATTAAAATTAAAGTATTTACCATATCAAAATGACTAACTGCAGTGGTTGTGAAAAATTGATTAAAGCCTCGGAAAATGTTATTTTTTCGCGACCTTCTTGCGCTAAGCAGTATCATTTCGTGTGTTAACATGTTCGTAACGGCTGAGGCATTCAAAAAAATGCGTTGGTGGGTGTGTACTTTGTGTATTAGCAAACAACCAAAGCGTGACGATAACTCCACCACGCCTGTGAAACTTACCCTAGCACTGCCGACGGAAGAGTCGGAACGTGCGAATGTAACAGTTAGGAAAGGCACCCCAACGCCAACGTCACCTCACGACGGTACCGACATCCCCGTGGCTGCTATACTAGAGAAGGTTAGTGTAGAAGAACAAGTACCCATGGCTAGCTTCATCAAAAAGGAAGTCACCAAAGCCATAAATGACGCAATAAGGGCTCAGTTCAAAGCACTGGGTGATAAAATAGCTGGCATTGAAGTATCCATCAACTACCTTAGTGGTCAGCACGACGATATTTTTAAGTGTTACTCCAGTACTAAAGCAGATATAGCTATTTTATGCGACGAAAATAAGCAGCTTCGGGAGGAGCTGAACAGATTAAAAGCGCGTACGAAAATACTCGAAGACGGACAGGCCTGAAATGAGCAGTGGTCCAGGGCCAGTGTCCCTGAGGCTAAAGAGGAAAATACGGTGAATCATCTAGGTAGCCGCGTAATCTGGAGTCATTGTGCAAAGCGGAGACATTGAGTTTACGCACCGTGTGCAGCCGCGCTGACCAGCCAGCACCGCCGCCGGACCCCGGCACCTCAGCCGCGCAATCGTCGCCCGGCATTCAAGCAGCGCGCTATGTAGGACGCCGTCGTAGCCGCCGCGAGGAGGCATCGTAACATAACATCTAGGGAACTCGGTATGGGAAGTGAAGTACAAAAGCTTTTGTCAATGAACATCATACAAAAGAAAACAAAGAATTATTAAAATCGTGGAAATCCAAAGCCATTGAATGTAACTACAAACATGTCTGGACAAAAAACTGCCGTATATATAAGGTGGATATTAATTCATCAACAATACTGCGGGGGATGGTGTAGAATCGATAACGGAATGTGTTCCACTCATGTTTAATTTTCACATACCTACACAAAAAGTCTATACAATTGCTTAAGCTGTGGCACATTGGCTTTGGTTCATTTAATTATAAAGGTGTGATGACAAGCAAAGTGAGGAGAAGTGTAAGGTTACTAGTGACCACAACAATATGTGAGCAAAGCGAGCTCAATGCGGCACGATTGGGCGATGCGCCGTAATAAGAAATTTTAGGCCTTCCTTGGCGTTGTATACATAATAATAATTAAGCATCAACATTTATTTTAGGGTACTTACTAACCTTGTCTCGTTGTCTTGAGGATCGTAGTTTAAGATATCAGTTCCTTAAAAGACACTGCTGCCCACCTTCCGGTATTTTAGCTTTAGTCCCCTCTTACGTCACTCACTGGTAACAATGGGGGGGTGGGGGAGGTTATTTAACTATTATTTTTTAATTTACTAGATGGACTGAAAAACGTTGTTTTGCAATATAGGCAAATAAAAATGAAAAATAAGAATTTACCTGCCCACCTTCCGGTATTTTAGCTTTAGTCCCCTCTTACGTCACTCACTGGTAACAATGGGGGGTGGGGGAGGTTATTTAACTATTATTTTTTAATTTACTTGATGGACTGAAAAACGTTGTTTTGTAATATAGGCAAATAAAAATGAAAAATAAGAATTTACCTGCCCACCTTCCGGTATTTTAGATTTAGTCCCCTCTTACGTCACTCACTGGTAACAATGGGGGTGGGGGAGGTTATTTCACTATTATTTTTTTAATATACTAGCTGGACCGAAAATCGTTGTTTTGCAATATTGGCAAATAAAAAAGAAAAATAAGAATTTACCTATTTGAAAAATAGTTTACGTCCTATTCTCATACCTACTAAATATACACAAAATTTTATTGGAATCGATTAAGCCGTTTCGGAGGAGTATTGTTACGAACAATTTTGTGTTTTAGATACAGTATTTTTATATTACATACCATCAAATATTTTTTTTTGTATCTGAATTGTTTTTATCGTTTCGGAGGAGGTTGTTATTTTTAAAGCGTAATATAAGCTATGTGAGCTTAATATTTATCGATATATATACTTTTAAAGAGTGTGTATTTTAAATTGATCAAATCATCAATAAATGTAATGATCAATATCAAAAACCAAATTATCCGCGTCAAGTTAAACCCATTGTTTATACTATATAGAATAATTCCTTTTGTTTGTTATTCATGTGCTAAAACTATGTATATGAGGTGAAAGAAATAATACTCCTGTTATAAAATTTTGTACAAGTACATTTGAATTTACGAGTCCATTTTACTGTCGAGTTTACGAGAATTTACTAGTCCATTTTACTGTGGGTTCGAGTATTATTTTTATTTCTGTTATTTTACTGCAAATGCAACGACAAAGTTAGTAAATCATAAGTTATAAATATTATCGAAAAACATAAACCCGAAGAAACGAAACTGACACACATGATGTGTCAAGGCATCAACTAGCACCTAGTAGTATCTAGTATCTTCTTCTGAAGTACGTCATTGCATTTTATTGTTTTTCGATTTACTAACCAGCAAGTGTAGATCCTATATAATATCTAGACTTGTGAAATTATCCACAGGCTTAAAATGTGATTAAGCCCCTCGTAGTATGTTTTTTGTTAATATTCTTATGTATTTGTTTTTTCTTTTAATTTATTTACTTTCTTTTATTTTATATTTGACGTCACGATTATTGATAGCAAATAAAGCTTGTATAGTGGTAAGAAACACTTTTTTTTAAAGCTAAATTTGTTTTGGTGTTAACACTGGTCGTGCATCATTTCATTTATAATTTCTTCTGCACTTGACATTATTCCTGATGGACATAGGCTATAAAATGTTTTCAAAAGTAAGAATATTGTTTTGAAATGTTTGTTTAGTACCCTTGCGAAGTCAGTTAGGGCCGCTAGTATTATATAATATATCACTACTGCAATGTCTCGAGTATAACATGAAGTATGTAAGTAATACCTTAAAGGTGCATTATTATCTATTGACAAATTCGTGTCAAGTAACATCAGGTACCTAAGTGAAACATATAGGTGCGCCATGCACTAAAACTCATTACATAGCTTTGATATAAATCTCATAACATAACCTTGGTATTTACAAGAAAAAAAATATTGTGCAAACAACTAGGTACTGATATATTTCAAATGTTTGAAGAATTATTAAAAATGAAGTAATTAATTACAGTAAGGGCGTTAAAGCAAGAGTTAAGTGTAGCATATTTGCATGTACCTGAAAATCAGGTGAATTTTCAGGTGTATATAAAAAATTTCTACAGTTTGCAAGCCTCGCAAAGGCGGAGTATGGTTGTTCCAGCAATTAACTGCATTACAGCGAAAGCTGCCTCAGAATGCTTTGGCTCAAAGTGTTGAATTAAAAGCCTTCCCTGCAGAATAAATATCCTCATAGACTATCCTTAGTTCCTGACACAGGTACCTATTCAGGCTTATTATCTTTTAATACAACAAAAAACAACGTTGCAAATTGAAGCTGCCTTGTAGCTTTCATCTTCATAAGGTTGTCGTTATAAGGAGCCCACAAGTATGTACCTTGAAGCATAATGAATACATGTGTTTTTAACCCCTTGGAGCAGTTTTTCTGTTCCAAAATACCTAGTATCGTTCCCACAAGTCACTGGTACGGGTGTAAGTGGACGTTAGACATAATTTTCGTCCTGTTCATGTTCATTATAAGACCCATACTGAGTTAAGCCCATTTTGAAGTGATCGTACTCATAGCGTAGTTTAGAAGTAGCTCGTAGTTTGCTTAGCAATTTTAAATCGATCAGCTAAGTTAAGCAACGTCCACCGCGGTCAGGAGTTGGATGGGTGACCGTTAGACTAGTAACATTATTACTGAACGCGTCCGTGCTTCGGAGGGCACGTTAAGCCGTCGCGACGGTTCCGGTTGTTGTCTTACGGTAGCAATCATTACAGAATGGTGGTGGGCTCACCATCAGGTGAGATAGTGGTCAAAAGCGTGTCCGTATACCTAGCGAGACCCCCACTTGTTCGCATATATAGACGTCGACATTATTTACTATACATTTAGTATTATCTTAATCAGGAATATCAGACTACTACTCTATTAACAAGAAAAAAAGCTTATGTCATCGGCTAAGCGAAGGTGAGTGATTGTTTTCCATGGATGTTGATATCGAATTCGAACAGTTCAAGAAAGTTCTCCAGCGCGTTCGTGAACCGTTTTGGAGATGTATAAATAAATAAAAAAATAAAATAAAATTTATTTCGGACACAAAATCCATAGCAGTGTTAGTACATTGTATTAAAACAAAGTTAGTATACTAAAAACTAAAATTATATAATACAAAGATTATTTAATCCTACCCGTGACTATGCCAACTCAATGCTTTGGGATTGGGCAGTCAAGCCGGGCAGCAATCATTTGCAAAATACTGTTGGAACTACCACGCAAGCGATGGAACATTGAGGCAACCTTTTTTCTCATAAGTGCTATATATATAATATATATATGACATAACGTCTCCCTGTCTCATGTCTCGTTGCAGTTTAATTGATTCCGTGCTATTATCCTGTAGTCAAATCGACATGGTGGCATTTCTACATAAACACTTTAACGTCGCTTTACTTTGGCCCTTGCCAATTACAGAAGGGCTAGATTAGTAGTAATACAGATAAGTTACCTAGACCCTATAACCTAGAGTAATAAGTTTCTTCGAAGTTTAGGATAACAGTTATTGTAATGGAACTATCTTGGAAACCTCATAACAGTGCACAATTTATGGAACGTTTTGATTTATTGAAGAATTGAAATGGAGCGTTACGTTTACATACGTTGTTTGGTTCACATAATCGATTTTGGTTTGTATTTAGATACTTATTTTTAGAACGCGTAATGTCTTGGAACTCAGCCTACGCGATACCTACTTCGTTATTTTGTTTCGGGTTAATTGAAATAGTCAAACGTAATATTTAATCTCCAAGATATTCCGTGAACTGCTATGCATGCTACCATTAACGTGTTCTGTATTATCGGAAGGAACTTTTTAATAAAGACAAAATAACAATAATGTTGTTGCATTTAAATATGTATTCAGAATTAACACATTACATTACTTACCCAACACATAAAAGATTAAGCTTCATCCACTTATATAAATAAAGGGTTAAATCCTGTTTGTACCGTGATCGCACCGATATCTCGACTAAGAATATCATATTTTATTATTAATATTGGTATCAGAAATCTTTTCAGTATTCTTTTATTGGCAACGAATTAAGCTATCAAGAAAAAATATACCGACACAAATATATAAAAATAAAGTTCGGGTAGCCGCTAATTTTAGAGCTGGACGAAGGCGAGTCGGGTTTCGCTCTTACAAAGGTCCACATAGCAACATTCCTAAGACTAAAACCGTTTGTTGGTGTTGACATCGAGAAACTGACCCAAAGAAAAACATTTCTATCTTTGTACGAAATAAATTGAACCAATTTTTCTATTATCGAAACGCGTTCTAATTGGCTAAGCCACCACCACGTAGTTCATAGTGATGTGACGTAATTCATATGAAAATTTATCATTATCACCCATATCGTTACTATAGATTTTTTGTTGATATCAAATAATCATCTTGAGCGTTGAATTTACGAGGGTAAGTTTACCTTTGTAAGCGTTTATCAATGGTACATAAAATTACCTAATGCTAGCTAATTACAACATAAAAATTTAGTTTCTTATTACGATCCATGCCGGGGAATAATTTGCGAATTCTTTGCAATACATTCGATTAATTATTGAGAATATTACATTTCAATATTACAATAATTGTGTGCTTCAGGCGACACCACAGTTTTGATACCAATTGCCAAACGTCCAGGTAAGGTAGTGAAACTGTAATCAAAGTTCATATTGAAAAGATAAACTTCGTTAGAGCTTCTTTTTCGTGTCTTCTTAACGAGCATAACCGAAACCGAATTAAGATAGTAATAGTTTTGTTTTTAAGTCTATTCCCATGATCTGCAACACTATGGATAAGGAATTGGCCTCTTAAGTCGAGAATTGTGGATTCGAGTTCCACCAGAGATACAAAACATTTTTTGTAGTATATTTTGCATTAACTAATAGTAATAATAGTTCCTAATGGATAAGACATCGAGAGTGCCTTCAGCAACCATCTTATGTATTGACCCCTGAAAATTAATACTCCAAAAAATATCAATTTCATGTTCGTAACTTACATTGTTTAGCAGGTAGAGAACCGTTATATACGGACGGTTAGATAGAAAATAAGCCGAGGATTATTAACAATAGAGCTCCATTTTGTTCTTTGTGTACGGAACCCAAAAAATAATGAATACAGTTAAAGTGTGTGTGCTTGATTCAAGGACTTTTCAGACACACAATTCAAATCAAATCAAATAACTTTATTGCACTGTCACAGGTTAAGGAGTATACAGTTCTTACATATATTATTAAAAAGGACTCTGTAACATACCGAGATGGTGAGCAATATTATTAAGTATACATTTTAAATTTCTAAATTATACTAATCATAATTATCTATTGCCAAATAGCACATGCATTAACAAATGAGGATACATAAAACACATATTAATTTTATAAATAATGTCAAGGAATTAAATAATTGGAATGGATTTTAATTATAAATAATGTCAAGGAATCAGATTTTGTGTACTGTGTTGTGAATTGTGCACAAAGTGCAAACGTTTCCAAATACAAAGTATCTACAAACCAATTTTCATAATAAAGTTGCAAAAACCTGCAATTTTTGTATATTTTTAAAGCTTAAAAGTAATACAGTAATTTAGGAAGTAGAGTCGGACAGCGTAGGCTTGCTATTAGATCTTATTTTCTTGTGCGTAACCCTTTGAATGTTCTTCATACTGTTTATATAGCGCAGACCACTTCTACTAGGCGATAACGACCTCTCTTTGGGGCCCTTTGTGGTACACATAAAACTTGGCGTCTTTATTTAAGCTGCAGACGCCGTCCAGCCCTCTTCACTCCACAGTCAAGGACTCAGTACTGGGTAACGGAGGCGTTATAGTTTTATTTATTTTTTACGACCAATTAGTGCCTTCATTCCTTCACTTCCTCGTATATGTATTCACAAAAATATGTTTTCCTGTAGGTCAGTTTGCGGCGTGCCTTGATATTTCAATGAATAATTTCATTTATTATATGATACCTCATACCATTTCTTATGTTAGGTAAAAATTGCATCCAAATCTATTCAAATTTAATGAAACGTTTAAGAAACTAAACAAATTATTTGAATCTTTTGCGACTCAAACACGCAAATTTCTTTAGAACTTTTTTAAAGTTAATTGCCCGAAAAATGTACCAAGCTCGTTTTAAACCCACAGTTTACTCAACGATGTGCTCCAAGCAAAAAGTAATTAAAATACTGTATTGGTTTCTCCATGTGCCCTTTAGAAGGAAAATACCTCGAGCTTGTCGTTTACGTCTCATTAGGCGTAACATTTTTTGCATAAGTATCGGCAATTTATATAATTGGACATTAAATAGAAGTGGATATAGTGCTTGAAACAATCTTTATTTTATACTTGATTCTATATACTAATAATGCTATAGATACACTTTAGAAATTGGTTACAAAACGCCATACAATTATAAGGATCGTACCGTAAATATTATATAAAATATGTATTCAGGACCAATTTATATCTGTTCTAAACATCTATTAGCACTAAAGAAAATGTATCATGTTTTCTCATTGTATGTACTTAGCATAGAATAAATCAAGGTTAAAGACCGAAGAATATATTGTATTAAGTGGGACGCCGGTCTTTGACACCTTGTGGCATTCTTTAAACAGTGTACACATTAAACATTTTGACGGCAACATACGTACAATACTCGTAACACTAAGTCACTCATTTCTACACACAACGGAATAAAATCATTTTATGGCCGGTATACCATGAAGTGATCGGCAGAATTATGTAAACAGCCAAGTTTAATCAAACATGTTACCAACTCCAATATCCCACTCTTAGAAGGAATATAAATAAAGCAAGTAGAAGAACTTATGTATTACTGAGTCTTATCCACGTGATTATATTTAACCTATTGGCATCCGCTCCGATATTGTCAATTTATGAATTAAATTCTATTGTTATCGATATCTCGGATGCCAAAGGATTAAACTTATTTGGGAAGGTTCTAACATTGATTAGATTTTCTTTACTTGATTGTAAGAAAAACATCTCAGCTATAATAAACAAAAAAGTGTCACTGGCCATCAATACAATCAGACAGAACTTTGCCAATATAGTATCTACGAGTAAAGTTACTTGATACTTGACGGGTTGAATGAAAGCAAGTGCCATCACATCAGTTAAAGCAAATCGAAGAAAGGATAATATATCACAGAAACCTATATTTAGGTCGATCCAACTTTTACAGAGGATTCCGTAAAAGTCCTCCTCGAAGACTCGTCAATTTTAGAGGACATTTAATTCCATCCAGTACGGAATTGGAATTCTCTTTGTTGAAAGTATATTTGCTACTGAGGAAATTTTGCATTTAATTTATTTTTAATAGGAATATATAAGTGGTCTTAGCTTCTGGAAAATATATGAGTTACCTTCTTCAATAGTAATTTAACAACTTTAAACGGTTTACATCGCGTACATTTGTCATTATTTTTGTCCCGACGTTTCAAACACTTTAAAAACTGGAGAACTGGTGAACTGGGGACAACAAAAAAAGACAAATATACGCGATTTAAACCGTTTAAAGTTTTTTAATTACTACGTCATGGTAATGTTATCTATAACATTACCGTGACTGTGTAACAATCGCGAAAACCTAAGACAACATTACCTGCTTCAATACTTACCTACTTTAGTAGTTTTGAGGCCTTTGACCACTATCGCACCTGGTGGTAGATAAGGCTAACCTAGTATTACTGGCTCTCAAGGATATGGATAGCTGCCAGAACACTCAATAGGCGACAAATTGTCTACTTGAGGGTGGTAGCAAACCAGATGGGCAATCGCAAATTAGCCTACCACCATGCTATAATGACTGCCATCATAAGACAACAACCGAGACGACTGCTAAGCAATACCGCCAAAGCACGGAAGCGCTCAGCAGTAATGCCACTAACGGTCACCCATCCAAGTCATGACCACAGCGGACGTAACTTAGTTGATCGGTAAAAGCACTTCGAATACAGACACTAAACGGATATCATAACTTATTAATGTTGCTCTGCCTGTGCTATTTCAAGTAAAATAAATATATTGCATTCGATATAGTTTTTCAAATGAAAAAAATAAAAATTTCATCCGTCACATCTCAATAACCAAGCTGTTAAGGCATACTGTGCGTAAAGCTCGAGGACTTTGGTACGATTTCCGATTGAACTTATTTCCCGAAGATTCAGTTCAGGCGTTTATAAGTTACGGTGGAATAAAGAAACTGACAAACAAACATACATGAACCCTAAAATCATAACACTCATTTCTTTTGGCAGTTGTGTAAAAATAAACACTTAGGATGATTTTGCAACTAAGAATACTCAATATTAGGCAACGATTTAACGATAATCATTTTTCAGGACAAAATTATGATTAAGCTATATTGTACCAAACCAATCGCCAACAACACGACGACTTCATCAAAGATAATTTCTTACGTCTTTAAACAATCGTTAAATCGTTTTACTGTCTCTTTTAAATGTTCTGTATGAGACACTTATATTATCTGGAATAATAAAGTATAAAAACATGCCAAGTGTTCGGGAGATCAAGGTCTAACCCTAAGTGAATAAATCGAAATATTTTTTTTATGTTAAAGCAATCCACGAATATGTTAGTGTCGTGATAAAGAACCCTCGCTGTACCAGACAACCATGGCAGTGTATATGCAATTACTGCGTTTTAGGGTCTTCAAAAATATTCAGAGTTGTAACTGGTTATATATATACCCAGGCAATGCTCAAACGGTGAAGGAAAAAGCGGAAGAGACAAACAGTGTTTGCATACCACATATCTTAAGATATTAGTTGAATAAAAATTACTTCTTAAAAAAAATTGCCTATCTATAATATCGTTTCTTTACTAAATCCATCTTTTTACGTTCTTCATTAATATGTTATTTTGCTAAACTCATTGTTACATTTCCGTTTATGTTTCACCGTTTACTTATATGTTGGGAAAACATTCGTATTTTGAGCACAATGTAAATATAAATTTCTTTGAGTTCGTCATAAATTCATAACTTTGAGTTGTACACTTGAGAAATGGGTGACGCGTTTTGGCAGTTTAAAATGTTGTCTTACGAGTTTATGTAAAGAAGTGTGGAAGTAACATTTTGCGTATATATTATATACATAAAGCTTAACTCGTTATGCAAATTTTCCTATTCTATCCATTCAAAACAAAAATTATGAGGTAGCATCAGTTTCTTTTTGTTCGAGGCCACCTCGGATATATTAATTATTAAGTTTCAATAAAATTTATATATCTACGCAGTAAATATATACATAATATGTATGTATTTACTGAGTAGTTAGTCGTGCTAATGCAATATGTTGTATAAAATTGTTTTATTTGTTTTATTTATGGGAAATAGGCGTGCTACGCAAGAACTGGCTAGTATGGATTGAAAAAAATACTGTTTGAAGTAAATATACCAAACAGAACTTCGGGGCACATATTATAGTTGAGGCTTTTTTAGAATCTTTATTAAATTAGGGACTTTTGTCTCTTGACATGTCAGTCCCATCGTAACCTTAATATTTATGTTACCTCATACACATCTGATATATATTTAATGCATTCTCAGATGCAGTTTCTACCAAAGTATTAATATATACTGCATTCCCTAAATTATTTAAATATAGGGATGTTACTAATGCATGCCTTTGACTTGCATTCTTTACACACTCCACAAGAGAGTGTCTGGAATCCTTATGAAGCGTGTCCAGAACACATTCCTATAAGCTTAAAACTGTTTGTAGATAGTTCCTTAAATCCGATTGGGAGTTTGTAATAGATGCGAATAGCCATGGGGTACTATACTTTAATAAACAAATTTACTCTTTGAAACGGTATACATACTTCTGACCTCTACTTCTATCCTCATAATTCTAAAATTCAAATTGGGAATAATGCCGGTGGACAAATATGCAAATTACAAAAACACACAGGCAAGGACATGCCAAAATATTATGGTTTTTAAATAGGGGCTTGCTACTATTTGGTTCAACTTCACACTGCGATCTGTTATTTTTGTGCTATAAATTCTCTTAAAAATATTACAAAGTTACCCTACATGATAAATCCATAACGTAAAAATGAGGAAACAAAACAATGGTAGTCGCTTATTGCGGCTTCGTTGAGGCTACTAAACGTAATCGGCCTAAGGTATTGGTCTAGTTTGGAACATAGTTTTTCAATATCCTCTTTTCAACTCAAATAGGTATTTGTCAATAATTTAATCCTAGGGATTTCGTTGAATCTACTTCTTTCAAAGTTTATTGTTTTTTAGTTTCTTTTTATTTTATGCAATTGAAGTGGAATATAATTGTAGGATTGAAATTGGATTATTGTAGTTTTGTTATTTTCAACCATGTTATTAAAGATTTTAAATTGCTGTCAATTTCATTTTTGTTATTTTTGTCGTGCCCTTGTGCAAGAATAATAGTGTAGTTATTAGTACACATCATCTCATATAAAAGTAAGAAAAAGATACAGTCAAATTGAAAAAAATACAGTTAAAATTGAATCTTATTTTTGAAGTTAGTGATAACAAAAGTGATAGAATGGTGCATGACACAGACTACAAATTATTTATTTCAAACTGATCTACCTAGTCTTCCTACGTTCAATGATAATGCTCACCCAAAACTTTGCCTTTTGTTTATAATTTTACTCATTATCTAATTATTACTTAATTATTCCATGAAGTTTAAGAGAAATAAATATAATTACTATCACGAAATATTGACTTGCTAGCACATAGACACCGATGTGCTAGCAAGTAAGTATATATTTCGCGATTGCAATTATATTTATTTCTCTTTAACTTCATGGAATAATTAAGTGACGCAACCATAAAATGAGGTAAATATTGTTTGTGTCTGGTCGTATTAATTATAATTCTGCTGTATTTTGCAGTTTTTTTTTGCATGGTTGTCAGGCATTTTGCGGATTGCCTGGCTAGCTACTACCCTCAACTAGAAAAACTGTCATTAAGCACCTAACGGTGTGTTTGGGCAGCTCACTTTGCGAGGCAATAAGTCAAGGTTAGCCTGAACAACATCTTCGACCACATCAGCACCTACCATCTGGTGAGATAGCGGTCAAATGCTGACTTATAAAAAAAATTAATGAGCTTATGACAATGTTTTGCTTATAAGGCTGAACTATATGTGCTGAATACGGCATATTAACAAAAATAACCTGTCACGAATTTCAAAAGATATAGACAAAAATGTTTAATTGACCCAAAGTATATTCTTCCAACTTCAAAGTTTTACAACTTCCAGCATTCATCATTTTGTCTATCATGTTCGAATCATTAATCAAAGTGGATCAAATTACTTGGGAATTCAACATTTTGTTGTGACAGATAAATGGCTTAAGTTTACTTTAGCTGCCTAAAAATATGCTTAATGCAAAACATTATTTTTATAATTTCTGGTTTATCTTTTTATTTTATTAATTTTTAAATAACAAAATAAAGTACTAAATGATTGAAAGATATCACGTAGATAGTAAGTAGTGCGGCATAGACATTGATATATTGGAACTTTCTGATTATAATACAAAATTTGAACTCGTTAGTAAGTACGTCTCTTGAGCAAGAAATACACCTGTGTCGTTGTTACTCATGCTGTCATTAATTAAAGGTGATATTTATTTTAAATGCTTCAATAGGTACTTGTATTCATTATTCCTAAGTTTTAGACCAATAAAATATATCGCATGTACGTTACAAGTGAATGTCTTGTAATAAATTCAAGTTATATATTTCTTGAAGTCAAAACGATTTATTGCATTTAGACGTCTCCAATGCTCATATGAATCATCACAATCATCTTAAAATTTTCCCCTCTGAGAAATGTTATATCTTTAGGAATTTTATTATGAAATCGCACACAATTCCCCGAGAAGGACTGTTTATTTGTCTTTGCTATTCTAAAGCCTTCTGATGACTAAAAGATCAAGAAAAGCTAAACATTTATTGACCTCAAGCTCCATTGTAAATTGAATTTTGTTATGTTATAAGAGTTTAGGTGGCTAAAAAATGCAGAAAATTTATCACTGGGAAGGTAAAAGTGTCATCTACTTACCGTTTGTACATCTTCGGCATAGCCACAGCTGTGGAGAGAGCTCTCTCCTCGAAATCCTCCATGAAAATATCGGCAACAACGGGGGAGACTGAAGAGTTCTACACCATCAATCTATACGTAGAACTTATTTTTCCAGAATAGAAGATAGAATGTTACGCGACTTAGTACCGCCTGCTAAGAATCCTGTTATCAAATTAATTAAATCCCATGGCCGACACAAATCTGCAACACTTCTGGTGACTGACACTGGTAGCGAATACTGCGTGAATAGGAAACGTTATGATTAATTTTAAATTTCTGACGGTAGACCGAATAATTTCTTAGTATGTGACAAATAAAACCAATTAGTCACCCCGTGACCACAATCACTGCAAAGTGCTTGAAACGTCGAGACAAAAATAATGATAAATAGGTATACGCGCTTTAAACCGTTTAAAGTTGTTTAATTACTATGTGTAACAAACGAGAAAACCTAAGACAATAATACCTCTATTTTATCTGCATTCCTAGTGTTGTAATTGTAGTTGGCTCCGTTTCATTTTAATTTACTTAAAAATTTCGAGCATTCATTACATTTTCAGGAATAAAAAGACTCAAGAAGAACAATGCTAATCACTATGAAAACATTCGTGAGAGATTTGCAAGAATCCATTCCATATATCGCTCAAATTGCCTAATTTTGCAAGAATAATATAATCTCTATTTTGGCTGCTGCACCCCATAAAAAATTACCATATGACATTATATTGTGACAATATGCAAAATAAACCATCCACGCTGCAGGTATGTCCATCAAGTACCATATCTTACGAACGGCATATGCAGAATATTCAAGATAGATTTATATCCCTCAACTGCAGGAGGATTTTTAAACAGTTGTGTCCTTAAGTGGTAATCTCATTTCTCCTTGGAAAGATAATTCTGAGTTCTGCAGCCGAATACACCCTTTGCTGGGAGTAGTATATCAAGGAGTAGTGTAAAACGAAATTCAAACAATAAAAGTCAACAACATTCGTTTTTCATTTGTCATACTGCCAGCTCAAGGGATCCCTTGAAATTCATCATCAAACGTCTCAGGCTAAAAACTTTTACTACGCAGACCACTTGTAGGAATACATACACGGACATACACACATACTTCTTTAATTTTTATATATATTTTTAATTACGGCAGATCATTGGGCGTGATACGTGCTTGTTACGCCACTTTGTAACATTCTAAAACTAGTAACTTGTAATCGTTGCATCGCGTTTTACCCACCATGAAGTTTAACTACGACTTTAACGAGTTAACTAGTTTGGTTTAAGCAGTTTGCACGTGAAAAGGTATCAGTTTAAGTTGTCCTCAATTTTCTGTGTTAACTTCTACGGATAAATTATGTAGGTATTTATTTGTAGGTTAACTTAGAATTTCAACTTTTTCAATGTTGATGTCAATGTTGGAGTGTTTTTCTTTTTCGCGGAATTTTTTCATTAGAATCGGATGCAGTAACAAAGAGAGCAAAAGACACCAAGTTCACGGATCCAATTGAATATAGCAAAATTTAAAAGTATACAAGTAAAAAGGCATTGTTTGACCTAGACACCAAAACAAATCGCATCGCATATAAAACCAAAATTGAATTTTATGACACTTTTTGCAATAATATGTCCATGAAAATAAAAAATGGAAATATCAAAACTCTGTTGACGAAAGCGTAGTTACGATTAACTCGGGGTTAATATGCCAGCTTTTGTTTAAATTTAGAATATAACGTAGGCAGAAATTAAAATTACAATATAAGTGCAAACTACAAGCAATAAATTATTGTTGACAAGCCTGGTCCCGTAAATTACATGTCGTCACCACAGCTCGGGTCATTTATATGCATGCTGTTTTTATCTCAACTCATTTCGGGTGTATTTTTTGTCATTTTTAAAACTGGCCGCACAGTCCTTTATGGACCTGAATTTAAAATAATCTATTGGAGTACAAAAGTTATTTTTTTCCACAATCTTGGTGGTACAAAGTTGCAAGTGCTCGGTTCATATAGCAGGTACTTAAACGCAGGTTTAATTGCCATCCAATGTAATAATAATATATTTATTTATGATTATGAAAAAACATCACATAGGTAGTATATTACAATATAGTAACATAGAATTTTAAATAGATAGTTGCAAACTATTTTAAATATTACCTTATAATTAGGGATAAGTTTTATAAGATATAGTCGTACCAGGTGGTGCTTATTATCTTAATAATACTAGCCCTCATACTGGGATACCCTTTGTTGTGTGTGGCTAGTGTATATAATTGTTAATAATTTTTATCATAAATGTTCTGCAATACAATATAATAATATATTTATAATTATATTATATTTAGATTAGGATAGGTATAATACACAAAAAATCGTATTCGTAGCAATAAACTGGGCGTTTATCGTGTTTAATAAAAGAACATTGTGAAACAAAATGTTATAATTAATGTAAGTGCTTACTAACATAAACAATCACTGATTTTATGAAGGTAAAATCTAATCCACTGTCTGGAGGATAATCAGGAAAATATATCAGTCTTGAATAGATGGAGAGGTACTTACAAAACGATCAGGTCCAACACTATTCCAGCAATAATAAATGCACATATAAAACTGTCGTAGGTTGAAACATTAAAATTGTAGGTTACATATTAATAGTTACTTACAACAGTAACAATACACAGTACTGTATTATATGTAAATATTATCGAAACATTTTTAGCGTAGGCTAGTTCTGTTAATAGGTGATTTAAATAAGATAACTGTAAATTTTTTATTCGTGTGTGACACCATCAAAACTTTTTAAGCTGAGCTACAAGCGCTGCAAATGGCTCATATGTGGAAGGTATAATAGCCACTCTAATTCGTCGAAGTTTCGAACTTCGGGTCCGAAAGAAAGGTATCCGCAAAACATGTATTGGCTCACTTTTGTTTAACTTTCGTTCGTAGCATAGACTAGCAAACATATGCCTGTGTAGATTCTGAATAAGACATTTTTTTAAATTGGATTCGTATGGTTTGTAAATTTTCAAAATATGAAATTATAATATATTCATAGGTAAGTAGTCAAAGTCAAGTTTTAAATATGCAGAAAGAACACAAATACTAATATAAATACCTATGGAGAACAAAAAATTAACATACATTTTAAATACGAGTATCTAACTTCTACAACAGTAGCGACACCTCTCGCTGATCCCTAACTACATAGGACTGTCATTCTTACCATGTGAAAATGTTATTTAATTTCTAAGTCTTAAAATTGATTGAGGCATAATAGCGTTCTCAGAGTAGTATGGGAGATTCCGATGTGGGGCACGATTTGTGATGAACGATGCAATCCGACCATAGATTAAATGAAACAACGAACTTCGTACCGCAAATTCGATTTTTGGTGTCTAAAGTGTCACTCGTAACAGGAAAAACGAAACTTTGTTGAATTGTAGTAGCGGCACTGGCCCAATCATAGCACGGAATCTTAGACCCAGCACAGGTTTGGTTCAATAACGGCCTCCTTTGAGCTAAGATTGCTGTCTTATCATCTCGGTATTCGGTATATTAATAAAGAAAAAAGACTTGCTTTTACCATATATTATTCATTTATCAACCCATATTTTGAGCAAACATTTTATAAGCATTACTTGGTAACAGATTTGATTTCCAGGTAAAATAATTTAAACCAATGACCAGAAACTGAAATCAATTGAAACGATAAAGGTCCAAGGGACCGTAAATAGAGCATTTGTAATAGATTGCCCAAATTCCCTTCCATCGATATGACCTCTCCATGGGGTAAAAAGTAAAATTGATCGTGTCGTAAAAACTAATATTGATAAACGAGCTCAACTTGAATCTTGTAATAAATTCTCGAAAATTGTGATCCTGGAATTAGAGAGGGCTGCTGGCTTTAATAAGACTGGAGTGTTTAATGATTTTACGAATAAAATCTTACTTTTATTAATAATGTTTCTTAGTTAGGATTTTTATTTAAGTTTTGTTTTTGGTATCGATATATAGGGCAAGTCTTAGACAAAAATGTATGACATGATATTGGTAAGAATGTGGTCGAAGATGGTACACAGGTTTAACATGAAATTGGAACTGGTTCTATAGAAAATGTTATTTGAAGCAATAATAATAGCTATAGACTACTGTGCCCCAGGTCAATGGTTCGATATCCACTGCTGGCTTAAGCTTAGCCCGTTGGTGAAAAGAATTTTGCGCATGCTAGCTAAATTCTATCGCCTAGGTCTTACAGTGTTTCGGCAGAAGCCCTTGAGAGCCAGTAACTAAACTAGAAATAACAGGCACATGAGGCTTAACAACGGTATGTTTAAGGATGATGGGCGCAGTGCAATTCGTCACTTTTGATGAAATGCACCTGTTATACGTAGAGGTTGCCGCTGAAATATCAGGTGCACCATGTGTGGGTTTCGTCACAATCTTATATACTTGGCGACTGATTTTCTTCTCGAGGGTGCAATCTAGCCAGGCGGACATTCGCAAAATGCATTACAACCATGCAGTATATCAAAGTTTTCAAGCTGCCAGAAAGCCTATGACATATATCCAATCGCCATCATAAGAATACAACCAAGATCGACGGCTTTACATGCCCCAGAACCAGTCCAAGTAACAGGAAAGTAGTATTTATCATCTAATCCAATGACTGACTACTTATAACTATACATTACAGATTTATATTATTACATTACAGATCACTGCACAGCCTAGATTACTGGTTAAGATCGGTTAGGCAAGCTCCATTATGAACATATCTAGCACTGATCTTTGACTTTCTCCCCATACGCTTACTTTTAATAGAACTCATACATGTTCAAAAGTTTCTAAATAAAATATCACTAACCAAAAATTATTAAATAACAATCCAAAACCATATTCGGTAAGGCGGTAAGTGCGAGTAAGACTTGCGCTTGGCCAATTTTTAGCGGAAATAGAAATATATAATCTGTGAAAATTTTCAACTGTCTAGCTATCATGGTTCATGAGATACAGCCTGGTGACATACAGACGGACTGTGGAGTTTTACTAAAAGAGTACTTGTATTTAGCCTTTGGGTACAGAACCCTTCGAAGCAGTGATAGCTCAGTGGCTTTGGCTATGGACTGCCGCGCAGCAGGTCCAGGGTTCGAATCCCACCGCTGGCTTGAGCTTCATCACATGGTGGAAGGGCATTTTTGCGAATGCCCGCCTGGCTAGCGACCCTCAAGTGGAAAATCTGTCGCCAAGCACCTAACGGTGTGTTCCAGCAGCTGTCCTTGAGAGCCAGTAATTCTAGGTTAAGCCTGTTAACACCTTCGACCACATCATCACTTACCATCAGGTGAGATTGTGGTATCAGCAATAAAAAAACCTATCAGCAATAAAAAAAAAAACCCTAAAAAACTGGTTTTGATAGCTTCGCCGTACCATTGAAGTAAATTTAAAGTAGTTTTTCTATTAATACCTCTAACTTTTAATGCAATTAATATCGTTGAACATGAACGTGGAAGGGAAATCAGTGCTATCTATTACATAGTAATTTCTCGCTTAACCTCGAAACCGATGATCTTATTTTTGTTATATATACCGCGTTTAAATAAAAAATAGGATTGTATATTTATTGGCCAAATTTATAACCTTAAGTCAAAGTCATACGTACATAGTTTCGAAATTCACGGTTCGTGTAAATATATAGTCTATTTCTTATACCAAATTACAATCTGTCACTATTCCTGTCTGTGTATCTGTATTCCTATTTCAACATATGTCACAAACTTCGTTGAAATCAAACACTCGTACCAAGGAATAGGTTTATCCCGAAATTATCATAATAACATCTATATTTTTTTTACGGAACCAACAAAGAACGGAACAAAATCTTAGCAACACGTTTTGTTTGATTATTTATTTATCAAAGACGAAGAAACCTGTTTCTCGCTTCTTTGAAACTCGACGTGAATTCTACTTGCGGGTTATTGGAAAAATCTAAGACGCAGACTTGTAGGTACATTTTCGGAAACCCTACCAACAAACAAAATCTGTGCTTGATACTACTAACCTACTAAAAGGACAATATTGATAATAATAACAAATATTTTGGAAATATTTTAAAAAACAATAAATTAATATTTTAATAGAACACTTAAAAATATAAATAATTTAATTAGACAGAATAGTCACTCGATATATTTATATATAGTTTAAGTGATTAAAATATTAATTTAATGATATACAACATTACATTAATATTATATTTTATATTAAATTAATGTTATTAACACATGTGCTATTATTAAATATGGATTTCCGCGCAATGCCTGAATCTATTCATTTGACAATACTTGATACATACAGTTTATATTTTCGGCCAAATAGCGTTTAATAAATTTGTTGTTTTTATCCAGATTAACTAACTTGTTCCCGAGGGTTTTTATATAATTTGATATAGATGTTAAAACGAACTAGTCACCCGCAAAAGTTAACCTATTGCCACGCGATTTTATTTCGCGTGGAAGGAAGTTCTTTACCTAGCTTTACCGACCTTTATATTGATATATATGTATAATACATATCTACTTCTACACTATATTTAATGGTTGCAAATTTACTATTGTAAAATGAATCTTAAGTGTTCGGTATATCTTTTAAACTAAACCTATTTTACGATTTCATCAACGTAGGCGTATCAAATCACTTTTGCTGAAATTTAGTTCTTATGTTTTTGCGATTATTACACATAGTAAATAAACAACTCTAAATCACCTGGTGACCGCGATCACTGCAAAGTGCTTGAAACATCGGGACAAAAATAATAACAAATATACGCGATTTAAGCCGTTTAATGTTGTATGATTACTATATAAATTATACTTACTATATAATTCAAGGGCTCTTAGCGAAGTGTGCTTAGCCATTCCGAACCGATCAGTTGAGCTAAGCAACGTCCGCCTCGGTCATTAGTTGGATGTGTGACCACTGGTGACATTACTGCTGAGCGCTTCCGTGCTTCGGAGGGCACGTTAAGCCGTCCGTCCCGGTTGTTGTCTTAGGATGGCAGTCGTTATAGCATGGTGGTAGGGCATTTTGCGAATGCCCGCCTGGCTAGCTACCACCCTCATGTAGAAAATCTGTCACCAAGCTCCTAACAGTGTGTTCCGGCAGCTGTCCTTGAGAGCCAGTAATTCTAGGTTAGTCTGAAGAACATCTTCGACCACATCATCACTTACCATCAGGTGAGATAGTGGTTAAAGGCTAATCTATCACGCATAAAAAAAATTGTTCTTATATTTAAAATGAACTATTATTATCATTATCATCATCTCATGCCTTTCTTTCTAGGATATATACAATTGCCATATTCTACGAACCTACGATAATGTATTTTAGTTTAATAAAGTTTAGTAGAATAACTGTTAAGTAACTAACGAGTTTATTTTTCAATAGTTCCATCCGAAGGCCAATGTGACATGTGAGGAAAAAATATTCTCGTTAGTTCCATCATGGAACTGTCCAATAAAGTAGTGAGAAAAATCCAACTGGCAGCCTGTTTTTGGTCAACGTTTGCGGAAACAGTTTTGGAAATTTTATGTTTAGGCTAAAGTGTTCGTAGCGCTTTCAATACAAACGTAGTTTTGTTGGAAGCTTAGTTGGAATATGGATGCTAAATTTCAGGGTGTTCAACCCTGAAATTTAGTATTTCGGAATCGCTCAGTAGTAATCAATGATCAATAGCGGTTACCCATCCAAGTCATGACAGCGGTGGACATTGCTTAACTTAGCTGATCGGTTCAGAACGGTTAAACAAACTTCGCTACGAGCACTTCAAAATCAATCAAACCATCAATGCTTTCACAGCTGAAAAGATTCTACAGTTACTAAACGTACACTTATCTTATTCTAACTTCTCTATCCCAAATTGCAAACGTGGTTAACGTCTTTGTAAACAAACCTCTAGTAGCATTATATATAAGTACCTACTTATTTATTATGCTACTTGGGTTTCGCTCATTCATTATTTACTAAAGGACTGCCAATAAAGAGACAAAGTCCACTAAACCCCTGAGGCTTTCCTCGCTAGGAACCAGCATTGGTCCCTAATTAATTATTAATTGTTAATAAGGATAAATCAATAAGATAACAGCTAACAGTTACGTACTATGAAAATGAGTACCTACTTCTTTTCATTACTTCCTTATATATACGTACTATGTATATTTATTCAAAAATTGATTTTGACCATTATCTGTATTAGTTTGAGATGATGTGATCAAATAAAAGCTGGTAGGAGAGCTTGCCTAGTTGTTCGTAGTCGATCAACTATATATATAACGCCCGCTGCGATTTCTTCTTGTTTAGGTGACTGCTGGTGACATTGATTGCGGAGCACACCCGTGCTTCAAAATCTGTCAAGGTCCTGGTTGTTATCTAAGGATGGCAGTCGTTATAGTATGGTGGTAGGATTGGTCCCGCCTGAGTATCTGTTAACCTTAAGTAGAAAATTTGTGGCCAAGAAAATAAAGATGTGTTCCAGTAGCTGTCCCTGTGATACATAATTCTAGGAAAGCGTAAACAAGATCTTCCACCACATCATCACTTAACATCGGGCGAGTTTGTGGTCAAAAGCTATTTATTAGGTACAACGATAGGAAAATCTACAAAGTATATAGTTTTATAAACGACAAAAAATCATTTTAGGAAACTACAGCCACTACTATAAAGAAATATTTTATATAATACTTACTAAAAAGTAATATATATATACAGGGTTATTGAAAATATGCTAACAACCTCTTACTTCTTTTTTTATGCCTGATAGGTTAGCCTTTGATCAATATCTCACCTGATGGTAAGTGTATGATGTGGTCGAAGATGTTATTCAGGCGAACCTAGAATTACTGGCTCTCAAGGACAACTGCCGGAACACACCGTTAGGTGCTTGGCAACAGATTTTTTACTTGAAGGTTGTACCTAGACCTAGCCAGGCGGGCATTCGCAAAATGAGCCCTCATTACAAGCCGTGCATTTGGATCTAGGATATATTTTTCTCCCTATAAAATAAATTACTCAATATTTTACGTACAAAGAATTGTTTGCTTGTATTTTGGATATAAGTAATAGGAATTAGTAAGCTTAGCACCGAACATGTGAATGCAAACATTAAGATAATATTTAATTGTGTGCGCTGCATCAGGCTGGTATAGTATATTGTTGTTTATATTTTGTTTGTACCTTATAATGGATTTGGGTTAACACTCTTGATATGACCTGAAAAATAAGAGTATTGTATCGCAATAGAATATTGTGATTCACAGTTTACCTGTTTAATTAACAAATAGGTATTAGAAAATCTTTTACCGCGGGTGTTGAAAACCAGAAAATATGTAGTACCTACCGTTTCTTGTACGTATATCAAATTTTACTGTAGTTCCGGCCAAGCTTAGGTATTGTATATGTTGAATAATGGACATTTCAAATGAAACGTAGTTAATGTGGTAATTTTCTAGAGCCACTAATAGAATTGCAAGCGCGAGTGCCTCGCTACAATTATTATTCAGGCAATAATTTAGCACGAAAGTTCAGGGTGGCTGGTGTCACGTCTCCAAGCGTTGTGATAAATGAGCCAAATTCACGTCATAGCCGTGTGAAGTTTTTGATGAACGAGAAAACAGTGCTTGCTTATTGTTTTGTACATATTATTTTATTCAACGGCTTTTCGGCTTTTCGTTTCTGTTGTTTAAGAAACTTTTCGATGATATATTTCACTGAACTCTTTGGCTACGTAGTGAAGACAGTTTGTAATAGGTGATATGCTCCTACCTGCCATCTTCTAGGTCTCTGGGTTGAATCCTGAATCTGAAAACAAATGTGCATTGTGCAATTAGGCAATATTATGGTTTTTGGATAGTTTGGGTAAAATTATGTGTACGTTCATGTCTTCAATAATACATGAATACTAGTGCGGGATGTGTCCTGAAGCATTTTCTATCTTCGAGGTACCGGGTTCAATTCCTAGCAGAGAGATTGTGTAACTTTGTCATTGGTTGACTACAATGAATTAAATATACATTAATTTTGGTTCAATGACCTCTATGAGTACTAGGAAGATAGACAGTTGTGAAATCATTAATATTCCTGAAGGCTTGCTTAAGGCAATATTAAATGTATCAGGAACTATTATATATAACTACTGGAGACTTTACAACTTTATTTCTCAGGGTGATTAGCGCAAACTTGTTCGTTACCTGCTTGTGACGAAATGTATATGTGCTAGGCAGTTGGGCGTCGTGATTGTAACCACAGAAAAGAGATTAGTATTTTATATCTCTATGATTGTAACGTTACAAACTGTAAAAAAAAGGTACGGCAAATGTTAAAATTAGTTCCCCGATGGATGATCGGATTTTCTTAAATTTATTATTGGGCTCTAATTATGTCTAGTGAAGTGATTAAAGTCGTTTTCATTGAAGTTAGGGTCTGTGAACAAGATAAAAAAAAAATAACGCTTCGTAGTGACGAGTGCAGTGTAGTGTCAAACAGAAACTACTGTAACGCACAGACGTGAAAGACCTCCCAAGTGGCAACAAAAAAACTGCATCTAAAATGTTTGCTAAATGTATTCTTACCTACAAACATTATAGATGTTCGGTACCGTTGCGTGTAAATATGTCAGAATCCAATCGGCAGAAAAAGAAAAAAAAAATATCATTTTTGTAGTTGTCACAATAAATTGGTGTCATTTTCTGGCACTTTTTTGTTGGCTTTTTGTAGGTTAAGTACTTTTATTGTAATCTCAGCGAATCGCGGAGAGTATGCTTCCATTTACAGCCTGTTCTCGTGTAGATGAGAGGTTTTTACTTCCACTGCACACTCAGAATTCCTGCAGTTATCAGGCTGGACGATACAATAGGTATGGTGACATCTTGAAGCGCTCGTAGCGAAGTTTGCTTTGCTGTTCTTAACCGATCAGCAAAGTTAAGCAACGTCCGCCGCGGTCATGAGTGGATGATGGGTGACCGCTATTGACGTTACTACTGAGCGCTTCCGTGCTTCGGAGGGCACGTTAAGCCGTCGGTCTCGGTTGTTGTCTTAGGATGGCAGTCGTTTTAGCATGGTGGTAGGGCATTTTGCGAGTGCCCGCCTGGCTAGCTACCACTCTCAAGTAGAAAATCTGTCGCCAAGCATCTAACGGTGTGTTCCGGCAGCTGTCCTTGAGAGCCAGTAATTCTAGATTTGCCTGAACAACATCTAAGATCACATCCTCACTAAACCATCAGGTGAGATAGTGGTCAAAGGCTAATCTAAGAGGCATAAAAAATAAAAAAATAATAAAATAAAAATAAGTTAACTGCACAACCGCGCCTCTTCTGCTTGCGGCGGACTTAGTAAGTAAGATCACATCCTCACTAAACCATCAGGTGAGATAGTGGTCAAAGGCTAATCTAATAGGCATAAAAAATAAAAAAATAATAAAATAAAAATAAGTTAACTGCACAACCGCGCCTCTTCTGCTTGCGGCTGACTTAGTAAGAATCTTTATGAGATTTGTTAGGTATAAGAAATGCTTAAATGTTTTTCAAATCAGTAAGTGAGCCCTAAAACACCGCATCAGCCCTATGGTAGTGGGCGGTTAGCGTATTGCGTACTGTATAAGGTAAAAGTAGCTCTAAGTCAAGCGCGTTGGGCACCTTTTTGCGATTTGTGTGTACTTACCTGAAAGTAGGTAGGAGTAGGAGATTAAATGCTTTGATATTTATCTTTAAAAGACTGTGGTGTATCTGTTAGAAGGTAATCTGTGTCATCATCATCTGTGACACAAAGCTAGCTCATCAGCTGTAAACGAAAAAAAAAATGAATGGAAAAAAAAATCACTCTTTTTAGTCATCCTTGCTACTTTGGGATCGATTGTCATTCACTGTCAACGACTATATCGTCAAGATATTTTTCAGTTATTGGAGTTTAACTCAAAAATTGCCTGACCGATTTTAATAAAATTTAAATAGAACCAAACGGCAAACATTATTTCAAATAAAAAAAATATCCAAATCAGTTCACCCAGTCAAACGAACTGAGGTAACAAACATAAATAAAAATACAGACCAAATGAGAACCTCCTCCTTTTTTAAGTTGGCTAAAATAGTGAGTGCAGTTTTTATTGCTTTATCATACAATGTGCGTCACGTCGGTGTTAAAATTTTATGAATGTATAGCCATATCGCAACAAAAAATAATTGCATGTGTACATTTCCATACTAATGTATCTTGCTAAATCATTCAGAACACATCAAGTTCCAAGTAATAAAGAAATATATTTCACGTTGAATGATTACACAACATAGTGTAGAACACCCGAGCGTTACACTTATTATACATTCCCATATATTACGTACATCACTAACATTTATTACAATCAAGGATCCTCTGAACTCTCAAAGGGTAGGTAATTACCCCTATGACAAAGGAGTTGTGTGGATTTATTACCCACTGTAGTAAGATTTCTGGTAAATACTGGGATGGCAAGACTAAATTAGTATACGAGCATTAAGATAACAACTACCAGCGTTATATAATAGAAACAATTTGACACAATCATTTGGTACACGGAGCCTTTGAAGTAACATTTTATTGGAATAAAATGTGACTTAATATAAGACCTGGAGGTCTTATCCATGTTTAATAAGATTGGCATTACATGTATCCACTTACTCAGGTGTGGCAATGTTAAGATTTTAGAATATTTTATTGCAGTATATTATCCTACGTTCACATTTAAAATCATATGACACGCCACAAATATAATAACTGAGAATTATTGATAGGAATAGAGGTCATCATTTATGTACTAACTTTCATTCTGTGCAAATGGGAGCCGCCACAATACCATGAAGTCACCCGGGAGCCACTTCAAGTGGTAGAATCCTCCCGCAACGGATGAAATCATTAATGAATGCGAAATTACTCCTCTCATTACACTTCAGGACCCGAAGGACCTGAAGGACCCGAAGGACCTGAAGGACCCGAAGGTGGGTCCACCAGCCTTCCCCATACGACCCTCCCTTTCCACCAAGCGAAAATTTTCTCTTATCCTCTTTATTTTTCTCTCAGTAACTCTCACATAACTATAGTAATTACATAAAGAGACACCCCATATCTGGAGCCTTTTTACATACCACTTTTCTCGCTCCCCGTGACACCTCCTACATAACCTCTTTCCCCCTACATTCTCTCTCTCTGGTTTTAGATTTATAATGTTGCCAGTACTCAAAACATTTATTTACTCATTTTCTCATATGTGCATAGAGTAGGATCGCGTTTCGCGACACTCAGCATCAGTACTGAAAATTTACACTTATGTACCTATTATTCTTCTTGGTGGCCATTCATGTTTTTTAATTCTCAAAAGCTATGAATTTAATTACCGCCTATAAAGGTTAATGAACCGAATTAACAGAAACAATTGCATCGTGATAGGGCATATGCATGGTGGTAAGTCGAAAATCTGTCGCCAAGGAACTGAATGAGATGTTTGGTAGCTGTCCTTGAGAGTCGGTAATATAGAGAACAAAATTTTCATCTACTATGGGAATCAAACCAGCATCTATCAGTTCAACTTAATCGGCCCTATAACCGTTTCTGAGGTCAATTTTGTACTCTTATATATAGTTTTAATTGGGATAGTGCGACTATAATCTAGACTGCTGGGTTTCTGCTAAAGTGGTGCTTTGTAATTCAGGGTATAATATAGCTCGTACTGCCACTATCTCGTAAGGAATCTAACCTTATTCATATTCAATGTATATAAATTGAATATGAATAGGGGTATCAAAATATAAACATCAAAATGTAACATATCATCTAAGCAGCTTAAGTAACTTATGGTCTGGGCACGGCATCCAACAAGGAACGCTCCTTCCTCATATATAGTATATTAAAATATTAAATTATGTGTAATCCTCTCCCTGATCATTATTTCCCTTACTGTCCATTTACGACGTAAATCTACTAGGTGAATAGGGCACAGTCTTTACATTCGCAACTACTCAGATATTAATAAGGTATACCGCCGTTCAATAAAGAAACAAATCTTATATGATTCTGTTATCATTATAGAGAGCAAAAGTGTTCAAGTTCGAGGTAATTAACCTCTACGCTCAGGTCAATTTGTGCCATTTTAGATTCGTTTCTTTATTTAGCTGGGTTAAATTTCTATTTTCCTACTCTTATATCAAGTATGTGGGGTACAATAAGTTTTTACTAACAAGAACATCACAAAAGAAGACACAAGAATACACTGTTAAATGTTTTTGGTTTCAGTTTTATGGCTAGTCTTTTTCCAGGCGCCAATCCTTTATGGCCAATCTTAGGTTCTTAGAATACTGCCGTGTGCCTGCTATCTTTCCGTTCGGGAATAAAAGTAAAAAGTGTTGTTGTGCAACCACACCCTCCTGTCAACGTGAGGAGTATTCATTTAGCACGTTCTTTTTTACGACATAGGACATCATGTCCGTTCATCTAGCAGTGGCTTCATAACCCTCTTTTATGGCTGTGGCCAGTTAACTTTAAAGTAATCTTTGTGTGTTAATTTATATTTAATTATACCTTATAAATGTATCATATAGACGTCTATAACTTAAGTAAATTATTTTGACATTGACTTGTACATGAAACAGTTATTCTAAAACTGCGCTATCCAGACATTATGCTATATATGCTGTCTTACATACAGCATATACAGTCTAATGTCTGGATAGTGCAGCTTTATCATACTCTTCTACTGAATTAGCGTAAAGCATGAGCCAAGCTCAATAGCTGATGAAATATTAATTAGTACATTTACTAAGACTTTACGATACCTTGTGTGTGCTTAATAAAAATATTATATGCATTAAGCAAATGATTATTCTGATAGTCATTGGTATGAATGCATGATTCCTCTTGTTTTTCAAATTTAAATTAAAGTTTTGATCTTTTATTCAATTTAGGCGTCGCGTAGGTAATTCGTAGAATGTACCTTTACTGCAAATATTTTAGTTTACCTAGATAGGACGAGGAAACAAACAAACAATATAATGTTATACCTGCAAACATCTATCTATGAAAAACAGCATGTAAACAACAAAAGGTACATATCTCAGTCGTTCGTTTTGGTTGGTTGACATGGTATTGAGTTTCTTCACCAAGCTGCAACGCAGGCCCAATCAAAGGGGTTCGAAAATGTTTGTATGGCCGCAGGCAAATCCACTCACCGCCATGTATTTCAAGTTTCCGCGTGACATGGAAGTATATGGGTAGAGGAAATTCATACAAACATAAAAAAAATAGAACCCTAATGGTTTGCGTTCCTGGAATATTTAAGGATAAAGAGCCATTTTTGAACTCTCTAAATCTAAACGCACTAATAACGCGGATATACGCATTCTACCATATTCAAATAATAGTTGTTAGGTTAGTTCAACTATTCATTAGTAGGTACTAATTAATATCTCAAAGAAAAAACATGTTCGGTAAAAAAGAAACACAAATGGTTGAAAATAGGAAAGATAGTACATTATCGGACACTTATTTTGCTTATTTAAAAAAATACTGCTTATATGAGATTGAATTTTAAGCTAAAATTTTTTTTCTTTGATGTTCTATTACCATACGTCGTTTAGAAGCGTCTAGAATAAAAAGGAAGGCTATAAATCATAATTATTTTTTAAAATAAATTTGTGTAGTATCGGATTTTGGTGGGTAGTATCGGACAAAATGTTAGAATATATATACAGCTTATATTTCCATTCTTTTAAAGAATTGAATGAAATAATTGTACCCAAAAATGTTGATATTATAACACTACACACATCATGTTTCTGGAATCTTGAAAACCAAATTAAAAAAATATTATATCTTAATGCTTGTGTATTATCGAAGTATCGGACGTTAGTCCTGAATACTGGCAATAATCATTTCTAACACGCGCCTCGTGATCGGTGGCTCGCCAAAAATATTTTCATACGTTAGTTAGATGTCACTGTTCCACGAGCGCGGGGTGCGGGGGTTAAATTTTAAATAAACATGTGGCTTATGAATAATGTCCGATACAATACGTTGTCCGATACTATAGTACCTTCCCTTTATGTGTGTATATAGAAACTTTTGTTTTTTTTTGCTATAATAATTAAAATATATTTAACTACGTCTTATTATAACATATGAGATAGAAGGAAGTATGGTTTCACAAATAAAATAGCGTTTTTTTTACAATGTCGTAACTTAAATTTTGTTACAAGTAGATATTTGTTACAAATATTTTTACTACCTTGTAAATAATTAAATCAACCTAAGAACTATTATTTGAATAGTATGTAATGTGTAGGTTAATAACTATATACAAGTAATTGCGGCACTTCAATCATTTTCTTTGTTCTCGTAACGCGATTTTGGCCTCTAAATATTTTAGATACGTAACATTTTAAGGTACCAAATTACCTAAGATTTTTTGTTTATATAAGTGTTCTCTACCCGCATACACTAAATATCCCATACCATACCGTCATATGATACCGCGGAAACTGAAAAAAAAATGGCGGCGGGTCGATATGCTAAGGTGCGTTCTTATTTGTCGTCCGACGACGTCCGACGGCGCCCTGAGCGTTTTTATATGCCCGGAGCGATCGTCCGATGATCATCGGGAGCGTTCTTATATATCGCTCGACGACACACCGGTCGCCCCACAAAATCGGTGGATAAATATCGCCCTGACGTTTCATTTGACAGTTGGGACTTGATTTTTGTTTGTTTTATAGGTTACTTTTGTTTACGTAGACTTCTGTTTACAAAATTGTATTATTATTGTTATATTTTGTATGTTTGTTTTAGTTGTGTGTCGTGGAAAAAGTACATAATTGTTAATACATTTCTTCCGAGCGAGTGAAACATTTTAAGTAGTGTTCAATGTTCATGATACAGATATGATACAGAGCCGTTCTTAAAAGGCGGATGACGAGCGTCGCTCTGCTTGGAGCGATCGTCCGTCGTCGGACGACAAATAAGAACGCACCCCTACAATGGCTTTTTATCCCCTTTCGCAAATATTTCATTCGACCTACCGGCAAAACGTGTGCAATTAGACACCACACATTCCACACGCACAGGGCAGAAACAGGAAGCACAGGGGATCGAATTATTCAAACTCTGACTTTTGAATTACTCACATTTTGATTTAATAGGTAGGTCTACTTACAAGTAGGTATCTTTCTTAAAGGCATAAATGACCTTCTTATTAGACGGTAGCAATGTATAAATAATAATGGTATTTATTTTGTATGAATAAATATGTTATTTTAACAAAAACTAATTTCAATTTTTCAGTACAAATCGGCAATTTCGTATTTTAACCCCTAATATATAAATTTGCTACTCACCCGCGCAGCTTGCGCCTGTCTTAGTAAAAATCATATTTTGTGATATTTATTAAGTTTGATAATAGCATCAGTAATAAAAATAATTGTTTAGGTATCAAACCTACTGTACCAATTCAAACAAAGGAAAGAAGGAGTAAGTAGTTACTGAGGGAGCGCTACTCATACAAATTACACGCCGATGAAATAATGCAGCGAGAATCATAAAAATGTGATTCAAACGAATATATGCAAGCCAAAATATATAATCTCTTTCCAAATATAAATGTAAATCTTAGTGAATTTAAAGTATTTTCTTCTTTTATAAAAAGAATTGTAACGCCTCCACGCAGAATTCCAATAAAATCAGACCTTCAGATGGCGACGTCATGAGGTATCAGAATTTAATATAAAGCTCTACACGCCTACGACTTCAATTTAAATTTAAAAGTACGAAGAAATGCTTTGTAAATGGGATAAAAAGTATTCTAGCCCTCGTCTGAGAAAAAAATTACATCAATACGTTTCTGTAGCTTGAAAGAAGGACACACGAGCATACCGGCAAATACATAGTCACATTTGTAATAGGTAAAGTCTACAAGCAGTTACTTTTTTTAGTTTTGATATTATTAGAATTAAGTTTTCTGGCGCAGGTGATTGGTTCCAGGTTTATAAAGCTTTGTTCAAAAAGTACGCTGCTTTGGATACAAGTTAGGTAGGTAATTGTGGAAAAACCTACATAAAAGCGTCAATATAAATTAAGAATTAAAAATTCGGACTGCAGCTAAGGGCATTGTAGTTGTGTTTATTTAATTATTAGAAATATTAGTTTCTCGGAACTGAGGTAAAACAAAAAAAAATAAACATGCTTTCAATATTTTTTTAGAATGGCTGGAAATAATTTTAATTATTTTGTATGTAAGAGTAAGAGTGTTAAATATTTAGAATGTGCCGACAATAGTGACTGAATACCATCACAAATTGTTCAATATCTTATATACAAAACCATTTTGATTGCTGATTATTTCTTTAAACTACCAAAAGTTAAATTTTCCACAAATTTAACCAAATATTCAAACTCAATGCTAATGCAATTAATTAACGACTAAATTCTGAACAATAAAATATCACACATTATTTTTTAAAAGCAATTATAGTGACAAATGATTTCTAATAATACTTGTAGTATTTCTTCAGATAATCCACGACCAGTGAGCTACGAGACGTCCTCAATATGCTGGCAGTATTATTTACCTATTTCATTTATATGTATTTTATTATTAATTGGTTGGTGATAGTAGAAATTCATTATATCACAAACCGTATCGTTAGATATAAGTAAGGTAGATATGATACGGTACCAATTTTGAATATCTTACCTATACTTAAAATTCAGCACAACTCAAATGCACACAAATGTCACTTACACCCCGATGTTGTGTTACACCAATCTCGGCCGTTGTTTACGATGTGTCAAAACGACAAAAACGCTCCTTCCATCATTTTAGCTGTGATGTAAAACCGAGGGAAGCAAAACGAAAGCGACAAGCGGTGATTGATAAATCCATAAAGTTCGATATTGGCCCGGGAAAAGTGGCATAGGAATGCCGTTTTCAAACTTATCTCTATAAAAATATCGAGATGAACGAATTTTTAGAGTAATAGCTTGGAGGTGTTTTCTTGTTTTAATAGTTTTAGTAAATAACTGTCTGACCCGAATGTTGTAATCAGTAGTTCTCCAATGCTTTCGGCATTTTATCAACGAAGAGTACGCTTATAAATATCAACCTTATTTCAACCGTGCTTTGTTTCACTTCTACGTACTGACCAGCAAGGAGTTGCTGGTTATGGTTTTGTAGGCCCTTTAAAAAAAGTTTGAAATAAACTTAGGACACCCCGCATGAATTTCCACAGGGCGCCATAGCGAGCATCTGAAAAGTGTTGCTATGTTAACATCTACAACATAAATTTAGTAATTTAAAAGACTATATACAGAAACTCATCAATCAGGTATGGTTATAAACATAACTTAAAGATTTGTTAAGATTAAGCACTCTTTAATATAAAACGCTGATACCAGTTCATGTTAAAAACACTAATACGAAGGGTTTCTAAATTGACTTACTACAATGATTTTGCTAATCCTTGAAGCCGTAAAACTGGCTAAGTGCCAGTTGAACCTCACTCTAACCTACGTTCGATAATTTGTTTCCATCTCCCTCACTGGTTGACTGGTAGATAGTGCAATAAAAAATCGAAATATAACGTCATTTTATTTTGATAACACAATTTTATAATATTATAGAAATACTTTAATATTATTTTGCTCATTATATAGATATCTGGGCAAAATAATAATGTCCCGTACCGTACGTACCGTTGACAGAACTCCAAAATTTCAAATCTACTATAAAAACAGAAAAAGACAGAATTTCAAATCTACTAAAAAATGTCTCATTAAATAGAGCTTCGTTTTGCCCTTTGGGTACTAAGTCGTAAAAATAAAATATGTTGATGAATTTAATACTAAGGCTTTCCAAAAACCCCGTTGTATGATAAATCGCAGATCGTGACTCCTAAATATGGAACAAAGGTGAAGGATTATTTAAGTGGAAGGAACATGTTTATTTAGATTTTAGATAGAAAGCTATTATTACTTTGGGTCCCAAATCGAATAAGAGGGTTTCAAATGTGAATGAATGATGAGTGATATATTATTTTTATGTTCTCTTTTAACTCTTATAACACTTTGAGTATCTTAGTTTTAACTAAATAAGAAGTACTTACCTACTATGTACATTTTTTTTTTGCTGATAGGTTATACTTTGACCGCCATTACTAATGGTAAGTGATGCAGTAATGGCTCAGTGGCATTGGCTATGGACTGCCACGCAGCAGGTTAATGGTTCGAATCCTGCCGCGGGCTTGAGATTCACCGCATGGTGGTAGGGCATTTTGCGATTGTTCGCCTGGCTGGCGACCACCCTCAAGTAGAAAATCTGTCGCCAAGCACCGTACGGTGTGTTACGGCAGCTGTCCTTGAGAGCCAGTAGTTCTAGGTTAAGTTTGTCAACACCTTCGACCACATAAAACTTATCATCAGGTGAGATTGTGGTAAAAAACTTACGTCTATCAGCAACGAATAAAAAATTGAAATAGTAATACTTCAGTGCTAAGTTCTAATGTATTGATTACTGCTTTGGATCTCCGGTAAGGTAATAATAATACAAAATTTACCACCTATGAAAACTACGTACATTTAAATATTCATTATTCCTAATATTTGCACTATTGTTATAGCTTATCAAACCTGGAAACGAATATAAACCAAAACGATTTACGCATTTATGGTATTTTATTGTTTTTCTTATTTGACAGGAGGTCAAAATAAAATAGTTAAATAGTAAAAAAATAATTGTTAATTTTTTTTTTATGCCTGATAGGTTAGCCTTTGACCACTATCTCACCTAATGGTAAGTGATGATGTGGTCGAGGATGTTGTTCAGACTAACCTAGAGTTACTGGCTCTCAAGGACAGCTGCCGGAACACACCGTTAGGTGCTTGGCGACAGATTTTCAACTCGAGGGTGGTAGCTAGCCAGGCGGGCATTTGCAAAGTGCCCTACCACCATGCTGTAACGACTGCTATTCTAAGACAACAACCGGGACCGACGGCTTAACGTGCCCTCCGAAGCACGGAAGCGCTCAGTAGTATTGTCACCAGCGGTCACCCATCCAAGTCATGACCGCGGCGGACGTTGCTTAACTTTGCTGATCGATTCAGAATGGCTAAGCAAACTTGGCTACGAGCGCTTCAAAAATTATAAATAGTTACAACATAATTATGGATGACAAAACACTATTTAAGTAATATGTATGTATACCAGATATACGTTCAATTGTAGAAGAACTGGAGAGGTATGATACGAAATATATACAAAAAGATTTCATTTTGGAATTCTGTACTCAAGGCAAATTTATGTTATTGAAAATACCATTTGCAAATATAGAAATATTCTCTTGGGTCCGGATAGTGGTGGTATGGGGACCTACTTTCCTCTGTAGCTTTAATAAGAGAGCTTAACGTCTTTTTGGATAAGATGTTGCAAAAATGTATACATTTATTATTAATTATAGTCAATATAATTAAGTATTATAAAAAGTAGTACGCCCAAGCCCAGTCCAGTTGTATTGTCAAAACATCGGCAAACAATCCTAATCAATTCTAGCTTAGATAAGACGGCGGTGGAAGATCAAAAAAGGTATGACAGTACACAAGCCTTTTCAGATGTATTCCAAATCCAAGTCTTCTTTACAAAAACGGTATGGATTGTGCTTCGGAGGTTACGTTAAGCCGTCGTTCCCGGTTGTTGTCTTGTGATGGCAGTCGTTATAACATCGTGGTAGGGAATTTTGCGGCCCCTCGGGCTAGCTACCATCCTCAAACAGAAAAGGTGTCGCAAATCACTTAAATCACTTATTTCGGCAGATGTCCTTTAGAACCAGTAATTCTAGGTTAGCCTGAACAAAACCTTCGACTTCAATCGATTACCATCAGATGAGATAGTGGTCACAAGATAGTTTATAAGAAATAATCATAAATGGCTGAATTCGACATAAACTGGGTTATAGCTGTAAATACTTTACTTAGTCTAAGCTTAACAATCTTATTTCTCGCAGCCTCTTCGACTATACTTTCAAAAGGAAACCACGAGCGACCATGGTGTGATGAGATTGCCGAGAGTATATTACACCAAACGTATTCAAAGGAAATAATATTGTGTTATTTTCATAAAAAAGTATTAATATTCGATATAATATTTTCATATACTCGCAATTTTGTAAAGTGACCACAATAAATAGCTACTATAGTTCGTGCCGCTTCTCGACGAAATATTATATGAAATATTATGTGGTATTTTGTCAAGCACATAACATTACTCTATTCATGATATTCTTACCCTGATGGTAGGTAAGTACATAACACGTGTGGTAAGCATTATCATAAAATTTGGAAGAAATGAAATTATGTAATATTTACCTACATTCAACAACTAAAGAAAAATAGAAGTACTTTTTAATTTATCCGTGTTTGAGCTTGCTCGTTCAATTCAAAATATTGTTGAAGGACAAATTAGTTTCGTATCCATTTTAAACAAAAATTACACAATATCAGGTGTATACATATCTATACATATTATTTATCATGAGTCAATGAGTATTAATTATTTCTTTGAATCCCGCTTGTTGACCCGAGGCAACAATGAGGTAGACAACAAAATAAATTAAATAAGAGTACTGTAATTAATAAACAACGTTGTAATTATATACACCCAGTGGTTGAGGGAAAATATTTTCACCGCTTAACACAATATTTTGATAATAAACTTTTTAGTGTGGCTGTTACAGAAATATAGTTATTTTTCTGTGTGGGAATCTGGTCTTTGGTTACAGGCCATTCCTTCTTACAAAACTGGTAGCCTTTTAGATCCATCCGCTTTTCGTCTCGCTATTAGCTTACTCTTGGGTGCAACGTTATGTGTTGCACATCACTGCCAGTGTAGTACTGCAGTTGACCAACTCGGGCACCATGGCCTCTCCTGCTCTCAAAGTGCTGGTCAAATTTCCCGCCACGACAGCCTTAACGATATCATTCGCCGGGCTTTTACAAGCGGTAATGTTGCAGCTATTCTTGAACCGAATGGTCTGATGCGTGTCGATGGTAAAATACCTGACGACATGACTCTGTTTCCGCGGAAGCTAGGACGGCCCTTAGTGTGGGACTGTACTTGCGTAGATACTTTAGCGCCGTCACATCTTTATGAAATGAATGGGCTAGCGCCGCGGCTACTTCGGCGGAGCAACTCAAGCGGCGCAATTATGCTAACCTCGCTATGGGTTACATATTTTAGCCGTTTGGTATAGAGACGTTGGGTCCGGTAGGACCGGGAGCTTATCTGAGTGCTAGGTCGATTCGACGCATGATCAAAATGCTGGCACATAAATATATTGCTCCACGAATAAGCATTGCAATTGAATGGGGCAATGCTGCCAGCATGCTGGGCACGCTGCCAACTGGTAGTGGGCTGGATCATTTGGACTGCCTGTGTGTCTGCTATGACAGGTTGTTCAAGTGCTTTTATTGTAGTACACTCGAGAGCAATGAATCCGGGTCACTTAGAGAATCCTAAAAATCTCGGAAACTAAAAATGCTAGGTTAATGCAATAAATTGTATTTAATAGACAATGTAATACTCCTTAAATGAAGGTATTAAAACTTCTTAGTTATTGTAAAGTTATATCATAAAAAAATCAAATTTGAAAAAGGGCCACTTTCGAAGATGGAACTACGAAATTACAGCATTTGGTTTTGCTTTTGTTTGTAATCTGTCATTTATGTGGGTACATAAACCATGTTGATAGTGCTCTATATTCATTATTCAAGCTGAAATTATGTCGCTTACGCCTGAAGAATGCACCAGAATACTTACAATGCTGGAAACCGGCCGGAGTCAGCGCGATACAGCCAGGACTGTCGGTGTGTCGCTGTCAACAGTACAAAGAGTTCTCCGACGTTACGAAGGAACTGGTTCTAACCTACGCAGACCAGGAACGGGCAGAACCAGGTGTACCACAGCACGAGAAGACCGATACTTGGTGAACACCATGCTTCGAAATCGCTTTCTCACAGGAACTGAACTCACCAATCAGTTTCGACGCCTCGGAGGAAGTAACCCAAGTGCATGGACAGTAAGACGTCGGCTTGCTGAATCTAACTTAAAACCCCTTAGACCTGCAAACGGCCCTAAACTGGAGCGTGGGCATCGTATTTCGAGACTAAGATATGCCCAGAGCCACGTAAATTGGAGTATTGAAGATTGGTCAAAAGTTATGTTCTCCGACGAATCAAAATTTATGCTCTACAAGCACGATGGAAGACACAGAGTGTATCGAAGACCAGGGGAAAGATTCAAGCAAGCATGCATCGAAGAAAAAGTAGCCTACGGTGGTGGGTCTGTACTTGTGTGGGCCGGAATTTCTTCTGAAAGTCGCACAGAGCTGGTGATCATAGAAAACGGCTCTTTAACTAGCGTAAGATATGTGGAAGAAATCCTCAATGATCACGTTGGTCCATTTATGGTCAATTTAGGTGAGGATGCTATATTTATGCATGACAATGCCCGACCTCATACAGGTAGGATTGTGAATGACTACCTTCAAGAGATGAACATTACTCGTATGGAGTGGCCAGCGCGCAGCCCGGATATCAACCCGATCGAGCATGCTTGGGACGAGCTAGGCAGATGCGTAAAACAACGAAACCCTCCCCCAATCACGCTTCGTGAGCTCAAAATTGCTCTCACAGAGGAATGGGAGAATATTCCCCAAAATCGTATAAGGAACTTGGTGTACAGCATGCCAAACCGCTTTAACGCAGTAATGGAAGCACGAGGAGGCAATACGAAGTATTAAAATTCAAGAAAATCGTAATAAAGTTCAAAAATTTCATGTTTCCTATTTTTGTTTTAAGGAGAGATCAGCAGTTTTTTTCTTTATGTAATTTTGTGTTAATAAAATGTATGGTGACTCATATTTTTTTACTTTCATTTAAGGAGTATTACATTGTCTATTAAATACAATTTATTGCATTAACCTATCATTTTTAGTTTCCGAGATTTTTAACATTCTTTAAGTGACCCGGATTCATTGCTCTCGAGTGTAGTTGTAGTGTTGTACATACATAGTTCGTAGTATTTTGTTAAATAAAGTTATTTTTCCATTAAATAAATATTATATATATATTTACTAGGAAAATACGAGTTACTGTTTATGAGCCATATTACGGATTCACACCAAAAAGTACTCGTATTAATAATATATGTAAAAAATACATAATATATTTGTATCGTAGGCTTACGTTACGTAGGTATTCGGTATATATAATAATCATCTTCATCATCAGACGGAAGAAGTTCACTGTTGAACAAAGGCTTCCCTCATAAAACGCCACAAAGAACGGAGCCACTTGTAACCATTGGCTAACTTCTTGACTTTTTCAATGCCGTTAGTCCACCTAGTGAGGGCCTACCATTTATTTCCGGTGTAATTTGGTAACCACTCAAGTACCATTCTTTCCCATCGATTATCAGTTCATCGAGCCACATTGTGACCCGCCTTCATACGTTATTTATACAAAATTTAAAATTACTCGAACACGAGAAAAAACATACAAACTGTGCCGCATCCAATTTACGGGCTCTTATTTCTGAAAAAAAAAAAACAAAACAAAACTTGAAATGTGTTATCATTTAATTTTGAATTATATAATATAAAGAAGAAAGATTCAAATAATTTTACCAGCAAAATATTATTCTTCATTCAAACGTTGCTACTATTCTTAACCCTTGGAGTTTCGAGTTGAAAAACAATCGAAAGATTTACCGTAAAATTGTTTTAAAAAGGCGTAATATGTACTAAAATTAAAATAAATCTGATAATAAAACATTTTGCTACCTTTATATTCCCCATAAAGGGTTTAATAACAAATTGACTGGTTGTTGTCTTCGGATGGCAGTCGTTATAGCATGGTGGCAGGGTATTTTGCCCGCCTACCTAGCTACCACCCTCAAGTAGAAAATCTGTCGCCAAACACCTAACGGTGTGTTCTGGCAGCTGCCCTTGAGAGCCAGTAATACGAGGCTAGCCTGAACAACATCTTCGACCACGTCATCACTTACCATCAGGTAAGGTAGTGGTCAAAGGTTAGCCTACCTTCTATAAAAAAACGAGAAGATTAAATGCTTATATTACATAATTATTATTTATAAATCATTAAGGTTCTCAGATTGTATAAAACTTGTGCAAAATTTTAAGCCACAACAAATAGAAACACGTAATAGCATTGAAAGATAAGCATCTCTGATTGCAGGGAAATTTTGCTCATTAGCGGAACTTTATGCTGTAAACAACATGAAATCTCTTCAAGGCAGTAGCTGAGAATTAGACAAATCACAAACGTTTCACACTTTTAACATGAGGTATAACTTTTCTCGAGGTAAACATCTCGATGAAATCCAGTAGTCTGGTATGTCCGTTAAAAGTAATACAGTTATAGAACAAAATTCGCAATTAATTGGATTCACGAGAGATACAGATTTGAATCTAGCCCGAGATTAATATTTTCTGCATTAATAATTTGCAAAGGTGATATAGTCGTTTAAAACTGTAACGTTTTTAAGTCTGGTGGATTAGGTCAGATAGTGATCAAAGCCAGTGAACAAATCACATGTTAAACGAGTAAAGCCAAACGTTGGTAAAATTTGATTATTGTTTTAAAACATTTTTCATACATTACATATGTCTGTGGGGTGCCGGGCTAGAATGTCACCACCCATGTCTACCGTGGATGTCGTAAAAGGCGACTAAGGGTCTCACACCAGAAGGTGGCAGCAGCGCTTTCTAAGCAAGTAATTCTCACGCTGCGATCCCCAAAATGCTGCCAAGCGTGGGGATTATGGCAAACCTCCCCATAATGGGGAGGCTGTGTTCAGCAGTGGACCATCTGGCTGATATAGTACAGTATATATGCCTTATCTCTGTTCTGTAAAACTCAAATTCGCAGCAGGCTTCGAACGCTTGTGTCATTCAACTCTTATTACCTCTGCAGTATTAGCCACACCACAGAATAAAATGGCCACACATATTGAATCTTTAAACGGTTCCTATCCAGCGCATCAATAGCCAAGACCTCCATCGTTAAACAAAGTCCTTCCCCGGTTGGAGGAGTTTATCATGGAGTAAACTCTTGACAGTTCTCATGTGCATCACTCCGCACATTTTTTTTTTTTTTTTTTATGTTATTTTGACGGAACAAGCTCTTCTTGGTCTTGGCATTCTTCAGAAGATACTACTGCCCACCTTTTAATATTTTTACATTCGTCATCACCACCCGACTTCCACAGAAAGATACCGCTTACCGGTTTTAACACGAACAGAATTATTTTTCTAAAATTTTATTCTGTAACGACTGTATAAAATACCATAATCCATTTACTTCGATGCGTTTTGTAACGTAGAAAACCTGAGCTCAGCAATATTCACCGAATCAATTTACAGACTGTTTTGATCACATAGAGATCAAAAGCTGTCTCTACTCTATACTGTATCGGAACTTCTAGATGGATTAACTCTCACAGCCAGCTTGAAACTCGACACGTGTTGCGTAATGGTGTTGTTGTGGAGTTATTAATCATTGTTTAAAAATTTGTGTTTACTTCAGACTAGCAATTATTAAACGTTATATATTTTGTTGTGGTGAAATATAACTGCACACAACTGATGACTACCGAGATGTAAATATGTAAAATAAAGACATTTGGTTAATAACGACGGAGCTGCAAATTGTGGGGCACTTTTAGTCGCTTTTGAACTAAATACATAATCCAACTCATAACTAATTATATTATTTACTATTACCTTATGTATTACGCGGAGCCGATATCGTTGAGTTTTGAATGAAATTCAATTGTTTATCATTATCTACTATACGCATGGATTTATTCCAAATGTCATCACTGAAATTTAAATTTTACTTGATTTTTGTCGTCCAATAAAAGCCTTTTTTATGTCACTCAAAATTTACACTTTTTTCCAAGCTCCTTGAAAGTTTAACCAACATTTAATCTACAAACTTTCTTTAAGTTATATCTACGACGTAAATAATTCAACACCGTAGGCCGGGCCTAGTGTGAGCCTAGTGTGTTTATCTTGCAGTTCAAGGGCAGCGCCTTAACTTAACGTTGATTTTAATGACGTAAAATTCCAAATTTATACATTCTGCTGTCGTTTTGTTGCGTATCTATTGTACATACTTGAACACGTAAAACGAGATTCGTTTTTTTGTATTGACGTTCAATAACTTTTCAAGATAATGCGCTTATTTTCAATTCGCGAATACCAATATCATGTATTACTTATACCCATGTTACTGAAGCTAGCTAACAAGCGCAATACATTTTTTTATTTTTTAATATAGACCGAGAATAATGCTTTTATGTATCTAAGCTACAAATATTTGTACAAACAAAAGAATTTGTGTTCTCACCTCAGAGCGTTTGCGTAGTATTGCGAGAAAATTGATGCGCATGGAATTTAAGCTAAACTTTCAATTCCATATTTTATCAATAAATCTTAAACATTATTAAATTTTTTGAGATCCAATAAGAACCTTTTTATGTCACTCAAAATTAACGCTTATTTCTAATATCCCGAAAGTTGTAATTTCATATTATATTTTCCTACTTAATTCTATATTTTGTCAGGTGAGTTCTTCTGTATATCCAAATAATCTTCACAAGTAGTTACTTTTCCATACTCATTTAACTTAACTAATTATTTAGTTATTCAGCATAATCAATTAGTATACAAAATCCATGGAAATAAAATTTTCAACATCAGTGGTTTTTTAAGGTCGCTTGGAAAAATAAAACATCCAGCAATGGCCGAAATAGGAATTATATTTTTTTGAATAGCTACTTTTGTAAGGTCAAATCTTGTGACTTTAGTAAGTACAAAACAATTATCTTTTTGCTCAATCTTAATGTAGGATCTTAACGGTGAATTTACTACCAAATACTGACTAAGCGCTGTAGATTCATATTAATCTACTAATGTTTACAGAGAACTAACACTGGATTTTGTAAAATTCATCGTAATTTTCTGCGAAGTATTTTATACAAAAGAAATCGTATTTAAAACCTTTTCTATGAACTCGTCTTTCCGTGTATATTTTTAAACGTTGTTGGTACAATTTAGGTAAATATATAATCATTTGGATTTCAATAAATAATATATTATTGCGAATAATAACTATTAAATATAATATCTAAATCATATCGAAATTGTAACCATAAAATGCTACTGTTGACTGATATTGAGCTAGTTGCTTCTACTCGTTTTCAGTATTTATTATAATAAAGCAGACTACTCCAGAAAAAATTGATGTAGAAAAAAAATTAAGTACCTAAAATGTATAGTTGAAACACTCCAATTTGTGCTCCTTTGGCAAATATTTGTATAGGTCTACTACCGAGAAAAGAGAGTTTGCACGAGCCACTCAAATATACCGTTCTTTGAACCCTTCAAAATAACAAGCAACTACTTGACGAATAAAACTTTGTAAATATCAATTACCTATATACTGTGCTGTTATATTGTTTATTTTTCTAGTACTGCTTACTTCTTTTTTGGGGAGTAATTTTGTTATTAAATTACTAGGTGAGATTATAGTGCTTGTTTGCAAATTTATTTGATACTATTTAAAATATTCTGGCCACTACTTAAAATGTACGTTCTATCTCATAGTTTTTAATAATTATTTCGCAAAGTTCGTGATACAAGACCTCCACTTTACCCGGTAATTTTATCACTGCAGGCCACAAATAGATTATCTGATCTGTGCTGCAGGCGCTACTTTGCGGAAATCGAAGTATAGGCCACGGCTTCCCCTGTTTATTTGGACTATTGAAGCGCTCGTTGCAAAGCCTAGATAGATGACTGTTATTGACATTTACTAGTGAGTCCTTCTGTGCAATGTTATTTGGATAGCAATTGTTATTTCATGATGGTACATCTCTTTGCAAATGCCAATCTGACGAGCCAACACACGCAAGTAGAAAATCTGCCAAACACATGACATCGGAATTGAAAAAAAGAAATGATACCTTAAGATATGCTAAAAATATAAAATATAAAAATTATATATAATTTGTTTCATACCAAATTTCAATAAAATCTAGGTTTTCGTTGCGTTACGTTGCGTTTCTCTTGGCGATGATTGTTCGATGTGCGAACACTCAAAATATGGAGCTGGGTGGACTGTATAATGATTAATGACGATGACGTGCTGAGGTAACGATCCAAGCAAATAGACAAGAGGAGGCAAAGAAATCCACCACGTACCTTTAATTCTTCCACGAACTTTCCCCAAGAGAGGCTGGCTGGGTGAGATTTCTTCTGAGTGATATCGGTTTAGGAAAGTTCACACAAGCACAACACAAATAGATATTAATTTTGCGTGGTAATAGTTCAATTCAGAGCTCACCGAGCTAACAAAAAGAAACATTCTTTTGGAAAAGGTACGAAGAATGCGACCCACGGGGCTGCTCGACGTAGACTGACAGACGTGTCTCTGTCGTGTCAATTATTTTCTGTTTCCATCCTAGGTCGAGGGTAGGACGCGAAAAACATCTCGGGCAATTGCAAAAATCATTCACCACCCTCAAATCTAAATATAAGGATCGAAAAATGATATACCAGCAGCTATCTTTGAGAGCCAGCAATTCGACGTTAGTCTGAACAGCATCTTCGACCGCATTTTCACATATCATCTGGTGAGACTGCCGTCAAAGGCTAGTGTATCAGAAATAGACTGCCTCGTTGTTCGAGTGTCGTAAGCACCAAGATAAGGAATTTCAAAGCCCTGGGTTTGATCCCCGGGCCGGAACGCTATCGAGTATTTCTGACAAAGAAATTATCAACTTTCCCAGTAGATGATTCCCAGCACCATGTTACATTGGACAAAAAGTATGTCTGGCAAAATGTAGGTGTTTTATTTTTTTATTAGTGTTTTCTATTTCTGACCTTCTAATTCAACGTCAAGCAAATATACTAAATAGAGGATATTATTAACGAATTAGCTATTACAGCAATCATACATACATCAATTGTATTACAAATTCTTGTTGGCCAATTCAATTGACGTATTTAGATCCACATTTACATAATCCCGGGCCAGGCTGACAAACAATTCAATGCCCCAATCAGGATGGTAAATAATTATAGGACAGAATTAAATTAACTATAGAACACAAGTAACAATCAGGTTAAATTTAGCCCATTTTCTTAGTATTCATGCTCTGTAACAATCTTTAACGCAGAGGAACAGGGTAGAAGCGTCTTAATTATAACACTTAGTTACGCGTCAAGTATGTAGGTACCTTGTTTGTCCCAAATCATATAAAAATGATGCATATCTATTGTGATTCGAAAATATTTCCTTACTGTTTTGGTTGCCTGGTATTTTTTATGTAATATTTTTATTGACAATCATATTCAGTACGTATGTATGTGCATATATATGTATTTTTTAGGGATACCCGAAGAGTAAAAAATTACTAAGTGGGCAAAAATTTAACACAGCAGAATATGCTATCTAAGAGATTCGGCGGCCAATATACAATTTTTAAGTGGTTTAAAAATCTGCTTCACCCGAATGTATTGGGGTTAGAAGGAGATATATGAAAAGGTATAAATAAACTTTTTTATCTATCACTTATCATTTCACTATCAATTATAAGAACGCGATTCACGATTATGAATATGGAAATGGGGGCTGTTAAATTGTCTTATGCCATTTTGGTTGCAGAATCTATCTCAAAAACCAAAATAGTACGGAATCTAGAATATCAACTCATTATATTTTTACCATATTCTTATTTCAACAAAATACTGAAAACATAAACATAAATTTCAAAAAAATATCATACAATAAAATAAAAAAGCTTTCTCGTGTTGTTGCCATGTGGCCCCTTGTAGAACGAGACCCGACTTACACTTGAGTGGTTTTTTGTTGTTCTACGTATAAGTAACAAATTTATAATTACTTTATAGCTATAGTCGTAAAGGAATTCAATAGCCATCCAACTGAACAGAACGCTCAATCACTTTGTAATCAGGAAGCGGCCAGGTTGTGTCGAACGTGGAAAGGCCAATATTTCCGAATCCAGTGCAGGCACAATGCTATTCAAATTAGGGCATTTCTCGTACACTGCCTGTGTGGTCTGATAAATTATTCCACCTTCCTGTTTGAGTGTCAGTGGAGGACGGAATTACGGTCGACGTAACTGTGAATTACCATGTCGATGCTTCAATGGAAAGTCTTATTAGGATAAATAGAAAGCAACAAACACTTATGTCCAACTATCAACTAATCTCTGTGCAGTTCCGTAACTAACGGGGATCTGGTATATATAATTTTAAAGGAATCTACTTGTGAGTTTATAATTTTTGTTCGCCACAATATCACCTAATATTTTGTGAGGAGCTCCAGCCGGAAAGGTAGTATTATATATTATATTTGATTCCATAAAACAAGCCCTTTTATTTGATATTATTAGGTACCTACTTATATAAAGCTTTATAGGAAAGTGTTTTTATGTTTCTTTCATAATGAACCGACATATATATGTGACTTGTTATTCGGTACCACAGACATAGATTGAAATACGAGGGTCATTTGAAAAGTTCTTAGCCTAACATACTTAATGAAACCACACGATTTTGAGTTTATTTTTATTTTTCAACATACTCTCCTCCGAGCTCAAAACACTTTTTCCAGCGACCCGGTAAGGTTTCGATACCCGTTTTAAAAAAATCTTCGTCTAACTCCTCAAAATAAGCGTCCACGGCGGCTATGACCTCTTCATTTGTAAAAAAATGTTTACCACCTAAAAATTTTTTCAGCTTTGGGAACAGATAAAAGTCGGACGGTGCTAAATCCGGTGAATATGGGGGATGAGGTAACAATTCGAAGCCACATTGATGGATTTCTGCCATGGATTGCACAGAGGTGTGAACGCGCGCATTGTCCTGGTGAAACAAGACTTTTCTTCTCAATAAACCTGGACGTTTTTCTTTGATTTCTTCTCTCAAACGACGCAACAGGTTGCAATAGTAATCGGAGTTTATTGTTTCACCCTTTTTTAAATAATCCACGAGAATTATACCCTTTGCATCCCAAAAAACGGATGCCATGACTTTGCCCGCCGATAAAACCACCTTTGCCTTCTTTGGGGTGGGCGATCCTGCTCTTTTCCATTGTTTCGACTGTTCTTTTGTCTCGGGTGTATTGTGGTGAACCCAGGTTTCATCCATGGTTATAAATCTTTCAACAAATTCTATTGGGTCAGCTTCATATAACTCTAAACAGTCGCGAGAAGTTGTGAGTCGGTTGCGTTTTTGTTCCAATGAAAGCAGCCGCGGTACCCACCGCGCAGACACCTTAGAGAATCCAAGTTCAGAAGTAATTATATGATGTGTTCGCTCAGATGAGATGCCTACAGTCTTAGCTATCTCCTCGACAGTCAATCTTCGATCAGATAAAATTAAATCACAGATTTTTTCTTTGTTTTGATCAGTGGAAGCAGTCGAAGGCCGGCCACTACGGGGCTCATCTTGAATGGTCTCACGACCACGTTTAAACTCTGCCACCCAGTTTTTAACAGTTGCATACGAAGGAGCGGACAAACCTAAAGTAGCAGACATGTCTTCATGTATAGCTTTTGGAGTTAAACCTTTCAAATTCAGGTATTTTATCACTGCACGATGTTCAATTTTATCCATTTTCAAAAATAGCTCTGACTTGACTTACGGTATCACGTGTAAACGAACAATGAGTTACTGTGAATAAACTAAACTGTGCATACTTGTTGCTAAATAATGTAACTACAAAATGAGGGTAGTTATAAAAAAAACCAATGACTTTAACCATGTTAGGCTAAGAACTTTTCAAATGACCCTCGTAGATAACGCCTTTCGCTTCCTATGAACGGAAATCAATCATGCCACTTTTTTTCTACCTACGAAAAGTGAAACGTTTCTATTACCTCAGCAACCTTTTTTGGTGAATTTCTTTATGTATGTGGAGTTTTTACAATTCAGTATATTTCATTCGGCATGTTTAAGTATTTTGATTTATTTCCGGTACCGAAAACGATCGAGCGCAACTTCACGACAATACGTAACTCGAATTGCCAGAACAACGGCCCCAGGAACTGAGGTGATCATAGGAATTCGTTGTTCTTTTTGTTTATTTCTTTGTAATTTTACAGGAAAACAAGTTTGGATTTATTTAATTAATATTTCGTAGATCAGTAATATAAATAAATTATAGCAACAGATAACCAATGTATAAGTCCAAGGGCATGTATGTTATGAAAACTAAAATAATTACTTAATTGAACTGAAACAGTTTAGTCTACTTTAATTGACGCGGCACCCATACGCATCAAACCGGAACACAGGAATGCGAACATTACTGATTGGTGACAGATATAGGTATGGTTGCAGTAATTCCCCGGACAAACTTGTTCACTAAGAGTTCTTATGTTAAAAAAATGTCATAGAGCTCTTGAACACAAATCACTTTAAAGCTCTAAAAGTCTATTAACTCCTGTTTTAGCTGGTTTAGTTTTTGCAACAGTTGGCCGGCTCCACTATAAATTAAACATCCAGCACAATATTTACCTACAATTTTTATTTGAAGTAAAAATGTAATTTATCATAATACATTTTTTAATTAACTTACTATAAAACAAAAAAATCTTCTAATGTCTATTATTTAAAAATGTAGAAAATATTCTTAACTTGTAACAAATACCAACACACCCTAATAACCTTTTCATAACACTCACAAATATCATTAACTCCTATACACTATTCGCCAATGACTGTAACACAGTTGAAAACTACAACAGACATTAACGATCATACTAAATAGTTTTTTACCCTGTAATCTAGTGTATAATATCATTTATAAATTCTGTTTAAAATGTATGTCTTAATTCCAAAAAAGTGGTCAGAGAATTTTACTATTATTTTATCTATGTTCAACATGCTATAAATCCTCTATAAAAGTTTATGAAACAAAAAAAGCTTATTGCCTTAGCATTCTGTGTCATAGTAGGTACCAATAATATCATCACAACGAGTGTTATAGTAATATAATAAAAAATTTCATAATGCAACTCCTTTTTCAAAAAAATAATATTGTCAAGTACGCGCCTGCATCGCTGTGGTAAAGGCGCGCCGTGTTTAAAAAAAGAAGTGTTTTTCGAATTCACGTTGTAACCTCCCAGGATCCTTACATTTTTTTTTAAATCCCAAATATTTAAAATTCCAAATATAATCATTTTAAATTAAATAATAAATAATAAAGAAACATTAATAATAATAAAACTAACTAAACCAACCTAACTTCAACTGACCTAAAACTGATCCTATAACTGCTAAAACTGAATTTTTGCCAAGCACTATTGTTAAATAGTGCTTGGCTAAAAATTCTGATCCCAAATTTTCAAATTACTAAAGAAGCCTATAATAACATATTAAATATTTTTCTTTAATCTAAAATTATTGTGATTTGAAATACGGCATGTGAATCGTCTAGTATACTGGTAGGACCTTAAGAAGTGACCTATTGTAGTAATCCATTTTCTTTTAAGGTAATTAAGAAAGAACTTGTCTAATCTAACAGATAATACTCCTAAATAATATCTACTATACCTAAAATTTAAATCAATCAAATTAAAATTAAATTAAAATAAGAATCTTAAAGATATCCATATGAACCCATTATACTAGTTTTTATACCATAGTATTTTTATAGAAAAATAATTGCAATTCACTCTAATATAATATTATGGAATATTATTTGTACATTTGATGATGTAAAGAAATAGAATTTGAATGTATTATTAGAATAACCTCAACATTCTGAATAAGGGTACTGATGGACTGATAGTTCATAGATTATGTTGACTCTGACTTCAACACTATTAAATTTTGAAAGTATAACGTTTATTGGAAGTAAACTGGCAAATAGGCATTTTATAATATATTGTTATTATAAAATTTGATTATTTGATAAGTCGCAACTTTGATAATTAGATGGATCCATCGTATATTAGTTAGCAGTTTTAAGGAAAAGTTCAAATGCTGAAGTGCCAGGGACTTGCAACCCCTGGAGTACGTTTTAGAAGGCCTTCTTTACGGCGCACGACGCCAATGCTCATCGGTTCACTTAGGTAAAGCCTTCTCCTTAAATCAAATACTGCTTAACTTCCTTATTTGAACACATTATTGGATAATTTACAATATCCATATAATGAGTGTCATTGATTGATTATTTCTCAATTTTACTTTTACATATTTCGTACACGACATCATATCTAATGAGTTAATGTCATTGATATGATACCTTTCGGTTTGAAATAGAATGTTATATTATTGTATAGTAGTATAGTATTGTGGTACAATCCATATTATTATTTAATTTCAATGAAAATTTCGGATATATATTTTAGGACTTACTTTGCCTAAGATTTGTAAAATCACGTGTTTGTGATATCAAAAGTGAATTATATTTATATCCTGACTCAAGTACTCAAATATGAATATATAAAGTTTAGAGGAGTTTTCTTCCCTGTGATTTTCTCATGTCGAATATAACATCTTTCATCCTAATAGTATATCAATCCCGTAAATTTTATAATACTCAAATAATTCAATAAAACTTACTTACATAACTTTTTTTTTCCACATGATTTTTGATTTCTACAAATATCTTCTTATAGTAGGTTTTTCCATATTTAAAATATTTCTTATATTTTAGATTTAAGTGAAAATTACTTGTAAAATAAGACGAGAATTTCAATTTTTCATGTCATTTTATATTCTTGACAGATCCTCTCAACATTTTCAAACTATTCTATGCCTCTTTCTTCTTAAACATAAAATGAGGTCACAATCTCTTTCCAGATTTAAGACATCAAAAAGGTTAGCATACACAAATATTGACTATAAAAATTTCTTACTTAGGGTGAATAATTTATTTCTGATATTTAGATTCTCTACCATATTCAATTATATTATTCATATTTAGTGACGGAACTTCCTACTGAAGGTATGTTCCGTTACAACGTCGTATCCCGCCATCTTTGTTCGATACAGGTATTGCAAAAATGTATAGTACTGTATAGAGTGATACAAGCTTTGATAACACACCACCAGATATTTCTAATGCAGCAAAGCACATTTCTAACCAATTATTACTAAAAAAGTGCAAAAAATAATATGCGTAGGCGTATTAAGATTTCATGAATTGAAAATTATATAGTACAAAAAAGTACATAGTACATCATTTTCTGAAGATGCTTTAAGAATATTTTAAAGAATTATCTCAAAAATTCAATCCTTCATCCCTATGGACCATTTATTCAATGCTTAAAAGTATGCTGAGTATTAATCACAACGAGGATATCTAAAAATATTTAAAGTTAATTAAAGCGGAAGGCTATACAGGGAAGATATCGAAAACGCTTTTACATAATGAAATAAATAAGTCTTTAAGCGAAGCTCCCGATCAACTAGATCTATCAGCAAAGCTATGTAAGTTACTTCCTTCATTTATTATTTAATAATCTTATTTTGATGAATAAATTACAATATAATACAGAGTTTGTTTGTATCAAATATTCAGCAATTGAACTTTCCATGAATTTGCATACATTTCTTACATACAATTATGGATTTTAATTTAATTAATTTTATTAAATTTCCTGATTTAATTTGATTTATTTTTATTATATTTCCTTTATCAATATGTTGATTATCTTCAAGAATAGCTGAGACTAATCGTATACTTTTTGATTTTGCTGAGGGTGAGAGAGAATTAGTTTCTGGGTTTAATATTGCATATAGAAAAGGGGGATTTGTTTAAGTTTTTTATCATGTACACCACCCTATGGTTTCAGAACTCTCTACAGAGGATTCATATCATGGGTATGTAGATAAAGTCTTGTATGCAACTGTACATAACTTAAAAATTACAAATATACGAGCGGAAAAAATTAAGTCATGTGCGGGATTCGAACCCGCGTCCATCCACAGGGTGGAGCCGGGTATGCTCTAACCAATTAAGCTAGCGTGACAATGAGTCGTATCCATTTTTTTCCTATCGTTCTTTTCTATAGATGTCACTCCATCAATTAAAAATGTACATAATTAGGTAGTTATTAATACACTCATGTGATAGGTACCATTATCACCCCACATTCGTGTTTCAATGCCCCTTATTATACAGCAATTGCATAAATCAGTGGCGTGCGCTCACGCATTCGGAACGGACGTGTCCTTGATGCGTAACGATGTCGTCTAAAGTTGTCAAATGTCATTCGTGCAATATTGTTATAAGTGAAGTGCTTGCCTTTATACAAAACAAAATAGACATTATGGATGAGGTCAGCTTAATGCGTTTGTGTTCGAGTGGGTTTTCAACCGAAGACATTGAGGCCGCGAAGAGTCTTCTCTTCGAATCAGTCCCATCGCAACGAAAAGTTACAAGAAAGCGGGATGGTAAATCGGAGAGAGATTTAAGTGACATTATTAGTTTATTCAAAGAGACTGACGAAGAGATATTACCAATATTTTGCGCAAGGGATTTGGAAAAATTACCGCCGTTGACGTATGAAAATTGCGACACGACGAGACTTTTGAAGGACTTAGTTAAGGTGCAAAACGAAATTAGTTATTTGAAAGAGACATACGCCACAAGTGAGCAAATAGAAGAGTTAAGAAAAGAGGTAATACAATTAAAAACCGCAAAATGTAATAATGAGAACTACATTAATATAAACCAAAAAAGAGGTGCTGGTTTGATGAATAGTTACTGTTTTGATAGCGGGCCAACAGCGATAAGAGATTCGAGCGTTAACGGTCATAAAAGCGCATCAGCTGACGAGTCATCGTTCAACATCGCGCAACCGTCCTTGTCACCCATTAATAACACGGTAACAGCTGTCTCATCTACGCCGAGTGAGTCGAAGCGCGAAGACAGGTTAGTGCCATCGGTTCAAAGTGGTAATGCAGGCAAATTTCGTGTTTCTAATAGCAGAACGTTTATATCGCTGAATACTATTGATAATAACTACAAAAAGACTAGTATGTCAACACGAACAAATCGGCATTCAGAAGACAAGGCAGTGGCCTCGGGGTGCATGGAAAAAATCGCAAATGATCCACATGGTCAAGAATGGACGCTGGTAGAAAAGAAAAAGAAGAAAAATCGCTTTTCTAGTGCTAGAGGGAAAGCAGTTAGCGAGCCAAGTATTAAATTTAGGGCAGCAGATACAAAAATCCCTCTGTTTGTAACAAATGTTGACAGACAGACCACGGAAAAAGATATATGTGAGTACATTATGGCTAAAACTAATGTGTCAGTTGTTATCAAAATGATTAAAATTCAAAAACACAAAGAATATAATGCCTATAAAATTTTAGTCCCAAGACACAAATTAAGTATCTTCTTGGACGACAGCTTATGGCCTGAAGGCGTGTCATTTCGAAAATTTATTTATTTTAAAAATTACGATGCAGATACTTTTGCAAAGAATCAACCGCAGAAGGGTGCTACTTTGGGTGGCAGTTGTACCGTTAACAAGCAAACTTAATATGGATGTAGTGCCCACAATAAATCAATTAACCAAATGTCGATTTGTTAGTTACAACTGTAAGTCAATAAAGAGATCTATAGATGGTGTGCGGTTCCTATGTAAGGATGCCGATGTAATAGCTTTACAAGAGACTTGGCTCCTCCCTCACGATATCCCGTTCCTGGGCACGATTCACCAAGACTTCGAATACACAGGAAAGTCTGCGGTAGACACTACTGCAGGAATACTACGCGGTCGACCGTACGGTGGGGTAGCTATTCTCTATCGCAAGGATATGTTTCAAACCGTTTCTGTGATAGACTGTAAAAGTTCGCGGCTAGTAGCCATCCGGATTTCAGTGAAAGATCGTGAATTACTAGTTTTTAGTGTGTACATGCCGACTGACTCTATAGACAATTTGCTTGAATTCACAGAGTGTTTTAGTGAAATATGTGCTATTGTTGAAAGTAATTCTGTTGAGGCTATTTATATCTTAGGAGACTTTAATGCGCATCCTTCTGAACCATTTGGCAAAGAACTATTTAACTTATGTGAAGATCAGAAATGGCTATGCGCAGACGTATTAAATTTAGGCATAAAGTCGAATACCTATACCTATATAAGTGACGCACACGGGAGCACTAGGTGGTTAGATCATTGTGTAGTTAGCAGTTCTGCCTTGCAAACAATCACGAACATTAGTATAGATCACGATATTTATTGGTCGGATCATTTCCCGATGATTGTAGACTGTAATATTAATTGTGTAAGAGCTAAGGCATTAGTAAATGTAAATAATTGTAATAAAACAAAATGGGGTTATAGAGATAAGGGGCAGATAAAAAAGTATTTTGAATTTTGCAATAATAAATTGAAAGACATAAGTTTTCCTGAAGATTTTCAAGTGTGCAGCTACGGCCATTGTAACAATCCTGATCACTTAAACAAGCTTAATATAATGTACAAAGATATTGTAGATATACTATCGGCTGCTTCGGTATGTAGCTATAATCATAGTACCCATAAGAGCCCATTTAAGCCGCAGTCGCGCCGAGTGATAGGGTGGAATAAGCATATCCGCGAGGCACACAGGGAGGCCAGGCTTAAGTTTGAAAACTGGGTTTGGTATAACAAGCCAAAAAATGGCACAGTTTATGAAGAAATGCGTAATAGTAAAAACATATTTAAGAGTAAATTGAAATGGTGTCAAAATCATACAGAGCAAATAAAGATGGATATCATTGCGGAGCATCGATCTGTAAACAATTTTTCTGAGTTTTGGAAGGCAACAAACAAATTAAATATTAAGCCAACCCTCCCTGTGTGCGTCGAAGGTGTGACGGATTGTAAAGCAGTCGCTAACTTGTTTAAATCTCAGTTTAAAGTGTCATCACCATTGATATCGTCACCAAAAGTGAATAGTTATACTGAGAACAATGTGACTGGTGATTTGTTTCTAATCTCAGCCAAACAGGTAGCCACCGCTATCAACAGAATGAAGCGAGGCAAATCACCAGGTCATGACTCACTCAGCGTCGAGCACCTCAAGCACGCAGCTACGCACTTACCGCGCATTCTGTCCACATTGTACTCTCTGTGTCTGAGTCATTCATATTTGCCACCTGATCTTATGAAAACAATCGTTGTACCGATTGTTAAAAATAAGACTGGGGACTTAGCAGATAAAACAAACTATCGGCCGATATCCCTTGCCACAGTTGTAGCTAAAGTGCTGGACAGTGTGTTGGACTCAGAGTTGAATAAACACATTAAATTACATGACGCGCAGTTCGGGTTTAGGCCGGGGCTTTCCACAGAGACTGCAATTTTGAGTCTTAAACACACTGTTCGGTACTACACGGAGAGACGTACACCTGTATATGCATGCTTTCTTGATTTATCAAAAGCATTTGACCTTGTGTCTTATGACAAGTTGTGGGTCAAAATGGAAAAGACAAGCGTGCCTACCCAGGTGATACGAATCTTTAAATACTGGTATGGTAACCAAGAAAATAATGTCAAGTGGGCTAACGGTATTTCCGATTCGTACAGGTTGGAGTGTGGAGTAAGACAGGGGGGGCTAAGTTCTCCGAAACTTTTCAATTTGTATATTAATGACCTGATCGCTGAGCTCAGCAGACAACATATTGGTTGTCATATTAACAATGTGTGTGTTAATAACATAAGCTACGCTGACGATATGGTTCTGCTGAGCCCAACGGTCAGAGCTTTGAAAAAATTGTTAGGTATTTGTGAAAAATATGCCAATGAACACGGGCTTAAATATAACTGTAAGAAGAGTGAGTGGTTGGTTTTCAAGGCCGCTGGGAAGGGGCCCCAAAACGTGCCTAGAATCAGCCTTTATGGCAAAGAATTACCGCGGGTCAGACAATTTAAATACCTGGGGCACCTTGTCGCCGAGGACCTTGACGACAGACCAGACATGGAGAGGGAACGCAGGGCACTGACAGTTAGATGCAATATGCTGGCTCGCAGATTTGCTCGTTGTAGTGAGCAGGTTAAAGTAACACTATTCAAAGCTTACTGCCAAACCTTCTACACGTGCAGTCTGTGGACCAGCTATACGCAGAAAGCTCTCAGTGCCTTGCGCGTCCACTACAACAATGGCTTCCGTATTTTGATGGGCCTGCCTAGATTCTGCAGCGCATCAAATATGTTTGCGGAAGCCCGAGTCGACGGCTTTCATGCTATCCTGCGGAAAAGGACAGCTTCACTAGTGAATAGGTTAGGGAGGAGCTCGAACATTATTTTGCAGACGGTATCAGAATGTCTCAACTCCTCAATAAATAAGCATTTCGTTTATGTATTGAACAGATGAGGTACATATGAATATTTTGCAAAATATTAAGTAGTATGATAATATATATTGTCTAAATTTATAGTCATTCTTACTAACATAATTTTAAGTTTTAATTATTAGTTCATTGTTATGTGATTACTAACGGCTGGGTTTTGTTACCTGAATAAATAATTTTATTATTATATATTATTATAAATAACTACTTATTAGGATGACGTGTATCAGTGTTAACTAAGATTTTAATTAAAATATCTATGTCACTAAACCTGCTACAAGCGCCGAGACCCCAGTTCCTGATTCCAATAATCAGAAAATTTGTTAATTCAAGTATTTTAAGCGCTTTAACGACTACAATAAAGCATTCCGACATCTGACCAAGCAGAGAGAGGGTTAACGGGTTTCACTGCTCAGATTTATAGTCCATAAAGAGCTTCAACAAGCTGCTGGGGTTACAACGCTGTGACATTTATAGTTGGTCTCCCGTGAGGATGGTACTAGTTTCTGTCGATAAATTCAATTGCTGTAGGTTTACCGGGTATTTAAAAAATACAAGACTTTATAATTTGTTTAAATACAATAATATTAATTTTGACGATTTATTGATTATATTTCCAAGTTAGTCGCATTCAATTTTCATCAACATGGGTTGAGTGGATACAGTCAATTAACTGAAAAAAGTATTAGAACACCTGGATGAATTAATGGCACTTGTAATTCTTGTCGTTGGTGAACAGTATTTAAACTAGTGTCAATAATCTTATAAGCAATGTGCATCACTTAAAATTAGGAAAATGTTAAAAAAATTAAAACCAAACTTTTTCTACACTAAACCGACCACCACAATAGCCGGACCATATTAATGTGACGTCAGAAGTCGGTACCATGCTGATTCAAATCCCTCCTAGCTCCCATTTTCATGGTACAATTTCTGGAAGTTATAATACTTTACAATGTTACAAGTTAGGTCTTTAAAAAAACTATTTTACCATGTCATCGAGGTATAGGCATATAATTGTTACCTACTTTAAAATGACTTGTCTTTATTAACATCATTTAAAAAAATGCCCGTAGGATGCCGGAATAGAATGTCACCTCCCCATTGGTGACGTCGGGCCGACGTGGAGGTGTCGTAAGAGGCGACTAAAGGTTAAATACCGGAAGTGGGCAGCAGAACTGCGAGTTCTAAGACCGCCCACCAAGCGTGGGGATTATAGCAAATCCCCCCTTAAGGCGATTAGAGTCGCCAATGGCCTTGAGCATCTGGACCTAATCGAGCTTACTTTACTCGCGCATCGCCGCATACGTTCCGCGCTCGCTGCACAAATATAACGGTCAAAGAATATGCAAATGCGCGATGCGCTCCGGTAACATGGCACTTTATATTCCTACCGTACGATTCTAGTGAGTATCCGCAATTGCAACTGCGACTGAGATCAATCGTCAAATGAAAATGTATAGTGTACCTACCTAGGTTGTTCTGGACGTCTTTATTCCTTTTCTTTATTTTTCAATGTCATCTGCCGAGTGAAGAAAGTTACTCAGATTTGTCTGATACTCGATATTTAGGCTGTGCTGAGAGTCATTATTCCGAATTTGGAATTATTTTTTCAATGTCATCTGCCAAGTGAAGAAAAATGCTGAAAATTGATATCTAGGTTGTTGTAGACGTGATTATTCCATGTTAAGAATTTGTTTTACGTTGATGTCTGCCAAGTGAAAAATGTACTTCGATTTGGCTGAAAATCGATATCTAGGTTGTTTTCAGTTCGCACACAGACTTTTTAAAAAATCTGCAAATTTTAGTAATATGCTACATAAACGAGTTTTCCAATTAAAATAACCTGTCATTCGTACAACCTTTGCAAGAAGATTTAGCTCTTTTATTAAAACATATTTATATAATCGAGTCCTGAATTTTTCAGTTTATATATCACCATATAGCATCATACATACAAACACGTAAATAACACAAATTTAGTTAAAATATAAATACCACCTGTGTGGATAATTTATAAAAAAAATGTATGAAACTGAACAAGATGTTATTTTATGGATAATTTGTAAGTTAAATTTATGTTTATAACTATTTAGCGTGAAAAATTGTACTGAAGTCAACTGTGCACTGTACAGCTATCAATTAAGGTCTTAACGATACAAACTTCAACGTCGAAGTGTGAAGACCACCAGCAATACAAGATTTGGAAAAAGTGTTATTGGCTTAAATAAAGATTTATATTAGTGTTTATATTATTATTATTATTCTGGACGTTTTTATTCCAAATTTGGAATTTATTTTTCGATGACGTCTGCCTAGTGAGAAAAGTTACTAAGATTTGGCTAAAAATCGATATCTAGGTTTTTCGCGGCGTCCTTATTCCAAATTTGGAATTTACTTTCCGATGACGTCTGCCAAGTGAAAAACGTTACTTCGATTTGGCTGAAAATCGATATCTAGGTTGTGCTGGGCGTCATTATTCCGAATTAAGATTTATTTTTTTAATGGCTTCCGTCAAGGGAAGAAAGTTACTTCGATATCTAGGTTGTGCTGGGCGTCATTATTCTACATTTGGATTTCATTTTTCAATGACGTTTGCTAAGTAAAGATAGATGACGTATCTTTAAAACGCTAAGATATATCGGATAAGAGTAAGAAAATTATAATAATCAATCCTTTATTCAAATCTCCTTATAAATGAGATTATAGCCGACGCGGGTTTACTCGTTTAAAAACGACGATATAAAAGGAAGATTTGTATAATGGCGAAAATACATTGAAAAATAAGAATAGGGACGACTGTGTCGTACGCAAAAATACAAAATGGCCAACGTTTGTGCTATTGGACATGTCGGCCCTTGAGAAGGAAGTATTTACCTTTAGATTTTCCCGCCCATAGGTGGGAAGCAGTCTTCCACCCGCTACTCGCATCAAACAAACACTACTTTCCGGGTACGAGATATGAGATGAATAATTTCTTGTCTAGGAAATAATAATATGGGCAATTTATCTACAGCTATATTGTAAAGATTGGTTCCATCGTGAAAAGGTAACCGATATACTTTCTCATTTATTAGGAGATTTGAATAATTGATTTATAAGTACTTTTCTTTAAACTTTCGTGAACTAAACTCATGTTTCTAAATTACATTAACGAAAACCAAGCGGGGTACATTTAAATCGCTCCCGCCGCTCCTCAAGACGATGACACCCGCTTCTTCAGTCTACTCGTGACTACGGTCAATGCAACTTGATCGAAACGTCGAGGTTAGTCAAAATATTATTTTGATGTTAATTCGTGCGTCTTTGATAAGTAATCATAATTTTCTTACTCTTATAGTACTGCAGCGATAGGGAACTGCTAATCATCCCACGGCCAGCAGGTAGGAAGGTAAAAGGGAGTAGGTTTGAAAAGTTTATTAGGCCAAGCCTTATCAGGTTGCACAGCCGCACAGTTCTACTGAAGTTACATAGACCGGAGGGAGACACTGGCCTGATAGTACACGTAATCCAGGTCCCAGATGTGGCGGTCTTGGCGTCAGCTGATAGTTCTGGATCTCGGTAGTGAGTGCTCGAAACACCCGTCCTCGGATTAAATCAGTGAAGTGGAATCCTGGAAGGAAGACACCGGCTTAGTAGCTGATATTCCTCAGCCAACTGTTGCCAAGCCGCGCCGACACGATCGTGGTACTGTTACCAGCGACTCACATTTTAAAACTCACAGTCTAGCGCGGTAGGGCAGCACAGGTGTTTACGTTACATAGGTTTTAGTCAGCACTATGAAATAACAATAATAAATAAGGAACTCACCCTACAGGGATTCACGCACTTCACAACAAGTTAATAACAATTAAGATCGATAGTACGAATAGAAAAGCGTCCAGGAAAACCAAGATAAGTAGAGATTTGTAGCCAAATCAAAGTAACTTTTTCCACTTGGCCGACGTCATTGTTAAATAAATTCTAGATTTGGAATTAAGACGTCTAGAACAACCTAGATCGATATCTAGGTTGTTCTAGACGATCGATCTTTTCAGCTAAATCGAAGTTACTTTATCTACTGGGCATACGTCATCGTAAACAAATTCTAAATTTGGAATAATAACGTCTAAAACAACCTAGATATCCATTTTTAGTCAATTCTGAGTATTTTTCTTCACTTGGCAGACGACATAGATAAAATTATTCCAAATTCGGAATAATGACGCACAGCACAACCTAGATATCGATTTTCAGAAAAATCGGAGGAACTTTTTCACTTGGCAGACGTCATCGGAATATAAATTCCTAATTTGGAATAAGGACGTCCAGAAAAACTTAGATATTGATTTTCCGCCAATTCAGAGTAACTTACTTCCCATGGCAGACGTCATCGAAAAATAAATTCCAAATTCGGAATAAAAACGTCCAGAACTACCTAGATTTTGAATGTTAGCCAAATTGGAGTGACTTTCCTCAACTAGCAGATGTCGAAAAATGTATGCCAAATATTGAACAAAAACGTCCAAAAACCCCAGATATCGATTTTCAGCCAAATAGGAGTAACTTTTTTCACCTGGCAGACGTCTTCAAAAAATTAATTCTTAATTCAGAATGACGATGTCCAGAACAACCTAGATTTTCAATTTCAGCTAAATCAGAGTTACTTTCTTCACTTGGCAAATGTCGTCGAAAAAATAATTTCAAATTTGGAAAAAAGACGTCCAGAAAAACCTTGATTTCGATTATTAGCCAAATCGGAGCAACTTTTTTTACTTGGCAGACGTCATTGTAAAATACATTCCAAATTCGGAATAAAGACGTCCAGAACTACCTAGATTTTGAATTTCATCCAAATTGGAGTAACTTTCCACACTTGGCAGACGTCATAGAAAAATACGTTCAAAATTCGGAATAAAGACGTCCAGAACTACTTAGAGTTTGAATTTCAGCCAAATCGGAGTAACTTTCTTCACTTGGCAGACGTCATTGAAAAATAAATACCAAATTCGGAATAAAGACGTCTAGAACTACCTAGATTTTGAATTTCAGCCAAATCGGAGTAGCTTTCTTCAATTGGCAGACATCATCGAAAAATAAATACCAAATTCGGAATAAAGACGTCTAGAACTACCTAGATTTTGAATTTCAGCCAAATCGGAGTAACTTTCTTCACTTGGCAGACGTCATAGAAAATAAATTCCAAATTCGGAATAAAGACGTCTAGAACTACCTAGATTTTGAATTTCAGCCAAATCTAGGTAACTTTTTTCACTTGGCAGATGTCATCGGAATATACATTCCAAATTCGGAATAATGACGCACAGCATAACCTAGATATCGATTTTCAGCCATATCGGACTAACTTTTTTCACTTGGCAGACGTCATCGAAAAATAAATTCCAAATTTGGAATAAGGACGTCCAGAAAAACCTATATATCGATTTTCAGTACTGTATGTAACTGTAACAGTCAGTTCGTCCACTGCTGAACACAGCCTCACTTTTTAAGGGGGTATTTGCCATAATCCCCACACTTGGGAGGCGTCTTGGGGATCGCAATGTAAGTTGGCAGTTCTTCAGAAGGCGCTGCTGCCCCCCTTTAAGTAGTTTTCCCTTAATGGCCTCTTACGACACCCACGGGATTATATGGGGAGGTGCAATTCTAACCCGGCACCCCACGGTGCTAATCTCCCTTACCTATCTCTCACTATTTTCGAGATACGTTATCCATCTTCACTTGGCAGTCGTTATCTTTATGTACTCGTAGTATTAATTAACCTATATCAAAACACCTAATACAATTATCAAGAAAAGCTTAGAACTCCAAAAGATGTATGTAGCCCCATACAAACTCTAAATGTAGTAGAGAACCATTTTGTACCCTACAAACTACTAAAGCCGGAAACTATTTACCATAATATAAAAAAATATATTATCTTTAGTTAACATGTTATAACATGAGAGCGTTATAGACGTTACTAATTAATTTTCTACATATATTATAAAACTTTTCATTGATCTTATTGATAAGGCTGCCCATTGTAATTTACCCACAACATGTTCAATTTCAAGTTTTGATTCTTTTCATATGTGAGACAATTCGAATAAAATTTGTCTACAAAATACCAATAATAAAGCGTCACCGCGCATACTTCACGTCGCAATCAAGTTGGCCCTCTGCAGCGAGCGAATCATTGCACGCACACAGCTACGAATCTCGCGTGTCAATGCACTAATACAAAGACAAGATCGTTATCAGTCGAAAGCGCGAGCGGAGCTACGAGCGACACAGCCTCCCCGTGCCAACGCTTGCGCAACACTGCCGCCCGCGTCCGCGCAGATCACCTCGGAACCGCAAGCGTTCTGAATCTGAATAATTCGACATTTTCTTAGGAAAATATCAATGGATTTACAAATGCTATGTTATAATTGTAGTATAACAATCTAGAAATTTAATGGTACAATTTATTTTTCAAAAATCGTAGCCGTTTAGAAGGAGTGCGCCATATAAGTCAAGAAATAGTATGTAGTTTGAATTTTTTTTAAGGCAAAAGTAATAGTAATACCGTAAAATCATATGTTGCAAATGTTGTACTTGAATTCATCTATAAAATATATTTTTTTCAAGTCTTCAACTTCAGCGGTTACGGAGGAGTTCGCTCTAGAAAGTACGAATTTGACGTACCCAAGGGCCTTAATGAGGGAGGCTGTGTTCAGCTGTGGACAATGATATTTGGAACACAATTTCGATCATAATTTCATAATGTAGAATTTCAAAACAAAGAGATTGACATATATGACTCATTTTATAAATTTGGGCTACATTTAACTTTATTACATAAAGGTCAATATTTTTTTTTATTTTTTATTCAGAATACTTAGGTTGTAATAAAATAAAATCCCATCAATTAAGTACATTTGTGATGGTTGCAAGACGTCTTGTTAAATGTTTAACTTCATTTAAAATTCAGTCGTGCGACAACGAGTTAATCTGTGACTCTATGCCGCGACATTTACAGAGGAAATGCCGCAAATACCCTGTATTAATGGTCAAGCCCGGCTTGGAACCACGTTTCGGAACGTAGCCGTATTTAAATATTCAAGTAGGTTGGTAGATGGTAAAGAATATAGTTCTCGCCGTTTTTGTAGATCTAATATGTTACTCCCATTTTTGGGGTTCCGTACCTAAAGGGTAAAAACGGGACCCTGTTACTAAGACTTCACTATCCGTCTGTCTGTGACCAGGCTTTAGCTCATGAACCGTGATAGCTAGACAGTTGAAATTTTTACAGATGATGTATTTTTGTTGCCGCTATAACAACAAATGCTAAAAATCTGCCAAGTGCAAGCCCGACTCGCACACTTAAACACTACAAAAATAGGTTGTAATATAGTATCCAATGTTGTATATATGTGGTACTATATCTTTATTTTTATAATTATTGATTCTTTTCACTCAAGTCAATTTGAATAACCTTTGTCAAGCCCGTAGCGGCGGATCGGGTAGCTGCCCTTGTGAGCCATTAGTCTAAAATTTAGCTGCCTACCACCGAGTTTATTAACACCAACCAACCGCTTAAACTATCATGTAAGGAAATAATTGTTAAACAAATTCCGACTTTATTTGATCTTCGTAACATGTAACTGGTTTACCGGTATCTCCCTAACTATACAGTTTGCATGACACAATTAAGATAATCATCCCAGAGACCGTTTTAACAGTTGCTTTAATTTCCGTAATATGCTTAAGTTCGCAAACAGATGCCAAAATGGCAGGGTTATTTCTGAAAATATGGCAGCTTACGTTTTGCTATACAACCTTAAGTCGTCTGGATGGTAAAGAGACCAAATACTAAGCTCGTCCATTGGAAAAAAGCGCCTAAAATGATGGATTAGTAATAAAAAAAAATCTTTTGATTTATTACGATAAGAGTAAAATTTTTGAAACCTACGGATGAATATAATACACTTACGGGATATAAACTATTTTAGGTTGTTTAATTACTATAATGAAGTTTTGAAATGAAATGAAATGAAATATTTATTGTTACAGATTGTAGGATATAAGGGTGTTACACTGTACAATCTACCCTATTCTGGGTGTGCAACATTAATAATAATTATAAATTAAATATTTGTCATACATATATAATACCAATTGTTAGTCAAGGAGTCAAAATAATTTTAATATAGTTATCAATTAAACATAAAATTCAATTTTACAATAATCATAATTATGGTTACATTTTATTTAATAGATCATTTACGGAGTAATAATTTTTATTGTGTAACCAACACAGCAATTTTTATGTATGTTTTCAAATTATTAACCTCCTTGATGTGCTTTGGGAGAGCATTAAAAACTTTAATACATATAGCATGACATTGCTTTTGGTAGAGCGAAGTTCTAGGAACTATATCATGGACCAATCTGTCAGGATTTCGCGTATTTCTGGGGTAAATATCGGAAGCCTTTTTAAAGAAATGTGGGTTGGTTTTTGCAAAGGTAGCTAGTTCAAAAATATACATGCATGGAAGTGGTAGTATATTGAGTTTTTTAAATAATGGTTTACAAGACTCAAAGGGAGGTACGCCACTAATAGCACGAATACATTTTTTTTAAGCTATAAATACCTTATTAATATCTGTTGAATAACCCTCACTAACAATCCATATTTAAGGACTGATGATACATATCCATGATAAGCTGTCAGCACCGTACTAAGGGCCGAGGTTTGTCTTAACCTGGTCAACACATATACGTATCGATTTAATTTACCACACAGGTATTTTACATGAGATTTCCAATTTAAATGTCTATCCAATTATATACCTAATAATTTTGTCTCGTAAACTTCTGTAATAATGGTGGTATTTTAATTCATATTAATATTAAGTTGCTTATTTCCATAGTTTTGTAATTGAATATAATTAGTTTTCGTCAGATTCACATTTAAATTATTAGCATTTAACCATTTTGTCACATCATTAATTGTATTTTTAATTTCATTTTCATAATTACTTACACTATCGTTGCATGAAACAAGGATTGAAATGTCATCATTCGTGACATTTTCGTTGTACATCATCTTAGTCTAGCAGCAGTTATATATAGAGTTAGCGCATGTTATGCAAATAATAAATGTAGCTTGCCTGCAGTAGATAAAGTGGAAGAGACAACAGTCTTTCTTAAGATATATTTTCACTATTTTTATAAACGATTGTGGTTTTCTGCTTGAAATGCACATTACTACTAAAAGACATGTCGCTGCTCTCCGTAGTTGTATTGAAAATATTAAAAAACATGAAAAGGTGGCGCAGCGAAAAGGGCAGAAAAAGGTAACATCAAAGTTTCCCTCCGTTTTACAATGAATAAGAGCTATACAATTTCTTGAAAATCGTTTTAATTAAATATCACGAAGAAAAACACTTTAAAATACTAAGCTCCTAGTGTAATGACACTACAAATAGATTAGTAGTAAAACGCATAACTCCACAGAACATGCGTTAATATTAAAAATATTAAAACGAATTACTATCATTCAATTGAAAATAGTGATACATATTATAATTTAAGAATATTTATGTACATTACATAAATATTTCTAAATTGTATACACGCACATTTAGCTTTAACTTCCACAGGGTAATGTTTAATACCACATCATTTGCTAATGACTGGATTTCGTGATTCATCGAAATAAAGCGTTGAAGATGTAAATTGGAGTAAATATTAGAATCATGTTGAATTTGAAATGAAAACTTTCATTGTTTCAACCGTACATTATGGAACAAAATCATAATAACTGAAGACAAGAGTCGTCGCATGTTTGTGCCTTGACAAAAATCAGTCTATAAATTAACAAATATGTATACATATTCTGATTAAAATATAGATTATTTTTACATATAAGTAATTAAGCAATCTATCTTTAATAATAGATTGGTTCTATAAATATGATATATCAAAAGCCTTATAGGAGTTTTTCGTCTATTTTCTCCGAAACTTATGCATTCAAAAAGGAAAAATTCGGTACACATTAAATTTACGTGACCTGATTGCGGATGTATGGAATTAGTACATGAGTTATACAATTGTGAATAATTTTTGAGGGGCAATATAAAACATAGTTTAGTTAACTTTTATGTCTATTACAAAACATAAAAAATACAAAGTGCGTAATTTTAGTCTGCAACTGCAACAAACTAACTGTTTAAAATACATAGACTCGATATGCATGTAAGGGATTGGTTTAGGACTGGTTGCGTCTTACTTGTAAGGCAGCATACCCCTTCAAAACAAGCAATCGAGTGCAGCGGCAAAAAAAAAAAACAAAATCTCAATTCCGTCAAAGTAATTCAACGACGGAGCAATATCATAACTGTCAAAAGACCACAGACAAAATCAAACAAGTATAGTTTCCTTCTAAACCAATCTAAGCTAATTATTCTAACTGCGTAATTTAAACGCTTATATATAAGGTGGCTATTAATTCATCAACAATACTGCGGGGGATGGTGTAGAATCGATAACTGAATGTGATCCACTCATAATTAATTTTCACATAAACAAAATTAATACTAACTATTGCCTAAGCTGTGGCGCGTTGACTTTGGTAATTATAGCGACGACAACACTCGCGGCCGCCGTGGACTAGACTCACACATACACACACGTTCTAAGTATTCTAACGCATTGCGAGGGCACTGAACTCGGTAGGTATAACTCAGCTGTTTCTTGTTTGACGGACGCAGAAGCGGTAGCAATGGCGAGGTGGTGCGGGCCAAGTAGGTATTAGATGGTAAGTAATAAGATGATTGATCAAAGAGGCGAGGAAATTTTCAACTGGCTCTCAATATCCGCTACCAGGGTTCACTTTTATCAGATACATAGTTAGGTACATCTCAAAATAAAGTTCACGACAAAGATGAAAATTCTTAAAGTATTAAACTTACTCATTAAATTCAATAAATCAAGATGTAACGTTTGTGCATCAAAACACTTCACAGGAGGCTCTGACATTTATCATTTGATAATTTTCATCGACAATCGATTTTATTAAACGAATGTTAAGTTTGAGGTAGAATGAAAACATAAAATTACATCCACTTGGCGTGTTTAAAAGTCAATCAATCCTATTTACAACAATCACTTAGTATCTACACAATTATTTACATGGCTATTTACACATGAGTCTGGACATATCCACCGTTCCTCTCGACGCACACAGTTATTCTTCGAAGGAGCGCTTGCGCTCTTTCGCAACGTAACTGCCGGCAACAATTCAGTAAATCTTATAATTCACCCACGGTAGGTACTAAGATTTTAACCGTTCTGTCCGTACACAAGGTCTTTAACACGGCCCCAGACATTCCATAGGTACTTATTAGGTAGTTTAGTCACTGCGCACTGCACTGTCTCTTGGGGTGTTTTGGCAGCTATTGGAATTCTCAAAGTAATCTCGCTTTCCTACACAAGCTATAATTTGCTAAAGATTTAATGAATAAAAATGATAACAATTATTTGACGTGCCTACAGTATTGAGATGTAGATACCTAGGCATGTCGTATTGTTTTAAGCCGCAACCGCGTCACGCGGTTGTCGTTGGCTTACGTTTTGTCGTAAGCCGCCAAAGATTCCGGCGGCGCGCGGCGTGTTTGTGCGCCCCGCCGCCCTCACTCCTCCGCGCCCCACAACGAACTATTTTATATTTTTACAAATTATTCAAATAAAAATGTCTTTAGTTGGTTCTTAGCACACGTCGTGAAAACTGTAAGTGAACGCTGCCGTGCGTACTTTTAAAAATGCCGCCGTACGGCTATTCAAATCAAGAGTACCTACCTACATGGAGATGGTGATATGTTATGAGCTCTCAGACTGGATTTATTTGTCTATGGCCGTGTTAAAGACCTTGTGTACGGACAGAACGGTTATAATCTTAGTACCTACCGTGGGTGAATTAAAAGATTTACAGAATTGTTGCCGCCTTTCGGCAGTTAAGTTGCGAAAGAGTTCAAGGGCATATCCTTCGAAGAATAACTGTGTGCGTCGAGAGGAACGGTGGATATGTCCAGACTCATGTGTAAATAATTGTGTAGATACTAAGTGATTGTTGTAAATAGGATTGATTGACTTTTAAACACGCCAAGTGGATGTAATTTTATGTTTTCATTCTACCTCAAACTTAACATTCGTTTAATAAAATCGATTGTCGATGAAAAATATCAAATGATAAATGTCAGAGCCTCCTGTGAAGTGTTTTAATGCACAAACGTTACATCTTGATTTATTGGATTTAATGGGTAAGTTTAATACTTTAAGAATGTTCATCTTTGTCGTGAACTTTATTTTGAGATGTACCTAACTATGTATCTGATAAAAGTGAACCCTGGTAGCGGATATTGAGAGCCAGTTGAAAATTTCCTCGCCTCTTTGATCTATCATCTTATTACTTACCATCTAATACCTACTTGGCCCGCACCGCCTCGCCATTGCTACCGCTTCTGCGTCCGTCAAACAAGAAACAGCTGAGTTATACCTACCGAGTTCATTGCCCTCGGAATGCGTTAGAATACCTCGAACGTGTGTGTATGTGTGAGTCTAGTCCACGGCGGCCGCGAGTGTTGTCGTCGCTATAATTACCAAAGTCAACGCGCCACAGCTTAGGCAATAGTTAGTATTAATTTTGTTTATGTGAAAATTAATTATGAGTGGATCACATTCAGTTATCGATTCTACACCATCCCCCGCAGTATTGTTGATGAATTAATAGCCACCTTATATAAACGTTAAGAATTAAGAAATTCACTCTTAGAGTAAATCAATAGTATTATATATTTGTTTTATAAAAACAAAACAAGTTAGATTTATGAAGTGATTTTTTATTTGAAATTATTTCTCCAAACCCACGCAAAAATGATGCCTAATTAAAGCGCAAAAAGTATAGTATAACCTAATAATTGCGTAAATGATATAATATATCTGTATCACTTATGCATATTTTTTCTTTTCCAGCTACGCCTTAAACCGGAGGTTTGTAAATTGTATTGGGCACAAAATGTAACGATAGATACATTTGAATACGGACAGCTTTTACAATAAAAGTGTTGTCTCGAGATAAGAGCGCTTTTACATTCAGTCAGCTGATTCTCCCGCTTGTGCCCATAAAAACTAAGATACAAAGGCCACAAAACTGCGTTATTTGTGAGACAAACAAAGCTGATCTCATGTTACGACGTGACATAAAATGCAGAAGCTTATAAGCATAAATACGGAACTGATATCGAGGCGTAAATTGGAGCCCTATCACAACTTCCATATTTTTATTAGATCCTGATTAAAATTATTCTAGGACAGAGGGTAAACGAAAATCTGACAAATAAAACAAGTATCTTCTATCTGCGCAGACTAATCATAGAAACTTCCCATAGAAGCTATGTTAGCATTCAGTAAGAAGTGCCTTGTGCTTATTGTGTAATTTACGAGTTATCGGATAACAAGGTAAGGTATTTGTATGGGAAGATATAGGTATACATGTATAGCGATGACATCTGATAAAAATAATCCATTGGTGCACAGTGTGCGTGAAAATTTTGTTGCAATAACACATTTTCCTATGTGCGTGAATTTGTTCCTATAAAAACACATTTTCTAAAGTGATTAGAGTTAGTATAGTTTTATGTCACAGTTTTTTGTTCAAAACATTGCGTGGAAGAAATTCGGTACTATGTAAAAACGTTATGTGTTGACAATGATTTTATTCAAGTTTTGAGCAATGGTAGCCGAGCGGTTATAGCTATGGATTGCGTTGCTGCAAGTCCACGGTTCTATCCCCGCCGTCGGCTTGAGCTTCAATACACGGTGGAAGGGCATTTTGCCCAGCCACCACCCTCAAGTAGAAATCTGTCACTAAGCACCAACAGTGTTCCAAAAAAAAGCAGATCCTTAATCAGTAAAATTACAGGCGCACATGATGAGACTCAACAACTGTATGTCTCAAGGTGACGGGCGCAGGAAACGTCGTCACTTGTAATGAAATGCAACTGTTGTAGGCAGAGGATACCGCTTAACATCAGGTGGGCATCGTGCTTGTTCCGTCTCAATAGCATCAAAAAAAAGTTATCCCGTAAAATGTTCTCTCAAATCCATATTACTGCCAAACTCACGAGAATTTTATTTAAAAAATATATTACTGCCTGTCCAGCTATCGGTTACGTTAGGAAATTATTTTTACACGGTAAAAAAGGATTCCTTGATTCAAGATAATATGCATTTATATATGCACTATGCAGTAAATTGTCTTAAGTTAAGAATATATATTTAGTTGAATTTCAAATAAATATTAATATACAACAATATAATCTGCATTCATTCAAAATAACACTCGCCATTGATTGAATATATCAAAATCTTCAATTAAGAAAATTAATGTATTGGTTAGAATGAATGATTTCAGAAAATTATGGCTTAAGACAATCATTTCTTACAATCAACGTATGAAATACCTTGTTCTAAGTTGTCGCGTATTTAAACTAAAGAACAAAATATTTTAGATCTGAATTAATGATGTTAAAAATTTTGACTGGAGAGGTTATCGTTTTGGGTCAAATGAATACATTATCACAGTTACTGTTTTTAAGCAATCGCTTCTTACTATCAAGATTACTGATATCTTGTGCCAAGTAGCAGGTGATTAAATTAAGATATTTTTTCTTTCTAGAAAGAAATTGTTATTTTAAGTGAATATAATATTATACTCTAGCAAAATAAATATTTATCGCCGTGACCTTTGATATGATTCCTTTAATAACTTAAATAATTATGCAGAAAGCAATAATGGTATTCATATGAGATTTAACGTTTTTAAAACAAAGAAATCATAATATTGATTGAATAAAAAATGTTATCGTCACAATATACATGAATGTTTACCTAAAGTATTATTATAATCTAACGTATTAATACAAAGCAATATTTAGTTATTAAAAGAGTTCAAGCTTTCAGCCAAATATATAGAGATATCGGGTTAAAACGTAGGTATTTAGTTTAATATTGTGCTTTAGTTGCCTCAAATAATTTATTTCGAAGATATATTTAATAATAAGATTTGCAAGGAAACTGACATAAGCTTCACTGAAGTAGCGAATTTATCAGGGCAAAACACCAGGAAGCCCGGGGGGTTACCACAACCTGTTAAGGTTGCGCATTGAGAGCACTTCTCTCTTGCTCACGCATTTCATATTAAAAAGAACGCGAAATCGCGTTCTATATCGCGAGAGAGAAGTGCTCTCAACGCGCAACCTTAAAAGGTTGTGGTAACCCCCCGGGCTTCCTGGTGTTTTGCCCTGATAAATTCGCTACTTCAGTGAAGCTTATGTCAGTTTCCTTGCAAATCTTATTATTAAATATATCTTCGAAATAAATTATTTGAGGCAACTAAAGCACAATATTAAACTAAATACCTACGTTTTAACCCGATATCTCTATATATTTGGCTGAAAGGTTGAACTCTTTTAAGAACTAGATATTGCTTTGTAATAAATAGGTTAGATAATAATAATCAGTGTACTTACATAATATTGATTTGTAGTAAAATAGAGGAGTGGAAAAAGAAAGCCATGAATCAATTATAGTACTTTATGAATATATTGTTTACCTTAAATCACACGCATTTTCAATTAATTATCTTGTAATTCTTATACAAAAATAAATAATAATAATAGATTTGCACTAATAAAAACAGACAACAGAGCATTATAAGTAAGTACTCAAAGCAACAACGTTATCCTTTGTTACTATAATTATCTTAATACCTCGAATCCCACGCATTTTCAATTAATCATCTTCTGGTTGAATCCAAAAATTCTTTAATTATTTTTTCTTAACTTATTTCTTTGTCGTATTTCGACATATTTCTTTATGATCTGGCTGGAGTAAGATGTTCTGAAAGATCTTTTGTAAGGCCTTTACCTGAAAATAATGTGCATACTTATAAGTAATAATAAACGATTCAATAATAGTACATTGTTCACAAAGTGGAGAAAGTGACCTATTCTCACGAGGATGTTAGTACACTGAAATGGGAATCGGTCAGTTGTTCCTGAGTGAAGAATAGCATTATAAATTGGAGGTATAGTACTTAGTATCTAACAAAAGATTTTTGTGGTGACGTGACACTGGCTAAATGCACAAAACTTTGGAGCTAATAACGAAAAAGTAAGTGGGGAGTTTAATTTTGCCATTTTTTTATAAAATGATGGAGCGCACTGTGCATTTTTAAGCACACTTTAGCATTGTAATAACTGGCTTAAGGTACGTAGATACTTTTAACTCGCTGTCAAACAAGATAAGAGGTTCTTTCCGAGCAAGTGTTGTACCTTAATTGTCTTCAATGAGTCTTCAATTTGATTGTTACACATGACTTAGGTACCGACGCTATGTCACCATGTTTAACAATCACGCGAAACTCTAGTGCCCCACATAATTATGTACCTACCTATTGAAAAACTGGCTATCTTAGCTCAGGTGAAATATGCTAAATATGCCTACATACAACGACCTTCGTTAGATTTGACGGTCCAAGTCGTCTGCGCCGGGTGTTCTATACATAAGTATGTATAGAACACATATTAGTAGTTAGTACATATTAGTAGTTAGTACATATTTTTTTTATGCCTGATATGTTAGCCTTTGACCTCTATCTCACCTGATTGTAAGTGTGATGATGTGGTAGAAGGTGTTGTTCAGGCTAAGCTAGAATTACTGGCTCTCAAGGACAGCTGCCAGAACACACCGTTAGGTGCTTGGTGACAGATTTTCTACTTGAGTTTGGTAGCTAGCCAGGCGGACATTCACAAAATGCCCTACCACCATGCTATAACGACTGCAATCCTAAGACAACAACCGAGACCGATGGCTTAACGTGCCCTCTGAATCACGGAAGCGCTCAGTAGTAATGTCACTAGCGGTCACCCATCCAAGTAATGACCGCGACGGAAATCGCTTAACTTTGCTGATCGGTTAATAAACTTCGCTACGAGCGCTTCAAAAATAGTAGCGATATGAAACCTACTGTTAAGAAAGGACCTACTTAGTACTTACTGCAAAATGCTTGAATGATTTCTTGAGGCATCTGCAAAGATATCAAGACTCCTTAAATCATCCGGATCAGCAGCATCCATGGTATATGTATTACACTATTAATTTTGCGACCAAGACAATAATCAACTTAAATTCATGTACATATTTTTTCGCCTTGTGCGGAGGAGTGGGAACTTGATAGACCACCAAATTTGAAGTCCTTACTGACACAAAAGTGAAAAGAGTCAATTCAATAAACAAATTTACTATAAGAAGAGTACTTCACGTTCACTTCAGTCGGACGCGGAGCAAACAACCAGTCAGTGTGGTCATTAGATAAATCCAAAAACGCCAATACCATACTTTGTTGAGTGATGTATTTTTGGCACTTATAGCCGTTTTATCATCAATTGTAAAATATAAGCTATTCGAGTTGAACTCATGCATTAAACGTTTTTAATAACCACAAATTGCTTATTAATGTGAACATGAATCGGAAACTTTCTGACGGCTCAAGTACAAGTACAAATGCTTCCAAATAGCTCAATAGAAGTTCAATGACGCTACTTACGAATACCAACGGTCGTACCAAATGTACTTCACGTCTATCATACATTTGAAATTAATAAGGGTTTTTTATAAACCCAACAATTTTTTTGTAAATTACTTTGTAAAAAAATGGCAGTCACGTGAGTTTTACCGTCGCCCCGGACTATTTCCAGAAATTGTTGTAAATTCGCTTCGTCACGTAATATACTGTATTTATTCATATATTAACAGTGAAAATAATATGTAACAATAATGTGTGAATTTGCCCCGTAAATATTGATGGTAACATAAAGTGGATAAGTTTTTGAAAGTGTGCCTCGTAATGTCATTCTTCACATACTCATTCCGATTTCTAACGAACAGTGATATGTGAAGAACCAACGATAAATAGAAAAATAATCAACATAATATAGAAACAGCCAACATTTAGCCAAGTTCAAACCGGAAAAGCTATTCTGGCAACACTTTAAGTAACTACAAACAGAAAGAAGATTAGGGTGTTTTCAAGCCAAGACAACGATTTTCTTGGAAGTACAAAATATATTATGTTAAACTAAGTATACATTAATTTATTTCGAAACAATTATAATTAAATAATTTGATCTGATACCCTTTAAAACTAATATTAATTTATTGAAACAATTAACTTATAAAACGTCTGTTAAATAAATTATACCTACTTATGTATGTAATTTATTTTTATTATAAATTAAAATTTATATAATATAAAGATAAAATAATAAAATTAGTATATGAAATGGTATTATCTGAAAATATATTACTTCGCTTGAATAATATAAACTTCTAAACGAAAATAGAGAGAAACTCAGCTCAATGATCGTCGTGTATTAGAAAAAGAACAAAGTTGTGTCAATCTAAGAAAGTATTGTATGAAAATAACATTTAATTTCCTTAATCTAATTGAAGTAGGGACTTTGACTGTACATTAAAAACAAATTTGGTCAGAAGTCATAATTCAGTTTTAACAATGAAAGTAGTGTATTGGAACAAATTAATCATAATATTTTGGAATGAACTACATTCATTGGTTTGAAGCAAAAACACTCTGTAGTTAAAATAAAACGCGTTTTATGATGATGACACCGTACGTTTGAATTAAGACAGAGGATATCTTAATATAAAATAAACAATATTTCAGTATATATTTTGCAATTTTCTTTTAACATTCGTGCTTAGTTTCATATAAGATTGTCAGATATTCAATAAGAAGACATATTCGCTTCACGCAAAGACACGCAACGATTGAAACAAATACTAAGTTTTCTTTCTTGTAAGCAAATAATTTTTTTTGTAGCAACAAAATTTTCTTCAAGCTTCACTAAATTATTAATTTATATTAAGAAAATGTATAATTTAGTTTAATATGCTATAATTGTATCGGAAACTAAACTATTTCATCTCAAAAAAATATGTTTGAGACAACAAAATGTCTTAACCGAAGAAATTCTCCTTACTCTTTTTTTTCCGTGTGGTACTAAATCTTTATTTTTATAATTATTGATTCTATTCACTCAAGTCAATTTGAATAACCTTTGTCAAGCCCGTAGCGGCGGATCGGGTAGCTGCCCTTGTGAGCCATTAGTCTAAAATTTAGCTGCCTACCACCGAGTTTATTAACACCAACCAACCGCTTAAACTATCATGTAAGGAAATAGTTGTTAAACAAATTCCGACTTTATTTGATCTTCGTAACATGTAACTGGTTTACCGGTATCTCCCTAACTATACAGTTTGCATGACACAATTAAGATAATCATCCCAGAGACCGTTTTAACAGTTGCTTTAATTTCCGTACTATGCTTAAGTTCGCAAATAGATGCAAAAATGGCAGGGTTATTTCTGAAAATATGGCAGCTTACGTTTTGCTATACAACCTTAAGTCGTCTGGATGGTAAGACCAAATACTAAGCTCGTCCATTGGAAAAAAGACCCTAAAATGATGGATTAGTAATAAAAAAAATCTTTTGAGTTATTACGATAAGAGTAAAATTTTTGAAACCTACGGATGAATATAATACACTTACGGGATATAAACTATTTTAGGTTGTTTAATTACTATAATGATGTTTTGAAATGAAATGAAATGAAATATTTATTGTTACAGATTGTAGGATATAAGGGTGTTACAAAAGTATACATAAGTACCTGTACAATCTACCCTATTCTGGGTGTGCAACATTAATAATAATTATAAATTAAATATTTGTAATACATATATAATACCAATTGTTAGTCAAGGAGTCAAAATAATTTTAATATAGTTATCAATTAAACATAAAATTCAATTTTACAATAATCATAATTATAGTTACATTTTATTTAATAGATCATTTACGGAGTAATAATTTTTATTGTGTAACCAATACAGCAATTTTTTTTTTGTATGTTTTCAAATTATTAACCTCCTTGATGTGCTTTGGGAGAGCATTAAAAACTTTAATACACATAGCATGACATTGCTTTTGGTAGAGCAAAGTTCTAGGAACTATATCATGGACCAATCTGTCAGGATTTCACGTATTTCTGGGGTAAATATCGGAAGCCTTTTTAAAGAAATGTGGGTTGGTTTTTGCAAAGGTAGCTAGTTCAAAAATATACATGCATGGAAGTGGTAGTATATTGAGTTTTTTAAATAATGGTTTACAAGACTCAAAGGGAGGTACGCCACTAATAGCACGAATACATTTTTTTTAAGCTATAAATACCTTATTAATATCTGTTGAATAACCCTCACTAACAATCCATATTTAAGGACTGATGATACATATCCATGATAAGCTGTCAGCACCGTACTAAGGGCCGCGGTTTGTCTTAACCTGGTCAACACATATACGTATCGATTTAATTTACCACACAGGTATTTTACATGAGATTTCCAATTTAAATGTCTATCCAATTATATACCAAATAATTTTGTCTCGTAAACTTCTGTAATAATGGTGGTATTTTAATTCATATTAATATTAAGTTGCTTATTTCCATAGTTTTGTAATTGAATATAATAAGTTTTCGTCAGATTCACATTTAAATTATTAGCATTTAACCATTTTGTCACATCATTAATTGTATTTTTAATTTCATTTTCATAATTACTTACACTATCGTTGCATGAAACAAGGATTGAAATGTCATCATTCGTGACATTTTCGTTGTACATCATCTTAGTCTAGCAGTAGTTATATATAGAGTTAGCGCATGTTATGCAAATAATAAATGTAGCTTGCCTGCAGTAGATAAAGTGGAAGGGACAACAGTCTTTCTTAAGATATATTTTCACTATTTTTATAAACGATTGTGGTTTTCTGCTTGAAATGCACATTTATACTTAAAGGCATGTTGCTGCTCTCCGTAGTTGTATTGAAAATATTTAAAAAACATGAAAAGGTGGCGCAGCGAAAAGGACTGAAAAAAGTTCACATCAAAGTTTCCCTCCGTTTTACAATGAATAAGAGCTATACAATTACTTGAAAATCGTTTTAATTACGTATCACGAAGAAAAGCACTTTAAAATACTAAGTTCCTAGTATAATGACACTACAAATAGATTAGTAGTAAAACGAATAACTCCACAGAACATGCGTTAATATTAAAAATATTAAAACAAATTACTATCATTAAATTGAAAATAGTGATACATATTATAATTTAAGAATATTTATGTACATTACATAAATATTTCTAAATTGTATACACGCACATTTAGCTTTAACTTCCACAGGGTAATTTTTAATACCACATCATTTGCTAATGACTGGATTTCGTGATTCATCGAAATAAAGCGTTGAAGATGTAAATTGGAGTAAATATTAGAATCATGTTGGATTTGAAATGAAAACTTTCATTGTTTCAACCGTACATTATGGAATAAAATCATAATAACTGAAGACAAAAGTCTCGTAGCATGTTTGTGCCTTGACAAAAATCAGTCTATAAATTAACAAATATGTATACATATTCTGATTAAAATATAGATTATTTTTACATATAAGTAATTAAGCAATCTATCTTTAATAATAGATTGTTTCTGTAAATATGATATATCAAAAGCCTTATAGGAGTTTTTCGTCTATTTTCTCCGAAACATATGCATTCAAAAAGGAAAAATTCGGTACACATTAAATTTACGTGACCTGATTGCGGATGTATGAAATTAGTACATGAGTTATACAATTGTGAATAATTTTTGAGGGGCAATATAAAACATAGTTTAGTTAACTTTTATGTCTATTACAAAACATAAAAAATACAAAGTGCGTAATTTTAGTCTGCAACTGCAACAAACTAACTGTTTAAAATACATAGACTCGATATGCATGTAAGGGATTGGTTTAGGACTGGTTGCGTTTTACTTGTAAGGCAGCATACCCCTTCAAAACAAGCAATCGAGTGCAGCGGCAAAAAAAAAACAAAATCTCAATTCCGTCAAAGTAATTCAACGACGGAGCAATGTCATAACTGTCAAAAGACCACAGACAAAATCAAACAAGTATAGTTTCCTTCTAAACCAATCTAAGCTAATTATTCTAACTGCGTAATTTAAACGCTTATATATAAGGTGGCTATTAATTCATCAACAATACTGCGGGGGATGGTGTAGAATCGATAACTGAATGTGATCCACTCATAATTAATTTTCACATAAACAAAATTAATACTAACTATTGCCTAAGCTGTGGCGCGTTGACTTTGGTAATTATAGTGACGACAACACTCGCGGCCGCCGTGGACTAGACTCACTCATACACACACGTTCTAAGTATTCTAACGCATTGCGAGGGCACTGAACTCGGTAGGTATAACTCAGCTGTTTCTTGTTTGACGGACGCAGAAGCGGTAGCAATGGCGAGGCGGTGCGGGCCAAGTAGGTATTAGATGGTAAGTAATAAGATGATTGATCAAAGAGGCGAGGAAATTTTCAACTGGCTCTCAATATCCGCTACCAGGGTTCACTTTTATCAGATACATAGTTAGGTACATCTCAAAATAAAGTTCACGACAAAGATGAAAATTCTTAAAGTATTAAACTTACCCATTAAATTCAATAAATCAAGATGTAACGTTTGTGCATCAAAACACTTCACAGGAGGCTCTGACATTTATCATTTGATAATTTTCATCGACAATCGATTTTATTAAACGAATGTTAAGTTTGAGGTAGAATGAAAACATAAAATTACATCCACTTGGCGTGTTTAAAAGTCAATCAATCCTATTTACAACAATCACTTAGTATCTACACAATTATTTACATGGCTATTTACACATGAGTCTGGACATATCCACCGTTCCTCTCGACGCACACAGTTATTCTTCGAAGGATATGCCCTTGCGCTCTTTCGCAACTTAACTGCCGGCAACAATTCAGTAAATCTTTTAATTCACCCACGGTAGGTACTAAGATTTTAACCGTTCTGTCCGTACACAAGGTACAGAAAATTTCCTCGCCTCTTTGATCAATCATCTTATTACTTACCATCTAATACCTACTTGGCCCGCACCGCCTCGCCATTGCTACCGCTTCTGCGTCCGTCAAACAAGAAACAGCTGAGTTATACCTACCGAGTTCATTGCCCTCGCAATGCGTTAGAATACTTAGAACGTGTGTGTATGTGTGAGTCTAGTCCACGGCGGCCGCGAGTGTTGTCGTCGCTATAATTACCAAAGTCAACGCGCCACAGCTTAGGCAATAGTTAGTATTAATTTTGTTTATGTGAAAATTAATTATGAGTGGATCACATTCAGTCATCGATTCTACACCATCCCCCGCAGTATTGTTGATGAATTAATAGCCACCTTATATAAACGTTAAGAATTAAGAAATACACTCTTAGAGTAAATCAATAGTATTTTATATTTGTTTTATAAAAACAAAACAAATTAGATTTATGAAGTGATTTTTTATTTGAAATTATTTCTCCAAACCCACGCAAAAATGATGCCTAATTAGAGCGCAAAAAGTATAAGTATAACCTAATAATTGCGTAAATGATATAATATATCTGTATCACTTATTCATATTTTTTCTTTTCCAGCTACGCCTTAAACCGGAGGTTTGTAAATTGTATTGGGCACAAAATGTAACGATAGATACATTTGAATACGGACAGCTTTTACAATAAAAGTGTTGTCTCGAGATAAGAGCGCTTTTACATTCAGTCAGCTAATTCTCCCGCTTGTGCCCATAAAAACTAAGATACAAAGGCCACAAAACTGCGTTATTTGTGAGACAAACAAAGCTGATCTCATGTTACGACGTGACATAAAATGCAGAAGCTTATAAGCATAAATACGGAACTGATATCGAGGCGTAAATTGGAGCCCTATCACAACTTCCATATTTTTATTAGATCCTGATTAAAATTATTCTTGGAAAGAGGGTAAACGAAAATCTGACAAATAAAACAAGTATCTTCTATCTGCGCAGACTAATCATAGAAACTTCCCATAGAAGCTATGTTAGCATTCAGTAAGAAGTGCCTTGTGCTTATTGTGTAATTTACGAGTTATCGGATAACAAGGTAAGGTATTTGTATGGGAAGATATAGGTATACATGTATAGCGATGACATCTGATAAAAATGATCCATTGGTGCACAGTGTGCGTGAAAATTTTGTTGCAATAACACATTTTCCTATGTGCGTGAATTTGTTCCTATAAAAACACATTTTCTAAAGTGATTAGAGTTAGTATAGTTTTATGTCACAGTTTTTTGTTCAAAACATTGCGTGGAAAAAATTCGGTACTATGTAAAAACGTTATGTGTTGACAATGATTTTATTCAAGTTTTGAGCAATGGTAGCCGAGCGGTTATAGCTATGGATTGCGTTGCTGCAAGTCCACGGTTCTATCCCCGCCGTCGGCTTGAGCTTCAATACACGGTGGAAGGGCATTTTGCCCCGCCACCACCCTCAAGTAGAAAATCTGTCACTAAGCACCAACAGTGTTCCGTAAAATCCTGCAAGCAGATCCTTAATCAGTTAAATTACAGGCGCACATGATGAGACTCAACAACTGTATGTCTCAAGGTGACGGGCGCAGGAAACGTCGTCACTTGTAATGAAATGCAACTGTTGTAGGCAGAGGATACCGCTTAACATCAGGTGGGCATCGTGCTTGTTTCGTCTCAATAGCATCAAAAAAAAGTTAGCTCGTAAAATGTTCTCTCAAATCCATATTACTGCCAAACTCACGAGAACTTCATTTAAAAATATATTACTGCCTGTCCAGCTATCGGTTACGTTAGGAAATTATTTTTAGATTTTCATATTTTATTCACAAAATATGCGGTGCAGGTCACACAGGACTTTTAAAAGGCAGGTAAGGTTGATAAGTTAATCGAAATTCTTGCTGTCTATCATATTTTTAGATACCAGCAAATTTTAATGACCTTTTGTAAAGTTTTAATGAGATTTGAAGATATTTTGGGCTTTATTTTTAAAGGGTGCAAAACAAACATTACATACTCACGAGCAATGAATGTTTATGGTGATGAAAACGAATGCTTATTAATTTAGGGCGGGCAAACAGACGGCATTTGCCCTTAATAAAGGATATCAAGGTAGATTTCAGTAATTAATTGGTTATTTTCACCATTTCGCGATTCTTACGACGCGGACACAGGTTGCAGTAAAGCATTATTGTGTCGAAGTAAGTTTTCAGTAGAACTTTACTGTAACGAGAATAATTATAACACGAAACGATTTTATTCCTTTAGGAAGCGATTTAATTTAAATGTAACCTTCTAAGGACTGTAATATTTTATGATATCCTCTAATACAATTTAAGAGTCTAAAAACCCTATAAAATTATTATTAATATTTTTTTACCTTTTTAGAAGTGCTACTATCAGTTCTTGAGTGCTGAATTTAACCAGTTACAAACACGTAAGAATATTTATACTCGAACAAATTCTTAGTGTTTAATTCCGGATTTGAATTTGTGTGTAAACAGAGTGCAGATAAGATTTTAATTAGAATTTTTCATGTGATAGGAGGGCAAACGAGCATACGGCTCACCTTATGGTAAGTGACCACCGTCTCCTATAAACTATAATTGTCAAAAGATAAATTTGTTCAACCTGTTTTTCACCACGATTAGAAGCGCATACAAATATAACAATATTTTAAAATTATAAATTTCTGAAGTAATGTTTTGACAAGATAAATGTTGGTAAATGCATTGCTTGCGCTCATACATGAGCTCTCTTGATAAACGCCTATTTTATCAAGGTTAAAACATCACCCGATAAACAGTAAAGAATACATGTTCAAACTTAACATGTAGTTTTGAAAAAAAAATTGAAACGGTAAATCTTTACCATCCTTGTTTTTTAAATATAAAATTCAAGGCTATACAAGAAGCAGTAATAAATCGCTTACTTATGTCCTCGAATCAATATATATTTATAGGTAAACAATTGATGTATGAAAATTATGATTTTGTAAACTTTGCAAACAATTTATGTTTACTTATTTCACTGTCAAAGTAAGTGAACTTGCATCTAATTTTTCACGATGAAGCCCTCTTTTCTGAATCAGAGAAATAAAACAATTGTAGCTATAATAACTAATATTTAAAGTCGTTTAAAAAAAAAAAGAGACTTAAGTTGCTAATTACTGTACATGGCAGAGTCCATGAGTTTAACCTATTGAATACAAAGCATATTAATATACATATCGAACAAAAAAAACAAAAAACATTAGACCATATTGGCAAGCGAAATCCAGCTAATCAACAGCATGCAGATTTCTCTTAAATAACTGAGTCAGTGATTACCTACGGCCTCGACGAATTCTGAAAAATTGTGAAGAGATCTGCAAAAATCCTGGAAAAGCAATCTCACAATACATGCTCCAATATACTTGTATTTTATGTTAAGAAATACAGCAGTTGCTACCAGCATGAAAATTTTCTAATAACATGTATTTTTCTCATTAAATAAATGTTGTTTAAACTGAATTTTACGCGTGTTTATATATACTATAATGTACTATTTCTGTATATTTGATCAGTACATAAAAAGAGCTTAATACTGGCTAATTTGAATAAACTATATACTGGGTTTCGTACCATATATATTAATCATAATTTGATTTTAACATCTTGATAATCAGAGTATTATATTGTTAACGTTTGCTTAAAAAAACAAATATTTAATCTAGATTTTATAGCTAAAAGTAACCAGTATTAATTTTAGTTCTTTTCCATACAATTGTATCTTATTGCTTTCTACTGTTGCCTAGAGTTTCCCTTATAAAAGGACGTTTATTATTAGTTTCGTTCAACTTCCTCACGAGAATATTTTTTTCTGCTTTATATAAACAATACCTATATGGCTCACGCTACTTCTAGTAAGTAATGAACTGAAAGCTCATTGAAGAAAATTCAATTAACTTTGAGAATTTATTTTGTATCCCTGTTAAAAAGATTAATAAACTATTTACTAATGTTAACTAGAACTTACAAGAAAGTATTATAAATAATCGTATTACCTATAGAATGTACGAGTACTTCAATTTGTAAACAAAATTGCCCATATGAATTTAACATAGTTTTTGCAAAATTCTTTCTATTAAAACCTAACAACATGAAAATAAAATCGAGTAAATTTATATATTCCTGAACTATTTGCTTTAATCTTAAAAGCTTTGTTACGTGAACATACAGACAGATGCTGAGATCCTATTGTTTTTACTACGTTAGGGTAACGGACCAAAAGGTATATGGATCACTATTCTAAATTACTCTCCTGCCTGTCTGTCCATCCGTCTATATAACTCACTCATAACTATCTATGGAATGAATAAAATAGCTCTATATTATGACTTAATATAGATTTGATAACCATATGTCTCAGAGCAATTAAGTAAGGAAGAGGGAGTCTAAAGAAAATCAAAAGTGAAGCATAAAATTCAGACAATTTTATGTACGGCACAACTCACTGGCACAAACGTATCCAAATTCTGCCAATTTTGTTTTCATTCACGATAGACCGTCGCACATTATGCACGTAACAAATAACGGAATAAATAAATTAAAAACCAACTTTAGTATTAAAACACACGTAAATATTGAATATAACGTACTTTCTTTAATATTATACAACCCAATTTAGGTTATAATTTCGAATAAAAATGTAAACAAAAGTGTTGCCAGACATACATTTTAGGTAGTTTCCGAAATTTAAAATTTGATGCACTTAGCACTAAGGTAATATACTTAAATTAAACAAGCCAATAGTAATTAAACAACTTTAAACGGATTAAATCGCGTATATTTGTCATTATTTTTGTCCCGACGTTTCAAACACTTTGCAGTGATCGTGGTCACGGGGTGACACCCCGTGACCACGATCACTCAATATACGCGATTTATTTCGTTTAAAGTTGTTTAATTACTATGTGTAACAATCGCGAAAACCTAAGACAACATTAAACAAGCCAATGTTTATTAGGACAATCCAAGAGGCTATTGTATCATATAGTGGAAATAGTAAGGAATTTTGTAACTAAAAAAAAAACGGCCAAGTGCGAGTCGGACTCGCGCACGAAGGGTTCCGTACATTAGCTATACAACATTAGACTTCATATTTTAACCTTTTCTTGTTTAAACGTGCGCGATTCCGACTCGTACTTGGCCAACTTTTTGTATTTGTTGTTATAGCGGCAATAGAAATACATCATCTGTGAACATTTCAATTGTCTAGCTATTACCGTTCTTGAGATACAACCTGGTGACAGACGGACAGACAGCGAAGTCTCAGTAATAGGGTCCCGTTTTTACCCTATGGGTACGGAACCCTAAAAACTGGTCGTCTATCTAAGTATGTAGGTAAACGCACTATTTTTTAAGGTTGCTATCAGGCCCTTACGGCCTAAACTATCATCAATAAGTCCATTACAGTCCTCAAAATTTATTGGTTTACATACTTCAGTAGATGCCCAGTTTGATGGTTTTCGTGTTATTTTTAACTTATTAATTTAATTATTTTACAGTCGGTTAATTTCCTTAAATTACTTTTATTTATGCATTATTAATACTAAATAATAAATAATTACACGTTTTGTTTGAAATTAAAAAAATATTCACAAAACATCACTGGGTATAAGTTACAAAAACTCCAAAGTTGAGAGATACTTTAGTAACGAAAACAAAAAATTTATAGAATGCAATTTCTAGTTTCTGCGTAACACGTGGACAGACAAACAAATATACTAACACACAAACATACATACTACTTTTAACACCAAAAACTGTGCAGTTCTGACAATATTATATACACTTAGGTCAAATTGATTATCCCCATTTTTGAAATCTCTTAAAAAGGACACGCCAAGTAGTTTTATTTCCAACTACGGCACCTGCGTCGAAACCCTACAATATAATATGTGACCTAACATGCCCTTGGTAAATTATTTATTGTCCTAGAGAACGTCACTTAAGAATATAATAAAAACATTGTAAACCATTTTAAAGAATGAGGATTGTGCAATATCATTGTAAAGTTTTCGATGAACAAATTTTGCTGTAATAATTCTAAAAAGTTACGAAAAATTAAACGATAATAATCGTGATGATTGTGCACTATTATTGTACTTCCACGAACAGATTTTGCTTTAATTATATTCTGTTTATTTATATCATCACAAATGTATGTGCCATAAATCCCACAAATAAGTTATTTTTTTCTTTCATATGACATCACTTCCATTGCACACATATATAAAATGGTGGCTTCAGTTTGATGTTGTTCTGGACTCTATCTTTCCTTCTTAGTTTGTCAGAACCATATGTATGTCAAAACGGACATTCATCATAATCATCAACAGACATATCGTCCCTACAACAAAGACCTTAACCCCCCATTAGGGGTGTTTGTCATGATCCCCACGCTTGACAGGCGATTTTGGGATCGCCATGGGACCATAAGGCGCTGCTACTCAACATTATAATTAGTAAAGTTAAGTTTGAAGATAAAAGTTATGTTATTATTGGAATCATTTAATAAGCTGAGCAATCTTTGACTCTGTTTAATCTTGTACAGGAAAGTTGCCTGAGGCAAAAAGGGTATTAAGTACATTTATATCCATCACGATGTAGAATTAGCAAGTATACTGATCCCACCCCATGTTCTACTTCTAATGGCTACTAAAAGTCCATTCCTGTTTAATTAAGAGCTATTAACACGGACATGAAATGGACACTGATGTGTAATTATTTGAAGCACGTCGTAGCTTTGTGCATAGTTGTCATTCAATTTGAATTTTCGAATGGAGCTTCGTTATAGCCAGAGGGTGAGCTCATCATTATGATTTCTGCAGTGTACTTATATTACAGTATTAAGAAATCAATTATGAAATTGCGGAAAACGTGCCATGTTTGTTTCGAGAGGAATTTGATAATTAGTTTGAGTTTATTTTTATGTATTTTCAAGTAAGTAGTGGCTTTGGTTTCTTATTCTAAATGGTTGTAAAAGAATTAAGTTTAACTATTATAATATGTTGAGGTAGTAAAAGTAAGCAAGAAGTAGTATTTTAAAGCACTCGTAGTGGGTCTTGCCTTGTAGTTCTTAAAAGATTATCTGTATAGATTAGGTAATGTTCACTAATTGGATTGGTGATTGCTAGTGAGATAAACTACTAAGTATTTTTTGTGCCTTGGGGGCACGTTAACCCTTTAATCTGATTGTTGCCTTAGCGCAATCGTTATCTGCAATCGTTATCCTTTGAGCGATCAGGTGGCCTGAAATTTCTAAAACTGCGTGGGTAATCTGTTACCAAGCCCCACCGCTAGCTGCCCTTGAGAGCCAGTGCCCATTCGAGGTTTATCCTGAATATAACTTTTACCCAAATTCATTCTCACTTAACATCAAAGGTCAAAGTTAAAAAAAGCAAATGACTGCTATAAAATTACTTTCTCTTTAATAAGTCGCACATTTAAATACACGGACATTGTGACTGAAATTTGTGGACGTGGATATATGATTATTTGAAACACGCCTTGGGTCTCATGATAGCTGATATTCAATTATCCAATGGGGCAATGGTCTATGTAGCTCGTTATTATGACTTCTGCCTTGTCTGAAATTTAGAAATCCATTTGGAAATTCTGTACAGCATTGACGTCAAATTTAAAAATATGAAATGAAGCACAGTATGTTTGAAAAAAATAAGTCATTACATATGTGAGTATGTATACAGTACAGTATGTAAGTTTCAGTTAGTTTAAAATATAATTTTCACCATCGAACAAAGTTTTAAAATGTTTTAGTATAATAGATAACACCAAGTTTATTTATTGTAAGTTATAAAACGCTGCCAGTGTGTACTTTTGAGGCAGTATAAAATATATTTGTAGTTGATTAAATGATCAGTATACGTAACACGACGTATCTATCTCAATAATGCCAAACATAAGGACAGTTCTATCTATCGTCTATAATCGCCAGGAGGGTGTTGTTGGACTGGCACTGCAGAAACGTGACAACCCCATCACCGCCCTGAATGCATTGTTGTCTTGGACGCGGAGGGAGCTTTAGATCCTTTTCGTATAGTAAACTAACAGGCTGCACGTGTTCAGTGATTTACAGTGTGCTTTGAAGAGCGTTTTTTAAATTTCTGTTGAACATGGTGCAGACCTGCAATCTATCATATTTGTTCTAATCGACAGAGCCCTAAGCTCTTCCTCAATGCCAGCGCAGTCCCTAAGGTCAGCGGGAGCTATGTGCCCCAGTACTTAAATTGATTCACCCATTTAAAGAAACAGTTCAGATAACTCACTAACTTCTAGTCACATTGAATATAAGTCTGTGACTACCTATGACTACCTCACAGATACAGATTGACCTTCCTAAAACATAGACGCAATCAAAAACATCAAGTTGAATAGTTCAGATTATTAACAGAAATTCCATCTATAGTGTCGTGGCATTTGACATTGCTAAGCACGTCAATTGTTTCTTTTTAAATATACAAGTTAAACAAAATAGGTGAGGTTAAACCACTTAGATTAAAACCACACTCCAGCTGCTATGGCTCAGATATCGCCCCTGGCTAAACTGACACTATTAAATTTGTACCAAAACCTTAACATATTAAATGAATTCACGTAGTCAAGTCAATCTTAAGTTTTTTCCACGGGCTCTCATACGAGACTAATAAAAAGCTTTGCACAAGTCGAGGAAGCACGTAACCATTTTTTTTACCAAAAAATGGAATCGACTTCAAAACCCAAAAGTGTGAAATAACTTGTTGAAGTCGGTACCATGATAGTTCAAAAGTACCTACTATCACAAAATTGTGCACATGATACCGACTTCGACAAGTTATTTCACACTTTTGGGTGTTGAAGTCGGTTACATTTTTTGGTAAAAAAAAATTTTTCACTCTTTTTACTGACCCTTGCTACTTACGGGATCGATTATCATTCATTGTCAACGACTACATCACCAAGATAGGTGAATATTTTTCAGTTATTAAAATGGGACCAAAAGACAAGCATCAGCTTTGAACCAAAAAAAGTGAAAATCGGTTCACCCAGTCAAGAGTTCTGAGGTAACAAACATAAGTAAAAAAAAATATAGGTGAATTGAGAACCTCCTCCTTTTTTGAAAGTTGGTTAAAAACAGAGTTTTATGATTAGTGTATTATTTGACGGTATGCTTAAGATATAGTGTGTATAGCACCCTCAGTAGTCCGGGACGAAATCCAAACTGGTTATCATGCAACGTAACATATTAATATAACTTTTGCCGCAACCGTCGAAAGTAAAATAGGCCTGTAGTTATGTTTATAACCAAGGTCTTATTGTTAGGTTTTATTCTTAACCACAGGCACTACAATAGTTGTCATAAAATCGGACGGCGCGGCGTGTAAAAATGACTCACACGCAACGAGTAGAATATTGCCAATATTCTGTTTACGTTTAGGCCAGCATGAGGCAAGTGCTCAACTGATAAGCTGATCATGCTCTGGTAACTTACCCTTCGTCAAATATTCAATTGTTTTACATTTCTTTTGCAATAAAACGTGTATACTAACTACACCGGCAACTCAACAAAGCGCACTCCACCGTTTGCTGGACTAAAGGGGACTGTTTACAAAAATGACTCATAAAAATATTGGCAATAACCAAGGATTACTCACCCCATCAACACATATAAGAAGACCTAGCGGAATGTTAATTACTGGTTTAGTTCACAAAAAATGTAATAAAGTCATACACATACAATAAATCATTTTCCAGCAACAAAGATTTAAGTGTCAACTATACGTAAGAACCTTATTCATTTCCGCACGGTGTGTGCCCGAAAATTCACGAGATAAACGCACTGGCCCGGTTTTCGGGACATTTGCTGAATTTATTATACTCCCACACGAGAACAAGACTTTTGATACATTTCAATCTCTTAATTTTGAAAACGGTAGTTTGTGAGTTTTTCAAGGACTAGTTAATTTATTAACAAAATAATAAGGGTTTTGTACACGCAAGTGAAACGGGTTAATGCGTTTATTTTTCATTTGTTAATAAAGTAATAATTCACGTAAAACATATATTAAACCAGATATTTGCGTTAGCCGTCCATGACCTATCGTCAATTTTAGTAGCTATAGTATTGTATATAGTTCGTAGTATTTTATGAATAAAGGCATACTTACCGCCGGTTGAAAAAAAATGACAATATATTTTAATTTGTATTTATTTACGGTCGCAAAAATCTAAATGTTAAATTTATTTACGACTCAATGTATATTTTATTTCTTAACTACATATACTGGCTAGAACTCACGGTGTTTAGTCTAGCGGCCCTTGAAGCTGCCCGCATTCCTTGAAAATGAGCATCTTTACTGCTCGAATACCGGTCGGAGATAACGACTAAACACCGTAAGTTCTAGCCGGTATATGTAGTTAATAAGTATGTCAAATCAAGTTAGATTTTATGAAAAAATATCTTTTATTTAAGGTTTGTTTTTCCCATTCATTTTACACTAATAATGATCAATATCCATTTTTATTTATTTTAAATACTGGCAATATACAATGAATGGAGGAGGCCTTTGTTCAGCAGTGGACGTTTTCCGGCTGATGATGATGATGATGAATATACAATAATTTACAGCAACAATAAAAAACATATTCGAACTCATTAACTACTCAGATGTATATTTACTACCGTTTATCTGTTCGTTCGAAATATCTTGCTGAAATAACTTACTACATGTTACAAATATGTACTATATAATTATGTTATTGTGCACGCCGATAAAAAAATAGTACATCACCGTATTGTTCAGATTGTACCTCCAAGCTTGCTCCAAGCAGCGTGCGTTACAAGACACTGTGTTTTGACTAGATGGGAATAAATAGCATGTAAAATTACTGAGTTAACGATTCAATACTATTGTCTAATCTGTGAATTGACACCATATATTAAAAATCGAACAAAATCATACGCGGGTACATAATTCTGTTTATTAGGTGATATTGAAATCTTGATAAAAAAAAACAATGAACCAAGATCTTGATCATCACATCGCAGCCAATTTTGGCGTCATTTTAAATCAAAGAACCGATTTTTTTGTTGTAACTGGTTGAAAAACGCCGATCTGCCACCGAAATCGCAGAATAGGTGCTTAGTGTTAAGTATGGTGTTCTTCGCCATGTACGACAATTTCTTTCGCTTTTTTTTTTCACATTCCGACCTGTGCCGCCACGCCGTGCACACCTGTCTACAGCTCCGCCAGTATCTCCCAGTGAGACCGCAATAGTCCCCGCACTATTGCCGTCTCACTCGGGTCATCGTTCCGACGCTAGTTGCAGACCAGTGCCTTGGAATACGCAGTCCTGACGAAGTTTTTGTTTTGTGTGCAGAAGCTGAGCAGCCGCCGAACGCCGAGCAACGCGAGCTACGAGCTCGCCGTGCCGTCGCGCAGAGGCGCTCTAAGACGTCAGGCATTACCACCTACCCAAGTCCCTTGTTTCGGACGAACAACATCATATCGGGCTGGTGGTCTTGTTTTGACCGCACTTTTCGGTGCGCATTTCACCACTTTACTACCCGACACAACATAGTAACAGTCGCGTAACAACACACTTTGTGCTGTTAAGCGACGTCGTTCAGGCGTGGGGTAGCGTCAGCCAAACCCGTCTGAACGATCAAATCCGCCATTTGCTGCGGTCGCAGTGTGACACCCTACGGTGACAACGGCCACTGTTGTTGTTTTGGTTTAACCTTGCACCGTGGCCTTTCCCGCTTCACGGGTCAGCCGAAGCAAGCTGGGCTCCGGGATTACTGGCCTTGGGGTCGCCCCTAGTCAACCCCGGAGTAGCGCTTAGGAGCACCCCTCTCCGCCGAGAAAAAAGCTCGGAGAGGGTACACAACTAGGGCACACCCTAGGTACACACTCCCTCTCACACAGTGAGCTCACAAGGTGTGTGAGGGAATTCAAACCCTTGATAGGGCGTCCTGAGTATTCCCCTCAGGATGCAGGCCCGTCCCTCTAACGGTGAGGTGCAGGTCCTTCAGACCTTCGCCCTCCGCCACCCCGATCTGTATGTTGCTCATATGCAACTCCTAGAAGAGGAAGCGAGTGCCCGCCTCACGGACACTCTTATTGCTCCCTCCGGGACTTCAATCCCGGAGGCCAACGTCCCTCCTCTGACCCGGTCCTTCTCAGAGGACAGCCCGCTTTCGCCCGCCCCGGGCCCGGACAATAGACGCACGGTGGCAGCCCCTCCCCGTGAGAGGTCTCGCTCGCGCTCACCGATCGGGAGGCCAGCGAGCACCCGTCCCTCCATCGCCGTTGTCGAGCCCACTTCGGACTCCGAAACGGAGATGGAAGTAGATCCGAGTCGCGCCTTACGCACTGACTCGGACTCCGACAACGACGGCTATACCGTCGTTGACCGCAAACGCAAGCGTGCTCCTAAAGCCGCTAGTTGCGCAACTTCCGCCCCTCCCGCCAAGGCACCCGCTAAGGCCCCCGCCTCCGGCAAGAAGCCGACCCCCGCCCCGCGCCCCGCGTCTCCTCCCTCCGCTCCGGCCACTACTGCCGCGTCCCCTCAGGACGCGAGCGCGCGCCGCGAAAAACCGCCTCCACCCCTGTTCATTCAGGACAAAACCAAATGGGACATGCTGTCCCGTTTAGTTTCGGATCGTGGGATCCATTACACTAATGCCCGCTCCACGCAGCAGGGCATTAAAGTCCAAGTGCCCACCAGTAGCGACCACAGAGCGCTAACAAAGCTCCTCCGTAAAGAGAGCATAAGTTTTCATACTTATGCGCTCGAAGAGGAAAAAGTCCTTCGCGTTGTGATTCGCGGTGTGCCTAAGGAGATACATACCGATGCGGTATGTGACGACCTTAAAGCACAAGACTTCCCTGTGCATGCGGTTCACCGCATGTACAGCGGGAAGGACCGCAGTCCATATGACCTAGTACTCGTAGTACTAGACCGTACACCAGAGGGCAAGGCCATTTTTAATTTAAAAAAGGTCTGTGGCCTCTCAGGACTCGATGTCCAAGCCCCATACAAAAATGGAAGTCCCTCGCAGTGCCATAACTGCCAACTATACGGGCACGCCTCCCGTTTCTGCTTCGCTCGCGCTAGGTGCGTTAAGTGCCTAGGCGATCACGCGACAGCAGCGTGCACTCGCACCCGGGATTCGCCGGACCCACCCAGTTGTGTTCTATGCGGTGCTCAAGGGCATACCGCGAATTACCGTGGTTGCCCTAAAGCACCACGAGTGAACCACAGGGTGGCAAGGCATAGGCCGACCCGTCCCTCTTACGACCGTTACCAACGGGTAAGCCCTAAACTAACGGTAGTACCTGCCTCACAGGTAATACCCGCGCCGCTCCCAGCCCGTAACGCATGGTCTAAACCACCCAGTATGGTTAAGACCGTCGCTACCGCCCGCGCCCCGGCCCGCGCGCCCGCACCCGCGCCCGCACCCGCACCCGCCCGCGCCGCGGCCCCTGCCCGCGCACCGGCCCCGGCTCGCCCCGCGCTCCCGGCACCCGTCGCCAACACCATTCGCGCGCCTCCCCGCGCCGCTTCCCGGCCACAAGCTCCACCTATGCCATTGATGGCTGCCCCTCTTCAAGAGGCAATCAACCTAGTCAGCGATCTGGCTATGTCGGTTGACATCAATGAGGTACAAGAGCTATTCCACAAGATGCAATACGCTCAATCCCCAGCGGACGTGATCCAATACACATTGGAACACGCGAATTTACTTAGCGCCCTTAAGCGCTTCGTTCCCCAGGCCCCTCCCCCCAGTACAGCCACTATGGGTAGTACAACCGAACGCACGAAACCGTACTCAGTTTCGTTAGCGTCATTTAACGCTGACGGCCTCTTCAGACAACGTGACCTCGTCCACGACTTTTGTTGTACCCACCTTATCGATATCATATGCGTGCAGGAAACCTTTCTAAAACCGGGGAAGGCGAACCCTAGGTTTGCCAATTACAGAACGGTACGTGATGATAAAGTGAACTCCCGTGGGGGAGGCACTCTTATCTATTACAAAAGGTCCCTGCACTGCATTCCCCTACCTACCCCGACTCTTGTTAATATGGAAGCATCTTGTTGCCTCCTAGCTATGACTGGTCATCAACCTATAGTCATAGCGTCCTGTTACCAAGCTTGCTCCAAGCCGATCGTCCGAGCTGACTTAGAAGCCCTATTCTCATTAGGAAGCGCCGTCATTCTGATTGGCGACTTCAACAGTAAGCACATCCTATGGAATTGTAACGTCAACAATCCCAGAGGTATTGCACTTGAAAACCTAATCGCAGAACTTAACTTTGACATAATTGCGCCCACTGAGCCCACTCACTACCCTTATATGGAAGACCACCGATCTGACTTGCTTGACATGGCACTATTCAGAGGCGTAACACTCCGGTTACGCTCCATAGAAGTGGTTCACGAGCTTCACTCTGACCACCGACCCATTATACTGCGACTAGGTCCCGACCCAACGACTGACCTCCCCCGCCCCACTAAGACGATAGTGAACTGGAAGCAAGTAGGCGATGCCCTAAAGGCTATCAGTTCACCGGACCTAGACAAGATCCCTGACGACATCCTGACAAAAGATGACGTAACCCTTGCGATCGATTCGTTCACCAATCACCTCTCCACCGTAGTAGGTGCATCCGCAAAGGAGGTCATAGTGCCGGACGACCGGCGCCTTGTCATTCCAGCGGATGTGAGACGATTGGTGACGGAGAGTAAAGCAGTGACCCGACATTACGACTCTTACCCCAGTAAAGAGAACAAAACTAAGAAACGCCACTTTCAACGCATGGTTCAAAGTCGCATGTCTGAGTTGCGTGATCAACAATGGGGCGATAAACTTTCAAACCTCGTGCCAAGCCACCATGCTTACTGGGACTTGGCGCGAGGCTTGAAAGGAAGTAACCATAACGACATGCCTCCCTTATACAGACCAGTCCCACTAGTCCCAGCGTTCTTTGACGAAGACAAAGCTGAGTGCCTAGCTGATAGCCTAGAGGCTCAGTGTTCCCCTAACGTAGATCACGTTGACCAAGCTCACCTCGATTCGGTGGATGCTGAAGTCGAACGTAAAAGCTCTGTGGTCACCTCTGAACTCCCACCAATCACCTTAGCGACTTACGCTGAGGTGGAGAGACAGATCAAGGCCCTCCGACCGCGCAAATCCCCCGGTGCCGATGGCATCTCCAACAGGGTTCTTAAAACCCTCTCTCCTCCTCTCATCCATCTCTTAGTCAGCATCTTCAATGCTGCTATGAGCCACTGCTTATTCCCAGACACCTGGAAATGTGCAAATGTCATTGGCATTCACAAACCAGGCAAAAGCTCATCTGACCCCACCAGTTACCGCCCCATCAGCCTCCTCAGTGCCTTAGGCAAACTTTACGAGCGGTTACTTGCAAACCGTCTCCAGTCCCATGCTAAGGAACACCACCTTATCCCAGATGAGCAGTTTGGCTTCAGACCCGGACACTCATGCGTCCAACAGGTGCACCGCCTCACGGAGCACATCATTGAGGGCTTCAATAAGTACCCCAAACCCCAGACTACGCTAGCAGTCTTCCTCGACGTAGCGAAAGCTTTTGACAAAGTCTGGCACAACGGCTTGATCTACAAGCTATACCAATTTGGCGTGCCAGAACGTCTTGTGCTCATCCTACAAGACTTCCTTAAAGCCAGAAGCTTTCGCTATCGCGTGGAAGGTACCCTCTCCTCCCCCCACCCAGTCAGAGCCGGAGTCCCTCAGGGCTCCGTGCTATCACCTATTCTCTTTGCACTGTATACCAGTGACATCCCACGCTCTCAGCCCAAAGTATTCCTAGCCCAATATGCGGATGATACCGCCATTTACACCACTGGGTGGCATATCAACAGACAGTCCTATTTCGTCATGCAACGGGCCATCACCGAGATCGGTGACTGGTTCCGAAAATGGCGCATCGCGGTCAACCCAGCTAAAAGCACAGCTATGTGCTTTACTGAGAAGACACGCTCCCCTTACCCGAAACCGCTTATTTTGTTCGACGAACCCATTCCCTGGGTTCCTAGAACAAAATACCTCGGAGTCACCCTTGATCGTCATCTCACCTTTAACGATCACATAACAACCGTCCGTAACAGAGCGGCCTTCATAATGGGTCGCCTTGGTCCCCTACTTCGCAAAGAGAGTAAAATGTCTCTTAGTAATAAGAAGACACTTTACACTGCCTGCATCCGCCCCATCATGACTTACGCATCAGTAGTGTTTAGTCATGCTAGTGAGGCCCACCTTCATAAACTTCAAGTCATCCAAAACCGTTTTCTTCGTAGTGCAACCGGCGCCCCGTGGTATATCCGGAACACCGAGTTGCATTGCGACTTAAACCTTCCCTCTCTAGCGCAGTTCAATAAGGACTGCGCCCGCCGATACTTTGATCGAGCGCCCCACCACCCGAACCCATTGGTTGTCCAGGCATCGAACTACTCGACTGCCTCTTCTATCCCATTTTTCAAACCCCCCCGTCGCCGACCACGGCAGGTATTAGACGACCCGGATGACCCCATCGCAGCCATTACGTTGGCAGCTTTGGCGTTATCCGCAAGTCGTCGAGGTAAAATCCCCAGGTGTGAGGTAATCAGAGGTCACACAATCAAACACCGAGCTCGCCGGCGAGCTCGAGGCAAAAACAAGGTCACGATAAATTGCTCTCCAAATAGTCAAAGAGTATTATTCAGTAGGGCCCAATTGTGCAACACTGCAGTTGCACAGAGGCATTTTGCTCCGATCCCCCCCATGTCTCTCGACAGCGAGACAAGCCGAGGTCCGAACCACAGTGGTGCCCTTGAGCTCGCTGTCAACCCCTCCTATAGTAGCGGTACGTTTTCGGCGTCCGCAGGAGACGGAGGTAGAAAGCGCTTTTCGCCTTCTACGCCCGTCTCGGGAGAAGTGCCTTCGGCACTTCTCCCTCCCGGGCTATTGTAGGGCCAGGCCCTCGCCCAAAACCCGGTGGAGCTGGACGACCGCACAGGCGGTAGCCAGCATCTATGTCCTCCCTAAAAATTAAAAAAAAAAAATTTCTTTCGCCATTTTTGCTGTGTGATCGGGGTCTCTTGTTAGTTCGCCAGTGCGTATACATCTACAACTATTTAAGATAATGTTTGTTTTTCGTATATAGTGCTGTTTTCAACCAACTTAAAAAAAGGGAGAAGGTTCTCAATTTATCTTATTTATCTTATCTTTCTCCTGTTTCTTAACCCAGAACTTTTTACTGTGTGAACCTATTTGATGTTTCTTTTTTGTTTGAAAGCTGATGCTTGTCGTGTAGTCCTATTGAAACTTCATCAAAATCAGTCAAGCCATTATTAACTCCAATAACTGAAAAGTTTTATCTTATCTTGATGATATAGTCATTGCTTATTGATGACAATCGATCCCGTGAGTAGCATGATACTAAAATGGGTGGAAACATTTTTTTTGCCGAAATATGGATACATATTTTCAAGAATATCTCCATATACTTAGGTACATATTTTTATCCTTTGTTTAAGTTTGTTGCTAGTTAAACGCAAATTTATTCTTACACAGTTCTGTACCGATGCTTGTTTAGGGAGGACATAGATGCTGGCTACCGCCTGTGCGGTCGTCCAGCTCCACCGGGTTTTGGGCGAGGGCCTGGCCCTACAATAGCCCGGGAGGGAGAAGTGCCGAAGGCACTTCTCCCGAGACGGGCGTAGAAGGCGAAAAGCGCTTTCTACCTCCGTCTCCTGCGGACGCCGAAAACGTACCGCTACTATAGGAGGGGTTGACAGCGAGCTCAAGGGCACCACTGTGGTTCGGACCTCGGCTTGTCTCGCTGTCGAGAGACATGGGGGGGATCGGAGCAAAATGCCTCTGTGCAACTGCAGTGTTGCACAATTGGGCCCTACTGAATAATACTCTTTGACTATTTGGAGAGCAATTTATCGTGACCTTGTTTTTGCCTCGAGCTCGCCGGCGAGCTCGGTGTTTGATTGTGTGACCTCTGATTACCTCACACCTGGGGATTTTACCTCGACGACTTGCGGATAACGCTAAAGCTGCCAACGTAATGGCTGCGATGGGGTCATCCGGGTCGTCTAATACCTGCCGTGGTCGGCGACGGGGGGGTTTGAAAAATGGGATAGAAGAGGCAGTCGAGTAGTTCGATGCCTGGACAACCAATGGGTTCGGGTGGTGGGGCGCTCGATCAAAGTATCGGCGGGCGCAGTCCTTATTGAACTGCGCTAGAGAGGGAAGGTTTAAGTCGCAATGCAACTCGGTGTTCCGGATATACCACGGGGCGCCGGTTGCATTACGAAGAAAACGGTTTTGGATGACTTGAAGTTTATGAAGGTGGGCCTCACTAGCATGACTAAACACTACTGATGCGTAAGTCATGATGGGGCGGATGCAGGCAGTGTAAAGTGTCTTCTTATTACTAAGAGACATTTTACTCTCTTTGCGAAGTAGGGGACCAAGGCGACCCATTATGAAGGCCGCTCTGTTACGGACGGTTGTTATGTGATCGTTAAAGGTGAGATGACGATCAAGGGTGACTCCGAGGTATTTTGTTCTAGGAACCCAGGGAATGGGTTCGTCGAACAAAATAAGCGGTTTCGGGTAAGGGGAGCGTGTCTTCTCAGTAAAGCACATAGCTGTGCTTTTAGCTGGGTTGACCGCGATGCGCCATTTTCGGAACCAGTCACCGATCTCGGTGATGGCCCGTTGCATGACGAAATAGGACTGTCTGTTGATATGCCACCCAGTGGTGTAAATGGCGGTATCATCCGCATATTGGGCTAGGAATACTTTGGGCTGAGAGCGTGGGATGTCACTGGTATACAGTGCAAAGAGAATAGGTGATAGCACGGAGCCCTGAGGGACTCCGGCTCTGACTGGGTGGGGGGAGGAGAGGGTGCCTTCCACGCGATAGCGAAAGCTTCTGGCTTTAAGGAAGTCTTGTAGGATGAGCACAAGACGTTCTGGCACGCCAAATTGGTATAGCTTGTAGATCAAGCCGTTGTGCCAGACTTTGTCAAAAGCTTTCGCTACGTCGAGGAAGACTGCTAGCGTAGTCTGGGGTTTGGGGTACTTATTGAAGCCCTCAATGATGTGCTCCGTGAGGCGGTGCACCTGTTGGACGCATGAGTGTCCGGGTCTGAAGCCAAACTGCTCATCTGGGATAAGGTGGTGTTCCTTAGCATGGGACTGGAGACGGTTTGCAAGTAACCGCTCGTAAAGTTTGCCTAAGGCACTGAGGAGGCTGATGGGGCGGTAACTGGTGGGGTCAGATGAAGCTTTTGCCTGGTTTGTGAATGCCAATGACATTTGCACATTTCCAGGTGTCTGGGAATAAGCAGTGGCTCATAGCAGCATTGAAGATGCTGACTAAGAGATGGATGAGAGGAGGAGAGAGGGTTTTAAGAACCCTGTTGGAGATGCCATCGGCACCGGGGGATTTGCGCGGTCGGAGGGCCTTGATCAGTCTCTCCACCTCAGCGTAAGTCGCTAAGGTGATTGGTGGGAGTTCAGAGGTGACCACAGAGCTTTTACGTTCGACTTCAGCATCCACCGAATCGAGGTGAGCTTGGTCAACGTGATCTACGTTAGGGGAACACTGAGCCTCTAGGCTATCAGCTAGGCACTCAGCTTTGTCTTCGTCAAAGAACGCTGGGACTAGTGGGACTGGTCTGTATAAGGGAGGCATGTCGTTATGGTTACTTCCTTTCAAGCCTCGCGCCAAGTCCCAGTAAGCATGGTGGCTTGGCACGAGGTTTGAAAGTTTATCGCCCCATTGTTGATCACGCAACTCAGACATGCGACTTTGAACCATGCGTTCAAAGTGGCGTTTCTTAGTTTTGTTCTCTTTACTGGGGTAAGAGTCGTAATGTCGGGTCACTGCTTTACTCTCCGTCACCAATCGTCTCACATCCGCTGGAATGACAAGGCGCCGGTCGTCCGGCACTATGACCTCCTTTGCGGATGCACCTACTACGGTGGAGAGGTGATTGGTGAACGAATCGATCGCAAGGTTTACGTCATCTTTTGTCAGGATGTCGTCAGGGATCTTGTCTAGGTCCGGTGAACTGATAGCCTTTAGGGCATCGCCTACTTGCTTCCAGTTCACTATCGTCTTAGTGGGGCGGGGGAGGTCAGTCGTTGGGTCGGGACCTAGTCGCAGTATAATGGGTCGGTGGTCAGAGTGAAGCTCGTGAACCACTTCTATGGAGCGTAACCGGAGTGTTACGCCTCTGAATAGTGCCATGTCAAGCAAGTCAGATCGGTGGTCTTCCATATAAGGGTAGTGAGTGGGCTCAGTGGGCGCAATTATGTCAAAGTTAAGTTCTGCGATTAGGTTTTCAAGTGCAATACCTCTGGGATTGTTGACGTTACAATTCCATAGGATGTGCTTACTGTTGAAGTCGCCAATCAGAATGACGGCGCTTCCTAATGAGAATAGGGCTTCTAAGTCAGCTCGGACGATCGGCTTTTTGCAAGCTTGGTAACAGGATGCTATGACTATAGGTTGATGACCAGTCATAGCTAGGAGGCAACAAGATGCTTCCATATTAACAAGAGTCGGGGTAGGTAGGGGAATGCAGTGCAGGGACCTTTTGTAATAGATAAGAGTGCCTCCCCCACGGGAGTTCACTCTATCATCACGTACCGTTCTGTAGTTGGCAAACCTAGGGTTCGCCTTCCCCGGTTTTAGAAAGGTTTCCTGCACGCATATGATATCGATAAGGTGGGTACAACAAAAGTCGTGGACGAGGTCACGTTGTTTGAAGAGGCCGTCAGCGTTAAATGACGCTAACGAAACTGAGTACGGTTTCGTGCGTTCGGTTGTACTACCCATAGTGGTTGTACTGGGGAGGGGCCTGGGGAACGAAGCGCTTAAGGGCGCTAAGTAAATTCGCGTGTTCCAATGTGTATTGGATCACGTCCGCTGGGGATTGAGCGTATTGCATCTTGTGGAATAGCTCTTGTACCTCATTGATGTCAACCGACATAGCCAGATCGCTGACTAGGTTGATTGCCTCTTGAAGAGGGGCAGCCATCAATGGCATAGGTGGAGCTTGTGGCCGGGAAGCGGCGCGGGGAGGCGCGCGAATGGTGTTGGCGACGGGTGCCGGGAGTGCGGGGCGAGCCGGGGCCGGTGCGCGGGCAGGGGCCGCGGCGCGGGCGGGTGCGGGTGCGGGCGCGGGTGCAGGCGCGCGGGCCGGGGTGCGGGCGGTAGCGACGGTCTTAACCATACTGGGTGGTTTAGACCATGCGTTACGGGCTGGGAGCGGCGCGGGTATTACCTGTGAGGCAGGTACTACCGTTAGTTTAGGGCTTACCCGTTGGTAACGGTCGTAAGAGGGACGGGTCGTCCTATGCCTTGCCACCCTGTGGTTCACTCGTGGTGCTTTAGGGCAACCACGGTAATTCGCGGTATGCCCTTGAGCACCGCATAAAACACAGCTGGGTGGGTCCGGTGAATCCCGGGTGCGAGTGCACGCTGCTGTCGCGTGATCGCCTAGGCACTTAACGCACCTAGCGCGAGCGAAGCAGAAACGGGAGGCGTGCCCGTATAGTTGGCAGTTATGGCACTGCGAGGGACTCCCATTTTTGTATGGGGCTTGGACATCGAGTCCTGAGAGGCCACAGACCTTTTTTAAATTAAAAATGGCCTTGCCTTCAGGTGTACGATCTAGTACTACGAGTACTAGATCGTAGGGACTGCGGTCCTTCCCGCTGTACATGCGGTGAACTGCATGTACGGGGAAGTCTTGTGCCTTCAGGTCGGCACATACCGAATCGGTATGTACCTCCTTGGGCACACCGCGGATGACCACTCGGAGGACTTTCTCCTCTTCGAGCGCATAAGTGTGAAAACTTATGCTCTCTTTACGGAGGAGCTTTGTTAGCGCTCTGTGGTCGCTAATGGTGGACACTTGAACTTTAATGCCCTGCTGCGTGGAGCGGGCATTAGTGTAGTGGATCCCACGATCCGAAACTAAACGGGACAGCATGTCCCATTTGGTTTTGTCCTGAATGAACAGGGGCGGAGGCGGTTTTTCGCGGCGCGCACTCGCGTCCTGAGGGGACGCGGCAGTGGTGGCCGGAGCGGAGGGAGGAGACGCGGGGCGCGGGGCGGGGGTCGGCTTCTTGCCGGAGGCGGGGGCCTTAGCGGGTGCCTTGGCGGGAGGGGCGGAAGTTGCGCAACTAGCGGCTTTAGGAGCACGCTTGCGTTTTCTGTCTACGACGGTATAGCCGTCGTTATCGGAGTCCGAGTCAGTGCGTAAGGCACGACTCGGATCTACATCCATCTCCGCTTCGGAGTCCGAAGTGGGCTCGACAACGGCGATGGAGGGACGGGTGCTCGCTGGCCTCCCGATCGGTGAGCGCGAGCGAGACCTCTCACGGGGAGGGGCTGCCACCGTGCGTCTGTTGTCAGGGCCCGGAGCGGGCGAAGTCGGGCTGTCCTCTGAGAAGGACCGGGTCAGAGGAGGGACGATGGCCTCCGGAATTGGAGTTCCGGAGGGAGCGATGAGAGTGTCCGTGAGGCGGGCACTCTCTGCATCGTTAAGTGATTGCTGATGATCAGCGTAGAGTTCGGGGTAGCGGAGGGCGAAGGTCTGAAGGACCTCCACCTCACCGTTAGAGGGACGTTGCATCCTGAGGGGAATACTCAGGATGGCCTAACGGGTTCTGTCTCCCTCTCGCAACTCGTGAGCTCACTTGTGTGAGAGGGAGTGAGTACCTATGGTGTGCCCTAGTTGTGTACCCTCTCCGAGCTTTTTTCTCGGCGGAGAGGGGTGCTCCTAAGCGCTACTCCGGGGTTGACTAGGGGTGACCCCAAGGCCAGTAATCCCGGAGCCCAGCTTGCTTCGGCTGACCCGTGAAGCGGGAAAGGCCACGGTGCAAGGTTAAACCAAAACAACAACAGTGGCCGTTGTCACCGTAGGGTGTCACACTGCGACCGCAGCAAATGGCGGATTTGATCGTTCAGACGGGTTTGGCTGACGCTACCCCACGCCTGAACGACGTCGCTTAACAGCACAAAGTGTGTTGTTACGCGACTGTTACTATGTTGTGTCGGGTAGTAAAGTGGTGAAATGCGCACCGAAAATTGCGGTCAAAACAAGACAAGACCACCAGCCCGATATGATGTTGTTCGTCCGAAACAAGGGACTTGGGTAGGTGGTAATGCCTGACGTCTTAGAGCGCCTCTGCGCGACGGCACGGCGAGCTCGTAGCTCGCGTTGCTCGGCGTTCGGCGGCTGCTCAGCTTCTGCACACAAAACAAAGACTTCGTCAGGACTGCGTATTCCAAGGCACTGGTCTGCAACTAGCGTCGGAACGATGACCCGAGTGAGACGGCAATAGTGCGGGGACTATTGCGGTCTCACTGGGAGATACTGGCGGAGCTGTAGACAGGTGTGCACGGCGTGGCGGCACAGGTCGGAATGTGAGTGTGTGTACCGATGCTATCGAAGAAAAAATATTGTCGTTTAAAATTTTATTCAAATAGATTACGTAATGTAGACCGTAAAGAGGGAATTTACACCAATCATATACAAATAGTCAAACAAATTTCCTTTTACATATTCACTAACAGATCTATTGACATAATAATTGTATTGAAACCCGAATATAAACATAGGTTATTACAATATTACTACGTATGTGAGCATATTCATCCACTCGTATTTCCGTATTCAATAGATCAAAGACTATGTTTTGACAAGCTCTACCGTACTGCCCTATCTTGTATTATTATATCCAGAGTTACAAAATTAAGCTGTATAATTAGCGTTAACATTATACGCCTGTAATCTTACTAGGAGCCGACTAAACTTTTAAGATGTAAGATGTTTGAAGTTTTTTTATTACTGATAGGTAATTCTTTGGCCACAATCTCACATGATGGTAAGTGACGATGTAGTTGAAGGTGTTAACAGGCCGCACCTAAAATTACTGGCTCTCAAGGACAGCTGCTGGAACACACCGTTATAGGTGCTTGGCGACAGATTTTTCGCTGTGGTCGCTAACCAGATGGGCATTCGCAAAACGCCCTTCCACCATGCTTGCATAAGCATCTGTGACGTTCAGTCATGGTGCTCTTAGTGGCTATTTCAGTAACTATATTTTTTAAATTCTATTAGGCAAATGGCCCTAACGGTTATTTGTCTCAAAATCATTGCGTAAGTTTGGGTGCTTCACCTCTTGAAATCACGCTAGCTCATATCGGCCAGTAGGATCTTGCTCCTACTTTAGACCTAACCATCTCAAGAACAAATAGTTATTTTAGAATGATGTTTTTACGGAATGACAAAATGTAACCTAATGACTAAAATGAATAAGGAATTCTAGGAATACTAATTTCGAATAGTATATCGATATGACGAGAACGACGGTTAGTCCGCGGCTGCCGGCTCGTTGAGCGAACGGTTTCACCGCGAACTAGGCGACCATCCGTGTGAATAATCACGTCATATTTATCAAAAAAATGCTCAATATAGTAAAAAATCTCATTACTTGTATAAATGTGTCAAATTGAGAGATTAAATCAACATATTATTATTTGATAAACGTTGTAATTATATAATCAGTTTTTGTCAAATGTCAATATTTAGACCGTAGGTAAAATGCACAGAAAAAGTAGCTTGTAATGAAGCCGTACGCTGTGACGTGGTTTAAGACAGAGATTTATGATAACTAAATGAGTTATAATGATACTGTTATCTAAGTAATAAAACGAGTATTATGTATGTAATGTGTTTATTACCATTTATTAAATATATGTGTTTTTCTATGTTTAATATGTCATAAATCCATCGAAACAAAACCCGTTACAATTTGTTTACAATTTTTTTACTTCCCTTACGTATTCATGCCTCTATAGATAATTTATTTATTTCCTTGGGTTAAAATGTATATTATACCTATTTTTGATTGTGTTTTCTACATAACTGCATAAAAAAATGTAACAAAAATGCTATAAGTACCTACGTAAACACATCAAAATGAGTCTGATACACCGCGAATGCAGTTATCGTTGTATCGTTAATGCAGATTTAGACTCTAATAATGTGTCAAATTGCTCTTTAACATATATATTCTTATATAATTTCAGAAAGGATATTTTATGCAAAATTCAATAACATGAACAAAAATTAAAATTTCGAAGCGCTCGTAGTGAAGTTCGCTTAGCTGTTCTTAACCGATCAGCAAAAATAAGCAACGTCGGTCCCGGTTGTAGTCTTAGGACGGCAGTCGTTATAGCATGGTGGTAGGGCATTTTGCGAATGCCCGCTTGGCTAGCTACCACCCTCAAGTTGAAAATCTCTTGCCAAGCACTTAACGTTGTGTTCCGGCAGCTGTTCTTGAGAGCCAGTGATTCTAGGTTAGCCTGAACAACATCTTTGACCACATCATCACTTACCATCAGATGAGGTAGTGGTCAAAGCATAAAACAAAATATATAAAAAGTGTGATGAATTTTTTGTACAAATTTTCGGGGTCTTCGGTGATAAACAGCTGTGTTATCTGAAACAAAAAAAAAATGTTATTTACAAATAACTTAATAGCATAGTTCAAGGACTTCCCAGAAATGTGACGTTGACTGATAAGGGTCCATATGTGGATGACTTAGAAACAGGCCCCGCCCGCGTTGGTTTTGGTTTCGGACTGAACGGCCTCCTCATTTAGGCAATTTTGGCTCGCAAAATCCTTGATTTTAAAGTTTAATAAACTCGCCAAAACTTTTTATGTACCAAATAGGCGAGTTACTGATGGGAAGAGTTATGGTAACGTTCTTTTCATAAATCACTGAGAGAAAAACGGGCAAGAAACTCGGGGCCATTATTTTTGAACGTTTTTTAACACTATGTTACAAAAATACGCTAATAACACATATACTATTTATGTGTACGTACCTCATCTTTAAACATTTTACTGTTAATCAATTCTATTATAATTTTCTGCTTATTCACTACGTCACATTTTTACGCCCGGTCAAATAACCTTCCGATGCAAGACTGTCTTTAAAATGTAACACGCGCTACCCCAACGCCTCCCCCTTACGTTTGTGATAGGGTGCATGTGACTAGCCAAAGTCAGTATAAATACTTTTGATACCTACATTATCATATATTAGCCAATTCTTTGTATATTATGAAGGCCATATTTCAGAGACAATTATATTGTCTGTATTAGAACACTTTATTCATAACACACATACATTCCACGCAATCCATAACGATAACTTTGACACGTCGAGCACTCGAAACCAACGTTTCATTATTCATACGCGACTATCCCAACGGAGCCACAACTCATATTGAACATTGTACTTGTTTGACGCTGTACGGTTGAACTCACAATCAACATTCTCGTCGCAATAATATCTAGACGTATCTCGTTATCTCTCTTTTCGTATCCATAATTGGTATACATAAATCAATCGCGAAAATGTTGAGGAAAAGGCTTCATGTACTGTACTGTATCAACCACATTGCCCACTGCTGACCACAGCCTCCCTCATTATGTGGGGTTTGCCACAATCCCCACGTTTGGCAGGCGACTTGGAGATCGCAGTGTGAGACATGCCAATCGGTGTGTTACCCTTAGTTGCCTCTTACGATACCCACAGGTAGAGATGGGGGGGGGGGGGGGGTTAACATTCTAGCCCAGCACTCCACGGGAAAAAGGCTTGCTACCCACATAATATTATTATGTAGAGTAAGTTGGAACGAGATTTTAAAGCGACTTACTTTACGCCTCACAATCAACAAGATATATGGTGGACGTCGTGAATGTCTTACTAATTACGTACCAAACTTAAAAATACATACCAAAGTAAACTTCCATATTACATTATAGTATCACCATCAAATATTAAATTACTGTCATAGTATTTTTTTTATTTTTCGGTTTCCCGGAATTTCGCACGCATAAAATAGGTTATATCGCGCTCTCTCACTCTTTTTGAAGCGCTTGTAGCAAAGTTTGCATAGCCGATCACGATCACGATCACCACGGTCATGACTTGCATGGGTGACTATGTCCACCTAGCTAGCTACCACCATCAAGTAGACAATGTGTCGCCAATCACCTGTGGGTCATAGAGGTCAAAGGCACATAACAATTTTTTTACACGCCTATGTAATCAAAATCTTCTCTAAATGCATGCATAAAAACTTTGGCATTTAAGTATATTAGAACCATAAGAAGGAAACACTACAGCTTTACAGATAACTAACAGTTCAATTCACATGTACAGATACGTACGCTGAGCGCTTGAAGTTAACATTTCACACAGGAATATTCCCAAAAGACTCATAATTTATATTGAACTGGTGAATATTTTGACACGCCACTGTTCCACCACCACCCATTATTACAAAGTCTTTGTCGATTGTAAATGATATTTAAAGTGGTATGAGATATAAATACCTGCTCTTTTGTTGCATTATCCGTACATTTGTATCATTATTTGTTAAATGTTAACTTGAGTTTTGAGATTTAGTTTTAACTATAACGTAAGTTTTTTTTATTGTTGATAGGTGAGCTTTTGACTACAATCTTGCCTTTTTAGTGATGCTATGGTCAAAGGTCTTACAGGACTTGTAAAACTTAGAATAACTGGCTGTCAAGGAGCAATAAATGCGTGTCAATATATCTAATAGGTATATATTATATAGGTGTTGTTAAATTATAAAAAATAGGTATATTATATAAGGTACGTTTTTGTATATTATATTAGTTATATTTACAAAAAACTCTTGTAACTGGAGAAAACTAGAAACTGGAAAAAATATTATTAAATGATTGCCCAAAATAAGGAGAGTTATGTTTTCAGGGTTCATGTAATATGTACTTATCTATGTCTTCTAAACAGCTTAACCGATTTTAATAAGAGATATCGTTACATTTTTTTTGATAACGCAAGCAATACCAGGTAGATCAAAAAATAAAAAACAAATTGGTGTATTTTAACGCCATATTGTGAGGTAATATTTTTTGCCTTCCAAACCCATCGAGTGCGGTATTAAAATAAAGAACTTTTAAATACAATTCCATAAATATATAAAACTTGCAGTTTTAATTCCAATGGAACGATAAAACGTTTTGAAAATAAATAATTTGCAGTCGGGTTTTTTACGTTTTAATTAATTTATACCAGTTTTGCTAATGTTTTCTTTTTAATTAAGCCTGCCCAAAGAATTGGTATATGGACAAAATCCCAAAAGGCACAGACGTAAAAAATAGTTGGTCTAAATATTATCGTTAGAACCATATAGATATAAATACTATTGTTTTCTGTGGTTAAGACATTTGAATCCTTGTTGTAACGGTTACAGTAGCTTTGATAACGTAACATCAAAATATTGGAATGCAATTCGACAGTGGCAATTCTGCCATTTGTGAATTGCGTTGAAAACGAACCAGCGCTTAAAAAGCATAATCTGAAGAATGAGAAGTAACTTTGCCAACCATCGCAACACTATATATAATTTGAAAAATTACTATACAACTTGTTATATTGTGAAATTTTGTGCAGAGAAACGCCAATCTAGCGTTGTAATATCACAATCTGAAGAATAAAAAATAAATTTTCTTAGTGGTAACAAGATCAAAATGGCGTCCAAGCACCCATTAGTCTTTCAATGTATGCTTAGTCATAACAGTGTGATGACACGGCTTTTATTGCAATTCGTCCAAACATTAAGAAATACAGATATTTTCTTGTACAATACAGATAAAGTATAATAAGTGTTGTGTCCATCCCAAACAGAATGCTCAATACGAGTGATACATTGAGCGTTCGAAACCAACGTTTCACATGTAACTGTCCCCAAGGAAGTTGTGCCGTGCTAATAATTGACAACATAATTCTGTGGATATACTGTAATACAAGCTAGCAAGTTCTTGTCTGGCTAGAATGGTAACTAGAGTAAATAAACTTTGTTTTGAAATTTGATCTCCAGAATAGGAGTTTTTGACCACAAAAATTATTTCGAAAGAATTGTGTTAGATTTTGGTAGTAATGCATAGACAAGAAGAAAGGACGATGCATTCGTAAAGCAAATGCATGGTATAGATTACATTGCCATTCCGCCAGACAATAATAGCTCTCTAGCTCCTCAGGCTTATGCTAGGCACTACAGAACTAGGTATACCATAAATCCGTGTTAAGAATAGATAAGTGCCCATGCGTATTACTTTTTGATACTGAAACAATGCGCTGTACGAAATGCACAACCTAAATAAACGTCTCTTGTAGCTCAAATTGCCCTACATATAACTTACAAGATCTGTCTTTATCGAAGTTTGACTTGCAACTTGCAACTATACCCGGGAGCCCCATAAATTCATATTGAACTTGTGGACATTTTGATACAGCGCTGCACTTTGAGCTGACAATGTTGCATCGTCTGTATTAATTGTACACTGTGTTGGGAGTAGGCTTACATATTTGTTGATATATAATATATATATATATATTTCACTATTTCGTTGTGGTGTTTGTAAAAGCACCAAATTAAAATGTTAAGGACCTTGGTTCAATTCCCGCATTATAGATGTATTTGGCATTTCTCAAAAATACATTATAGTATAGAGTATGGGCCCAAAAAGTGTCTGTTGAAACTTTGGGCTACGATGCGGTATGGTTTAGTTACCTACGATATGTATATGTTTATATTGTTATTCACGCCGCAAGCTAGTTTATTTATCGACCATGCCATGTCATAGGATTTCCGAAATGTATTATAGAAGTGAAAAATATTTTTAAGAACTTGTAGTTTATAATAATAATTTCTTTCTATAATTGTTTCCTTTGGTATGAAATTTAATGGAGATATACATAGATCAACTCGATACAAGAACAATTTTTTAATGTTTTAATAACCGGCTGTACTCACTCATTCTTATTGTTGAAGATTGTCCAGCTAGGTTTCAGGTTGCTGATATCGACTGATAGTAACTTGTTTACGCTCTTACTCTCGTATTTGTCAATATTAAAAAGAAATGGAATAATTCAAGATTAATATAATTTATTGTACGTGACTCTACAAAACGTACTATACATAGAGTTTTGTTTTTTATGGAAAGATCACTCAAAACTAATCCACTCACTGAACTTCTTATTGAAACACCGTAACTTTTTTAATTTTTGAGAAATGTTAGTCATAATAATTAGGTTTCAGTTCCGCTCCACACTTTAGATGGCGCAGTAGTTAAAAATAAAAACAAACAAATACATACCTAATAAAAATGTTATATGTTAGCCAATACAATTAATTTATTAACTAAGCCAACTCACCGGTTTTATTATACGCGTTCTTGATTTGTGATGTGAGGAATTGATCCAGATTTTGTTAACTTCAACGTACCTTTGATGTTAACATCGGGGTGAACGGCATTTTCACTGTTGCAGTGCAGTCATATGAATATTGAACAGTTTCTCTTTCCTGAAATAACATTTCCACAACTTAAGCCCTTGTTGAACTTTACAATGCAATCTATGTATTTTTCCGAGCATACGATTCAGCCGCGTTACTTGTACCTGATTTTTTGTTGATTTTCTGTTTGCCCATAGGGTGCTGGGCTAGAGTGTCACCCCACCATGTCACCCCAACATATCACCTGTGGGTGTCGTAAGAGGCGACTAAAGGTAAAATACCAGAAGGTGGGCAGCGCTTACTGAACTGATATCTTACGACTGCGATCCCCAAGACGCCTGCCAAGCGTGGAGATTATGGCAAATCCCTTAATGAAGGAGGCTGTGTTTAGCAGTGCACAATCCGGCTGATACAGTTCTGTTTTCAGATTATCGTCATACTGCTTCTGTATGAAAATAAATGTTCTTAAGTTACTTGTGATGTAAGTTGGAAACGGTAAATAATAAAAAAAAATTATAATGTACGTGATATAAGTAAAAATATTGATGTTTCTTTTCCCAATATATACAGTTCCCAATAATTTTATTTCGAGTGTGTCCACGGCTTAGTTTTTGTTTTCAAAACAATAAATTCGACATTAAGGTCGCCTCGTTAAGCAAAACTTATTTTATATATTTTACAAAGCTTAAACTAGAATACATATTCGGTTTGAATATATACCTAATAAGGTACGGCAGGCAAGTTTATGACATTAGATGTCACCATGTCACATGACTCTCGGTTCAATGCATTGCAATATTCATTACTGTAACAGGCGGCACTGTGGCACGCCACAATGGTTTTGCTTTGGCGAAATAGTCTCGCTTTTAATATGAGGTTATTGTTTATTCGAAGTAATTACACCACTTTAAAAGTGTTAAACGGCCCGTGGGGTGCCAGGCTAGAGTGTCACCCCCCCATATCTTTCCCTGGGCGTCGTGAGGTGACTAAGGTAATACAAGAAGGTAGGCGGCAGCGCTTTCTGAGGAACTGATATCTCACATTGTCCCCCCAAGACGCCTGCCAAACTTGGGGATTATGGCAAACCTCCTCCTAAAAAATGTCTAACCGTTTAGATATACAGTATTATTATATATTCTATGGTTATACCTTAAATTTGATGAATTTTTTCGAAGGTTCATTACGCTGCAGGTGTCCCGCGTGTATAATGTATGCTTGGTTCTCTTGTCCGCGCACTTTTTATCAGGCATTTTCAACAAACCTTTTTTTTACCGTTTCTTGTTCGATACTAATAACGGTGACAGATAGACGCCTTAACTATTCACATAATATTTGGTTTTATGTTCTCTTTAAATATAATTAATTAAAATAAAATATATAATTAAGGGGGCTCCTATACAATAAAAGAGGTTTTCACCGTTTATTTGCTAATAATAATGATGAAAACAGGTAGAAACTTAAAATATTCACCGAATATTTAGTTGTATATTTACTTAAAAAATAAACAATGAAAGAGATTACTATTTAGGGTTCATACCTACCTAGGATAGGAACGTACGTACTCAGCTCAATCCGACACTGCGATAAGTGTCCGTAACTTGCAAGATTAGATTACATAATATAATGGTACGGAACCCTTCGTGCGCGAGTCCCACTCGCACTTGGCTGTTTTTTTCATTATCTTCTTCGTGTTGTTTATTATTTTTTTCAAAGGTGCATGGTTCACTTGGCAATAAGCGGCCCGTCATGCGAAAAAGTAATTTCCTAGCCACCACAGTTTTGCCAGTCTTTTCTAATTCATTGAATTCGATGCTGTTTTTTTCGAATTGCATGGTTAGTGGCGCCGCAAGCGACCTGCGGGAGTGGTATCTAATCTATATTTCCAATCACAATAGTACTACAGCCTTTCTATTGCCTTAAATAAATTGTTTTTATTCAATTGTGCTGCGGCTCACGAGCTTGAATTTTGAGCCACTATTTTTTTTAAGATGCTGTTTGCTGTGCTGCAAGCGGCCCGCGAGAGTAATTTCAAAGCCAATAGAATTTGGACAGCTATTTCTGTTAACTTAAATTTGTCGTTGCATTTTTTTAAAGGAGCTTGGTTTGCTAAGCCGCTTACGTACAAATATTTCCAAGCCACACATTTATTTGCTTTTTTTTGTAACAATCATTGTGATCGCAATAAGGTTCACTTTGGTTAGGAAGGCTTGTTGAAGAGAAACGAGCGTGTGTCGGTAGTAACCGTATAATTGCAACTAAGTTAACTTCATTATCAAAATAGTGGACTGTAGTGATTTAGGTACCTACTTAGACATATATCCACTCGGGCGTGTTATGAAGTCCGACGGTAACTAAATACAAAACTAAATACTAGCATAAACAAAGATAAGAAGTTAAAAGTATAAGGCTGGATAATGCCAGGTAACAAAAACTATTTAAATATTCCTAACAATACATAAGCGTTTTGTGAATTATATTATATATTTCTGTTTGTAAACATTTTATGACACAATATTATCTTCTATTAATTGGCCATAATGCTCTTCTCCGTGGGGTGCCAGGTCAGAATTGCACCTCATTCACAGAATTGCATATCAACCCGCGGGTGTCGTAAGAGGTGACTAAGAGAAAACTACTGGAAGGTGCAGCAGCGACTTCTAAAGGTCTGTCAACTTACACTGTGATCCCCAAGACGCCTGCCAAGCATGGGGATTATGACAAATACCCCCTTAATTGAGTGGACGATCCGACTGATAGAGTAATGCACTTACTGGACTAAAACATGGCTGTATATGTAACATAAGACGATATATTACTTATTATATTTCATTTTTTCTTTTTAATCTTGATTAAATTGATGTCTTGATTAAATGTTTATTTATAACTGACGTTAATAAATTAATAGAATGAAAAATCGGCAAAGTGCGAGTCGGACTCGCGCACGAAGGGTTCCGTACCATCAGTACTATATTAATATTATAAATGCGAAAGTAACTTTGTCTGTCTGTCTGTCTGTTACGCTTTCACGCCAAAACTACTGAACCGATTTGAATGAAATTTGGTATGGTGATAGTTTGAGACCCGGGAAAAAACATAGGATAGTTTTTATCCGACTGCGCAAAAAGAGGTTAATGTTTTTGCGCGATAACAGACATACGCGCGGGCGGAGCCGCGCCTGGAAAGCTAGTTAGCTATATAACATTAGACTTCATATTTTAACCTTTTTTGTTTAAACGTGCGCGAATTCGACTCGCACTTGGCCAACTTTTTTATTTGCTGTTATGAATTTCAACCGTCTAGCTATCACCGTTCTTGAGATACAGCCTGGTGACAGACGGACGGACGGACGGACAGCGAAGTTTCAGTAATAGGGTCCCGTTTTTACCCTTTGGGCATGGAACCCTAAAACAAGATAATACAATGATATTGTGCAATAAATACTGTGGTAATACTTACGCGGCCTTCCACATGATCTATTTTTCTTCAGTCGAGGTCTTCTGGCTGATGATGATTATTATGAATACAATCATATAATATATACTCCTCCCCTTTAATAAACCGTCCAAAAATCTGTTTTAAAATAAATAGTATTTCAATGTTTACAACGCGGACGAAGCCCTCAGCAGAAACTAGTCTATTATAAATCAATTTGACTCTGTGCTTATCGGTTCGTTAGTTTGTCCTTCTGTCAAGCTGCAACAAAGCATTGAAGGGAGTGCTAGGATACTTTTTACCCTATTAAAATAGTCTTTTCTAATGCAGTAAAGTAGGTACTCAGTTATAAATTCTTCTTGAAGTTGTAGGCAGGACCTTATATTAAAATATGATATGATATGACATCTCCAACTGAAGTTCAGACATTATTAGAAGTCTGCGCGAAGGCATTACACATTTCTTTTCATAAGAGCAGAATATAATTTAAATTCACAAAGATGTGCATTTATATTATTATTTATGTTTGGGTTGTGTATGCTTTGGGTATGCATGCATTTGTTTGAGTCGCGCGCCCTCAGTGCTATTTTTTTCCTTCTAGCTTCAGGGTCATGGTGGAAAGTAATTTTTTGAATGCCCGTCTGGCTATAGCTACCAACTTCAAGCACAATTAGAAACATATTTCACCTTAGAGCAAGTCTAGGTTAAGCATGTTTACCACATTCAAACATATCATTATTTACCAACTGGGTGAGATAGTGGTCCAGAGGATAGATTGTCAACTGTAAAATATCTTCTTCAGGGTCCATCATTCTAAATCACGCACGGTTGAAGATAATTTTAGTTGAATTACAAAAAAGGAGGAAGTTTACAAGTCGATACATTTTTACAGAGTAGTCCCGTTTAGATAATTTTTTTTATTAGAAAAAGAGGCATATAAATTTCGTTAAAATCGGTTGAGTAGTTTTTATATTACAGTCAATGATCTGAAAGATGTATTCGCTTAGTTTGTATCACCAAAAAGAGAAAATAAATAAGAAAAAAAAATATTTTTGATTTTTAACATATGGAATGGAACCGACTTCTACACCTAAAATTGTGAAATAACTTGTTGAAGTAAGTACCATGATAGTCTTAAAGTACCTATTATCACAATATTGTGCGCACGGTACCGACTTCGACAAGGTATTTCACACTTTTGGTTGTTGAAATTGGTTCGATTTTTTCGTTAAAAATATTTTTTCACTCTTTTTAGTGAAAAGTATGAAAAACTTGTTGAAGTCGGACCATGCTAATGTGAGGTCGCTTTTTTTTCTATTTCATCAATAAAAGAAATAATTACGCGTGAGATGAAACAGTTTTCTTATCTCTCACAGTGCTTGTATAATTGGTGCAGAGTCTAAAGAGACAAGGAAGGCATATTGTCCACAGATTATTCCTAAAAACACGATTAGCGGCGATGTATTCACCGGACGCTCGGAAGTGCAAGACTGGTAATTACCCAGAGAGCTTATAAACTATAAAGTGAATTCTCCATGATGAAAAGTCAACGTTATCTCTTCGATTATTCTCTTCGATTGTGGTATAAGAATTGTACGACCTAGTAATTATTATCTATATGAGTTTTTAAACTTTCACGGTCATTAACACTATTATTATCATAACCAACGGCCATAGCTCAACACCTTCTAGAGTCTGGTTCTAACCACTGGATTGAGTTACACAACCCACAGGTACTCTCCACAGAACACCACTACATACCGAGAATTGTAAGAGAAGCGATCAAAATAACGAAGTATAGAAACTTCAATAGCGAAGATGAGTTTCAACTGTCGAAAACTTGGAATTCAGTGGTTAACCTATGCGAGAGCCGAAGAAATTTTACAAATAGTTCACGACCTGATATCGTTAGTTTTCCATGTCGAAATTTAAATAGTGGTGTAAGTGACAATGACAATAACAGCATCGCCTTGCCGAAAAAACATACTAGAAAGAGGGTAGACCGGTTCGTCTTCTCTTAGTGCCTACCATCCACTCGCATAGACTTCAGTTCCACTTGCAACAGTGCCGAAATATCGAGAGCTCAGAGTAACCAAAAACACGGTAAATATCCTGTTTGTAATAATTATTTTAGAATTATTACCTAATTATGTGGTACGGCGCACTTCCAATATTTATTATATAACAAAAATTATTACTATCTAATTATTGACTTATTAAGGGATGCTCAGTAACGTCAGCTTTTTGACTGCTGTTCAACATTTTGCTCGTAAACAAGCTGTTTGGTATTTTGCACACATCTTATTATAACATCACACTTGCGTCGCAGACTGTGCCTGCGTTGTTTTAGCACCAAATATTTTCCGGTATACCAAAGTACTCTGTGTTTAACACCGAAAAAATGTTCAACGTTTCGAAATAGCCGCTGGCCTGGCTGGACTGTCCTCATAATGTCTTTGAATATAAAAATTACGTGTCACATTGTTAGTCCGCGATGGACTAAAGTACTGAACCAATTTTAAATTTGATTTACACACCGTGTGCAATTTGATCCAAATTGAAAGATAGGATAGCTTACATCTCAATTCATAGTCGTAGCTACCCGTGCGAAACCGGGCGGGCTGCTAGTAATATTATATAAGTTAATGTGACAGACTGTTTTTCATTAATTTGATTGTAAGTATTTTTTTATTGTCTGTTCTGGTGGTTCTGTTTGAATTGTCTACTGATACTTTCGGAACATTATTATTGAGTATGTAGCCCGACAAGGTTTGACTTTTTTATGTTATCTGTACGGAACAAGCTCGTGGCTCACCTGATGTTAAGCGGACTAACCTCTGCCTGTAACACATGCATTTTGTCACAAGTCACGAATTGCACTGCGCCCGTCACCTTGAGACATAGTTGTTAAGACTCATGTGCCGGTAATTTCACTGGCTCTCAAGGACTACTGCCGGAACACACCGTTAGGTGTTGGCGACACATTTTCAACTTGAGGGTGGTCGCTAGCCAGGCGGGCATTTACAAAATGCCCTTCTGCCATTCGGTGAAGCTCAAGCTCGCGGCGGGTTCGAACCATGGACCTGCAGCGTGGCAGTTGATAGCCAATGCCACTGAACTATCTCTGCTACAAAAATAATAACTACTAAATATAATAATTACTATAATAATTACATAAAATAATTACTATATTAATTATAAATCATTATAATAATATAGTAATTGACTATCATAAAAGCGTAGTAGATGCTATAAATGAATAACTGATTTCAGATTTGGACTCTGAAAAATTAAAAGAATCGTACACTTTTACCAAGACAAGAAAAAACACCAAAATATAAATCGTTTGCTTGATAGATACGGTATTCTTTCATATAGCACACACAGAATATTGTACAGTCTTTGTTAATGTGTTAATTAATATTTCAATAGCTTGGCATGAGCTTTACGCTAATTCAGTGAGAGTATTTCCGCTTGAAGCCGCAAAAATTAATTAACTTTGTGTTACCTGCTGAAGCCAGATATAATAATTATTAAATTATACTGAACAAAAGGTTTGTCAAAATATATATCAGTATATCTGGATAGCGTACGAATAGTTTTCGCTGTCAGGATATCTGTTCCACAACCTCAGTGAAACTCCAAATAATTCATTCCACTTAGGTTTCTATGATGCTCTTATAAAGTTCAATAAAAAATTAATTAACTCGCAAACATCACAGTTTACTGTCACGTGAAGCAAAAGGTTATAAAGCAAAAAGAACGGGCAAGTAACTTGGGCCACCTCCTCTTGTCGGATCTCGTAAAAAGGAAACTAAAGGAAAAGAGTTAAATGAGCACTCCTCAATCCTCAAGCTGAAATTAAGATGTGACTACACACAAGACTTTTACCATACGTTTACTCATTAACCAAATTATATCAGGTATATGGTGCCAAGAGCATACCCACAAAGAATTGGAGCTGGGAAAGAAGCTAGCTGTAAAACCAAAACTTTTAACAGTCTATTCTTGTGTATTCTATTGTGTATATTAGTGTAAGCTTATTGTATCCCACATACTTGGGAAGCGTAGAAAAATAGTGATATAATCCAGCTTAAAAAATGGCACCGCCAATCACCTATCACCTAACACACATAAGCAGTGATGGCTCAGTGGCATTGGCTATGGACTGCCGCGCAGCAGGTCTATGGTTCGGATCCCGCCACGAGCTTGAGTTTCACCGCATGGTGGAAGGTATCTTGCGAATGCCAGCCTGGCAAGCGACCACCCTTAAGTAGAAAATCTGTCGCCAAGCACCTAACGATGTGTTTCCGCAGCTTTCCTTGGGAGTCAGTAATTCTAGGTTAAGCCTGTAAACACCTTTGACCGCACAGAACACCATCAGGTGAGATTGTGGTCAAATGCTTATCTACTAGCAATATAAAAAAAAACCTCCATGGTATGCAAGTGGTGATCATTAGCGAATTCATTTTACATTAGTTTGTTTAGTAAACCACGTTATGTATAATGACTTGTGAAGAGTCGGGTAAGAATGTCACCCCCCATTTCTTCCCGTGGGTATCGTGAAAGGAACTAAAGGAAGGTGGGAAGCAGCGCATTCTAAGGAACTGACCACTTCTACTGCGATCCCCAAGACGCCTTCCAAGCGTGGGAATAATGGCAAATTCTCCCCCAATGAGGGTGATCACTTCTAACGGTGGACATTCCGGTTGATTTGATGATGATTATATCTAATGAATATCTAGATATTAATGTAACAACTGTTCCATCTTCACTTGGAAGACGCACGTCATAAAAGGACAATGAGGGAATTTTATGGCTGATAGTTAGCCTTTAACCACTATCTCACCTGATGATAAGTGATAATGTGGTCGAGGATGTTGCTCAGGCTTTATCTTAATACTCGTATACTAATTTAGTCTTGCCATCCCAGTATTTACCAGAAATCTTACTACAGTGGGTAATAAATCCACACAACTCCTTTGTCATTGGGGTAATTACCTACTACCCTTTGAGAGTTCAGAGGATCCTTGATTGTAATAAATGTTAGTGATGTACGTAATATAAAGGAAAACATTTATAATTGGGATACTTATAATAGGGCCACATGCGGCCCTATGGGCATTTGCCTGCGGCCCGATCCAATTTCAAGAATAGCTCCTTGATGCGGCCCGTATTTGTGATGTTTTTTTTATTACTGCTAGGCTAGCCTTTAACCACTATCTCACCTGATGATAAGTGATAATGTGGTCGAGGATGTTGCTCAGGCTGAACTAGATTAATTGGCTCTCAAAGACAGCTCCCGGAACACACAGAAATGAACAATATGCACCTCCTTACGAGTGTTGCTAAAGATGAGGCTCACAACCGAATATTACCAACACAACGCCCTTACTAATCGAAATGCATTCTATAGGTACAGATTGGTAGATGTACCATCATAAAAAAAGTTACAGGCAGAGATGACGTCAGGACGCGACCAGCCATAAAAGTGTTTTCCTTAATTTTGTTTGAAAAAAACATTCTTTATAATATGTTTTCGTTCCAACCATTGCTTGGTTTAGAAATAGCACATTGTAATGAGCCCCACGTACGTGGAAAATAACACATAGGGAGGTTGGTTATCTGAATAGTTTAATTATATTGTTTGTTATTTTATTTTGAGACATTTTGATATTATAGTACGAGACACTATCAACTCACATACTTTTAGGACGTGTTATAGGGGCTATCGCGCCTGTTGCTTTCTGATGAGCACAGATCCAAACTCCAGTTGCCTGCTTGGGTTTTAGTTCCAAAGTAATCCAATAACACTCAACCGACTCGGAAATAGAACCCAGGTTGGGTGTGTATTTATTACACGGTTCAAAAATCAGATAAGTGTTCTGTGCGTTCTTATTTGCGAAATTGGATGATACGAGTGTGTAGAAGTCAAATATCCATTTCTATTTCTGTTCAGTATCAGGTTCAGTGTTATTAGAAGTTCTTAGGCGGCAGTAAAGTATGTTTACAGTAAAATTTAATGTCATATTTTAGCAATGAAAGTGCCAAAATTATATCAACTATTTTGACTTTTACTGGATTTTGATAATTTAATAAGTGACGTGAACAAACGTTATAATATAATCTGCAGAGCATGCGTTATTGCAAAAACAAAAATATTAAGAAGTGAACGAAGTTTCGTGAAAAAGGGGAAATTCACGAGAACTGCATGATTGTTAACTTCCAGATGTCGACATTCAATTCGTGAGAATTTATTATTTATATTTATTTAAACTATTAATATACGCCTAATTTCAGGCTTGATTTCGGATATCGCTCAGTGATGATATTTAATTTTAATTTAATTAATGTGTTCCACACGTTCAGTATTCTGAAACATAAGGGCACCATCCCAGTTAAAAAAAAATACAAAATATACATCTCAAAAGTCTATAGAGCCCGGTAAGTAGAATCGACAAATACTGGTTTGATTCCCGTAGCAGATTAAACTTTTATGGTCTATATTACTTGGCCTTCAAGGACAGCCATACCTGAACACATCTTTAGGTACATGGCGACAAATTTTCTGATAGACTGCGTGGTGGGGATTTGTAAAATGCCTTACCACCATGCACAAGTGATTGGTGGTAGGGTATGTCAATTCAACTAATTCACCTTTATATGCGGTAGCAATATTAATTGATATTGATTAAAGGCGAAGGAAGATAGATAGTCTGCAAGAAGAATGATAGGCATTTGTAGAGTTTCAGTACTCACGCAGGGCAGGTGTAGGTACATGATGTGCCAATCCTGCTTAAATCTTATTTCAAAGGCTCTGTGTTTGTATCAAAGGATTGTGTCACATTATGTCTATTATATAACACTGGTAGTTTTTATCTTCATACTCGTATACTAATTTAGTCTTGCCATCCCAGTATTTACCAGAAATCTTACTACAGTGGGTAATAAATCCACACAACTCCTTTGTCATTGGGGTAATTACCTACTACCCTTTGAGAGTTCAGAGGATCCTTGATTGTAATAAATGTTAGTGATGTATGTAATATAAAGGAAAACATTTATAATTGGGATACTTATAATAGGGCCACATGCGGCCCTATGGGCATTTGCCTGCGGCCCGATCCAATTTCAAGAATAGCCTCTTGATGCGGCCCGTATTTGTCATGTTTTTTTTTATAACTGATAGGCTAGCCTTTGACCACTATCTCACCTGATGGTAAGTGATGATGTGGTCGAAGATGTTGTTCAGGTTAACCTAGAAATTACTGGCTCTCAAAGACAGCTGCCAGAACACACCGTTAGGTGCTTGGCGACAGATTTTCTACTTGAGGATGTTAGCTAGCCAGGCGGGCATTCGACCACCACCCAAAAGATAATATTTCAAAAGCGCACTATAAGCTGGGAACAATCGCAAACGGACCGCCTCGCGCCGATTTTGCGAAAACGGTGCTTGCATATGGAAATTTGCTTGCAAAATTATATGAATGTTTGGAAGCATCTACAAGTGTGAGCCATTATTTTCCCTAATGAAAAAACAAATCTCCTGCGAGATCGCGATGCGATCGATACTTGGATGCAGTTTTAAAACTAACTTTAGTTAAAGACATAAGATGTCTTATTCCTCGGAAAAGATTGCAATAATTGATTGTAAAAAGATTTTTCTGCTTATTATATTTTTGCTCTCTATTACGCCTCCTGACCTGGGTAAACTGGGTATGTCCTAAAACTGCATCCAGAACTACCGTACTGGTTCATAATTAAGACCGCTCTATATACATATGAAATGTTTTTTTTACTATGGTTGGGTTTTGCGGCCCACTGACTTTAGGATCCTTATGCATTTGGCCCACCAATGACTTTGAGTTTGACATGCCTGCTTTAGGCAGTATCTCGCACTGGTATTCTTGTATTATTCACGCAAATTTATCATCATCAACAACCATAACGTCCACTGTGAACAAAAGCCTCACCCATTAGAGGGAGTATACCATAAATCCCACGCTTGGAAGGCATCTTAGGGATCTCTGTATAAAAGTACAGTTCTTCAGAAGGCGCTTCTGTCCATCTACTGATATGTTCCCCTTCGTCATTTCTTATGGCTCATTTCGGAAGATATTATGGGAAGGTGCAATTCCTACACAGCAACCAAAGTAGAGAAATAAGGGAGATAATATATACTACTTATACACCAAAATAATCCACAAAGAAAATACATTATATAATATGTTTTTAGAGTCAGGATTCAATCCAGATACCCCATGTTTAACAGGTGGTATAATCAACTTATCCAAACTGTCATCAATACGTAGTCAAAAATATTTGTGGAACATTTCCTTGAAAACATTCTAAACCCAACAGAAACCTAAAGCCGTTGAATAAAATAATATGTAAAAACAATAAGCAAGCACTGTTTTCTCGTTCATCAAAAACTTCACACGGCTATGACGTGAATTTGGCTCATTTATCACAACGCTTGAGACGTGACACCAGCCACCCTGAACTTTCGTGCTAAATTATTGCCTGAATAATAATTGTAGCGAGGCACTCACGCTTGCAGTTCTATTAGTTATTACATTGGGTATAGTTAAAAGTTACCAAAGCAACCACTTTTTATTTGAAATGTCTAAAATTCAACAAATTATATCTTCTGCTAAGTGTTGCAGTGCAGTGAAAATCTCGGTAAGAGACGGTAGTTATATAAGTTATCTGTATTTCAACACTCGGTAAAATATTATTTAACAAAAACTCCTGTATCTATACCAGAATAATATCAATTCTACCTATAGAATAGCATTTATACGATTGATATCAGACTGCACTTACATTACGGACCATATTCAAAACAGGAAAAATAAAAAGTAAAAAAAATGGAAATAATAAAAAAAATTGGCAAACATAATAAATACGTGCTAACAAAAACGTTAGGCTTATGCAGCAAAAATCCATTACATTCATAGCCTATTTTAAGCCTAAAATCTTTTGGCGGAGAATTAAGTGTTTGTTTGTATTCATATTTCAAAACAAACCTTAATACATTTCATTTTTTGTTTCATTGCATACAAGTAGACTTTTTCCTTTTTGTTACCGGTTTTATTAAACAAAGACTACGAACTATATACAACACTACAGTTACTACAATAAAAGCATTTAGACAACCTATAAGTCATAGCAGACTCACATGCTGTCCAAATGCTCCAGCTCACTCCCAGTTGGCAGCGTGCCCAGCATGCTGGCAGCATTGCCAGCAATGCTTCCTGCTAACTGCTTCATTCCTTAAATAAAGGTAACATATCAAGATTACAAAATACTTTTGTGTTCTTATTTTCTGGCCGCATCAAGTTCGGTGGCTCAAATCTATTGTAAAATATAAATAAAATATAAACAAAGATTGTACACAGCAAAACACTCCTCCAATCTGATGCAACCCACACAAGCTCAAAGTTTGCATCACGTGTGATGTTAAGCTTACTAATTCCTATGATATCAAAAATACAAGATTGCAAATCTTTTCTATAGAAAATGAAGAATAGTCTATCTTGTCGAGAGAATAATAAATCCTACTTTCGAATGCACGGCGCGTAGTGAAGGCTCACTTGAATAGCGTTGAAGATAAAAGTAACTGGTTCGCGTAAATCCAAAAACTGTCACAGGTATGAAGAAAAATTTAAACGAAATCGTGTTTTGCCACCCAATTTACGGTGAAACCATGATATATGCTAACATTGCTAACTGACTTGTAACATCAGAAAATTTTGCCTTGAAAACATTCAATATAAGCCATGGAGTGTTTTCTACTTTTAAACGTTCTTCTTGTTATATTGTGGCCTTAATGAGTAGGTATTAATAAAACGTTTAAACTATAGTTGAGAATGAGTTATTTTACAAGTTTTATAATTGGCGGGGGCCAATTATAAAAAATTGACGAATTGCAAATATAGAAATCGTAGGGGTACGATTTCTATATTTGCAATTCGTCAATAATCTGTTACACAAATATATATATATTTTTTGTAAAAGTACTGTATGTCCTGTCCGAGTCATATTTTAATGAAAGGTTAAAATGTTAGACACGCTATAAACACTTAGCGAGAACACGAAAAATGTGTACAAGTTCACCTGTTCATAATCCCCAATAAAACTCGAAAAACTTTTTCATTTGAAAATAACACCACGATAAAAATGTCACTTCTGATTTACCCGCTGAAATTCAACTAATGGACTTAGTTAAGATCGATCATTGGCATACACGTTGATGTTAAAATAGTGCAGATCTAGCAACCTATTTGTATGTAAATCAATCGCACACTTGCATTATACATTGCGCATTCTAATCGCAGTCCCATATGAGCAGAGCAAGCGATGCAAGTAATATGCTGATCTCAGTAGTCTCATATAATATATGTAATCTACTCAGTGTTTCTATACTAAACAGCTCATAAATGCAACCAATTTTTTGTGTCGTTCGGTCACTATGTTTGTATCGGACCGCGTGGTGGTTCATGCAACGATTGTGTAATTAAATACTGAGATATATTTGGCTCAACGAATAAGCATAACAACCACATGTGATAGCAATGCAGCCAGCATGCAGATAACACTTGCGACGGCTGTAAAGTTTCTCCAATGCTTTCTTTGTAGTAGCCTGAAATCGTTGTTTGTATATAAAACTATATAGTTTGTAATTACAATTCAGACAAAACCATACTTTTTTTAATGTCACGTTAGTCTTTGAACTCAACTGATAGTAAGTGGTGATGTGAACCTAGAATTACTGGCTCTCAACGACAACTGCCGAAATACAACGTTAGGTGCTTGGTGACAGATTTTCTACTTAAGTAGCCAGAGACATTCGGAAAATTCCTATTAAAACAACCGGGACCGCCGCCACCGGCTTAGCGTGCCCTTCGAAGCACGGTAGCGCTCAATGGTTAATGCCGCCAGCGATCCTTACCGCTAGCGATTAGCAATTTGATCACATTATCACTAACTAGGTGAGATCAAAATCGTTGCAATACTTACTTTTTTTATGTTATTGTGACGAAACAAGCTCGAGGCCCAACTGATTTTAAGTGGATTTACTTCTGCCTATAACAGATGCATATCATCACGAGTCACGAATTGCAATGCGCCCGTCACCTTGAGGCATAGTTGTTAAGTCTCATGTGCCTGTAATTTTACTGGCTCTCAAGGACTTCTGCCGGAACGCATTGTTAGGTGCTTGGCGACGGATTTTCTACTTGAAGGTGGTAGCTAGCCAGGCGGGCAATAGCAAAATTTTCTTCCACCTTGCGGTGCAGGTCAAGCCGGCTATTGCCGGTCGGCCATCATCATATTAAAGAGTAATACATATGTTCATATCTAATGTTTGTAACTGTTAGCTGTTATCTTATTGATTTATCCTTATTAATAATGAATTACGGAGCAATGCTGGTTTCTATTGAGGAAAGCCAGGGATTTAGTGGACTTTGTCACTTTATTGGCAGTCCTTTAGTAAATAATGAGGGAGCGAAACCCACCTACTTATATATTATGCTACTTGAGGTTTTTCTACTAAGACGTGAACCGGGTTTGCAATTTGGGATAGTTAAGTATTAAAGAGATAAGTATAAGTATAGTATCTTCGTAGTTATTTCCATAAAATGTATTTTAGTTAAATATAAAATAGCTTAGCTCCCTGAGCTTAAAATATCTGCGTCTGGTTTGCCAGTTTTTCGTTTTATTTAATAATTTAATCTCTACCTATATGTGAAAATAAAAATTCCTTTAGAAAAATATATCCAAAATATACATTTCTACAGAAAATTTACAAACCAGAAACATAGATTTTAGAGCAAAAAACTGTCGCGAGTTTTTTTCATAATTATTATTTAGTAACCGGCTAGGACTCACGTAATATTTACCGGATATTGCTCCGACTAGTTTCAAACTTATTTGAAGTTCTTCGTCTGGGAGTCACGATTGTAGAAATTCTGACTTTGACAGCTGCGGCGCAACCATCTCAACGCCAGTTACGTGCTCAGGCCCGCGCTCGTCGCTGTGCACAATCGTGACTCCCAGACGAAAAACTTCAAATAAGTTCGAAACTGGTCGGAGCAATGTCCGGTAAATATTACGCGAGTCCTAGCGGGTTACTAAGAATAATTATAGATTTTAGACTCATTGACATGGATGAAAAATTTGGAGTTTGAACACTTGGTATGTATATATATAGTATCAATGTATACATAACTCAACACATAATTAATTTATTAAGGCTGGTGTCTTCACAGTACAGCGCTTTCCATACAAACGTACCTTCGTCACATATATACTTTGTAAGTTACATCTTTTGTCGTATATATACATAACGGAAATTATTTAATTCTCTTTAGACTGTTTTAATCAATCAATGAAATCAATCAAAACAGGCTGTTGATCAAACTAAACGACGCGGGTGGTGTCTTGGTGACCTGTGATACAGGTTCTTAGAAACCTACTTCAGGCACCAGCCCCTCACAAAGTAAGGTATAATTTTTGGCACTCTTGTCTGTCCATTCGTGGATATTTATGTAACCAACCTTTTGCGAGGAGGAAATAAATATAATTTTCATTGATTGATTGAAACAGTCTAAAGAGAATTAAATAATTTCCGTTATGTATATATACGACAAAAGATGTAACTTACAAAGTATATATGTGACGAAGGTACGTTTGTATGGAAAGCGCTGTACTGTGAAGACACCAGCCTTAATAAATTAATTATGTGTTGAGTTATGTATACATTGATACTATATATATACATACCAAGTGTTCAAACTCCAAATTTTTCATCCATGTCAATGAGTCTAAAATCTATAATTATTCTTAGTAACCCGCTAGGACTCGCGTAATATTTACCGGACATTGCTCCGACCAGTTTCGAACTTATTTGAAGTTTTTCGTCTGGGAGTCACGATTGTGCACAGCGACGAGCGCGGGCCTGAGCACGTAACTGGCGTTGAGATGGTTGCGCCGCAGCTGTCAAAGTCAGAATTTCTACAATCGTGACTCCCAGACGAAGAACTTCAAATAAGTTTGAAACTAGTCGGAGCAATATCCGGTAAATATTACGTGAGTCCTAGCCGGTTACTAAATAATAATTATGAAAAAAACTCGCGACAGTTTTTTGCTCTAAAATCTATGTTTCTGGTTTGTAAATTTTCTGTAGAAATGTATATTTTGGATATATTTTTCTAAAGGAATTTTTATTTTCACATATAGGTAGAGATTAAATTATTAAATAAAACGAAAAACTGGCAAACCAGACGCAGATATTTTAAGCTCAGGGAGCTAAGCTATTTTATATTTAACTAAAATACATTTTATGGAAATAACTACGAAGATACTATACTTATACTTATCTCTTTAATACTTAACTATCCCAAATTGCAAACCCGGTTCACGTCTTAGTAGAAAAACCTCAAGTAGCATAATATATAAGTAGGTGGGTTTCGCTCCCTCATTATTTACTAAAGGACTGCCAATAAAGTGACAAAGTCCACTAAATCCCTGGCTTTCCTCAATAGAAACCAGCATTGCTCCGTAATTCATTATTAATAAGGATAAATCAATAAGATAACAGCTAACAGTTACAAACATTAGATATGAACATATGTATTACTCTTTAATATGATGATGGCCGACCGGCAATAGCCGGCTTGACCTGCACCGCAAGGTGGAAGAAAATTTTGCTATTGCCCGCCTGGCTAGCCACCACCTTCAAGTAGAAAATCCGTCGCCAAGCACCTAACAATGCGTTCCGGCAGAAGTCCTTGAGAGCCAGTAAAATTACAGGCACATGAGACTTAACAACTATGCCTCAAGGTGACGGGCGCATTGCAATTCGTGACTCGTGATGATATGCATCTGTTATAGGCAGAAGTAAATCCACTTAAAATCAGTTGGGCCTCGAGCTTGTTTCGTCACAATAACATAAAAAAAGTAAGTATTGCAACGATTTTGATCTCACCTAGTTAGTGATAATGTGATCAAATTGCTAATCGCTAGCGGTAAGGATCGCTGGCGGCATTAACCATTGAGCGCTACCGTGCTTCGAAGGGCACGCTAAGCCGGTGGCGGCGGTCCCGGTTGTTTTAATAGGAATTTTCCGAATGTCTCTGGCTACTTAAGTAGAAAATCTGTCACCAAGCACCTAACGTTGTATTTCGGCAGTTGTCGTTGAGAGCCAGTAATTCTAGGTTCACATCACCACTTACTATCAGTTGAGTTCAAAGACTAACGTGACATTAAAAAAAGTATGGTTTTGTCTGAATTGTAATTACAAACTATATAGTTTTATATACAAACAACGATTTCAGGCTACTACAAAGAAAGCATTGGAGAAACTTTACAGCCGTCGCAAGTGTTATCTGCATGCTGGCTGCATTGCTATCACATGTGGTTGTTATGCTTATTCGTTGAGCCAAATATATCTCAGTATTTAATTACACAATCGTTGCATGAACCACCACGCGGTCCGATACAAACATAGTGACCGAACGACACAAAAAATTGGTTGCATTTATGAGCTGTTTAGTATAGAAACACTGAGTAGATTACATATATTATATGAGACTACTGAGATCAGCATATTACTTGCATCGCTTGCTCTGCCCATATGGGACTGCGATTAGAATGCGCAATGTATAATGCAAGTGTGCGATTGATTTACATACAAATAGGTTGCTAGATCTGCACTATTTTAACATCAACGTGTATGCCAATGATCGATCTTAACTAAGTCCATTAGTTGAATTTCAGCGGGTAAATCAGAAGTGACATTTTTATCGTGGTGTTATTTTCAAATGAAAAAGTTTTTCGAGTTTTATTGGGGATTATGAACAGGTGAACTTGTACACATTTTTCGTGTTCTCGCTAAGTGTTTATAGCGTGTCTAACATTTTAACCTTTCATTAAAATATGACTCGGACAGGACATACAGTACTTTTACAAAAAATATATATATATTTGTGTAACAGATTATTGACGAATTGCAAATATAGAAATCGTACCCCTACGATTTCTATATTTGCAATTCGTCAATTTTTTATAATTGGCCCCCGCCAATTATAAAACTTGTAAAATAACTCATTCTCAACTATAGTTTAAACGTTTTATTAATACCTACTCATTAAGGCCACAATATAACAAGAAGAACGTTTAAAAGTAGAAAACACTCCATGGCTTATATTGAATGTTTTCAAGGCAAAATTTTCTGATGTTACAAGTCAGTTAGCAATGTTAGCATATATCACGATTTCACCGTAAATTGGGTGGCAAAACACGATTTTGTTTAAATTTTTCTTCATACCTGTGACAGTTTTCGGATTTACGCGAACCAGTTACTTTTATCTTCAACGCTATTCAAGTGAGCCTTCACTACGCGCCGTGCATTCGAAAGTAGGATTTATTATTCTCTCGACAAGATAGACTATTCTTCATTTTACATAGAAAAGATTTGCAATCTTGTATTTTTGATATCATAGGAATTAGTAAGCTTAACATCACACTTGATGCAAACTTTGAGCTTGTGTGGGTTGCATCAGATTGCATGAGTTTTTTTCATAACATTAAAAACAGGCTGCTGCCTGTTGATCAAACTACGGAGCCTACTAGCCAGTTTAGGGGTGAGCATTAATTCATGTTTTGGAGTGACGAGCATAGTGCACCGTCAATCTGAACGAGAAAAGTCACCCTACATTTGTAATTGTGATAATATTTACAAATATTGATGGGCTTTTAAAGTCAACGTTAAATTATTCCATGCGTATCATAAATACTGATAACAATTGAATTTCATTCATAAATCGACGATGTCAGTTACGCGTGATACGGAAGGGGAATTATTCTTACATTTTTTGAGATATTTCTTTATAAATTTTCTTTTTTCACAATGTCGTCGCAACTTATAGTGAAAGATGAGACAAATTGAGCCGCTTGGCTTTCCGTTTTGCTATAGAGATTGACTCAGATTACAGCCTCCTAAGACAACAAAATGATACTGATAATATTTTCGTAAACTTACGAAATATATGAAACTACTTGGAAGGTATAATACGTATATATATATATACCTTTTAAATTCCATTTTTGTATTAAGTTATTTATGATACGCTTCCCTGCAAACTCAGAATGTTAAGTGCTTTATGATTCATCAAAAATTAGTCAAAGGTTGTCCAAGTGCTTTTATAATAGTAGCTGTAGAGTTGTGTATAGTTCGTAGTATTTTGTTAAATAAAGACACATCAAAAATTGTTAAACCAATATTTACACAGTTGACTTACCCAAGATGTCATAGAAATATGATGTTTAATTATTTTTTACATCGTAACTTCGAGACTCAGTACTAATATTATAAATGCGAAAGTAACTCTGTCTGTTACGCTTTCACGCCCAAACTACTGGACCGATTAAGATGAAATTTGGTATGGAAATAGTTTGAGACCCGGGAAAAAACAAAGGATAGTTTTTATCCAACTGCGCAAAAAGAGGCTAATGTTTTTGCGCGATAACAGATATACGCGCAGGCGGAGCCGCGCCCGGAAAGCTAGTATATTATATAAGCCTCAGATAAAAAAAGATTCTTAATATAGATGAACTAGAAGCTCGAGGTTTTGAAATGTTGACGCAATCAGGGACTGATAAAATGTTATGAAGAAAAATGTCACTAACATCCAGAACCGTGAGCTACCTATATTTATTTTACCTTCTAAATACTTACGTTAACATTTTAGGAATATTTTCCTGGCTACCACCCTCAAGTAGAAAATCTGTCACCAAGCACCTGTGTGTTTCGGCAGCAGTCCTTGAGAACTACTTAGCTATTATGAAATAACAGATACTGAAACATAAAAGCCGTATGTCTCAGGGTGATGGGCGCAAAGCAGTTCGTCGCTCGTGGCGAGATGCATTATTATTATTTTTTTATTGCTGATAGGTAAGCCTTTGACCACAATCTCACCTGATGGTAAGTGATGATGTGGTCGAAGGTGTTAACAGGCTTAACCTAGAAATACTGGCGCTCAAGGACAGCTGCCGGAACACACCGTTAGGGTGCTTGGCGACAGATTTTCTACTTGAGGATGGTAGCTAGCCAGGCGGGTGTTCGCAAAAATGCCCTTCCACCATGCAAAATTGCATTTGTTATAGCCAGAGGTTACCACTTAACTTTGCCTCTTGGGTGTTCCATCACAATAACATAAAAAAAGTTGCGGTTATTTATTGTGTACATTAAGCATGTTGCAATTGGTTCTCCGCGAGATGTCAATATAAGGTGAACTGTTTTAATTATTCATAAAATTTTGGCGACTACGATGCTCTTAAGAATATCTAACACAAAATTTTACTATTGAAAAATTTTACTACCACGTGCAGAACAAAAAAAAAACACTGCGAGATAACGAAGAACCTCGGGAACATTTTCTTATATAGGTACCTTTTCTTTTTTTAAATTTGTAACATAATAATACAATATTTAAGCTTAGCTAAATAGGCCTCACCTAACCCTAACTCACCAATTTTACATGAAGTTATTTGATTAAGAATCTTTTTACATGCAGCTTGAATCTCTGAGGTAATAATAATATTTCTAGGAATTTATTAAAAAATTGCCCTCAATTTATGACTAAGTAAGGTGTGTGACTATTATTATTCTGTGCTTGAAAATGTAATCTGTGCAAAGCGGGTCATTTTCTACACAATTTGTAAGCGTGATTCAAGAATACTCGAAGACCGTGCTCGTGACTGGGACAAAGAGCCACAAATCTGGAGCACAACAATTTTTAAAAGTCCCCGGCAAATATCTTCTTTTGTGTGCAGGATCGCTGGAAAATAGCCTTCGTCTCGTCGAGCGCTCAGTGATACCCGATTCGTTTCGCATATTCCTTCTATATTCTCCCTATATTATCACAAGCGAGTTATTGTATTGTAAATCAGTATTTCTAGGTTAAGCCTGTTAACACCTTCGACCACATCATCACTTACCATGAGGTGAGATTGTGGTCAAAGGCTTACCTATCAGCAATAAAAAAAACTAGTGTAATATCGTTAGATAGGTATTTAAAAAAACATGCATTAATATACAGGTAGGTGGTTTAAGTATTGGAGAAATTAATCAGAATCAGAATCTTTTATTTGTCAGAACATGGTACGTATACATTCACAGAAGCATACAAGATATAATGTCATTAGTTACAACTATGATGACCTCAATCATGTTCTTGCCTGGTGTGGCGTACAAATTTCATATGAATAGAATATTTTAGTTAACGTTAGTAAAATAGTATAACTAAGGTCTTAAATTTCTCAATGTATATGAAGAGCAATTTTATGCAAATTATATTATATCAAATGGTTACTTATGATGAATTCATTGCTTTGTTATTTGGAATGATATTCTTCTTTCTCCTGGTTCCCTCACTGCTGCGACCACGTACAAACAGCCATTGGATGCGGTCATATGCTTTGTGGACCGCATGCTTTAATGTGTCAATCAAAAAAATAGTCCACCAGTCATCAAATAAGTCTAGAGATTTTTTTTACCGAAGTTTAAGGGTAAGGCTAAGTTATGGTAACACTGGTTATATTGAGAAAGATGGTAGGTATGCTTTGGTAATATCTTGTTTATAGAGCTTTTATGTGCTTGTTGACCGTTCGGGTTTGGCGAGAGGCATCGATGCATTGCCTTTGTCGGTTTTTAGACGGTTGCTCGTTCATTGTGGGTTTACGCTCGCCGCCGGTCTATTTTTTAGTTACGTGAGTACTGTGTACATGCAACAAACTTCTATTTTTGTATCAGTTAGGAAGCTAAAGCTTTGTGATAAATGTTGAATATCTGTTACGTAACAGATGTTAAGTTTTTAGCGGTGCTTGCGTAACTTGGTTTTAGTAAATAGTGATTACTCACGTGAAGAAGTCAGATAGCACCGAGAAATTGTGACCAAATCCAATCAATTCGATGTGATGTTTTGTGATTATCATTGAAAGACATGAACCGTTCATTCTTTGATTTTATTCGGTGATCTTAGTTGAACTTCAGTCAGTTCAGTCAAATCACACATCGCGCTCAGAGATCTACAGCGCGCGACTTATTCAATACTCGCCCATAGCTGTGAGTCGACCGAAATTAAATGGAGACGGATATCAAGAACTAAAGAACTAACTTTTGGACGAGAATTTTTTGAATTTGTAACAATTAAATATCTAGGTTTAAAGAGAATTGTCTTCCTTTGATTCCATTGATATTTTTTAATCAATACCTCTAGGTTCCCGTTCTAGAAAGCAAAATTAATAAAATAAATTAAAAGCACTATTCTCAAGCGTACATTATTCGTTTGTCCTTCTGATCTCTCAAGGAAGGTATGTTTTTCTAAGGAATTATTTTGATTGACCGGTTGAAATTTTCACCAAATGTATCCTAATAACGGAGTGCCTTAAATTATTGAAAAAATATAAAAATTAATCGGAGCGATAGTAGTGAGAATATATTTTTTTGTTTTTAATATAATTTTTTGTCTTTCGTTATCTGTCGATCTGTGTGTGGTTAATTGATTATGGTAGAAAAAAACTCGAAAGTATGACAAAAAATCACATAATATCAGCAACTGAGTCAAACTTGCGCTATCGATTTATATATTTATGGATAATCAATCAACCCTTTTACGTTATAAATTCTGATCCACATACTGTTTATCTATTACGAATACATATTTTTGTTAAGATTTAAATTTTAAACAAAAGTTGTGTGTAAAATTCAAGCCAAAATATTATGTTGAAATGTCCACGTGTACTTACTTCCACTGCCAATCAAAACCTCAACATGATATTATAATAGATGAAAAATATGATAAAAGAAAAGACATTCAACAATTTTTCTGTAGTTCATGATAGCATTTGCGCTCTACCTCACCTGAAGTGCCTGAAGTTAAATAATTATGTGCTCAATAATGAAGTACGCTCACCTAGGAAAATAAACCATTTATTCTAGTTGTTTGATTGTATCACTGTGTCAGTACCCAAATAATCCTAGCGTTACAGAATTCAAGATGCGCGTTAAATGCAACACAATACCAAAATCGCTAATTAAACCGAGTTATGAGATCATACACGAAATAGTAATTACTCAAGTTACAAACGTTCGTAAATAACTTTTCTGCTTACTACCCACGAGAGGATACGAGTATGCCAAGATAGAGTTGCATCCAATTTAGTCCAAGTCTCTTGATATAATTGCTACACAAATCGAATACAGAATACACAAGGATTGACTGCTATTTGGCAAGTCTAGGGTCAGATCTCTGTGCAACAATGTTGGAGTAGTAATTAATACATTGAAATTTGACCTCTCATGCCTTAGTTATGAGGTTCATTAAGCCTTGTAGTCAACATTCTATTAAGTAGTTGCATGTACAGCTGCTGAACCTGCACATTAAATCGATTTAAGCTTAAGGAAAGCTGTTCAAATCCGGTGAGCATAGGTTTGTTACGTTTGAAAAAGGGATATTTTGAGTATGTTTTGTTATACAACTTAATTAGTCGCATGATATTGGATTGAATTTTTTTATTTAGGTATTGATATTTAATGAAAAAATATATATTCGAGTAGCGTATTCATTTGTTTCTAATAATCAGATTTATCGTAGGTATATAACGTTGTTTGGAAAATATGAATGATGTAATATAAAATTTCAGCAATATAAATGTTAAAAACTTTAGTGCACTTTTATGAACACTAAGATTTATTATATATTTAGTTTTCGAAGGAACGCGATATGGAATCTCGTCTGGATTAATCTCCAGGTGAAACCTATACATATTATTTAATAAATGTAGTTATTGATTTTAGAACTAATATTTTATCGGGGAATATTCCTACGAGCTTTTTGACCTTATTCTTGCGTCAAAATTTTACTTTTATTTTAAATGAGTGTTTTCACGATATCGAGATGTGCCACCGCACATCCCCAAGACCCACCTCCACATTCAGCAAGTATAGACATCTCACACTGTTCGGTTTTGTCGCTCCATTCTTCCTCGTACTTGTGGGATGTGAACGACCTTCCTCTGGAGGTCTTTCCGCGAAGCTACGACATGAACCGCATCAAAAGGGGCATCTACAAATTCTTCTCTGGGCAGGCAACGCGTCGCCATCACAGCTAGTGTTGCAGATGTCCACAGGCAGCAGTTACCGTTTATCATCAGGCGGGCCGTCTGCTTGTTTGTCACTCATAATATTTAAAAAAAATATATTTGTCTATTTAGCTAATAATTTCATATACTCCATAAAAGTAGTATCACCGCTGTGCCGGTCGGAGAGGGGGGTGTTAGGTTATTTTCGTTACGGAATTTCTGGATTCGGTCTCCACGCTCAAGGCCCGCGATAGAAGCTATGCAATAGCTTAAAAATGTATCTGTATATTTAGCAAATAATTTCATATACTCCATAAAAGCGTAGTCACATTAGCCATTAACTGCTATATATTGTGTTTGTTAACTATAAGCGACTGGCGGTCATACTCATAGATAAGCTACTTAGTGAATTAGCTCACTAGTCCTTAGCTATTAGATGAAATACCTAAAACTATTAACGCAAAGCTGTTCATTGTATATTCTAGAGGCTTGCCTATTTGTTACACAAAATTTAAATAGCTTTGACATAACAAATTACACGTAAGAAACGAAAGACTCGTAAAGACTATACTATGTGTTTACGAGGGCCTCAGGGCTTCTAAACAATTTTTTTTAGCAAAAGTCTTAACGTAATGTGCACTTAATTATACAACCATTAAACAGATACAATAAAAGCTGTGACATTCAACAAATTTGAAAAAAATACTAATGTAAATATTACTGAACAATTGACAAATTATTAAATGATAAATTTTTTTATATTTTACCAAAATAATAATTATTGCATGACAATATTTTAATTAGAATATAACTAATTGTATCATATTGATCTATATAATATTGTACGCCTGAAAAGGTAGCTGTTGATACTTTAATCATTTTACCAACATGTAACGCACAGCTGACAATAAACAATTTTGAATTTGATGTTGAGTAGATAGTGTGATAAAAACTATGAAAGAATTGTAATCTGTATTCGTATTTGATTGCCTATTATAATTTCAGTCTTATCTATGATTGAAAGGTCAAATAGTTAATAGCTCATTCAAGTTAAGAATTAGAAATAATTACCAGTTATATTAAAATAATTATTAGTGTCCACACCATCGTTAGACTTTTAGTTTTTATATTTGCTGGAAGTTTCATACGCGAGCAAGAGAGAAGCACTATTAAATGAATTACACTATATTTGTAATTTCACATTTTTTTAGCGTTTGAATCTGTGTCTCTATATCTTGAACTAGAATTCCCGCATGAAATTTACCCTTATTTTGCTAAACTGACAAAAGTGACAATTCGATCAAAAATTATAATTTTTTTAATGTTATTGTGACGGAACAAGCTCGAGGCCCACCTGATATTAAGCGGACTACCCTCTGCCTATAACATATGCATTACGTCACAGTCACAAATTGCACTTCGCCCGTCACCTTGAGACATAGTTGTTAATTTCACTGTCTCTCAAAGACTGCTGCCGGAACACACCGTTAGGTGCTTTGCGACAGATTTTCTACTTGAGGGTGGTCGCTAGCCAGGTGGGCATCGCAAAGTTCGAGCCCGCGGCGGGATTCGAACTATGGACCTGCTGCGTGGCAGTCCATAGTCAATGCCACTGAGCCATCATTGCTTCAACATGATTGTGATAACTGAAAGCCCGCGCGTTTCCTGACTGCCGATTACTAGTACTGTACCGTAACAGCCAGATCGTCCACTGCTGAACACATCCTCCCCTATTAAGGGGGTATCAGATATCGTTAAATTTTTTAAGTTGATCTAGATAGGACCTGTTACTTATTATATTAGGCAACTTTAATGTTAGGCGCCCACCTAATTTTCTGGAAACGACACGCAGGTTATTTGTGTTCTTATACAAATTATATTTTTAGGATATATACCGATATAAAAGCAAATAATATTTTTTGATTGTATTATATTAATGTTAATCAAAATTTAATTACTTCCTCAGAATTAGAACTCAATGATTCAATTTCTGTGGATGAAGCATGTAAGTCTTGACGGGCTCTGATTTTATCAGTTTCAATAACTGAGCATTGGTGAACATTCAATCATGCTAGGTTTGGTATAAAATCAATTCCGCAGGTTTTTGCACTACCACTGTCACAGCCTTCTACAGCCTAATTAACCAAAACTATGCCATTAACAGAAGTGGTTATAAGACGGTGTCGGCTTTTTTATAACTGTTTTTTTGAAAAAAAAAACATTTCACATTCCACGTTCGACTGGAGTCTGGACTGCTATAAATTACAGAAAAATATTACAAAAATTGAGTTCCGTTACAGAGATCTGAATTCATAAAAAAAATATCGTGTATTTGAAAAAAATATCGTAGAAGTTTAATAAAATATCGTGTGATATTTTATTAAACTTCTACGTGCATATTATTTTTTATCGCGTGATACTGACATGTCGTGGATCTAGGATAATTATCGCATGTCTGGCAACACTGACTGGTATATAGTTGTTAAATCTGTGCCAATGGTTTAATTGAGTAGGTTAGCACTCAACTTTTTCATGAGTTGATATATACCAAGAGAGATCTTTGTCCAATTGCCTAAAGTAAGGTGGACGCAATAATGCTGCCACCTATTTACATACCTACCCACTGATCCCGCAATCCCGTGCGTAAAGTTTCTACGATTTTATTGCGTCGATCGTGAAAGAGCCACGCGCTTCGAATTCTTATACCCTCACCGGGCACTCGTCTTTGAGAGGCTTGCATGGCGGGATGCGGATGTGTTTGATGTATATAAAAGACACAAGTACTTTTTATTTTAAAAGGAGAGTGATTATTTAGGATATAACTACATCGTTTATTACACATTTTGATTCTGTGATAACCTAATTATTGTAAATATTAAAGTGTGATTTGATACGTAAGTACTTCTTATTCTACGAAGAGAGAGATTATCAGCTAAGAATTATATTGTTTATCAATTATTTTGAATCCTTGATATTTTAATTTAATTTGAATAAAAAGTATATATAATGTTATTCGAAGATGAGTAGGATTATTTACTAACCATGTTGATTCTGTGATATTTAAATTATTGTAAATATTTAAGTCTTATTTGATATATAAGTATTTTTTATTTTAAGAGAAGAGGGATTTAGAGAGAGGAGGGAGGGGGAAAATAATTACATTGTTTATTCATGTTGATTTTGTAATATTTTAATTATTGTAAACATTGATCTGTTTTATTCATATGTACTTATTACAAAATGTATAGTGATTATAAGTAAATATTCATGTTGTTTATTCATGTTAATTCTGTGATATTTTAATTATTATGAACATTTAATTCTGTTTTTACATAGGTACTTTTTACTATAAGAGGAGAGTGATTATCAGTAAATGATTATATTGTTATATTGTTTAGTAATCATGTTGATTGTGTGATTATTTAATTATTGTAAATAATAAAAATCTGATTTGATACATAAGTTCTTTTTATTCTTAGAGGAGAGAGAAAATCAATTCATAGATTTTTTTGTCAATTTGTGAGTGTAAAATTTGGATTATGTATTGAAGATATTATACTCTGATTTGACACATATGTAGGCAGATATTTTTTAGTGGTACTGGAGATAGAAACTTACCTTTATCACAATTGGGATAACTTTAGGTTCGATACGTCGGGTCAAGGAAAAGGGTTACGTTCGGTAGAAATAAAATCATTTATTTCAAGTTCCTAACAACCCCCGGGTTAGGATTTCGGGTCAGGTTAGGAATAAACCGAAAGATTTATAAGTTACAATGTTGCGTGTTGAAATTGTGAGAATGATTTGAAATAGCACATAATCGTATCAAATATTTTTTTATATTGAGAACTTTTTTAATTGTACCTATATTTTCCGTCATATTATTACTTGTGTCTACCATTTTCTATATTTTGTGCCTGCTCAATATCACGTATTTGTCCACACATACTGCCTATCTTTCCTATTTCAAAATGCACAAGCTGGTAGTAGCTTTAAACGGTTTCGTAGGAAAAGACAGGATACTACGAGTAGTACAGTGAACCTACGAACTCATCATTATCATCTGTAACAAAAGCCTCCTCATTAGGGGCGGTTCACTATGGGGCTGGGGCGTGCAATTCTAGCCCTGCATCACACGGGGCTTTAGAATCTACAGCTTGATCTATAATTTATTATGAGTTTCGTTCTTAGGTAAGGCGGCCAACCGTCCCGCATTCTGCGGGACTGTCCCGTAATGCGAGCTGTAGTCCCGCTATGAAATAATTAGTATAAAAGTCCCGTAAAACGTTGAATGCGTCCCGCATGTCCCGCATGCCTATTTTTCAACCACACACATGGAACATAACAACATAACACACCACCCAAACGCGCGCACAAACAACAGCGCAGCTCAGCGCACCCATGCACGCGTAAGTAAGTTATGTGTCCAACTACGTAAACAATAATGTCCTAAAAGGCTGGGAGAAGAAGAAGTACAGTACAGAACAACGGCAGAAGGGGGTATTTGAAAAATCCAAAACGCCGGAGTATAATTAAAAAAACTGCTTGTCTATAATTTTCCATTGCAGTACTTTTGCTTACCGAAAGAGTATTTTCGTTGATAAATACCGAAATAATATTTTCGTTAATGGATGCCCAAAAAATCGTTTAACCCGAAAAAAACTTTGTTTGTACTTTGAAGACATAGTACTTAAATAAAAAACCCTGAACTTATGGAAGAGCGTTTAAAACTATGATTTTAAAATTAATTACTTACATAAGATTTTTGTAAGGATTTGGAAATATTATGTATGTATGTTCCTAAAAATTTGAGTAAATTTAAATTCAACAGTGACAATCACGATTACACGAGAAATAAATATAAAATAGCGTTGCCAGCATTTGCCAGTTCGTAAAATAAAGTGATTATTGCATAAAATTATAAAAGGTAATTTAACTTTAAATAATTGTTAATTGAAATTAAACTGTAAGTTATTGAAAAACTTAGACAAGTAGTTCCAATAATTATGCAGGCACACTGGTATATTAACGTTATCGTTTCAAGTCTACGAGTACGTAGATATTCGTGTATCGAAGTGTTTTGGTGTTCATTTTAAAATGCATATGCAACGTGAGCCTGAGCAGTGTAGTAAAAAAAGTGCTTAAATATTTGTGTAAATAACCATGTTTCGCTTCTTTCGGAACTTCCAGAACATCAATTATTTTCTTGAGTGCGAAGATATTTACAGGCAAGTTGTTCACTTATAGATTGTTACAACGCGATTATTTCTGTTGGACTCCCACCTAAGGCTGAAAGCTTCTTAAAACTTATAATTATTAATATTTAAATGAAAATTAGTTCAAGGTTTCCACGTTTTAGTTGATACCAATCACTCCCTCTTCTGGTTTCAGTTATGCTATCGATCTTTTCAAACCTGTTTTTGGGAAAAGTATGAGATAGCTTTGTCTGGCCTATACTAAGTAGGATAACAAATAAAAGGTCCTTTTTAGGTAATTGTGTGCGGTTTTATAGTATAGTTCCCAAACTTATTACAATGCTCACAAAAGAAAAATTCAAGTTGCGAAAAACATTTTGATTAAGAAATCCTACTACACAGTTTGTGATTACTTAAACGACAAAATTGCTTGGTCAAGTCCGGAAGCCTGTCAACTACGTAATTTAAAAATATATTGTAATAATTTTATTATATAGTATATAACACATTGTTAAAAGAAGATTAAAAGAATGGCCCCGACTTTCTTGCTCGTTCTTCTCGCAGTTACTCTATACAATTTTTGTTTGCTGAGTGTAGTTGACCATACAATGTAGAAAATTTCAATATTAAAATTTGTAATTGACCTTCATAAGAGCGTCGTAGACGCCTAAATTAAATAAATGATTTTGACTTTGACTTTAAGTTTCAGGTTTTTATGTAGTTTTGGTGGGTAGATACACTGACAAAAGTTCATACATCACATTCGCCCCAAACAAATGCCTCAAAACTACAAAAAGTCCCGCATTAAATTTTCAGAAAGTTGGCCGCCTTATTCTTAGGCACTAATGAAGTTATACTAAACTTCGATTAAAAGACAAATGGCGAAGATCTGTGAACATTAGAATCTCACCGATGATTTGCGTGTGGGATGTCCTTTAACAGCGACAACTGAGGATTGTGTCAGTCTTGTGCGGTACATTAATTAAAGTTTTAAGAGTGACATGCTAGCAGATTTGGGTTAGCGCATACCAACGCCTAATGGTATGAGTCTATGCATAAAAATACGAGAAATTTCAGGCGTCAAGAAACTCTGTTTGTACTAGACTGATTCCCTACAATTTCACTCACCAAGAACAATGCGTACGCGTGGATTGGCGCCAGGAATGAGAAATCTTGAAGATAGTGATTCGAATTATGTATTTGACGTAGTTGCAGATCACGGAAGTTTGATATACTGCTACGAAATTAAAACAAAACGACAATCTACTCTTCTATATGTATAGCTGCGTGTGTGATAGAGATGTGTGAGGTAGATAAACGGTGTGCAAGGAAACATCACCTGTAATATCGCTGCGCTTAGCAAAGTAAGGATAATGAAGTGATTCCTTTAATGCATTTTATCTTAACACTTTTGTTTTGTAGAAGTTAGGTTGGTCATTATTGTAGGAAGCTACGAATACATGCGTTGACAGTTTAGCGCCATAACATCTTTCTGAAACAAACGTGAGGGCTGTGGCTAAATCGGCGACGCAATTAAAGTAGCGGAAGTATTCTGATCTCGGTAGTGGGTACATATTGCCGTTCCGAAACTTATAAAAGCGCTTGGTCGATGTAACGCGTGATAAAAATGCTGGCACTTAATTGACTCGACGAATAAGCATTGCTATCAAACGTGAAATTGGTATTGGACTGCAGTATTTGGACTGCCTGTGAGACTGCAATGGACTTTAGGTTGCCTTAATGCTTTCAAGGTACTATCTAATAGTATTATGTGCAGTTTAAAGCTTTTGAAAATTAAGGCATAACGCTGTTAAAAAAAGTTTTTTCATATATTTCATACAACAATTCTTAAACCACCTACTACTTATGAACTTTCACTACTCATGAACTTACTATGTATATAGTAAGTTCATGAGTACGAGTAACTATCACTCGTATATCGCTGACGTAAACTGCGGGTATTCCCGAAAGACGCCGAATCAAAATTATGGGCACGTATATTTCCAAAACGTTCGGAAGTTTATATGAAAAGAGCAGATCAGAGATAAGTTGCGTGCTCTGTAGAAGTATCATAGGCTAAGAGTGACCGACATTTTATGTGAGATCAAATTTTATATTATTTAATTACAAAAGAGCTTATTTCGTTATAACGTTTCAATCAACACAGAGATCAATCACAAACATTGATTAACGCAAGATGCTACAAACGCTTGGACTTTAGCTTGTCCAGGTGAAAGCCTTCCCAACAAACTCCATTCGCAGAGACATTATAATAATAATAATAATAATAATTTATTTTCTCAGCTAAAGTACAGTACTTAAAGATACATCTATACCATCTTTATGTACATTACAAAGGTACTTATTATAGACAAGATAACATTGTTACATAATATAATACTAAGCTATAATGGCTTGAGTTTATTATTCTGTTACAATATTGACCTGCAGAATCTACACTAAGAATACTCTTGTATCGTAGATTCTGCATTCCCTTCAATGTTCAAGTATAATATTAAACATAGCCTAAAAGTTCTAATGAAAATAATATAATAATATTAAAGTTAGCGAGAAATTTAAACAATCAAAGAAAGTTAAATAAAAATTATATAAAAGTAAACTTAAAGTGTAGGGTAAGTGAGTGAGTGTGTGGTTGTGTGTGTGTGTGTGTGTGTGTGTGTGTGTGTGTGTGTGTGTGTGTGTGTGTTGTGTGTGTGTGTGTGTGGATGTGCAAGAAGTGATATGGCATGATCATCTTCATACAATTACTTTGAGCAGGTTTTCTGTTTCGTAATAGCTTAATCCTTTTAGCCAACTTGTTAAAATATTTTTTGCTTCTCTGTTATTCAACTTGACTAAACTTTTAAGAACTTTGCTGGTGTTGTTATAGAGATATGGACCGAGAAAACATAAATGTTTATGCGCTAATTTTGTGTTGAACTTTTGTCTAGGAAAAATTTGATCTTTTCTTCTCCTAGTCATGAAATTAGAATTTTTAATTAATGTGACTTGCTTGTGTTGATGAAGTAAAACATTTTGTATGAATAGCTGTCTTACTGTCAATACATCACAATCCTGGTAAAGTTCGGAAGTAGGGTACATAAATGTTCTTGAGGTTGCAACTTTTAAAACCGCTCTTTGTGCACGCTCTAGAATTATCATGTAAGATATGCCCGCTCCACCCCAAGATGTATTGCAGTAAGAGATAACAGATTTGCATAGAGCATTATAAACATTGATAATTAATTTTCGGTCGGCTACTTCCCGCAAGTTTCTAAAAACATATATTAGTTTTCTAACTCTACTACTGAGAGTCTCAATATGAGATTGCCAAGTCATTCTCCTGTCAAGAGTGATTCCCAAATATTTAATGGTCGGAGCATTTTGCAACAATGGACAGCAGCAGGTATTTGTAGCACAGCTAATGTTATGTACCTTAATATTTAGTTCAGGAGTTCTTATCCGGCTATTTGTGAATGAAACAAACTTTGTTTTTTGAATGTTAAGGGAAAGCAAATTTGTTTGTAGCCATTGATTTACTATTTTTAATCCAGCCTCTGCTCGAATCCGAACCTGCTCCCAATCTTTACCAACAAAAATGAGGGCAGTGTCGTCTGCATATGAGAATATTCTTCCATGACTTAAATTAAGATTACACAGTTCATTGACATAGACTAAAAACAGGCTCGGGCCCAACACACTGCCTTGAGGAACTCCGTAAGTTATAGCTTCTTCATTACTTATAATCTCTCCTACCCTAGTCCTCTGGGTTCTTCCCTTCAAGTAATCCTCTATGAGACGCAGAGCATTATCCCTAACACCAACAAATTCTAGTTTCTTGACAAGATTGGGCAGAGAGACAGTGTCGAAGGCTTTTGCCAGATCCAAGAATACACCTATTACCTTATTGCGGCTGTCTAATTCATTTATAATATAATTAGATAATTCTGACACTGCCTGTTCAGCTGATTTGCCCGCTCTGAAGCCATATTGGTTTGGTGACAGAATATTATATTTTTCCAGATATGCCTTCAGACGTTTGTTGATTATCTTTTCTAATATTTTTGAAATGGCTGGTAATATGGAAATTGGTCGATAATTTTCTACACTGTCTCTGCTACCGCTCTTGTAAATAGGGGTAATAATGGAGGTTTTAAAGAGTGAAGGAAATTTTCCAGATGACATGCTTAAGTTGCAGATATAAGTTATAACAGGTACTAATACCTGAGAAGATTGTTTTATTATTTTTATAGAAACACCATCAAATCCAGTTGCACAGTCGTTTTTGAAGTTATTTATTATATCTAGAACCTCTTTTTCATCAGTTTCTATTAATCCCATTGAGTTTATTTGAGCTGGCGGATTAACTATTGCTTTGTATAAATTATGGTGCAAATTATTGTTATCTATGGAACAAGCAAGAGTTCTTCCTACGCTGGAAAAGTAATTATTTACGAAATTAATAGAATCGCAAGGACTGCCCTTTAATTTTAATAGATTTTCGTTAGTACTTCTTTGTTTCTCAGTAAACGTAATTGTTTTAATAGTCTGCCACGTTTTTTTAATATTATTTTTGTTTCTTTCCAGCTGTTCTCTTTGGTAGTTTGTTTTAAGTTTTTTTAGTAAGTTTGTACAAAAGTTTCTGTAGCGGGAGTAAGTTAATTTGAGGGTTTCATTATTAGGCATTTCTTTAAGGCGCGAGTGCATTTTGTCTCTTGTATGAATGCAGCGTAGAATTCCGGGAGTAATCCAGGGCTTAATTATCCGCTGATAGTGTGGAACTTTAAATGTCTTGGTGTTAACTTTAATAATTTCTACTAATTTCTTCATGAAAAAATCCGTAGCTTTATTGACATCAATATACTGAAATATATCACCAAAATCAAGGCATTTTATCTGGTTCTGAATAGAAAGAAAATCAGTTTTTATTACAGATTTTTTTGGAGGAGATGTATTTAATTTATTTGTTTGAATACTTAATAGACCTGGATAGTGGTCTGTCACAGAAGTCTCTAACACAACCGAGATGCATTTATGCTTACTTTTTAGCATTATATGGTCTAAACATCGGTGTCCCCTAGTCACCATTGTATAACAGGCAAGAATACCGTGACTAGCCAACAGTTCTAAATAGGTAGCAGAGTGTTTATCGAGGCTGTCTGGGTGGATACCAATGTTAACGTCACCTATTACTGCGATAGTAGAGTATTTTTTATACGAAATCAAAACACTGTCCAATGAACGAATAAAAGAATCAGTTGTGGTAAATGAAGGAGAACGGTATAGTGCAATAATTACGATATTGTGGCTCAATTTGGCTATGAGGCAGTTTGCATCTTCAAAATTAGGCTCTTCAATATGTAGGCTCAGATGAAATTTTGAATAAATTATTATACCACCATTTTGGTTAATGCAATTTTTGGTGTATGCAGACTTATAATTGGTTAGTTCAGGAAAAGGTTTGTCATTTTCTATCCAACATTCTGTTAAAATTATTATGTCACTGTCAAAACCAAGCCTCATTAATAGTAGTTCCAGGCCATTAAAATTCATATTGACGCTTCTAATGTTCAAAGATAGTATATTTATTGATTTATTATTCGTAAAAATTATTTTTTTACAGTCCTCTGGTTGACAGAACTTAGATCGAGCTATAGATAGATCGTCTATCATATGGCACAGGTCATTTTGATGGTTTTTATCCATAATTATACAAATAAATAAGGTAGTTTCCAGAGATTACTGCTCCTAAACTCGTTAATGAGTCGTTCATTATGACTTTTTTGTAATGCTGTGCCCTGATAAAGATGTTATGAGTGAGCTGTGAGATTGATCGTTGAATGTGTATGTGAGTGGATGTTTGTAATGTATTAACACTGAACTGATGCTTTTGAGTGATAAAGCTTGTGTGTGTTGTGTGTTGAGTATATATATATATGGTGAACAAATTGCTATTTATAAATAAATTCATCTGATAAGATAAAGTAATTCGTAAAACTATAAACTGTATAAGGTCACTATTATTACCAGTCAGTTTTTTTGTTTCAAGTTCTCAAGTTGTTCTTCACCAGAGATGACAATCGGGGGCAAGCCTTCCTTTTTTCTTAACAGTATTCTTCCGTTTGAAGACCAGCAAAAATCATAACCACAAGTTTTTGATATATCACGTGCTAGAAAATAAAGCCGCTTCGCTTTCGGCGTCAGAAATTCGGATATAAACACTGGGTTCTTAACACCTTCAATTCCCAACGCATTGGTATTCAATCTATCTGTGGTGTTGGATGAGTTATACTTTTTCACTGCATGCAAAGCCCTGACCTTAAGTAGGTTCGTGGCATAGTCGACAACAATCGGCCTATCTCCAGCGGTTTTGCCTTTAATACGGTATATGTCTTTAATTGCGTACGGGTGGACATCTACTCTCACCTTTGAGTGCAATTTTTCTATGGTGTTCAGTAAGTCCTGCTTGGTCTCGCTTGGCCTAGATGGTACACCCCGTATTTCCAAGCATGTAATTCTAGCATTCCTCTCCAACTCATCAAGTCGGTTTTCTAATTTAATAATCTGCGTATCACTAATTATTTTTTCACTCTCAAGGGCCGAAACTCTTGCATTTACCTCATCGTAGTTTTTTATATAGAATTCTAGAGTTTTTTGCAAATCGGCAGTAGTCTTTTGCATTTCCGTGTTTGTTTTACGCACTTCTTTTACTTCGGACAGAACTTTGGTCAACATCGCCATAATTTCTTCCTGTTTGTCCACATTTTGAACTGGCGATGACGATGGAGATTTATTTGGACGCTGGCGTTTGGCGCGTACAGGGGGTGTTGTTAAAGGGGCGCCTTGTACCGGCGATTGTTTTGTTGGTGTACGATGCATATTTATGAAGTAAAGTACTAGGAGAACAGAATAGCCAAGGAGAATATTTGTGTTGACGTAAATGTTGTATGTATATGGAAAGTTATCGGGTGTTATACCAATGAAAGTACTAGGCTCTCATAAAGTAATTGGTACTGACCGGTGAGATCGGGCGATGATTGGCTGCTTTACAAGTATGGCGACGTGTGCGCAGGTGAAGAATGGGCGGTGCTCTGTTTCTTAAGATGGCGGTGTTGATGTAGGCGGGGCCTAGAGGGCGGGGCTTCTGGTTTTTTAAAATGGTCGCCAACGCACTGCTGATGGATGTGGTCGCTCGTATATCTCTTCAGTACTTATGCACTCCTATTTTTAGTTTTGAATTAAATCGTTGTTAAATTTAATTAATTTTAGAAAATAAACTGACGTGGTATTAGGCACGACTACTCGCTATCGAGGTCCGGAGGGAAGGGGATGAGCCTATAAATAAAAAGATCTCAACTGACCTTTTAAATAACACAGTTTCTCCAGTAGATCGGGCTCGTCTTCTTGCCTCTGCGGAGCGAGAATCAGGTTTCTGGCTTCAGGCTTTACCATCTGCCAACATTGGGACGCTACTGGACAGTAAGTCGTTTGCCCTTTCTATCAGCCTGCGAATTGGTTCAAACACAGTCGAACCACATAACTGCTTTTGCGGAGTTCCAGTAGATCGCCAAGGACACCACGGCCTCTCCTGCCGTCGAAGTGCTGGCCGCCTTTCTCGCCACGCCTCTTTAAATGATGTCATCCGCAGGGCTCTTGCTACCGTAAACGTGCCGGCTATTCTTGAGACGAACGGTATCGCACGTGACGATGGCAAGAGACCTGACGGAATGACCTTAACTCCCTGGTTTCGTGGAAGGCCGTTAGTTTGGGATGCCACTTGCGTTGACACGCTTGCGGCGTCTCATTTACCATCCACCTCCAAGACGGCAGGAGCAGCGGCAGTGGCAGCAGAAGGCTCCAAAGGGCGAAAATACGAGAGTCTCGGCGATAGTTATATATTTCTGCCTTTTGGAGTAGAAACATTAGGTCCGTGGGGTCCAAGCGCATGGACTTTATATAAAGATTTATCAAAGCGGCTGATAGAAAAGACAAACGACCAAAGGGCTGGCGCTTACCTCGGCCAGAGAATTAGTCTTGCCATACAACGGGGTAATGCTGCCAGCCTTTTAGGCACTCTACCCGTGGACAGTGACCTGAGTTCTGTTTTCTATTTATGATTGCCTCCTGGTAGAAAACAGAGCTCAGAATTTTTAAGTTTAATATTTTTAGGTCATAAGTAGATATAGTTAAATTATTTATTTATTTTTGGATCAAATTTTTGTTTCTTGAAGATAATTTCGTTTACATTTTTATTAGTAAAGCTATTGACCTACTTCATTTGCTATATATTTGTTGCTAAGCAAATGAGTCAACTATATCAATTTCGTCAAGTTTGTGTCGCACTGTGTGGACTAGCACATTGCTCAGAATGTCTGCTGTATAAAAACAAATGTCTGTAAGTATAAAAAAAAAGACAAAGTACACACAAATTTGTTTTATTTGATAAATAAATCTATTATATTTACATGATGACTTACAAGTTCCCGCAACTCACTTTTGCTACTAAATTAAGCAGAGGTTCCACCTGAGGGGTATCTAAAAATAGTGTGTTTGGTGATTCCTGGAGTTATCACAATAATTCTGAGCACTTAATTTTGGAAGCCACCAACAAAATACTGCTGACAACGCTTAAATAGGTTTGCGAGGGATTGGAGGCTTGGTCAGCAAGATATAAGGTGTAACAGAACGCAGAAAGCGAGACCGTTTTCTGATAGGTCCCTTAGTCCTTTCGTTGATTTGGTGAAGTGTTTTTTATTGGACAACAGGTATTAAAGCAGTGGCATTTTCAAAGGTCACGCATCGTGCTATAGCAGATCACAATGAAAATTAGGGCATGATGTTCTGCTTGTATGGCCACGGCAATACGGGGTTTAAGTTGGTATGTGGTTTTTTTTTTTGCAATCAAATTATTAGTCACGATAATCATTTTGAGATGGGTCTTGTTAAAGTGTGACCTTAAAAAATGTATGGCATTTTTTATCAAATTTTTGTTGCAACTGTTTTTGACAAAGTTTTATGTCAAAAGCGAATCATTGAATTTAACGAATCTGAGCAGCAAATTATAGTCAAATTTCAAATACCGGAGATGTATTTTCCTCTTTGCCTATTTTTATTAAAATTGTAAACAATATAAGCTGTAAACGTTTTTGAAACATTTTAGTGAAATGGACTGGTTAGCTTTTTGACTATCTAGACCCTTGGAGGATCTTATTATACGCTTATTCAGGACACTAAGTGCCAGAGGCTTGTATTCAGGAAATTTTATATCACCTTACATAAAGACATTCACTTTATTAAGCTATATTTTAGAGAAAACTGCGGGAAAAACTGTCTAAATTCTATTATCTCGCGGATGAATATCTTCATTTCACTCTAAGAGTTAATATCTTCCAAAGATATTTTGTAGCGATAAGACCACATTATAATAATATTTACATATGTATATGCTATACAATAACGAGTTGTTTTTTTATGTGATTGAGGCGGAACAGGCACGGGGCCCACCTGATGTTACCCGCATTATCTCTGCATTTCTTCATAGACATCTTTCATAACAGATGAATTTCTTCACAAATGACATATTGCACTGCGCCCGTCATACTGAGACATACATTCTCATGTGCCTGTAATTTTATTGGATCTCAACAGCTGAGTGCTGCCGGAACACACTGTTAGGTGCTTAGCGACTGATTTTCTACTTGAGGGTTGTAGCTAGCCAGGTGAGCAATCACAAAATATCCTTCCACTATGCAATAACCTTATTATTTTATTAAACAAATAAGGTGAGTATGTTAAAAAGTTATAACATCTTGACATAATTATGTGTTGTATAATTAACTAGCTTTTCGGGCGCAGCTTCGCCCACGCGTATGTCAGTATTAACCTCTTTTTGCGCAGTTGGATAAAAACAATCCTATGCTTTTTCCCGGGTCTCAAACTATTTCCATACCAAATTTCATTTAAATCGGTCCAGTAGTTTTGGCGTGAAAGCGTAACAGACAGACAGAGTTACTTTCGCATTTATATTATTAGTACTGATGTATAACGCAACACCCATTCAGTAAAGAAACATTATAAGTATCTTGTTTATTGTTTAATAGCGTAGTTTTTCTGTCACGAAAATTTAACTCCTATTTCTCTAATTCCATTTTCCACCGGATATTTTAAAAGCATTTAAGGAATATTCCATTGTCTATTATCTTCTTCATATCAGATCAAAGCCAATATCTAAATGATATCTATAAAACATGGAACCGACTACAACACTCAAAAGTGTGTAATAACTTGTCGAAGTCGGTACCATGCTCACAATATTGTAATAATAGGTACTTTTGAACTATCATGGTACCGACTTCAACAAGTGATTACACACTTTTGCGTGTTGTGGTCGGTTCCATTTTTTGGTGAAAAATTTTTGTATTTGACAATGGGTACATGTACCATATATATTTTGTGTCAGTTTGTAGCTGATTACGAAACAACCTCCAATACGCTACTTTCCGAGTATGTGATTTGAAAATATACTTTTTCTGTCCATTTTTATTATACAGTTATAAGTCGCAGAAAATAAAATTAAGAGTTTATTATAACTTCGTTTCTCTCCTGTCTCTTTTCATTTAGAAAATAAGTTAAAGGCGAAGGCAACACTGCAATGTCTGCTACAAATAAATATAATACATAAAAAAACTGAAATGAAAAAATTAAAAGGAAATGTTTGTTATAAATATTTATAGTTAATTGTGCGAAAGTTACAAAAATACCAGAAAGTAGATAATGCACACAAATTGGGTTTTATATCTGTGAATTGAATAATAATAAAGTTTATTTCTAAAAATATACCAGAAACATGATATAATAAAGATTAGTTGTATAATATTAAAGTCTGTTGGCTTCAGTAAAATGCAAGTTTCGTATACATTAATAAAATCCGCAGAACATACACTAAGCATTAACTTGTGTTGTAGGTTTCTGATGGCTCTTTATATTCATTTTTGATCCATATTTTAAAATATAATCAAAAATTTAATTAAAATACAACTTTACTTTAGAGTTGAATTTAATTGTAAAAGGTAATTTGCTGTTGTTTTGTGACATATTATGATTTGATTTTGCCCGTGGTGTTATTTTCATTTGACTACATGTTATATAAATTAGTTATAGTAATTAGTTTATCCGTGTTGATTAAGTACATAAATAAATAAAAAATATATTAAAACTGTGAATTTTAGAATGTTTAAAACTGTGTTTTGTAAACAAAGTTTTAAAATTTAATTTCAAATATATTTTAAAACAATGAATAATGTATTGATGAGCTCTTAAATATGCTACGGTACAAAGGTTGCATATATTAACTACAAAATTTGGATTTCACCAATATATTGTCTTTTAATATTTCAATAGCATTTTTTTCAATGAAATTGTTTTTGAATACGCACCTGATGTTAAGCAGTAACAAATGTATTTCATAAGTGACGAACAGCACTACAAACATCACCCTGAGACATAATTGTATGCTGAAAACTAGCCCTGCGTGAACCATCCGGCTTACGCAGTACAGTGCTGGACCGACCCCTATTGCCAGTTAAATTAGATAGTTTTAGTTAAGAAGAACACGGGTGTTTGAGCGTGAACTTACTATGAGTCGATATCGCTATCGACTCACACTGAAGCGTGACGCGACCGCGGCGGACGTACCACACTCAAAATCCTGAGGAAGGCTTCCGGTACAAGCTGAAACATTGTCGATAGCGATATCGACTCATAGTAAGTTCACGCTCAAACACCCGTGTTCTTCTTAACTAAGATATAAATATGAGCGTAAGTTTTTATAATATGAATTAGATAGTTGTATTCCATTTTTTATTTCTTTCCTGTTAAATTGTATATCACTGGCTATAAAAGTTATTCTATTCTTATTATATTCTAGTTGTTAAGTCTCATGTTCATGTAATGACTACTGGCCCTCACGGACTACTGCTGGAATATACTGTTAAGTGTTTGGCGACGAATTTTTAGTTGGTAGCTAACTAGGCTAGAATTCTCAAAATGCCTTTCCACCATACAATGAAGCTCAAGTCGACGGTGGGGATCGAACCCTGGACCTGCGACACGGCAGTCTATAGCTATTTCCGCAGGGCTATCAATGCTTCAAAATATATAAAAATATTTCGTACAACTTCACGTATTCACAATGGAAAACTTCTTCAAAAACCTTCTTTGTATGGAAAACTTTCCATGTGCTCAATTCGCAGTAACAATAGCGCAGTTCAAACTTACAACGGGTTTACTATACCATTCGCATCAGGTTTTATTGGTAAAAGTGCCTCTTACGTGTCTGGATCTCAAATGTTGGAAAGTGTGTTGTTTTTTTTAGGCAAAGTTACAAGGTAAGCGTTTCTTTGTAGAACTGTGTTTCTAACATGACTTTGTTGAATAAAGTTTAATTCGGGATCAGCATAATTTTAATTTTTTGTTTTCTGATTTTAAATAAAATACCAGGTTTAATATCCTTTATTTTCATTTGTTCAACTTATTTTATTTTTACATAATATTTGCTTATAAATATTTTATAAAAACCACTCAGGTTTGAAGTCAAAATTATAAAATTCTGATTATGACGTGGCTCTCTTAAAACAATATTATTATATTGCTAGATTCGTGTGTTTTTATAATTTTTAATTTGATTAAAGATACGTTGTAAATTAGGATTTACATAGAGGTACGTAGAATGTTCGATTCAACAAAATAATTATACAGCAATAGCTTTACCGGCATTCCGTAATGCATGAGATTGAGGATTGTGAAGTTGCTGATGTTATGAATTGTATGTAAAGCGTACTTAATGCACATACCCTTTACTTACGTTTTTAGTTTATCAACAAAGTTAAGCAACGTCCGTGGCCATGGTTATGATTTTTTGAATGACCACTAGTGGCATTACTACAGAGGGTTTCTTTCCTTAGCCGGTCCCGGTTCTTGTCTGAGGATTGCAGTCATTACAGCATGGTGGTCGGGCATTTTGCGAATGATCGCCTGGCAAGCTACCACATTCAAGTAATAAATCTGTCACCAAAAACCTAACGGTGTGTTCCGCTAGCTATTCTTGAGGGCCAGTAATTCTAGGTACGCCTGAAAGAAATACTGCAGATACGTTCAGTGTGATGGGACCAGTTTTAATTCATTTGTTTCAGGAAATTTATCCTTTAATTACGTGAAAAGCTTTGTTCACATGTATGATAAAATGTATATTAGGTAAGATACACGATTGCTTAGAGTATAGATACTTAAAAGAACTTTGTACTAGAAATAATTGTAAAAAAACGAACTCGTGGTTATATTTTTTTTCAATTTAAATTCGGATAGGTTATGGATAGGTTTTGTATCCTTCAATCTATTTCCGTAGAAGTTGTAAATGGGGATGAGTAAAAAATAATACCACTGGAGGGACAGCAGCATTGACGTCGTAAATAAATTACATATTACCATTATACAGTAACCTGAAAACGTCTGCCTTTTTTTATTATATAAAACCCTCTCCTTTTGAACCATATCTGTTTTAATCAGTACAAAATCTGACTATTACTGTTCGCGTTTAAAATCGAAAGGTATTTGAATTCGATGCGTGAATTTTCATAGTCAATTAAGGCAGTAAAGTTAAATCGCTAAGATGTCGTTGTATTTAGTTAATTTTTAAATTATGCTTTATTTGGAAAAATGTTATATGATAGATTACAATTCAAGACATCGGGTTTTGGTAACAAAAATATTACAGTATCAGTTCGAAGTTTGAAAACTGCCCAAGTGATTGTAATAGACACAGCACATTAACACGGCACAAAAACACTTTAGGGAATATAGGCGTGACGAAATCTATCCTTACACTCATAGAATCTTCCCCGTTGTACCTAATTGTCATAACTAACAATGCTTTATTGTAAAACTGAATTGTATAGAGGCAAGGCTTCAAGTGCTTCAGGTTTGAATACATTTGCGTTGACAATAACCTAAATGTTAAACTTAGTAGGGCCTTTGGGCAAAGAAAAGAATTATTAAAATAATGAAACCAAACAATCTAAATGAACTGTCATATAATGATTCTTTAATTACGTACGGTACCCTTTAGTAACAAAATACCACAATATATATAAAACACTACAGTCACTACAGTAAAAGCATTAAAGCAAACTGCCATTGCAAATGATGAAAAAGATGTTTAATACGGCAGACAACGGCCCTTAGTATACGCACCTCTAAGGAAACGCACCACAATATGCGCGTCCCATGAACTCGAAGAAGATTTGTCACCATCTACCCGAAGAGCTCATAGAGGAACCCTTCCTTAGAAGTTCCAGAGAATGGTAGGTCTAGGTCACACAAAAACGCAGATAAAAGAAACATCACAAGAAGCACAATAGTGCATTGCAGGTACCACTTAGAGCAGCGTATCCAAAAGGAGCCTCAGTGGGAAACGTGTGACAGTGGTGAAACGAGAAACCACAGGGGCCATAAGCAGATGCTTGATGCCCCAATGGAGGGTTCAGTAGTAGTGCCACAAGCGGTCATCCATCCAAGTCGTAACCGTGGCGGACGTTACTTAACTTAGTCGATCGGTTAAAAGGCTGAGGAAGCTACGCTACAAGCGCTTATAATTGATAAAGAAATCAATGGGTTTGTTAATGCTACTGGGCTTTCAAGGTCAATGGAATTATAAAAGCATTGTCGTTATGCTTCCGTAAATCCTTCACAAAGTATACTTGAGGAACTGCTTCAAAATTGACTACAACCAAAAATAAACGATCATTAATTTTAACATAAGGCACTTTAGGACGTTCGTTTCCATCAAAAACAATCGCATAAACGCAACATCAATAGTTTTAGCATTCGAAAATTACTCAATTTTACACACGACAGCACTTTGCCACTTTCACAATTTGGACATGTCCGAAACGTTCAAACCTGTACAGAATCCTTGGCCGGCAACCCGTGTAATACTAACGTTCGAAATAGGCCCGATACCTATCCCGGACGCACGTGACTTCTCGCTAACTGCGCAGAATAACAATCACCTTGTTTTTTGATACACACCACGAGGGGACTTAAATTGGATTAAAACGCCTACTCCATGCTCATATTTTCCTTTCGTGGTAACCGGAAAAATACCACGGGTGAAAACGTATTTCTACGAGGATCCTGTTCGTAATTGAATTTTTGGCTCGGGCGTTTTAATTTAGTCGGCGGTACCTGTTTACCTTATTTGCGAACGTTAATTTTTTGACATATCTCAATTAGGTGAATATGTGCCGTATGTAATGTATGTGATAATAACTTGATATCATAATTATTGTCACTTTGCGTTTCACACTCTACTACATTATATACCGTGTAATTAAATTCATATTTTCGGACAAAAATGTTTGTTAAATATTTTTTACCTACCTTCTTCTCTCATACGTACGAGTAGATAAACTAAAAAGTTTTGCGTAACTGACAAATAAAAAAATGTTGTTGGTTTTTGTCGCCTTCAAACTCCCATACAAAAGACTGTTGTTTTCATTCCGACATGTGACACTATTATATCAATGTTTCATTTCTTGTCACATCGTCATAAATAGCATTTGAACGTTCGTGAAGTATTTTAACAACATTTTCTTACACCAATCAACTCAAGCCCGCTATCGTTCTGATTTAGTTCCTAAGGGGGTGTCATACTGAATTTCGACAGTTCAATTCTTCGAAAAGTCGCTTACTTCGAAAAAACATAGGTCGACAAGTCATTGATTCGACGGGAGTCCAGGGGCAACAAAGTTTTCTAACTTTTAAATGTATAGATGTAATATTTTTTATTTGAAGCTTTTTATATAGCTCATAATATGAGTCCACAAATATTCTGGAATCTCCTGAATGGTGATACGCAGGATTTATTCTATTATTTACCAGACATTAGCCACATTTTCCTTAATGATCGCAGTTGAGGGTCAAAATACACGAAGTTCATCATGGAGAGAAATATGGCCACGATCAAATTCTGTCACCAGCGCGCTTAACAGTTCTCAAATGATTTGCTTCCCTCTCAATAGCATTTTAAAGACACGGTCTAGTGCAGATAGTAAACTTTGAAAATCATAATAAATTATCGCCATGATATCTTTTCTCCTTGAGGACGTATTCACAAAATTACCTAGTTTTTAGTTTTTGTACCAAATGCTGATAATTGCTAACACGTACCAATCATGCTAAAAAAGTTATTTTATTTTCCTTTATACCAAATAAAAAAAACTTTTTTTAATGCCTGATAGGTTAGCCTTTGACCACTATCTCACCTGATGGTAAGTGATGATGTGGTCAAAGATGTTGTTCAGGTTAACCTATATGGAATCCTAAAGTTACTGGCTCTCAAGGACAGCTGCCGGAACACACCGTTAGGTGCTTGGTGGCAGATTTTCTACTTGAGGGTGGTAGCTAGCCAGGCTGGCATTCGCAAAATGCCCTACCACCATGCCATAACGACTGTCATCCCAAAACAACAACCGGGGACGACGGCTTTACGTGCCCTCCGAAGCACGGAAGCGCTCAGTAGTAATGTCAGCAGCGGTCCAAATAATGACCGCAGCGGACGTTGCTTAAGGCCCTTGGGTACGTCAAATTCGTACTTTCTAAAGCGAACTCCTCCGTAACCGCTGAAGTTGAAGATTTGAAAAAAATATATTTTATAGATGAATTCAAGTACAACATTTGCCACATATGATTTTACGGTATTATTATTACTTTTGCCGTAAAAAAAATTCAAACTACATACTATTTCTTGACTTATATTGCGAACTCCTTCTAAACGGCTACGATTTTTGAGAAATAAATTGTACCATAAAATTTCTAGATAGATATACTACAATTACAACATAGCATTTGTAAATCCATTGATATTTTCCTAAGAAAATAGAGCAGTGTTGCGCAAGCGTTGGCACGGGGAGGTTGTGTCGCTCGTAGCTCCGCTCGCGCTTTCGACTGACAACGATCTTGTCTATGTATTAGTGCATTGACACGCGAGATTCGCAGCTGTGTGCGTGTAATGATTCGCTCGCTGCAGAGGGCCAACTTGATTGCGACGTGAAGTATGTGCGTTGTCGCTTTATTATCGGTACTTTGTAGACAAATTTTATTTGAATTGTATCACATATGAAAAGAATCAAAACTTGAAATTGACAATGTTGTAGGTACTTTACAATGGGCGGCATTACCAATAAGATCAATGAAAGGTTTAGGTGCATAATATATTATTATGTACAGAATTAATTAGTAATGTCTATAACGCTCTCATGTTATAACTGGTAAACTAAAGATAATATTTTTTTTATATTACGGTCAATAGTTTCCCGCTTTAGTAGTTCGTAGGGTACAAAATGGTTCTCTACTACATTAAGAGTTTGTATGGGGTTTCATACATCTTTTGGAGTTCTAAGCTATTTTTGATAATTTTATTATGTGTTTTGATATAGGTTAATTAATACTGCATAAAGATAACATCTGCCAAGTGAAGATGGGTAACGTATCTCGAAATCAAAACCAGTCCGATTTGGCTGAAAATCGATATCTAGGTTTTTCTGGACGTCCTTAATTTGGAAATTTGGAATTTATTTTTCGATGACGTCTGCCAAGTGAGAAAAGTTCGTCCAATATGGCTGAAAACCGATATGTAGGTTGTGCGTCATTATTCCGAATTTGGAATGTATTTTTCGGTGACGTCTGCCAAGTGAAAAAAGTTACTCCAATTTGGCTGAAATTCAAAATCTAGGTAGTTCTAGACGTCTTTATTCCGAATTTGGAATTTATTTATCGATGACGTCTGACAAGTGAAGAAAGTTACTCCGATTTAGCTTAAATTCAAAATCTAGGTAGTTCTAGACGTCTTTGTTCCGAATTTGGAATTTATTTTTCGATAACGTCTGCCAAGTGAAGAAAATTACTCCGATTTGGCTGAAATTCAAACTCTAGGTAGTTCTGGACGTCTTTATTCCAAATTTTGAATGTATTTTTCTATGACAACTGCCAAGTATAGAAAGTTACTCCGATTTGGATGAAATTTAAAATCTAGGTAGTTCTGGACGTCTTTATTCCGAATTTGGAATGTATTTTTCGATGACTTCTGACAAGTAAAAAAAGTTGCTCCGATTTGGCCAATAATCGATATCAAGGTTTTTCTGGACGTCTATATTACAAATTTGAAATTAATTTTTCGACGACATCTGCCAAGTGAAGAAAGTAACTCCGACTTGGCTGAAATTCAAAATCTAGGTCGTTCAGGAAGTCTTTATTCTGAATTTAGAATTTATTTTTCGATGACGTCTGCCAGGTGAAAAAAGTTGCTCCTATTTGGCTGAAAATCGATATCTAGGTTTTTCTGGATGTTTTTGTTCAATATTTGGCATACATTTTTCGACATCTGCCAGGTGAGGAAAGTAACTCCGATTTGGCTAACATTTAAAATCTAGGTATTTCTTGACGTTTTTATTCCGAATTTGGAATTTATTTTTCGATGACGTCTGCCAAGTGAAAAAAGTTCCTCCAATTTGGCTGAAAATCGATATCTAGGTTGTGCTGTGCGTCATTATTCCGAATTTGGAATATTTTTTTCTATGTCGTCTGCCAAGTGAAGAAAAATACTCAGAATTTACTAAAAATGGATATCTAGGTTGTTTTAGACGTTATTATTCCAAATTTAGAATTTGTTTTACGATTACGTCTGCCCAGTGGAGAAAGTTACTTTGATTTAGCTGAAAATCGATATCTAGGTTGTTCTAGACGTCTTAATTCCAAATTTAGAATTTATTTAACAATGACGTCGGCCAAGTGAAAAAAGTTACTTCGATTTGGCTACAAATCGATACTTATCTTGGTTTTCCTGGACGCCTTTTTTCCAAATTCTGAATTAATTTTTCGATGACGTCTGCCAAGTAAAAGAAGTTACTCCAATTTAGCTGAAAATCGATAGGTATCTAGGTTGTACTAGACTTTCTTATTCCGAATTTGGAATTAATTTTTCGAAGACGTCTGCCAAGTGAAAGAAGTTACTCCAATTTGGCTAAAAACTGATATCTAGATGTTTCTGGACGTCATTATTCAACATTTGGAGTTTATTTATCAATGACGTCGCCAAGTGAAGATATCTCGAAAACGGTAAGATATGTAGTGTAACGTTGTGCCTAACGCCGTTACTTAAATAAAGTTTTATTCGTAATATGAAACAATAGATGTTAATCATAAACTAAAAATATATTAATTAAATTCTTTAACTAACTTACATACCACTTAAAATTATAAACTTACGTTGATATTGCTAATTATGAAAAATAATTACGTGTAGAACCCACGGCTTGTGAACGTTTAAAAGTATTTTCGCTAATGCGTCGAAAACCAGTGAAAGAACGCTAAACAAATTCATTATCTGTTGAATGCAGTTAGCTTAACTACTATGAGTTAATCTGTGGCGTGCAGTCATTTGTCTATGCAATTGGCAAGGAACACTCGTCTTGCGCTAAATAAAAATATAATACGTACTATCGAACTTAATTGTTATTTACTTGTTGTGAAGTGCGTGAATCCCTCTAGGGTGAGTTCCTTATTTATTATTGTTATTTCATAACTAAAACCTATGTAACGTAAACAGCTGTGCTGCCCTACTGCGCTAGACTGTGAGTTTTAAAATGTAAGTCGCTAGTAATAGTACCACGATCGTGTCGGCGCGGCTTGGCAACAGTTGGCTGAGGAATATCAGCCACTAAGCCGGTGTCTTCCTTCCAGGATTCCACTTCACTGACTTAACCTGAGGACGGTTGTTTCGAGCACTCGCTACCTAGATCCAGAACTATCGGCCGACCTGAATCACGTGTACTATCATGCCAGTGTCTCCCCCCGGTCTATATAACTTCAGGTAGAACTGTGCGGCTGTGCATGTGAAGAATATTTTGATAAAGAAATCTTACTACACAGTTTGTGATTACTTAAACGACAAAAATGCATGGACTGGTTCGCCTCTGCCAAGCTAGCGCCTGTCACCTACGTAATGTAAATTAAGTATTGTAATAATTTCACTATGTAGTATGTACTTAACACATTGTTAAAAAACGTTTAAAAGAATGGCCCCGAGTTTCTTGGCCGTTCTTCTCGCAGTTGGCTCTATAATTTTTGTTTGCTGAACGTGGCAGTACAATCTAGTATATTTAAATATTAAAATTTGTAATTGGCCTTCATAAGAGCGTCGTAGACGCCTAAATTGAATAAATGATTTTGACTTTGACTTTGACTTTGTGCAACCTGATAAGGCCTTATAAACTTTTCAAACCTATTTCCTGAGTTTACCTACCTGCTGGCCGTGGATGATTAGCAGCTCCCTAACGCCGCAGTAGGATAAGAGTAGGAAAATTATGATTACTCGTACTTATCAATCAATTATTGAAATCTCCTAATAATTGAGAAAGTATCTCGGTTACCTTTTCACGTTGGAACCAATTTTTACAATATAGCTGTAGATATTTATATAGTTAATAGTAAATGCTTCCTTCTCAAGGGCCGACATGTCTAAATACCTTGTAAGGGGATTGATTCCTTTCAACCCTTGTATAACAATCTACAATTTTTGAGGATCATCTCTATAGGCGACACATAACTGTATGTGTTATATTATATGTTTTTTAATGTCTTTAAAAGGAAGTAGCTATTTTTAAGGTAGCCTTGATGGTATTTTTGTTGTGTATGTAATGTATGGAAGTTGCATTATTTATATTTAACAGATACGATTGTACTATCTATGCAATTGAATAAGCATCAAAAACCAGCCCGGATGTCAGAAGGGCTAGGGCAGGGGCGCGGGGCGCACAAACATTCGCCATTTTGTATTTTTGCGTACGACACAGTCGTCCCTTTTCTTATTTTTCAATGTGCAATAAAACATACAAAAATAATATAAAACATACAAATCTTCCTCTTATATCGTCGTTTTTAATCGAGTAAACCTGCGTCGGCTATAATCTTATTTATAAGGAGATTTGAATAAACGATTGATTATGATAATTTTCGTACTCTTATCCGGTACATCTTAGCGTTTTAAAAATACGTCATTTATCTTTACTTAGCAAACGTCATTGATAATTGAAATCCAAATGTAGAATAATGACGTCCAGAAATCAACTTTCAGCCAAATCTGAGAAACATCTTTCACATGGCAGACGGTTTAGAAAATTAAAATCCAAATTCGGAATGAATACGTCGAGAACAACCTAGATATCGATTTTCAGCCAAATCGGAGTAACTTTTTTACTTGGCAGGCGTCATAGAAACATTAATTCCAAATTCAGAAAAAAGACGTCTAGAACAACCCATATATCAGCCAAATCGTTGTAACATTTTTCACTTGGCAGACGTCATAATAAAACAAATTTCCTACGTCTACGACCACCTCAATATCAATTTTCAGCCAAATTGGAGTATGTTTCTTCACTTGGCAGACGACATAAAAAATATATTTAAATTCAGAATAATGACGCCCAGCACCACCTAGTTATCGATTTTCAGCCAAATCGAAGTAACGTTTTTCACTTGGCAGACGTCATCGTAAAGTAAATTCCAAATTTGGAATAAGGACGCCCAGAAAAACCTAGATATCGATTTTTAGCCAAATCTTAGTAACTTTTTTCACTAGGCAGACGTCATCGAAAAATAAATTCGAAATTTGGAATAAAAACGTCCAGAATAATAATAATAGTAATATAAACAGTAAAATAATAAAAAAAAACCTTTTTTAAAGCCAATAACACTTTTTCCAAATCTTGTATTGCTGCTTGAGCTATACAGTAATAGGGTTAGTGCACAGTTGACTTCAGTACAATTTTTCACGCAAAATAGTTATAAACATAAATTTAACTTACAAATTATCCATAAAATAACATCAGTTTCATACACTTTTTTTATAAATTATCCACACAGGTGGTATTTATATTTTAACTAAATTTGTGTTACATACGTGTTTGTATGTATGATGCTTTATGTATATTACTATATCTAAAGCGAATTTTTTAGAATGAAAATATTAAATATATTTTCTACTATATATGTATAATTTTTTTTATTATTTTTTCCGTAATGTCAATTAACATAAATTAAAAGATATTAAATGTCAATAGAACAAAATTTACAAAAAAGCCCTCCCCCAGTCGCACCCTGTGACATTTATATATATATAAACTGGATGTATGTAAAATGTATGTTAATATGATCATTATATAGAAATCATAAATAAATACGTATATTATTAATATATAAATTATGAATACATAACATTATATTAAAAGGTTAATTCTTAAAATTATCAATTAAATAAATTTAGGATGTAATCGATAAAACTTTTTCAGTCTCATCATAGTTAAACGTGAACAACCAATTAACAATGATGCTTTTGGCTTCAAACACTGAACTATGTTTTATATCGTACTGATTCACGACTTGATTATATAAATATGTTTTAATAAAAGGGCTAAATCTTATTGCATTAGTTGTACGAATAACAGGTAATTTTAATTGGAAAACTCGTTTATGTAGCATATTACTAAAATCAGCAGGTTTTTAAAGTGTTTGTGTGTGAACTGAGAACAACCTAGATATCGCTTTTCAGCCAAATCGAAGTAAACTTTTCACTTGGCAGACGTCAACCTAAAACAAATTCTTAACTTGGAATAATAACATCTACAACAACCTAGATATCAATTTTCAGCCAAACCGTATAATTTTTCTTCACTTGGCAGATGACATTTGAAAAATAATTACAAATTCGGAATAATGACCCTCAGCACAATCTAGATATCGATTTTCAGCCAAATCTGAGTAACTTTCTTCACTCGGCACATGACATTGAAAAATAAATAAAAGGAATAAAGACGTCCAGAACAACCTAGGTAGGTACACTATAAATTTTCATACTGATCTCAGTCGCAGTTGCAACTGCGGATACTCACTAGAATAGTGCGGTAGGCATATAAAGTGCCATGTTACCGGAGCGCATCGCGCATCTGCATATTCTTTGACCGTTATATTTGTGCAGCGAGCGCGGAACGTATGCGGCGATGCGCGAGTAAAGTAAGCTCGATTAGGCCCAGATGCTCAAGGCCATTGGCGACTCTAATCGCCTTAACTTTGCTGATCGGTTCAGAACGGCTATGTAAACTTTGCTACGAGCGCTTCGAAACATAAAAACTAATTTAGGGTTCTTATGATATCTTCACATAAATAAATATTGTCCGACGCAAGTACGGCTAACAAATTCGGAAAATGGGATATGTTTAGGTAATTATAGAGCGTCTATAAATTAGATTTCTAATTCATTATTCCTATACCTATACCTAAAAAATTCGGTATATAAATTTTTGGCCAAATAATGTTATATTTATAGCAAGTTTCATAGAAAATACCAATAATTTGCTTAATGCGTTAATTCGGATACAATGAATAGAGGCGCGCTCGTGACAAGTCGA